>JAAGEH010002531.1:49891243-50111363 GCA_011751065.1 Lasiurus cinereus | reverse complement strand
GAACTTCTGTGTTGAATTCAGCTTTATGATACCAGACATGCAAAGCCGCAGAAGCCTCTGTTGAGCTTGGGAGGGGTGGAGTCTCAGGGCTTAAGGGACCGCCTTGCCTTCCAATCGGCCCCGCCCTCCACGACCCCTGAGTCTCACGTGACTGGGTAATGGCTGGAGCGGTCCTTGTGCGCGCACCCCCAGTGCCTCTAACCGCTGCCTTTCCAGCTCCCCTGCGCACCAGGACCACACGAGTCTAAGTCTCCAGGGTTTCGTCCGAAACAGGGGCTTAGTGGACTCAGAAGTGGCGCAGTTGGGAGGGTCTGTCTCCCGCCCACTCGCGAAAGCCAGCGGCACAATCAGCAGTCTGTCCTCTGCGCAGTGCCGTGCGTGCCGCCACCAGCCCTAAAAATCTTTTGCGACTCCCCTAAATTTCCGGCACTTCTCCCTTTTCACAGTCCAAACTCACCCTGTATGAGTTTCGGCTGGATCTGGGGTTTAGTGTCGTAGGATAAGGGGTTCAATGCCGTTGGGAGTCTCCCTTTCCCTCCTGCCAGAGAAAGTCAGCCAGGTACTCCGGCACCCGCTCTCTCTGCGTGCGCGTCTCTGTATCTCAGCTTTTTGCAGCTCCTCTGGGTCTCCGTGAGCCCTCTCTTTCCCTCTAGTTGTAGAACTTCCACTCAGCCAGCTTTCTTGTGGTTCTGGATGATGTCCGTTCTGTATTTTAGTTGTAGTTTTGAAATTGTTGTGCGAGGCAGCAGTGTAGGTGTTTACCTATGCCGCCATCTTGGATTCTCCTGCCTCAACCAGCATTCTTAATCTGAATCACCAAACACAAAATTATTTGAGTGACTATTTTCTCAATTTGTACCAAAGATGCTTTATAGCTGATAACATTCAGTAGGCATAGGAGAAGTTAATTTGTTACAAACAATGGATGTCATTAGGACTTAATTGTCTTATGTTTAGTTTGAAAAGACTGCAAGAATGTTGAGGCCTCATTACGCTATTAAACAAATATTCATGGTATTAATTACACAAGGAAATTAGATTGAGTAGCCATGTAATTAAATAAGGGTTATTTTAAATTTATTGAGGGTATAGTTAAACTTCTAGAAAGGGTCATGAGAAAAGAGGGAAATACATCAGAAAGGAAGGACTATGTAAAAGGAAATCTTAGGACAGAAGAGTTTTTTAATCTTAAAATGGATTTAAAAAAATATTCTAATACGTTGTCATAACAATGTTGATATCTTTTGCTAAACAAAGTAAACTGATACTAAATGAAAGTTTGAAATATGCATTGCTGTCTTTACAAGAGCATTTTATTTTAATTTGTTGCTCTTTTGGTGCTGCAGAGTAAAGGAGTTTGGAATTAGTCCATCAGACATTCCCTTCTCACAGGGTAGTGGCAGTCGCCCTGATCTCTCTCCTTCTTATGAGTATGACGACTTTTCTCCTTCAATTACCAGGTCTAGTTCATTCTATATATAAGATATTTATCTTAATAGTTTATTTTGAATTGTGCTGTGTATAAAAATTTCATTTACATTTGTCCTGAAACATTTTCATTTTCATTTTCTTTTATTTCTTTTTTTTTGGCAGGTGGTGCTTGTACTGCATGATCTTTATTTCTGTGTACTTTATTAATTTATTTGCTTTAAAATGTTGATTTAGAATTCAGGCTTCTTATTTTGCTTCATATTTTTAAGGATGATGTCATCTTTGCATATTTACCATTAAAAATGAACTGTCTTGTTTAAAATGAAAAGTTTACCTTTATTCTGTATGCTATTGTAAATTTCCTTACATACAAGGAAATAACAAGGATCCTCAACTTAGGAAATATACACAAATGTGTAAATTTAAGTATAATGGATAAACATTTTTTAGATGGAATTAATTTACATTTTATAGAATACAGTAGAATAAGGTTATTTCACATATAGCTATTTAAATTGGGCATTAGAACTACCAAAAATCTGTAACATGTATTAAATTCTCTGATTTTGGCAAAGATTCATTTACTGATCTAAGTGCCATTGTTAGCATTTTTCTGTTCATATAATATAATTTGAACAGCAGTCTCTTACTTTGAAATACTAATTTACATACTTTGCTGATTCTCACTTATTATGTACAATAATTACATTAGAAGTAATTGTAAAGTTACCTAAATAAATTTGTAAAGTTAAGCAGCTAAACATCCCTTTAGGGTTTCCACAGACTTCAAGTAAATTTGATCTGCAAAGCTGACATCATCAATTTTAATATGTTAAATTGAATTTTATTTATATTGAATAAGTTAGTACTTTGTTCTTCTACGTAAGTCTTTATTAATTTTAAATACCTCTTATGTGTTTACAGGGTGAAAGAACTAACTGTGGATCCAACTGCTGCTGGTGATGTTCGTCCAATAATGCACCATCCACCAAATCAGATTGATGACTTAGAGGCACAATGGGGTGTGGGAAGTTCCCCTCAGAGGGATGATCTAAAACTTCTTTGTGAACAAAATGTGAGTGACTTAATATAGGTTGTAATTATCTAATCTGAGTTCATGTCATCAGTAGCAGAACTTGATAATTGGAATCTAAATTAGGGATCAGCAAACTATAGACATACTTAATTTATCGCACTTCTCAGATGGTATGTTTTTTATAAATTAAAGACAAGATCCTCAGCAGCAAAAAGATTAGGACTCCCTTTATTGAGATATTCATTTTATTGAAATGGTCTGGAATTGAACCTGCAATATCTTCACGGTGTGCCTGTACAGGCTATGAGCCAGCCATCTCGTTTTTTTTTTGTTTGTTTGTTTTAAATATATTTTATTGATTTTTTTACAGAGAGGAAGGGAGAGAGATAGAAAGTCAGAAACATCGATGAGAGACATCGATCAGCCGCCTCCTGCACACCCCACAGTGGAGATGTGCCTGCAAGCAAGGTACATGCCCCCAACCGGAATCGAACCTGGGACCTTTCAGTCCGCAAGCCGACGCTCTATCCACTGAGCCAAACCAGTCTCAGCCAGCCATCTGGTTTTTATAAATAAAGTTTTATTGAAATATGGCTATGCTCATTCATTTATGGGCTACCTGGCTACTTTGTTTACCACAACGTAAGTGACAAAAATGGTATAGCTCACAAGTTCAAAATATGTACTACCTAGCCCTTTAAGAAAGTTTGCTGACCTCTGATCTAAACTTTCTTTTTCTCAGATTTTATACTGTTACTAAAATTTGGGAATTTTTAAACAAGGAAAAAATAAGTTTAAGAATTATACTTACACTATAATATGTATAAAGCTTAAAAACAAAATTAACTATAGTTACACGCATATTAAAAGGATGCATGAGCAAAAATCAAACCTGTTCACCCCAGCCAGTGTGGGTCAGTAGTTGATTGTAGACTTATGAACCAGGACACAGTTCGATTTCCAGTTAGAGTACATGCCTAGGCTTGGTTCCTGGTGGAGGCCATGCTGGAGGCTGGGATCAATGTTTCTCATCATTTATGTTTCTGTCTCTCCTCCCTTCCTTTCTGAAACCAATAAAAATATAGTTTAAAAAAAGATGAATTACATTTAAAAAATGAAGTTAATAAACTATATAAATAACTTATATCTCACAAACAGTAAGGAATCCTTCAATATATTAAAGGAGCTATGTGAAAATGTGTATTATTTGTGTCTTTATTTCTTTACACTTTTGCCTTTATAGAGTGGGCACATTTTATAATATTTTTTAATAACTGGGAAATCAAATTTTTAAATTATGAAATGTTATTAAACATTTCAAACATAGAAAGCAATCAGATTCAACAAATGATAGCATTTTGACAGGGTTGATTTTTTTTTTTTTTTTTTTTTTTTTAAGAATTGAGACAGAACACCAATTTGATATTCATAGTCATGAAAAACATATCTCTCTTTTGGTGAAAAGAAACCTAAAGAGATATCTGACTTTAATTATTAGTGAAAATTAAACAATACTGAGGAGATATTTCAGTATATTTATAGTCTGCAATAAAGATATTTTTGAAAGTTGCACTATTCAAAAGTGATTGCTTTTTTGAGGGGGGGAGGAAATTTTGCAATAAAGTGCCTGGACTCAGTGAAAATTATCCTTTACTGATACACTTAAGTTTAGGATGTCTATTTGAAGGTTACATTAAATATTTTTGACCCACAAAAAGAAATTTTGGCTCTAGCCAGTTTAGTTCAGTGGATAGTGTCCTGCAAACTAAAGGTTCATGGTTCGATTCTGGTCAAGAGCACATGCCTGGATTTCATGCTCGATCTCCAGTAGGGGTAGGGTAGGAGGCATTGATGTTTCTATCTCTCTCTCTCCCTCTTCCGTCCTCTGAAATCAATAAAATTGTATTAAAAATAAAAAGAAATTGTGGCTTTGCCTTTTATGGTATATTTTAGGAGTCTTCCTCTGTTTCTGAATACATTTTGTAAATGACATAGAAAAACTGCTTTTTAAGTTATATTTAAAAATATAAACTCTTTCTGTCGTAATTTTCAACCTTTTTATTTTAAGGAAGAAGAGGTTTCTCCACAATTGTTTACTTTCCACGAAGCTGTCTCACAAATGGTAGAAATGGAAGAACAAGTTGTAGAAGATCACAGGGCAGTGTTCCAGGTAAAGTAAGGCAGGACCTTTCATCAAAATGTTTCTTTAGAGAAATTAACTAAAAACTCTTAACAATTTTTAACTCACACACAAATCTAAAAAATAAAGTATTTGTTTGTGTTATACAGATATATATTTGTAAGACATATGATAGGGCAAATTTTGAATACAAAATTGAATGGTGGTTACAAATAACCTTTCTTTAAAGATCTAGTTTATTTACTACCATTTTCCCAATTTATTTGCTTTTGCCAGTTGTCCATTTTTAGAGAAGGATTAACTTTTGCCCTCCAATACTTTTGTTCATGTTAGGTGAGTATATTGGAGTGTCTTCATGTCAGGACAGCAGTAAGGAAAAAATTCTTCTAAAGAATATCAGAGCAGTTGAGGAGGTGTCAGTCTTCATAGAAAGGAAGGCTTCAGGGAGGGGCAGTAATTACTATGACTGAGCTGTCAGTGGCAGATGAGTGAGGAGGATGGCTGTAAAGCCTTAGGTACAGTATTCATTTCACTGTGTGTTCAACCTATTACAAACACTTTTACTGTATGATCATCCTTTGCCTCCCTCCACCCCTTTAAACAAGAAAATAGCCTTGTGGGTGATACCTATGAGGAGGTGATGGGAAAATAAAGAGAACATTTCATATCATTATGGAAAGCTGTACAGTCAGCTTGCCTCCACCAACCCACCCTTCACCCTGCCTTTCTGCAGTACTATAAACACCTTCTGAGAAAAAGTGAACAATAGCTTAGGCCAGTGATCGGCAAACTCAGTCAACAGAGCAGCAAACTGAAACTCTCGAGCTGCATGTGGCCAGAGAGCCACAGTTTGCTGACCTCTGGGTTAGGCTCTCCCTATCCAACTGTATTCCTTCTCTGATGTTGAAGATATCGCTAAACATTTAATGCTCCTTTTTAGGCCATTCAAGTACCTGGATGAAGGGCTCAAAAATATAAAAAACTTTATAATTTTAGAATAGGAACTACATTATTAAAATTTACAGTTTTAGTCAAACTTTTATCATAAGAATCTCTGGAGGTCTGTGTGTTTAGATTAAATCAAGAAAGGACCCTTGTAATTCTAAGAAAATTGTGTCTTTTTGGAGGAAAGTGTCACATAAAGATCATTTCCCAATGTGCCATTTTATGATGAATTCTAAAAGTTTTAATTTGATTATTGGCAGAACTGTGTGTTCTGACTTTCAAGCCAGTATTTTTATAATCCATTTATTGTCTCTTTATACTTTGATCTGTTATTTCTCAAAATAAAGTTTTGTTTTTTAAAAATTAAGTATATAGCTGAAGGAAAAGAAAAAGTACTGGGGAATGTGTGTTTTGACACATATGCAGTTTTCTAATAGGTAACTATATCTAGGTTAACCAGTTCTGCCTGGTGACACATAGTCTAGTCATAATTAGCCATTAAATTGCATTGATGTTTTGAAAATTGAAATTATATGTACTCTAACAATCTAGAAAGTACCCCTTTTTTATATCCAAAAATTCTAATTTGGAGTGATCTGATAGTGATATAAATTTTTATGATTCATGACATTGCTAGAAAATTAAACTCATAAATTCCACATATCTAAAATTAGTTAAGAATGAGGAGTTTCCTTGAAGTATTTATGAATGGTGAATAGCTACTATTTAGTGGTTCATTTGAGTCTTCTAAGATTGGCTATCCATTGGTTCTTTGAGTCACAATAATTTTGAAGAACTAGTATTTTGAATTTAAGTCTATCCCTTGGTCTCAACTATGAGGCCCCAATGGACATGTTAATTCCAGATCATTTACAAGTTCTAGGCCTACCATAGATGTCATTAGACTGCTTAGTAGCTTTCTTACATCCATTTTTTCTCCTGTTTTAGGAATAGCTATTGAGGTTTTGAGATCTACTCTACTCATTGATACTGTTTAATTCATTCCATTCCATCCTCTCACATCCCCCCCAAACACACACACACACACACACACACACGGTAGAATAAAAGTAGAAAAATGAAGCCATCTTGCTTAGTCTATCATGTTTTATTTGAATCTAGAAATATTAATGTTACTCTGTAAATAAAAGTATTTTATGGTTAGTAATATTTTAGAGGATACCATCTTGAGTATGTTTGATGATTTTTAACATATGTAAAATTTGTAAATTGGTTTTCGTTTTACAAAGAGGCTTACTGGATTAATTGAATTTTTGTCCTTTTAGGAATCTATTAGATGGTTAGAAGATGAAAAGGCTCTTCTAGAGATGACTGAAGAAGTAGACTATGATGTAGATTCATATGCTACGCAACTTGAAGCTATTCTTGAGCAAAAAATAGACATTTTAACTGAGCTGCGGGGTAATTCTTTTTTCATTTTAATGTTTGAAATCTGCTTAATATTTGTATGTATTTAGTAGGAGGATTTCATATTGCAAGGGGGCATCTGAAGTGGAAATTATGGGCAACATTTAACATCTTTTTAGAGGTATATAAACACACCAACCATTCTGTGTTTTTTTTTGTTGTTGTTTTTTGTGGTGAATGTACTTTTTAAAAATATATATATTTTATTGATTTTTTTACAGAGAGGAAGGGAGAGGGATAGAGTTAGAAATATCGATGAGAGAGAGACATCGATCAGCCGCCTCCTACACGCCCCCCACCGGAGATGTGCCCGCAACCAAGATACATGCCCTTGACCGGAATCAAACCTGGGACCTTTCAGTCCGCAGGCCGACGCTCTATCCGCTGAGCCAAACCAGTTTTGGCGCCATTTTGTTTTTTTTTTTAAAAAGAAACATGGAGTACCATTTCAAGTGCTCTCTAGTCTTTTTCTATCTTTTGAGAAAATAAGATTGGAAGGAAAATGTACTTTAAGAAATTTGTAAATTTTATAGACCCATTTGTCACTTTAGTTTGGTAGGCCAATGCTTTTCAGAGTTATTTTCCTTGAATTAGATCTATTCTGGGTTGTCTTTCTATAGCTACCTATCTACATCTCTTTCTATGCACCTAATTTCATGTTTTTCCTTTGAACACTTATTTTGAAAAAGAGGAAGATTTCAAGAAGTATGTGGCTTATTCACATGTAATGTCTGCTTGGCTTTTTAATGAGCTTATCTGCAGCTTCAGATATTCATTTATTTACTGTATGTGCTAATTTTTTAGGCATTGGCAAATTAGCTGTTTCCATTTATATCCAAGTGGGCATTGGTGTGTACATGCAGTACATCATACAACCAGGTTGAAATTGCTAGTTTTTAGCATCAAATAAGCTGCTTAAGTTTAAAAAATAGTCCTTTGTGAAGTTGGTTATTTGATACCATATCCTACTAGAGACCCAGTGCACAAATTTGTGCATGGGTAGGGTCCCTAGGCCTGGCTGGTGATTGTGGCCAGGCCAGTCGGGGACCTGCTGACCAAAGCCAGAAGGACAGTGGGAGGGACCATGGGAGTTTGGCCATTGGCCTCAAGGAGGGAGCTGGCTCTCAGCCCCCTGGGAAAGTGGCCATGTCCACCGCCACCCACTCCCAGTTCCCCATCCCAACCTGGGGCCCATAGGCCCCAGCAGGGTCAGGAGAGAAGGTGATGGTTGCCAGGCCAGGCACAGAAGGAACAGACATCGATGCCCTGCCACCCCAACGTTCCTTTCCTCCCCCTTCTCCTTCCCTCACTGTGCGACCATGACAGGTGGGCAGGCAGGCGGTCCCCAGGTAAGGGAGAGGACAGGAGTGAGACAAACCTATGTGTAGAAGGCTGACTTTCAATAGATTGCAGTGAGGGAACTGTTCTGCTACATAAACCCCAACCCAGAAGCAGGTCATTTACAAATGGTTTAGCACCAGGGGCCAATGGGGGCAAGCCGGCTGCAGGGAGGGACCACGGGCGTTGGCTGGTCACAGGAGGTTGGCTGTGGGAGCACACTGACCACCTGGGGGCAGCTTCTACATTGAGCATCCACCTCCTGGAGGTCAGTGCATGTCATAGTGACTGGTTGGCCAGTCATTCTGGTTGTTCAGTCATAACTGTCGCTGGGGCTTTTATATATATAGCATTTCCCCAATTTCAGTTGTGCAAATGTAGGGTTTCTAAAATTTAGTAGTACTTTTGTTTTTCTTGTTCAAGCCTTGATTTAAAGTGTTTTGATCATTTTTCTAATCTGCCGTAACTCATAACCAGCTTTTCTGTATGCATTTTATTCAGAAGATAGAGCATAAGCATTCGAGTTTTTCTTCTGCTTATATATAGCTTTCAACTTAGTTGACTTCTTTTCCTTAATGTTCTCATTCATGTATATCAAGCATATCTGTAACTTTTAAGAAATTACTATCCAGTTATGTATTATTCAGCTTTTTCTTAGAAATGTTTTATCATCCAGGCATAATTTGGGTATTAATAAGTTTGAGGGCCTTTATATTAGCCACCAACAGATCCAGAAATCCTTAATTTCCTGATTAAATTTTAGAAAAGTCAACTTTTTAAAAATATTGTTGTATTTTTGAAGGAAATAAATTTGCAACTTTCTTTTCTTCTGAAGACCATTTTACGTTGGATAATTCTGTTGAGGGGTGCTGTCCTGTGTATTGTTCAATGCTTATCAGCATCCTGGTTTCCAGACTAGATGACAGTAGCACCACTCCAAACTAAAGTTGTGACAATCAAAAATTTCTGTAGGCATTATCAGATGTCCCCAGAGTAGGAGAGGTAGGGCTGAAATCACCCTGGTTGGGAACAATTGTTATAGGAAGATGTCTCTGCCAATTTACTTACCTATTTTCTGTTCTTACATGACTCTGAGTCAGTATATGGTAGACAGGTAATAGAATTTTAAGACCCAAGAAATGCTTTACCCCCAAAACACCATCTCTAGCTATTATTTCTTTCTTAAAATTCATAGCTTAAAAAGATACAGTAGTGCCGAAATAGGTTTGGCTCGGTGGATAGAGTGTGGACCTGTGAACAGAAAGGTCCCAGGTTAGATTCCGGTCAAGGGCATGTATCCTGGTTGTGGGCACATCCCCAGTAGGGGGCATGCAGGAGGCGGCTGATCAATGTCTCTCTCTCATCGATGTTTGTAATTCTCTATCCCTTTCCCTTCCTCTCTGTAAAAAATCAATAAAATATATATTTTTTAAAAAAAGATACAATAGTTAACTGGGAGTAGAAATTTTCTAACATTGAGAGAAGGAATGTGTGTTCTACAGTTTAATAAGATTCATAGTGTTCCTTTTGGACATGACTACATATTTTACACACATATAAAGCCTGTCTACCCTCCAAAAGGAATACAAATTAAAATTGAACACTAAAAAATGCCAAATGGAAATCTGTTGACAATAGCAAAGGTGGGTATTTCTACGAATCTATAATGAAACTGTTGGTATAGTTGAGTATTGTATTTAGTTCTGAGTTTTTTGGACAACAAAAAAACAAAAGGAAAAATCTTGAGTTAAGATTATGAAATAAGAGCCAACTTGATACCCATAAAGTTGTATACTGTGTTGCCTGTGATGCAATACTTACTTCGTTCTTTTCTTTTTCCAAGATAAAGTGAAATCTTTTCGTGCAGCTCTACAAGAAGAAGAACAGGCCAGCAAGCAAATCAACCCTAAGAGACCCCGTGCCCTTTAAGTTGGCATTTGCTGCTAAAGGATCCCCAGAACCCACTGTTTTAATATACAAGGTTCAGCTGTAAGGGCCATTTGAAAGTGTGAAATTTTAAGTGTCTGTGGAAAATGTCTTGTCCCTTCACCTGAATGACATTTCAGTTTTGTGAAACACACCTTTGTCTACAAAATGCTTCTAGTACAGAAGGCACAACCAAGATTTGGGGATAGTGAAGCATTTTGTTTCATTTACCCCAAATAGCGATTTACTTTTGGAGTCTTTGCCAATTTTATTTTCTATATGATGAAGTAAGATTGTGGATTTGATCCAGGGGTGAGTAGTAAGGGGAAGCCACAGCATTTCCTTTTAACTCAGTTCAATTTTCGTAGCAAGACTGAGCAATTTTAAATCCTTTGTGTGCATGCATACCTCATCTGTGATTGTACATACCGTGCCACTCTTAGGGACAGCTGTGCTCACCTCTTTCTGCTTTGTGCCTTGACTAAGGCTACTGACCCTGAATTTCTGATGCACAGCCAAGTTAAATTACATTCCTTATTTGTCATTGTAAATTACCTTTATTGTGTGTACATTTTTACTGTATTTGAGGCATTTTTTGTGTGTTGCTAGTTAATTTTGCAGGATGTGCCATATCATTGAATGGAACTAAAGTCTGTGACAGTGGACATAGCTGCTGGACCACTCCATCTTACATGTAAAGAAATCTGGAATTATGGTTTTAAAACTTTTAACATGTGGATATAATTTTCTTAGCATTTTCTTTGTAAAGAAAATATAAACTAGTTGGTGTATAATAAAAAGTAATGGAATTCTGAGAAGAGTTTTATCTTAGGGTAATACATATATATGCAGTGTGTCCCAGTGTGTTATTAACAAGACTAATAGTGCAATTTGCTCCTTATCAATACCATTACTTAAGTTGAAGTGTCCATTAGCATCCCAAAAGGTACCTTTTAAATGTACTGTTAAAGGAAATTGGCTTCTGATGCATGAACATTTACATAATACATTGGAAGTAGTTTGTAATAGAACTGTTAGTTTAAGCCAAGTATAGACAGTACATAACTCCCTTGAAAGAGAATTAAGCTAAAGAGTTGACTTTGCCTTAAAAGGCAGATCTAACCCAAGCTCCGTTCCTTACCTAATGTATGATGTTTCACCATTATTTGGTGAGAACCACCAAATTCTCACCAATAAATTGGTCTAGGGTGTGCTACTTTTTAAATGGTAACATTTATTTTTACAGATTGCTACTCCAAGGAAGAAAACTGGCTACTTTTCATGTAAATATTTTGTTAAACAATTTATATATCTCTCTAGGACATTTCCCTCAGCTCCTAGGAGAATCCAGGAGTGTATTAACAACAAAAAATCTCCCAAGGATATCTTGTTTTGACTTACTCTAGGAAAGTAATAGCTCATTCCTTTGAGCCACAGGGAAGCTATGAATACTAGTAGTCACATGAGCCAGATTCCCTACTTCACTTCAGACAACTCAGAGGGTAGTTGTGGGAAATCCTAATACCATGGTGAAATGCTCCTCTGTAAACTTGAAATCTAGAACAAATGTAGATTTTTCACAATGTGCTTATTAATAAATGGAATCTATGGAATGAGTGTAGAGACCTTTGTTTTGGAAGGGATTCAGCTTTTCTTGCACCTGTAAGATACGTTCTACTTGTGTTTATTTCAAAGAGAAGAGGGAAGAAGGAAGAACTATTGACCTTGCAGAGACTGTTAAAAAAGGTAGTTTTTGAGCCTAACCAATCTTCAAAAGACAATAAAAAAGATTTGAGTTTGCTTATTGTAAAGCACAACAGATTAGTCTTATTTAAAATAGATGGATACTATCTTTAGAAGGCCCCCTTATATTTAAATATGCTGCTTTATTCAATAATGGCTTCATTCTGATCAGTAATCAAGGTATATGAAAAATCAATACACCAGATAAGATCTTAATAGTATAATCCAGTACTCCAGTTTTACAGATAGGGAAGCTAAGGGCCAGAAAAGGGACTAAAACTCAGCAATTACTAAGGTGTAGAGGGAAAGCTGAATGAATAAATTATAAAATTTTCCTATAAGACTAGAAATAGTACAAATGAATTTTGCAAAGTAAAGTTTTTTTTGATATTTTAAAAAACTACCCAAGTATAATATTTAAATAACAAAAGTGGCTTGATACAGCTATTTAAAAATTTTTTGGATCTAAATTAAACATTCTTTACTTTCTCAGACTTGAAAGCTGGTATTCTTATTATTAAGTAATAAAAATACATTATATAGGAATACTTAATATCATTTTGAAGTCATATTTCAAAAAAATCTTTTTAGGTAAACAAATGAACTTCCTTTCTAGGTTTTACTCAGTGTACCTTTGTTAAAATAATTTGAAACACTTCTGTTAAGTTAGGCATAAAGAATAAAGATATTTTTATTTCCTTACATAAATAAAATTACCAGCTATTATATACAATTCTTTATTAAAGGACATTAGCAATTAATATATTAATAATATTTTAGACATAGTAAATAATTAAGATATGGTTATGGTATTATTGAATTATCAACCTTATATTTTAAAATAGATTATAGCTAAGCATCAGGTATATAAAAGAGTGCTGAAAATTTTAATTATGCAGAAGTTATAGGAGGAATACTGCTGGGACCCAGTTCTTGTGGGAAAATTACTGGTTGAGTTTTGTTTGTTTTGAAGTTGATAGGCAGATATTTTAAATGAAATTTTGATTTCTAAAACCTCTGGAAATTTTGTTAAAACTATTACAATCTCCCCAAGAAAAAACATACAGTTTTATAATTCATTTTACATTCTAGTTGAGCATTCTTATTTTATAAGTATGGAATCTTTCCCAGAAGTAATATGTCTGGTACCACATGGTATCAGGAGCAAACT
Organism: Lasiurus cinereus; assembly: GCA_011751065.1. Lineage (NCBI taxonomy): Eukaryota > Metazoa > Chordata > Mammalia > Chiroptera > Vespertilionidae > Lasiurus > Lasiurus cinereus. The sequence goes on along the minus strand of JAAGEH010002531.1, from coordinate 50,098,205 downwards.
TAAGCTTACCCAGAACTCTGATATAACTGTGATGTTACAGGATAAATAAAGGGGTAGATAGGCAGTAATAGAAGTTGTACAGGAAAAACAGAGAGCGAGAAAAACAAAAAATATAAGAAAATTGTTTTACTATAAATATGAATAATAAGAAGAAATGATATGGGGAATATGTGACTCAATTAAGCATATTTAACTTTATACCTGAGGGATAAAGGACTAAAGAGCTGAAGGCCTAAAGAGGTCTTCACAGTAATATATAACATAAAAAATAGAAGAGTAACATCTTTATACAATAACCTCTTAGAAATTATAAGTTTTAAGTGTCAAGTTGTGTGTATCTACGACTCTTAAAAATTATCTTATATAGACTGGACCCTGTCCTGTATTAGATATAAAATAAATGGGGGAAAAAACATTGGGAACTTAAATTGACTTAACTACTTTAGAAATTTGAACTAATTACTAGTAACAGTACCATTAAATCAAAAATAGTCAAGCACAGTGTCCCAGAAGAGGAAAAGCATACTTTATCTTCTCAAATTATTAAAAATATATAATTCAAATTTCTTTTCTTGAGTTTGAAAATTCTGTTTTCCAGATACCTAAGAAAAATGGATACCTTCTGCATTGAATCCATGTAACAATCTGAAAAAAGAAGCCAAAGTGAGATGGTATTGAAAAACTAATCTGTAGCAGATAACAAATAGTGCATATAGTTCTCATACTATGAATTCTAAAACATGAACACATCACCAAACTTATGAAGCCCACCCACTCCAAACACTAGTCATTAAAGAAACATTTGTCAACTAAATGTGTAAGATAGTGATTAAACCCATCTTTTTAATACCTCTTTTTGTAATAGCCTGTATGTCTTAAGTTATGAATTTGATAAAAGTATCATAGACCTCTACTATCCTAGACCTAAGAGCTCATTAGCAATTGTTTCAACATGGTAAGTGAAAAAGACTGGAAGAAATCTGGTGAAAATGAAAGAAAATCAGGAAATATTTCTATTTAGACCCAAGATTATTTTTAGGATGGCTCGTAGGAACAGGTCAAGATGGGTTAAAATGTCTAAAAAAGGAAGCTAGGTATTTATGAGTAATTAACTCCTAGGATTAACATTGAATAAAGACTCAGTAGTAGTATTAACTGCTAATATAAAATGTAAACCCTACTTGTCTTCGTTATATAAATCTGTATTTCCAGCTTAGAAAAGTCTAACCAATGACTTTTGTAACCATCTACCTTGTTTTTTTTTATTCAGCCCCTAGACCATCGAAGCTTTAAAAATGAATTAGCTAAAGAGGCAAAAACATCTGTATTAAGTGATGGTTTATGAGAAAACCAAAGTGTTAGTGATTAAAAACAGTGAATACAGGTTAATCATTACCTGGGTAACTGAAGCCTTATTCTATTTTCATAAGACTTGTATAATTCAAGGAAAATACATTTTGGTGTACATTGCCCAGATAATTACAAAACAAGTAACTATATTACTAAAAGAGTTATAAATGATAACCAGATATGATTGTAACTGAAACTATTTCATGCTTAGGGTCTATTTAACAATTGCTATGCTCAATAAGGAAAACAGTAAGAGCCCTAACTGGTTTGGATCAGTGGAAAGAGTGTTGGCCTAGGGACTGAAAGTTCCTGGGTTTGATTCCAATCAAGGGCACATGCCTGGTTGCAGGCTCAATCCCCAGTAGGGAGCGTGCAGGAGGCAGCCAGTCAATGATTCTCATCATTGATGTTTCTATCCCTCTCCCTTCCTCTCTGAAATCAATTAAAAATAATTTTCCATAAAAAAAAAAGTGAGATCCACCTACATGTTTTAGGATTTTTCTGCCCACAATAGATTATGAATAGGAAGTTAGAGGAGTAAGTTAAAGGGGAGGACCATACACATAACACACACTGACACAGGCAATCTCCAGGCTAGGACTGTTACTTACTATTGTTCTTAAAATGTTCATTCTGCTGCAGCTAACTAGCCTTCATCTTCTACACCAAATACCATTCTATGCCTTGGAAATGCTATGCAATAATTCCCAGGTAGCACCTTACACCACTTAAAAGCCTTTAAATCACTCATCTTAAGGTGTGACAGTAAAGACATGTAAACACTTAGGAAAAGAAAAATGTAATTACCTGATGAAGTCATCTATGTCCATGGAACGGGCCCGCTTGTCACTAAAACCTGTGCTGGTTAGGATTTGCTGTATTTTATCTGCTATGCTGAAATCTTCTGGTATTATCTATCAAGATTCAGAATAAATGAACAACATATCTTCAATGAAGTCACCTTGACTCTTTTTCTTTTTAGTTCAGCAAGTTATAAAATAGTTACCATCTGTCCATTACTTGCACCTCTCTAAGAGATTGATCTTTAGTACATACCAAATACTCGGAAGTCCTAGAATGAATGAAGGAATCAAGAATATTGTCCTCTTTTTTAAAAAATTCTTTCTTCAAAATCAGTTTCAACTTTTCATAAAAAAATAATTGAAGCTGAAACTAAATTTTAAAGCAATTGTTACTCCTTTTAAAACAATTCACATTTTCTTGGCACCAATTAATTTTTTTCTAAGAGATGGCCTCTCCAACCTTTAAGGAATATTAAATATATCAGACTTTACATTTTTCATCCAAAATTTTTTCTTAATCCAGCTTAATATTTTCTTAAGCAATGTTAAACATTAAATGATTCTGTCTATAAAAGAAAATGGAGGTAGCAATGTGATAATTTAAATCATAGGAGTTCAAAAATAGAAGGGAAATCTGCTTTTTTCTGTTTGCTCTGTTTAATTTTAAAGAACTAATAAATAGTCATTATATATGGATATAGAGGCCTGGTGCACAAATTCATGCATGGGTGGGGTCCAGCTGGCCCACCCCTACCAAGGACGATTGAGGCCAGCCAGCCCTACCTCCATCAGACTGGTTAGACGGCTGGTTGGACAGTCACAGCGCGCGTCATAGTGACCAGTTGTTCCAGTTGCTTGGCTTTTATATATACAGATGTTTATGTGTGCTCACAGACACAAAATTGATTAAAGAAAATGTTGTACTGATAATGATTGAGAGGCATGAGGCTCACAACCAGAAAACTGCCTATTCAGTCTACTTTAATCTAGGTATTGACATTTTAAATTTATAATTGCTACATGAGCAACAGACAAGAAAGGATGGTCACAATTATTTTAAGCTGAGCAAACTGCACAAGTCTACATCTTTAAGGAAATAACTCAGTTGAATCTATGGCTGAAATAGCTCTCAGAAGTTAAATGAAGACAGAGTGGAGTAACTGAGGTTTCTCAGATCTATTCCACAGAATATACATGAGCACTGACTTGTTAAAGTCGTGCTAGTTATACATTGCTTGTGATCTTTTAAGGATCTTATGGAATGTACAGAATTAAAGAATCTTGATAGATGGAAAGGAATAAGAAATAGAGGAATATTTTAAACACAACAAATTGAAATCAGAAACATTTTTTGCTTACAGTATTATGGACCGAACAGTGAATTCTATAGTTTTTTTCCAATAACTGCTGTACTGCACTTGACCTGCAGCATAAATGACATTAGTATTATTATTCCAAAATTAGAGATTATCAGTAATTTCCTTTTATTATCAGATAAAAATTTGTTTCATATGGTAAATTAAGAAACCAAAAAAGGTATTGAATACTTAAAACTTAAGAAACAACTATAAACTACACAGTTATATTTAAAAAGTAAAGTCCTAATAAATATTTTCAGTTCTTAACACGTTAAGCGCCAAGCCTGTTTTGTCTTCCTTTCCTTTTTAGTCACTGGTGACTGATGTGACACTTAACGTGTTCATGAAATTCCAGACTCCCCACAAAATGTCACCTAGAAAAAAAAGAAAAAAAGTCTAGCCCGGCTGGTGTTGCTCAGTGGTTGAGCATCAAGCTGTGAACCAGGAGAACATGGTTCAACTCCTAGTCAAGGCACATGCCAGGGGCCTTGGGCTTGATTCCCAGTGAGGGGAGTGCAGGAGGCAAACAACCATTATTCTCTCATTGATGTTTCCCTCTCTGAAATTAATTAAGTGTATTAAATATACATATATCTATCTAAAATTAAACTTTTCACCTCTCTTTTTATCCCAAAATATTATTACATTTTTCTAAGTAAATAAAATTAAATGAGTCTTACACAAATGTGGAATCTTACACTATTTTTCCAAGGAAAAGGTAGGCAGATGTGTAGTCAGTTTTTGTTTTTTCCTCATTTTGCCAATAAACCTGATCTAATTCCCAACATTAGGAACTTACTTCGTTAAATTCATCTGCCTCCCAAAGTACAAAGTCAGTTAGAAAGGTAAAGTATGTCTGGACATGGGCAGTCATTATGCTTAGGATATATATATATGTTCAGGAAAAGGACAAAATTCTAGCAGTTAGCCGAGTGTCTGGAGCATTGGTCCTTCATACATTATAAATTAGTGAAATACTTACTTAAATGCAGCAGACAGTGTTTTATTTTTCCTAACAAAGGTGATCCTTACTAGCCCATCCCATTCCTGAAAGAGAAGATGAATATTTTCTTACAAAATGTCAAACTTCTTTTCTAGGCCTGCTAGGTATTATTGTGTCTCCTAACATATAAACCTGGAACGAACCTTGTTCTATATCTTGATGTGGCTGACACATGCAAAAGTAAGATGTATACTCTTTTAACTTTTGTACACCTTACTGAATATTTTAACTTCAATTCCAAAAATTACAAAAAAATACATTATTCCACATCTGAACAAAAACAATATAGCATTTTGGCACCTAAAGTGTCATATGCCATCTGTCATTTTAAAAAAAACATGATTCACAAATACATGCAAAAAATGAAACTAGACCACCAACTTACACCATATACAAAAATAAACTCAAAATGGATAAAAAATTTAAACATAAGACAGGAAACCAGAAAAATCTTAGAGGAATGCACAGGTGGCAAAATCTCAGACATATGTCAAAGCAACATCTTTACGGATACTCCGAGGGCAGTGGTCAGCCAACTGTGGCTCGCGAGCCGCCACGGTTTACCGCTCTGTTGACTAATGAGTTTGCTGATCACTGACCTAGACTCTTGATTCCAATAATTACAGGCTATTGTTCCTTGTGATTAAGCCTCTATCCCAGTGGTCAGCAAACTCATTAGTCAACAGAGCCATATGCCGACCACTGTCCTAGGGCACTGGAAACTAAAGAGGAAATAAACTAATGGGACTACATCAAAATAAAAAGCTGCATAGTAAAAGAAACCAACAAAACAAGAAAGCACATTGCATGGGAGAATATATTTGCCAATGTTATTTCTCATAAGGGTTTAATCTCCAACATTTACAGGGAACTCATACAATCAAAAGGAAGATAACCCAATCAAAAAACAGGCAACGGACCTGAATAGATGCTTTTCGAAAGAGGACATTAGGAATGCCAAGAGACATATAAAAACATGCTCAAAGTCACTAATCATCCAAGAGATGCAAATCAAAATGACAATGCAGTACCATCTCACATCTGTCAGAATGACTATCAACAAATGACAAGTGCTGGTAAGGATGCGGAGAAAAAGGAACCCTCATGCACTGCTGGTGGGAATGCAGACTGATGCAGCCACAGTGGAAAACAGTATGAAGGTTCCTCAAAAAACTAAAAATGGAATTTCCATTTGACCCAGTGGTCTCACTTGTAGGAATATATCCCAAGAAACTAGAAACACCAATCAGAAAGGACATATGTACCCCTATGTTCATAGTGGCACAATTTACTAGAGCTAAGATTTAGAAGCAACCTAAGTGCCTATCAGCAGATGAGTGGATTAAAAAGCTGTTACATCTTACACAATGGAATACTAGCTGCTATTAAAAGGAACTATCATTTGCAACAGCATGGATAGACCTGGAGAGCATTATGCTAAGCGAAATAAGTCAGTTGGAGAAAGATAAATATCACATGGTCTCACTCATTTATGGAATATAATGAACATACACTGATGAACAAAAACAGATCCAGACGCAGAGAAGCATCAGTCAGACTCAAACCTCAGAAGGAAGGCAGGAGAGGATGGGGGTAAGGGGGAGAGATCAAGCAAAGGACTTGTATGCATGTATATAAGCATAACCAATGGACACAGACACCAGACCAGGGGGGGTGAGGTCATGCATAAGGGATAGGGGGCAATGGTGATAAGGACACATATACCTTAATAAAGAAAATTTTAAAAATCATGATTCAAACAAGCATAATTTAGAATACATCCTAAGCAACACACCTAAGCCTCCTTTGAAGGAGTAATTGACAAGCCACTTCATTTATCACCAGTTATTGACCACACAAGCATGTTTTTATCCAAAGTGACTGCAGGAAGGTTTTATATCAAGTGATCTGGTTTCCTTCTCTTTTTAATTCGTAAAAATAAGAACTCTGATTAAAAAGTATTTCCCATAATATTATTCTAACAACTATTTTCACCTCATCTTGTTTTCCAAGTCTTATTCAAAGAAAAACGTTTTCCATACCTATAATCCTCAACAAAATGCAATGGGATTCTAATCTTTTTACATTTCGCAAACATTTTCCATGTGCTTGTGTGGTCTTCACAACTATCTTGAATCAAACTGTTCCATTTACTCCATCACAGGATGTATCATAATTAACATTTTCCTGTTAGGACATTTCGGTTGACTCCGTATTTTTCTGCTATTACAAACATCTCCCAGGTTGGCCATTTTTTTCCTTCACTGAATGACCTATTATTTTAACCTCACCTGAAAATTGATAGGTGGTGGTGGATTCTTAGGTTCTATTCTTACAACACTGGATTCCACCTTGGGTGGTGGTCTGAAGTTATTCTTTCCAACCTGTTAATCAGAAACTGTTTCAGTAGTCATCTCAAAAATAACTAAATTAGTAATCAAATATGCTCTCCTCACAGAAGGCACAGCTAGATGCTAAAGGATGAGTTTAATCAGATTAGTTCAATAATAGTCACTTACTTTCATTAAATGGTCCACACGGGCTAACAGCTGTGTGTTAATTGAGAGTCTGCAGTATAACTTATCTCCAGGTTTTGCAACCAGTCGGAGAGCAAATTCTCTTTGAAACATAAGTATAGCACATCTGAAAAGACAACAAAAAGGAATAAGGAGAATGGAGACTTTCAACTATTAATATATTTGAACTTCAACGGATTTTTTGAACGGGAAACAGAGCAAAGCAACACCTGCAGTTCATGACAATTAGTCCACCTGGTCAGAAGATAGGTGAACACTCAGACCTAGTTTTATTAACACGAAATGTATAATGGCTATACCTCTCACCCCTTGCCAATGTAAGCCCTCAATGATCAAATGAAAAAGTATTTCAGATCAGCACCAATCTATCTCACCCCTTCTAGGAAAATAAAACACAAACAAAATTGACTCAGTAGATAAATTATATTTGTGGGGTAGCAAACACCATTATGGAAGAGCTGAGGCAGGTTGTAAAATCAGTGTCCTGATTTAGCAGATTAAGAAATGTAGATTTTTTTTTTTCTAATTCAGCAAGCAATGACAGGCTTTTGGAAGTTCGAACAGAAAATGATCATCTTCAAAGGTAGGTTTTGACTCAAACTTTTTTGACTAAATCATATTAAGAAATATATTTAACATTGCCACTCAGGCCACAAATATCTGTATATGTGCTTAAGTAACCTAAAAGTTTTGTAAAACTATAATTACCTGGGCCACATGCACGTAAGACCCTCCGATGTATTCCATTCCATATCATTAAAATAATAAAAAAGACAATCATGACCCACTGAATTTATTTTATAACCACTAAGGGGTTTTTGACTTGCAGTTTGGAAATGAGTGGTCCCTCAGCCTGGCCTGCACCTTAGGAAGCCACTGCAATTGTGTAGACATCTATCCTATCCTATATAATAAAAGCCTAATAAGCTAAGTGTCTGGTCGTCCATTCAACCAATCAAAGCATATGCTCATGATATGCTAAGGCTGCTCAACCACTCACTCTGAGCACTGACCACGCACGAGGGGGCAGACAGTTGACCGGTTGACCAGTCACTATGACATGCACTGACCACCAGGGGGCAGACACTCAGACTGGTAGGTTAGCTTGCTCCTGAGGTCTGACGGATTGGGACTGAGCAAGATGGGCCAGATACACCCTGAGCCCTCCTGTGGTCCCTCCCTGGCCAACTTCCACATCCCTCCTCAACTCCGATCATGTACCAGTGGGGTCCCTCAGCCTGGCCTGTGCCCTCTTGCAATCCTGGACCCCTCGGGGGGATGTCATAGAGCTAGTTTTGGCCCGATCCCGCAGGCCAGGCCGAGGGATCCCACTGGTGCACAAATTCATACACTGGAAACAAATTCCTGCCACTAGTCTGTGTGTCTGTGTGTGTGTGTGTGTGTGTGTGTGTGTGTGTGTGTATAAGTGACCAAATGAGCATTTGACTGGTTGCTATGCTGCACACTGACCACCAGGAGGCAGATGCTTAATGCAGGATCTGCCCCCTGGTGGTCAGTGCGCTACCACAGCTGGAGCACAGCTCAGCCGAGGGGTGCCGGATGCAGGTCTCATGGCTGGCGAGTGCAGCGCCATCACAGCAGCACCCTAATGAGCAGCGGTGGCAGTGCAGCAGGGCCAGGATGAGTGGGAGTGGCATGGCGCCCAGCCTAGGCTCCTCCCTAGCCACCTGCCACTTCACACACTACTACATGCCTTGGGGGAACCAGCAGTCCAACATCCCCTGAGGGGTCCTGGATTGCAAGAGGGCAGAGATCAGGCTGATGGACCCCACAGGTGCACGGGGCCTCTAGTAAGGTAATAAAAAATCTAACCTGAGGATGAGAAACTAGTGAAAAGTTGCTGATCTCAGAAGAAGGATTTACACCACACATCCCCCAACAACTGTCAAATATAAAGAGAAAGACCTCCACAGAAATTGTATTTTCTACAAAACAAACTATCCAATTATTTTTCAACTGAATTAACTCTCTTTACAAAAAAGAAAAAAAATTTATTGATTTTTTTTTTTTAGAGAGGGACAATGGAACACTGATGATAGAGAAACATTAAACGCTGCCTCCTATAAGCCCCCAACAGGGGATTGAGCCTGAAATCCAGGCAGGTGCCCTGACCAGGAATTGAACTAGAGACTTCTTGGTACATGGGATGTTGCTCAATCAACTGAGCAACACTGGCCAGCCAATTGAATTAACTTTCATCTTTAGCTGTGTTCATGACCTAAACTATCAATTTTTCTTGTTGAAAACTGTCAATTTTTCTAGTTGTTTGGCAGTCACTTTGGTGTTTGTTACAAACCTGAAAAAAGGTCGATGAAGCAACAACTTGAAGACAAACGGAGAAGAGATCTGTAAAAGAATTAACTAGTTATTTCTGGGAAAGACACACCAGAGAAACATTTAATATAATGTTCCCAACAATGTGAAAACATACCTGATAAGGCAGATTTGCTACACAAGCATCAAAGAATGGCAGATCTGTTTTCAATACATCACCCACCATTACTTGAAGTTTGCTGGCCAGAGGTCTGATGATGATAAAAAAAAAAAAAAAAAAACTTAAAAAGGAATATTGTTTTATGAGATTGAAATGCACTTTAATTCCATTATGAATACTCACGTGCCCTGAACCCTTTTGTGCAGTTCAGCAACTAGCCTTGGGTCAAGTTCACAGGCAATTACCTAAATTAAAAAATAATAATTATGGAATATAAAGATTTTCTTATCTCAACAGTAACTCTTACATGATTCACATGAACTAAATTTCTTTTTCCCAATTCTATTATGTACCAATATTCTTTCAATTGTTCGCTACCATTTCAAAAAATGGAAAACACCACCCAGAAAGGTGGTCAGCTAAAGGACTATCCAAATAATTGATAGAATTATTATGCTCATCTGGCTCCAGTTACAAACTTCAGTTTGTAACTGAAGAGAGGATGAAAAAAATACACAAAAAGTCTGTGTAGTAAATATTCTAGACCAGTGGTCGGCAAACTCATTAGTCAACAGAGTGGCAAACAGCGGCTCACCAGGCGCATGTGGCTCACGAGCCGCAGTTTGCTGATCACTGTTCTAGACAGACGCACACAAAGACAACTGCTCCTAGGTAAGTATATCATTTCTTTCATCTATTAAGTTCAGAGTACACAGCATAGATAATTTCTGAATGTAAAGAGATACCAGGTAAATCTGAAATTGTCATTTTAATTCGCTATCAGCTGAGGTTTAATGACTTCTAGGAAGACCATGTCTGCAGACTAGATATATGTGCTTAGTCTATTTGACTTTCAGTTCCTTTCTCCAGCTTTCCCTGTGCCCTATAGTCCCCTCCCTTGCCCTTGATTTCTAGTTGGGACTAGCCAATGAAAGGAACCAGCATTGTAGGGCCCAAGGACAGAGGCTGAGTATTTTCTAATGCCACCCATGCCTTTCAGGTGTTCTGGCAATGGCTGTGTTCAACTATCAGTGGCCCCTGTTCAATGACTCAATAACACAGTTCCCTCCTTTGAAGTTACCTGCTAGACCCTGGGTCTTTCACTAATGTTTACTGGTTCCCTTAACTCCATTCTCACATATTTTGTAAATAGTCTCTTCACTAATGTCTCTTCAAATAAGTGCCTTAAAATGTGCTACCTACTTCCATCTGAGGACAGAACTATTGGTCCATTTCATTGGAAACTGGGTCAGCCAAGAGACAAAGAAGACACTAGTAGTGGTCAGGTGGTACCCCAAAGTCAGGGGCCTGTGCTTCAGCTCTTTAGGTTCCAAAGTTCTAGGTTCCAATAACTCCAACTTCCTTACTTTGTTTCCCTGAGCCTAGAGGTGATAACTGCTTTTTGCAATTATTATTCTTAGGTTACCTCAATGTTCTCATTTTAGTCTTTTAGTTCTGTAACAACCATGTAACCAATTCCCTGTACTAATTTCCCTGTATTGAAATATGTAATGTGGTGTCTGTTTTCCTGACTGATACAGCCCACATTTTCTTTTAAACCCTTTAAAAGAATTAAGATATAGTTGACATATAACATGATATTAGTTTCAGGTATACAACATAATATGTATATATTCCAAGGTAAGTCTATTTAACATTTTATGATTAAAACTTTTTAAGATCTACTCTCTTAGCAACGTTCAAATACACAGTACAGTATTGCTAACTATAATCACCATGCTGTCCATTACATTCCTAGGACTTATTTTATAACTGGAAGCTTGTACTTTTTGACCACTTGTACCCATTCACCCATATTTTGTAAGGTAAAATTTCTAGCAAAGGATTAAGAGTTACTGTTAAAATAATAGCAATTAAAATATATTTATAAACCTCCTGAGCTTACTCAAATAGTCATTTCTGATCCCAAACATGAAATCCTTTTACCTTTTTAGCCTTCTCTAGCAACTTAACAGTCATATTGCCAGTTCCAGGTCCAACTTCCAGCACCACATCAGTTGGTCTCAAGGCAGCCTGCAAGCAAACACAACCACTTTAGCTTTCCTGACCACATCATTTACACCTGAGTATCTTTGCTAGAAAGCACTCGGTTTTATTCTAACTCAATTTTTAGGAATTTCTTCATGATCTATATGCTTAACAAAATTATCTAACACTTGGTGCAAGTGGAAATCTGACACTTTTCCTAACTTGGGACAATAGTTAGGAGCCAGAAACTCAGGACAGCATTCTTTCTGGGGTTGGCTTTTTGCTTTCTACCTTGGAAATGATTTCAATAGCATCTTGTTACCAACTCTGTTACAATCAATAAATTCAAATTGGAAAGGACTATATATAATGATCTTGCCAGAGAACTATACTGTGCTGTACCAGGATTTCTCAATTCTCTACACATGTATGTTTTCAGGGATGCAGGAGTACCCAGAAATTGTACACGATAGTGGATGCTTGTATGCACACAGCTGCGGTATTCTGGATCCATAGCTATTATCAGATGCTCAAAGGAATCCAGGAGCCAAAAATGTTAAAAAGGTAGGCCCACCCTCATTTTGCAAATAACAAGAAATCAAGAGGAGGTCCTTTAATTATGTAATGCTCTTTCTTCTGCTCCAGGATGCTCCCTTGGTTGCCACGACAGTAATTTGCACCTCCTACATTTCATGTCCTAGCATCCCCAATCATTTGAAACAATGGAGAACATCAATAACACATGCAGGAGGAATACTCCAAAGACTTTATAAGTGGAACTGCATTGTACCATCTACGTTTCTCGGGGGGAACAAACTTCCTAAGATCTCTGTTTAGACATATCTGAAGTAAATAAAAACTAACAGTCACGGGTGGTGCCTAGAAAAAGTGATTGGAGAATAATAATTTGGAAATTGAGTAAATGTCCAGCTATGAAGTAAATAATCCATACAAAGAAAAAGAATCCGGAACCAGTAGAAATCCAGATCTACAGAATTAAGCAAATCCTGGCAAAGACGGCTGTTGAAAAACTAGAAAATTCTTCAGTTCATTCAACAAAGTCTTTCAAGAGCCTTTACTTTGTGCCCCACGTCCTCTGTGCGCTCCAATATTCCTAATAACAGGTTACTTAGTGACTCCCTTTCCTTTTCCACACCCACCTTATCGATAATGCTGTTGACAATAAGAGGGTTTTTCAAAATGTGCTGCCCAATTCCCTTGTTGAACATGAGTCCTGAAAGAAAACATGAAACAGCCTTGATTTTCCAACTACTATTAGATACTAACTAGACGGTCGCAGAGAAGAAGGCACCTGAGAAGGGGGACGGGAGACCTCCGCGCCGGCCAGACGCCGCAAACGTCCCCCCGGGGCCGGCCGGGCGCGCTCGGTCCACACCTTCTGCAGGGAAGGGAGCCGGCGACAGCGCGCGGGGGGCCTGCGGCCCGCGCCCCGGCGTCCCAGGACCCCGGCGCTCCGGGAGCGAGGACCTGCCATCTCTCTGTCCGGGCCCACATCTCGGTCCACTCCCCGGGCTCAGCTCCCGCCCGAGAAACCAAGCTGACCCCACCCGACCTCAGCTCCCGCGGGGTGGACCCACCTCCGGCGCTCTTCCCCTCCTGGCCCTTTTGCCGCTTGCGGCGGACGCTCGCCCCAGACTTGATCTTGGGCATTTCTGCAGGCAGCGGCTGCACAGGCCCAGGAAGGCAGCGAGGACCAGAGCCCGCGGCCCCGGTCCTGGCACCACGTGGGAGCCGCCGGCCGCACCTCCGGACCCCTCCCAGCCAACCCTGGTGGGAGGGAAGAGGAAAGGCGAGGGCCCGCCCCCCGGTTCGCTCTGGGCTCCGCCCCCCCCAGAAAGAGGGCGGGCCTTGGAGCCCAGGGGCCGCCGGGCATTGTAGTCATGAATTAGAGGAAAGCCTAACCTTGGAAGCCTACAGATCCCAGAAGACACCGCGCTACCGACTCCGAAAGCTTGGATTGGCTAGGTTGGGTCTGGGCGTGGCCTGGCGCCCCCAGGAGCGCTGTCGGTCGGATAGGTTTTGGTGCGGCGCTCTGGGGGGGTTATGGCGGTTTAAATTCTATAACGCGGTTAGGCCTGCTGGTGCTTTATAGAAGCCAGGTTCTGGGGCCGCTGACGTCCGAAGCAGGTTTCTTCCTATCGCCGTACCTCACTCGTGTTTCCCAGAACGGGTTGGGGTGTGGAACCCAGGACCTAGGGTTGGGGAATTCGCTCCGCTGGCCGGGGGAGTAATGTCTCTGCTTGCGCTGTGGGCAGCAGTGCCGGGGGCAGAAGGTAGCTAAGTGTCTAGTTCCACTACTAGGGCTCCTAGTTGCTTAGCTTCGGTTGGTGCCATGTCCTTCTCCCTCCGCATGCATTGAGCTCCAGCTGTTTATTAAATCCTGCTGCGTGGCGGAGAGTCAGAGTGACCTAGGAAACCGGTCTTCTCAGAGTTTAGTCCATTGTGAGCGACAGAAACTACTAACTTCAGTAAAAGTGGTCATGGCTTTGCACTGGGTATTGTGCCAGGGCAAGGTATCCAACGTGCAAGGTTTCCAGAATGCAAGGTCCCTGCCTGTTTCGCCTGCCAGAATAATGGCTTTGGTTTTTAATGTTTCTGGGTGTACCCTATTTCCTTGAAGTTTTTTTTTTTTTTTTCTGTCATTACCAAAGCTGACTCTTCCCTGCGCCATTAAATTTGTGTATTCCCAAGCCTTGGTCTTTGTGGGCTGTACTTTAACACAGGAGAAAACAACTACCTGTTTCATTCCATTAACCATTAGTTTAGTGCACAATTCTGGAAAATATAGTGTGCCAGCTACTGATCAAATGCTAGGAATAACAAGATGAACATGACATGATCCCTGCTTTTAAAGAAATTTCTGTCAAGAGGGAGACATAACAAATAATTGTAATAGTGGAACCATTTCCAAATCAGTTAGGGCAATGCTTTAGTTACATTCAACATTTTCAAACAGTTCTCTGAAATAGGTCTTATCATTATATCCATTTTACAGATGAAGACTTTGAATGGAAAAAAAAAACCAGATTAATATGTTGCTGAAGATCATACAGTAAAGATGACAGTCTCCTTTGGAGAGCCTAGGTCTATATTCCAAAGACTGTGCTAATATTAGAGAACGAACATTGGGGAACATTTTCAAAATATAATATTTGAGCTGAGTCTTTAAAAGACAAACAAAAGTAAGCCAAGGAAAGGTTGGGACTTCAAAGGGAATGGTATTAACAATGTCAAGATATAAAGATGTTTAAGGAAGCCAAAACCGATTTGGCTCAGTGGATAGAGCGTCAGCCTGGGGAATGAAGGGTCCAAGGTTCGATTCCGGTCAAGGGCATGTATGTTGGTTGCAGGCACATCCCAGAAAGGGGTGTGCAGGAGGCGGCTTATCGATGTCTCTCTCATCGATGTTTCTAGCTCTCTATCCCTCTCCCTTCCTCTCTGTAAAAAAAAATCAATAAAAATATATTTTAAAAAAAAAGATGTTTAAGGAAGAAAAGGAAGCTTGGTATAGCCGAGGAATAAGTAGGTAAGGTAAATACCCTGTTTCCCCGAAAATAAGACAGTGTCTTATATTAATTTTTGCTCCCAAAGATGCGCTAGGTCTTATTTTCAGAGGATGTCTTATTTTTCCATGAAGAAGAATATGGTACACATTTATTATTGAACAAACAAAAAAAAAAAGGAAATTTATCACCTGTATGTAGTACAGTAGTAGTTGTCATCACAAACCAGCTCACTGATTGGCCGCAGCGCAGCAGGAGCTGTTCAGGCAGTGCGAGGTCTCTAAATCAGGAGTCAGACGCCTGTGGTAGCTTCGGGGGCCTTATTCCAGGAAGGCCTTATGTTCGGGAGAGACATTATTATCGAGGAGGTCTTATTTTCGGGGAGGATGCCTTATATTACAGCGAGAGGCAAAACTGGAAGTAGGTCTTATTTTTGGGGGGTGTCTTACTTTTGGGAAAACAGGGTAGGAACTTACTATGAAGGAGCTAAAATGTGAATTCCTGGAGTTCACCCAGCAGTGCAAATAAACATTCATGGGTTCCACGTCTTGCTGGGTGCTGAACCCTGCCCAGACCCCTCTTCTTGAATTCCCTCTAATCTTCCTTTGTCATTCTCCATATTGAATCTTCAAGTTTTCTTATTTCTTCTCAGTCTTCCTTCCCTATCACCTCTGCAGCTCTTCAGAGAAGGAATGCAAGCCCACCCTGAGGACATTCTGGTCTTCACGGTCACTTTTCTACACACTGGAGGTACAGTGATGAGCAAAATAAAGTGGAGCTTGCATTCTAGTGAGGAAAAAACAGACATTGCCCTAACTGATTTGGCTCAGTGGATAGAGCGTTGGCCTGTGGACTGAAAGGTCCCAGGTCCCATTCCCATCAAGAACGTGTACTTTAGTTGTGGGCACATCCCCAGTAGCGGGTGTGCAGGAGGCAGCTGATTGATGTCTATCTCATCCATGTTTCTAACTCTCTATCCCTTTCCCTTCCTCTCTGTAAAAACATCAATAAAATGTATTTTTACACTCCACAAAGAGGTGCACCAAGAGTGTCTACCTCCAGTTAACATATATATACATATATTTTAAACAAACATTATGTCAGGTGGTGAGAACTGTAAAGAAAAATGTAAAGCAGAGGAGAGACCAATAGGGTGGTTGGGAGAGTTATTTTATGTTGACAATAAGGATGGAAACCAAATGATATTTTTCTTTTTTTGGAGTACAATAGCAAGACTTTCCTGAAAGAGGCCACATATTTTAACCCACGAAAACTAAATAACTGAAGTGAATGTACCCATTTAGTTTGCCTAAAGACTAAGTTAGTGTTTGTCTGGCTATAAGCCTTAAGCTACCTGTATCCAAAACACTAGGACACACAAAATTCATGTGTTGAAGCCTTAATCTCTAGTGCCTCCTCAGAATAGTTGACTATATTTTGAGATAGGGCCTTTAAAAAGGCGACTAAATTAAAACGAGGCCTTCAGGGGGTGATCTAATTCAGTGTGACTGGTGCCTGTGTAAAAGAGAGAAATTTGGACAGATACCTGGGATGTGTGCACAGAGGAAAGACTATGTTAGAGCACCTCCCTTCTGCAAGCTAGAAGAGAGGTCTCAGGAGAAACCAATTCTGCTGACATCTTTTTTTTTTTTAATATATTTTAGTGATTTTTCACAGAGAGGAAGGGAGAGAGATAGAGAGTTAGAAACATCAATGAGAGAGAAACATCGATCAGCTGTTTCCTGCACACCCTCTACTGGGGATGTGCCCCATAACCAAGGTATATGCCCTCGACCGGAATCGAACCTGGGACCCTTCAGTCCGCAGGCTGACGCTCTATCTACTGAGCCAAACCGTTTTTGGCCCTGCTGACATCTTGATCATGGACTTGCAGACTCCAGAACTGTGAAAAAATAAGTTTCTCTTATTTAAGCCTATCCAGACTTGGGTATTTTGTGATGGCAGCCCTAGCAAACTAATATAGCATGTAATGAAAGTTCCCATTCCCAAGCCCACCCCAAACATTCTGGATCAGAGTAGGATTGGGCCCTGGCAAATGCATTTTAACAGACCCTCTTGAAGTTTCTGACTTTTTACACTAAGATAATAGTTGATGAATCTCTACAGAAATGAAAAAAGATGGGGAGCACAGTGAAATTATTCTATGAATTGGGATCACTTATTATTCAGGTAAAACGTCATCCATTTTGCCCTGCCTGGTGTGGCTCAGTAGGTTGGGTGTTGCAGCCTATTGATGTTTCTCTCTTACATAATGATCCTTCTCTCTCTCCCTCTCACTTCTTCACTCTAAAAATCAATTTAAAAAATCTTTAAATTTTTTTTATCTATTTTTTTTCTGTTAGCCAAGACAACATTCAGAAGTAAGACAATATTGGATGTATCATGGAGTCATGAGTCCTACGGCATTGAGTGATGCTGGGGTATGAGCTGTAATAAAGAAATGAGCATTAGGAATTTATGCTGGAATGCATTAGTTATCTTTGCAGCTATGAATGGCTTAGCAATTATAAAAAACAATTTCATGCATCTCTGGTTCATGCTTATGTCCTTTATTAATTAAAATAATTATTCTTTTCAATTTGGGTGTACACAATTGAGTCATTGCCATTCTTAGAGTATTTTGTTGTTAATAAAATGATCTTAATTTAAAATAGAATGAAAATAGCGTTTTCTTTGATAGAAGAAGATGCTTATTTACATTTACAGCATAGTTGAAATGATAACATTTTAAATGTGCCAGGGAATATAATGAATAAAAATGAAATGTTTTGTGTGTTTTTTTTGTGTGTGAAGAAAGCCAATGTTTCTTTAATTTCGCATTTGCTTAATCAAATTTCTGTTTTCTCTTTTTAGTTCTCTACTGTTTTTTGGGGAGGAGGAGGGAAGCATTGCATTTATATTTCAAATATATTCTAAACTGATCCAATTATTATTTAATTTAAATTAGTTTAAATTAATCAAACATTTGTTTGCCCTTTTTTGTAGAGGACCCGAGATTATGAGAATATAACAATGAAATGCAGCTATACACATTTGTTTGCTACATAGTATGTGACTAGATTATACATTCATAGTTGCTGAAGCTAGAACCTCTAAGTGATTCTTAATTTGGGGTCCTGAATTTTGTGTAGGCAAAATTTTGTGCATGTGCATTTTTCTAAATTACAGCTTTCCTTAGATTTCTGAAGGATCCATTATTTTCTTACAGTTTATTGACTAAGTAGAAAAAAATTATTGTTCTAGGCCAATTTCTTCATTTTAGTTTAATTAGACTATTTTTCTTTTTTTATCACATATTCCTTATAGCCTTGTTATGAACCAGCAGTTCTGACATTAGCTGGAAACTCAAAGGGAAGAATCTTAAGTCCCACCTCAGACCAACTGAGTTAGGATGTATATTTTAACAAGATTCCCAAGATTCTATGCATACTTAAAATTTGAGAAGTACTATTTTTTAACCTTTCAAAAGATAGTTAAGCCCCCCAAACCACCAACACACCCACCCCCCCAAAAAAAACAATATCATCCAACTGATCATAAAATCCTATTAGTATTTTAGCATATATTTATTCCCCAAAAGGAGACCATCCTGGATGAATTCCACTCTTTTCTCAATGCATTGTGAATGTGTTAACATGTCAACAAATACCCATCCACATATTTTTTCATGGCCAATTTGTATTTTATTACATATGCACACATCATGATTTATCATTTATTTTTTGGTGTCATTTAGGTAAGTTTTTTATATTTGCTTTTAAAAATAGTCCTGTATGATGAACATCCTAACAAGGCAGAACTTACGATTTTTCTAGTTCAAATCTTAACACGGACTCTTACTACTGGTAGCTGTGTGATCTTAGGCAGGTTACGTGACTTCTCTGTGCTTTAGTTTCTTTTTTTTTTTAAATTTTTTTTGATATATTTTATTGATTTTTACAGAGAGGAAGAGAGAGGGATAGAGAGTCAGAAACATCGATGAGAGGGAGTCATCCATCAGCTGCCTCCTGCACGCCTACCTCCTCCTGGGAATGTGCCCGAAACCAAGGTACATGCCCTTGACTGGAATCGAACCTGGGACCTTTCAGTCCGCAGACCGACGCTCTATCCACTGAGCCACACCGGTTTCGGCAATGTGCTTTAGTTTCTTTATCTGTAAAATGGGCATGATAAAAAGCACTCCTAGGATTGATTTGACGGTTAAAATTCATAATTCGTGTAAAGATTTTAATACTGTTTCTGGCACATACTACATGCTCAATAAATGTCATCTACTGTTACTGATCTTTATAAACACAACTATTTCCTCACAAGTTCCTTCTAAAGGTAAGAATAAGCTGGATAGTAGCAGAGACTGGAACAACTGGACATCCTTTTTAATCTTTCCATCCTTGCTTCTGTTGTGGAATAGAGCGCCCGAGTGTAGGGACCTTAAAAAATAAATATTCGTGAGAGGGTTGACAGATGATAGGAGGATGATTTTAGTAACTCTTCTTTGCAGAGACGGGCCCTTAAAACAATGCCGTTTGGCAGCTGATAGCTAGAACAGGGAAGGGTAAATGGTTGGTGTTTAAACTTCCGTCAACACAGGAGACGATTTTTCCGGGAGCCAGGCCACCCGGACCTATATGGTTTCTATGGTTACAGATCCCACGGAGTCCTGGCTCCCCTCGCGCTCTCTCTCTCTCTCTCTCTACTGCGCAAGCGCACACCGCTGATTTACCCAACCGGCGCCTCGGGTTTCGAAGAGAAAGCCCCGCCCCTTCCTGCCCTGCGCTGCCCTATCGCCTGCTTGGTGGGCCTTCCCCACGCGCCGTGGGAGTGTGACGCAGTATTCGGGCGTCCACATCGCGTGGAGCTGCGACGCCGAACATGGCGCGTTCCTAGAAGCGGCTTTCGGCATCAGTAGGCGGCGGCGAGGGGCCTGGGAGCGTGGGGCGCCGGACCAACCGACGCCGCTTCGTGCTGGGAAGTGAAAGCGGGAGAGCCGGGCTGCTCCGGACCGAACCAGCCGGTGAGGCCCCCGCGTGCGATCCCCCAGGAGGCGCGAGGGGAAGGGAGAAGTGGGCAGGGCGGCGGGGACTCGGGAGACCCGGGAGGACCGGGCGGCCACCGGGCGGGGAGGGGTAGCTGTGGCGCGGCGAGGGCCTTCGGGCTTGGTTCTCTGCGGAAGCCGAGGAAGCCGTGGGCGCTCGGGGCTGTGCCAGGCGGAGCGGAGCGGAGCGGGAAGCGTGGTCCAGGAGGGATCGGGGTGCGGGAAGGCTGGCCCTGGGTGCTGAGAGAGGAGAGCGTAGGGTGCCCAGTTGTGGCTGCGGTTGCGGGCCAGGGCGGTGCGTTTGCCCTTGAGGGGTAGAGACCGTGGTCACCTTTGGTATAAAACCCATTACTGCTAATAGCAGTGCTGGGAAAGCTTTAATTAAACATCAGAGCCTTGCTAGCCTTGTCATGAACAAGCGGAGGAAGTTTGCACATTGTCAGCGAGGACCCGCTTGCTGAGGTATGGCCGCCAGTGCTCCTCCAGCCCAGCGATTTCTGCAGCTTTAGATTTGGGGGTCTCGGTGATTCAGCAAATCTATTAGAGGCTCATTGCGTTTTTGTGTGTGTGTGTGTGTTTTTTTAATGACATGGTGATTGAGGGAAGTATTATTTTCAAAATGACTTGACCGAATAGCCAGGACTGGTACATTGTTTGCTAGTGCCAAGATTGCTGTCTGACATACTCTCTCCCCACCCCAGTTTTAAAGGAGCTCAAGCTGTAGTGCGGTCAAGTCCTTGAAATTTGGTTATTCTTTAGAAGGGAATAAGGAAGAGCGTTTTAACAGCCATACTTTTTTTTTTTCCCCCCTTGGATAAGGGAGGATACTCCTCCATTTTCACGTTATTTCAAACCTCTGTTTAGTACAGAGGTTTCAAATTAAGGACAGAGTGACTACAATATAAGATAATCATTGCATGATGTCTTTTCTTACATCTTTAGTCTCTGAGGAAGATTTCTGTGAAATTACAATGAAAATCTCTCATTATTGGTTGTGATAGGATTGTGGAATTCTCCCTTCCCTCCCCCTCACCCCCATGCCCCCAACGTAGCACGGGGAATAATAGAAACAGTTTAATTATAGCAATGCATTGTGGCAATATGTTGTAACTCTAGGGCAGCTGGACTGCCCTGTCCTAATTAGACTTCCTGTAGCAGAAGAGAATTCTCATCAAAACCGAATTTAGTTATGGTAATACGATTAGAAATTCTAAACAAATATGTGAAGATTATTTTATAATTAATGTGAAAATCCTTAGATTATGTGATATAGTGAATGGTATGCATTCAGATTAAACCAGAATCCAAAAGAATGCTTGTAGGATGAGATGCTAAATAGTCTTCCAGAGATAAATACATGCATTTTTCCATAAATAAAAATACTCATATTTTGGTAGATAATGTTTGATTAGATAGATTTTAACCTTTGAGTTGTATGTATGTATGTATATGTGTGTGCTTGTATTTATCTTGGGATTCTCTTAATTCCTTGTTATTGCTGGCACTATTAGTCATTCCTTTCTTTTTCCTGTCTGCACCAAATGGGGATTGTTAGTTAACATCAGGTGTTCCAGGGAATAACAAGACACACTTAATGCAGGTGTGAGTCTCGTGTCTATGTTTGGTTTTGTAATATCAGCTTGATTACAGATAAGCTCACAATTACAAGCTTTGTAGAGTTTGAGCTGGATCAGTGTTCTCCACTCTTGCTACTCAAAGTGTGGTATATGGCCTCACCTGAGAATTTGTTAGAAATGCATAATCTCGCCATAGCTGGTTTGGCTCAGTGCATAGAACGTCTGCCTGTGAACTGAAGGGTCTCAGGTTCAATTCCAGTCAGGGGCACATGCTGGGTTGTGGCTAGGCCCCTGGAAGGGGGCATGCTGGAGGCAGCTGATCAATGATTCTCATCATTGATGTTTCTCCCTTTCTCTCTGAATCATATGCGCACAGTCTTAGCCTTAATCCCAGATCTACCAAATCAGAATCTGCATTTTAACAAGTGCTCCACATGATATGACACATTAGTTTGGTAAAGAAGACTGAGGTCATGCACAAACCTGCATTAAAATTATAGCATCATTTATTTTGATTTGAGGTGATCTTTTGCTGATTATTGAGTCTCATGTATCTGGTTGAAGAAACTAAGGCCTAGCAAGGGTAAGTGACTTGCATAAGGTCACACATATCTAGATTTAAAACCCAGGTTCTGACTCATTCCAATGCTTTTTTGTTTGACAGATTATTAAAACTGAACCAAAACATTCTTGAATGGCAGCTAGGTATTCTACTCAACAACAAACATTTATTGACTAATGGGCAGGCAGTACAATAATCCTGTGTGTCTCTAATAACTACTTTGGTTTCCTTTAGTGGTTATTAACCCACCATATCCTCTCTTCCTTGCTCTTTCCTGGATAATTTGCTTTCTATTTCACAGAGGAAATGGAAGACATTGGTGGGAACTTCATTGCTTTTTTTCCTGTTTCATCTTCAAACGTGTCTATCTACCTGCCCATCTTTAA
The DNA here is from genome assembly GCA_011751065.1 of Lasiurus cinereus. Classification (NCBI taxonomy): domain Eukaryota; kingdom Metazoa; phylum Chordata; class Mammalia; order Chiroptera; family Vespertilionidae; genus Lasiurus; species Lasiurus cinereus. The sequence goes on along the minus strand of JAAGEH010002531.1, from coordinate 50,075,605 downwards.
TTGTGCTCTTAGTTTTTTCTCCTCAGTGACAGTGTTTCCTCAGTGTATCAGTTTGCTAGGACTGCCATAACAAAATACTTTGGATTGGGGGACTTAAACAAGAGGAATTTATTTTCTTACAGTTTGGGAGCCCGGAAGTCTAAGATAAAGATTCCAATGGGATTGATTTCCTCTGAGGCCTCTCAGCTTGATTCACAGATGACAACCCTCTTTCTGCCTCTTTTCATGGTCATATCTTTGTGCACTAGAACCTCTAGTATCTTTTATTTTAATGAGGATGATGACCTAATTTTAACTTAATCACATCTTCAAAAATCTTATCTCTAATATTGAATATACTGGGGTGAGGGCTCCAACTCATCAATTTTTGGGGGAACACAATCCATAACACTTGGTAATCCCCCTTTTTTTGCTGTAGATTGGCACTAATTTATCAGGATTTAAACACTCATCTTAAATTCTCACTCTAGATTCATCTTCAGTTTCATCTGCAGTTATTTCCGTAAGTTTTTTGAAAGTTGTCTACATTCATTTTTTCCATCTCCTATTACTTTTTTCCTTCAATGTATTGAAGTCTGGTAATTCACTTTAGTCACTGAATTTAATGGGGGTTATGGTCACCATTGATCTCTTTGTTTTGAAATGTACTAGAATCTTTTAAATCATTTGACATTTTGACTAGCTGTCCTTCTTTGAAAATGCTCTGAGGTTTCTGCAACACTGTGGTCTCCTTATTTTTCTCCTACATCTTGACCATTCTTTCCTTGGTTTATTTTTCTGTCTTATCTTACTATTGGAATATTTGTTTCACTACTACCTCCCGCACTTTCCTTGAATGGTCTCATTCCTAATGACTTCCACTGCTATCTATATTTTGATAACTCCCAAATCTGTCTTTTTAGGACATACCGCTTTTCAACTCAGACATGTTGTCTTAAGAAACTTAAACTCATGTCAAAAATTATGTATTTCAAACTTAAAAAATATATATATTTTATTGATTTTTTACAGAGAGGAAGGGAGAGAGATAGTTAGAAACGTCGATCAGCTGCCTCCTGCACACCCCCTACTGGGGATGTGCCTGCAACCAAAGTAGGGGCCCTTGATCAGAACTGAACCTGGGACCTTTCAGTCCGCAGGCTGACGCTCTATCCACTGAGCCAAACTGGTTTGGGCTATATATATCAAACTTCCTGAAGTTGCTTCTCTCCCTCCTTCTGTGATCCTTCATGTACCACTCAGTTGGAGATGCCTAGAATCTTAATTTTTCTGTCTTATTACCCTATATATGCTACTCTTCCCCTGCTTAACTAATTATTATTATTATCTTTTAATAATTTTATTGACTTTTTGCAGAGAGGTAGGGAGAGGGACAGAGAGTTAGAAACATCGATGAGAGAGAAACATAAATCAGCTGCCTCCTGCACATCTCCTGCTGGGGATGTGCCCGAAACCAAGGTACATGCCCTTGACTGGAATCGAACCTGGGACCCTTCAGTCTGCAGGCCGATGCTCTATCCACTGAGCCAAACCAGTTAGGGGAACTATCTAATTACTTATCAAATCTTGTTGTATGTCTTTAATCTACCTTTTCCCTGTGGTTGCTATCTTGATTTAGATTATCACTATTATCTGCACGTTTGTATAAACCCCTTAAATAATTTCCTTGCTTCCAGATTATCATTATTATTTGCATGTTTGTATAAATCCCCTAAATAATTTCCTTTTCTGTAGGCAGATTGTGCTGTTCTGCAGTCCATCTATGCAGAGTTTCAGATTAAAATTCAAACTGCCAATTCTAGGAAATAAGAATCTTAGTGATTTGGACTTGCTTCCTTTTGCTTTTACCTTCTGTTGTTTTCTGCCTCTTATTTTTTCTGTCTTGCTTAACTATTTACAATTCTAACTATTTACAATTCTTCAGAAATGATAGGATGATTTTTAAAATGGATACATTTACATATTTGTCTACTAGAATATACAGACCTGTCTGATAGACACCCATACTCCTCTGGGTAACTCTTACACAGCACAAATGTTGCCTTGTTTCCTTCTGGGAAGCCTTCCTCAACCTCCATATGGTGAGTTAGGCCTTTTACATTCTTTTATAACAGCTTATTATAATGCTTACTAGAGACCCTGGGTGTGGGCCAGGGGACTGGGCACTGTCATCTTGTGGCTGTGGGTGCTGCCATCTTTGAGGGTATGGCAGTCAATTAGGACATTACCTCCTTATTGGTTGTGGGTGCCACCATCTTTGAAGGTGGGGCAGCAATTAGCATATTCCTTCTTATTGGCTGTGGGCGCTGCCATCTTTACAATTGTGTGAGGGTCAATTAGCATATTCCCTCTATTAGATAGGATAGCATATATAGTAATTGTCTTTTTTCCTCTAGATTTGACTGCAAAGACTCTCTTATTTGTCTTTCAGAGTAATGACTGGACTATAGAAACTCTTTCATTGTTGAATGCAAGTTTGTGACTTATAGACTCTGGAGGTTAGAGTGGGTTTGAAAATCAGAGACTTTTAAATGTTTGTGTGTGCACCCTAGTCAGTTTGGCTCAGTGGATAGAGCTTTGGCCTGTGGACTGATTCTAGTCAAGGGCACATGCCTGAATCACAGCTCAATCCCCAGTAGGAGGGATGGGGGATGTACAGGAGGCCACCGATCAGTGATTCTCTCTCATCATTGATGTTTCTCCTTCTCCCTCTCCCTTCCTCTCTGAAATCTAAAAACATAAGAAAAAAATTGTGCGTGTGTGTGTGTGTGTGTGTGCCCCCTATGACCAGGTTATATCCTGGGTTCATTTTTGTGCCTTTATACAACTAGAAGCAGAGATTAGGATTTAGTCATTGAACTCATTTATTTAACAAATATTTATTCATCACTTTAAAAAATAATTTAAAAGGTGTTTTCACTGATTATTTTAGAGAAGGAAGAGAGAGGGATAGAGAGATAGAAATATCGATAAGAGAGGAACATCTATCGGCTGCCTCCTGCCTCCTGGGGATCGAGCCCACAACCCAGACATGTGCCCTGAATGGGAATCAAACCAATGACCTCTTGGTTGATAGGTTGGCTCAACCACTGAGCCATACTGGCTGGGCTATTCATCACTTTTCTTTTTAAAAAAAATATTTTTATTGATTTCAGAGAGGAAAGAAGAAGGGAGAGAGCTAGAGAAACATCAATGATGAAATAGAATTATTGATTGGCTGCCTCCTACATGCCCCCTTCTGTGGATTGAGCCCGAAACTCAGGCATGTGCCCTTGATCCAAATTGAACCTGGAACCCTTCAGTCTACGGGCCAACACTCTATTCACTGAGCCAAACTGCCTAGGGCTATTCATCACTTTTTATATGTGCCAGTTACTGTTCTATGTTCTAGTAATATACCTTTGAACAAATAAAGTTCTTGTTCTTTGGAACTTAATTCTAATCAGGAGAGCATGGATAATAAACACTTACATATTTGAATGTCTAATAGTTAAACATGTTATTTATAAAATTACAAAAAATACCTATACCAGAGAGAGTCTAGGTTGAAGGATGAGCTATTTTAGATTGGACAGAAAGGAAAGATTAATTAGTTGATAACTTGAGCAGAGACTGATGGAAGTTAAAGAACAAGACTTGCAGATACCTGGAGGAAAGAAGTTTTCCAGCTAGTGTGGAACTGCTGGGTCATAGAGGATATAACACACACACACACACACACACACACACACACACACACTTAATTTCATTAGCAGTGGCAAATTGTTTTTCAAAGTGGTTGTACCAACTTATCCTTCTAGCAGCAAGACATAAGGATTTCCACTTCTGTGCATTCTTGCCAACACTGAATATTTCAGAAATTTATAATTTTTGTCCATCAGATTATAAAGTAATATTTCAAATTAAAAAAAAATTAATAACCAGTGAGGTTGTATTTCTTCTGATATTTATTAACCGTTTAGCTTTTCCTATGTATGAATTGTCTATATCCTTTGTCCAATTTTCTTTTGTATTTCTTGTATTGTTGGTTCACAAGGTTTTCTTGTATATTCTGTGTAATAAATCTTTGCTGCAGTCATATACAATTTTTTCTCCTAATCTTCGCCTTGCTAACTTTGTGTATGATGTTTTCATTGACTATTAATTTTGATTTTCAATTTTTGATGTAGTATAATTTTTTAGGAAGATAAGCTATAATCTTGATATTGTATGTTTGTTCTTAGGTCTAAAGCTAAAATAAAACAACCCAAAACAGTTAATTTCACTTGAAGTATCAATGAACAGTAGTACTATGTTCAAAAAGAAAAATTTTGTAGCCAGTAGAGAATGTTGGATTTGGATAGGAGACTTGAATTCTAGATCCCAGAAATGTCTAATGAGCCTGTGACTTTAGGGAAGTTGCAGTTTATCTCCTTACCATTTGGGACATAGTTTCTTGGTCAATAAAACAAAATGCTTAAATTAGATATACTTATTGTTTAGAGAACAGTCATGGCTAGCTTCATGGTGATAGAAAAATTGTTTTAATGATTCAAAACATATTAATATAGAGTAGTATCTAATTGTGGGGACATTACTGGGCATGTAGCCTATACATGTTTTAATGAATTTTTTAAAATATATTTTATTGATTTTTTTTACAGAGAGGAAGGGAGAGGGATAATCAGAAACATTAATGAGAGAGAAACATCAATCAGCTGCCTCCTGCATGCCTCCCAGTGGGGATGTGCCCGCAACCAAGGTACATGCCCTTGACCGGAATCGAACCTGGGACCTTTCAGTCGCAAGCCGATGCTCTATCCTCTGAGCCAAACCAGTTTTGGCTTAATGAATTAATTTTTATGAGTGCAGTGTGACTCCTGAGGTCAAACTCTCAAAACAATGAGATTCTTCTAAGACAGAATGAGGCCAGTAATTGGAAACTACCAGTCAAAATTAAGTATATTTGGTCAGGATCTAGTTGATGTCAGTATGTTTTCTGCCTCCAATTCTTTTTTTTTTTTTAAACATACACACATATATATATTTTGGTGTTTGTTTACTTATTTTTATTTTATTTTTTAAAAAATATATATTTTATTGATATTTTATTAATTTTTTTACAGAAAGGAAGGGAGAAGAAGAAAGAGTTAGAAACATTGATGAGATAGAAACACCAATCAGCTGCTTCCTGCACACCTCCCACTGGGGATGTGCCTGAAACCAAGGTACATGCCCTTGAACGGAATTGAACCTGGGACCTTTCAGTCCACAGGCTGATGCTCCATCCACTGAGCCAAACCAGTTAGGGCTGTTTACTTATTTTTTTTTTCCAGTGTTTTTTTAATATATTCACAAAACTGCAACCACCTGCACTATTTTTTTTAAAATTAAATCTTTATTATTCAGATTATTACATTTGTTTCTCTTTTTCCCCCTCCATAGCTCCCCTCCACCTGGCTTCCAACTTTCCCTCTACCCTTACCTCCCTCCTGTTGACCTCATCCATAGATGTATGATTTTTGTCCAGTCTCTCCCTGTACACCTCTCCCCCTTTACCCCCTGATAATTATCAGTCCACTCACTTTCTGTGCTCCTGATTCTATTATATTCATCAATTTATTCTGTTGATCAAATTTTTAACTCACTTAATTTTTATATTCACTTGTTGATAGATATGTATTTGTTGTTCATAATTTTTTATCTTTTACTTTTTTCTTCTTCCTCTTCTAAAAGAGTACCTTTCAGCATTTCATATAATACTTGTTTGGAGTTGATGAACTTCTTATAGTTTTTCTTATCTGTGAAGCTCTTTATCTGCCCTTCATTTCTGAATGATAGCTTTGCTGGATAGATTATTCTTGGTTGTAGGTTCTTGCTATTCATCACGTTGAATATTTCTTGCCACTCCCATCTGGCCTGCATCATTTCTGTTGAGAAATCATCTGACAGTCGTATGGGTGCTCCCTTGTAGGTAATGAACTGTTTTTCTCTTGCTGCTTTTAATATTCTCTCTTTGTGTTTTGCTCTTGGTATTTTAATTATGATGTGTCTTGGTGTGGTCCTCTTTGGATTCCTTTTATATGGGGTTCTGTGTGCTTCCTGGACTTGTAAGTCTATTTCTTTTACCAGATGTGGGAAGTTTTCAGTTATTATTTCTTTTAATAGTTTTTCAGTATCTTGCTCTCTCTCTTCTTCTGGCACCCCCACAATTCTGATGTTGGTATGCTTGAAGCTGTCCCAGAGGCTCCTTACATTATCTTCACATTTTTGGATTCTTTTCTCTTCTTGCTTTTCCAGTTGAGTGTTTTCTGTTTCTTTATATTTCAAATTTTTGACTTGATTCTTGCCTTTCTCTAGTCTGCTGTTAGGACTCTGTATAATATTTTTTATTTCAGTCAGTGTATGTTTAATTTCTAGTTGGACCTTTTCCATCTCTAGTTGGTTCTTTTTCATCTTCTCTTGGATCTCGCTAACTTTATCCATCTTTTCTAGGATATTCTTGAAAAACCTTACAAGCGTGGTTTTGAACTCTAAATCCAGTCATTTGTTTTCCTCCATTTCTTTTGTTTGTGATCTCTTCCTTTGTCTCGCATTTTCACTATGCCGGGAGAAGTTCTGTGTTGGATTCATATAATGATACCAGACTGCAAAACTGCAAAAGCTTCTCTTTTAAGCTTAGGATGGGTGGAGTCTCAGGGCTTGACTGACCGGCCTTGCCTTCCAGTTGGCCCCGCCCTCCACAGCCCCTGAGTCTCATGTGACTGGGTAATGGCTGGAGCAGTCCGCATGCGCTTTCTCTCTCTCCCTCTCTCCACGCTCGCGTTTCCGCACCTCAGCTTTTTGCAGCTCCTCTGGGTCTCCGTGAACCCCTCTCTTTCTTTCTAGTTGTAGAACTTCCACTCAGCCAGCTTTCCTGTGGTTCTGGATGATGTCTGTTCTGTCTTTTAGTTGTAGTTTTGAAATTGTTGTGCGAGGCAGCAGTGTAGGTGTTTACCTATGCCGCCATCTTGGTTCTCTCCTGTTTACTTCTTTTTAAATTTTATATTTTTATTGTCTAAAGTTTTATATATGTCTCCTTTTCCCCCAGTTGATCCCCCCAATCTCCCAGGCCTTCCCACCCTGGGCAAGCCCCCACCGCCTCAGTGTCTGTGTTCATTTGTTATGCTAATATGCATGCATATAAGTCCTTTGGTTGCTCTCTAACCTTTGCCCCCTCTCTCCTTCCCTATCCCCTTTTAACATACATTTTTATTGATTTCAGAGAGGGAGTGAGAGAGAAACATCAATGATCAGAGAGAATCATTGATCAACTGCCTCTTGCACACATCCCACTGGGGATCGAACCCACAACCTGAGCAGGTGCCCTTGACCGGAATCCAATCCAGGACCCTGTAGTCCACAGGCCGACACACTATCCATTGAGCCAAACCAGTTAGGACCTCCTATTCTTTTTTACAAATATATTTTTATTGATTTCAGAGAGGAAGGGAGGGAGAAAAATGGAAAACATCAGTGATAAGAGAGAATCATTGATTGGCTGCCTCCTGTACATCCCCCACTGGGGATAGAGCCTGCAACTAGGCTAGGAATTGACCTGGTTCATAGGTCGATGTTCAAGCACTGAGTCACACCAGCTAGGACTTCTTAATCTTCTTTTTATAGAGTTGGGCTGTAGATCACAAGATGACTTGCAGGAATTTAACTATCTTTGATTAAAAAAAATGACATCTTTCTCTAATCCCTTTGCTCTAGTAGTACATGGTAGATATTACATTGCTTATGCATTTTACTAAAAGGCTTCTCATCAACTTTTTATTTGTCTAATACCTGTTCTTTCCTGGAGAAAAATTGGAGCTCTTTTAAGTTATTAATGTTCAATTTTCTGAATGGCTTGTATTTGGCTATATTTATCCTTCTCTTAAAGTGTAATACTACATTTCTTTTCTCATCAGGTGATTTGATCCCTTTCCTCATATTACTCTGCCTGTTCTTGTTCCATTTTCTCAGTCTCCTTTATGCTAAAGCATTGCCTATGTTATTACATTTTCTTAAATTCTGTTATAATTAGTTTGTGTAAAGCTCAAAACACATTCAGGTCTTCAGCTCACTTTGTTTTTTTTAAAGAAAGTACTTTTAATGATTCAGTATTTACAGAAGTAGAGACAGTGCTGTAAGGAAGTTTTTTGCTTGTTATGTTTTGCCTTATGATGAGGTTTTCATTTTCATATTTTGTATTTTTTGTATTATTAATTCTTTAGGTTCCCATTTGTTTCTTTTCCAAAGGAGCTCTTTCACAGAATTTATTGACCTAACTTCTTGAACCCTGAAAACCCCCACTGTATTTCTAGATGGTTGTACTGGTCAAGTGGTCACTGAGAATTCCATTGTCCTCTTCTTTCCCATTTTGAAGGGAAAAGGATGCTTGGAATATCTCTTTGGGATGTAGCACTTACTTCTTACCATCAGGTGGCACTGCAGATTACTCACTTTATTTTTACATTCTTAGGAATGGTAGGTAGATCTAGTAATCTGTTATCTGGTAAAGAAACAAGTTGATGTGGAACTGTCATGAAGAAGACAGAAATGAAGTTAAACTAGGCTATACACTTGAAACTAATACAAAATAATATTGACGAGATAAGAAAAAATAAAAATGTATCACTAAAAGAAGAAAAGATGAAATTTAAGACACTATTCTAACAAATACAAACTTACTTTTCTTTAATGAAATTGTATTGTCTATAATATGTGAAGCTTAAAGGAACTTAATAAATTAGGACATTTTGTTTTGTTTTATTTTTCTCACACTTAAATATTTTAAACTACTGTTTTTATAAACACTAAATAGTTATTAAGTGCTTTTTAGAGATGACTGAGTTAAAATTGCAGTTTGATTACAAGATTGAGTTCCCTGAATGAGGAAATTGGTTTTTTATTTGGTAAACATTGTTATCACAAATCTAGATAATCTGGCAGAACTGTTGCTTATCAATTCTTTTTACTGAAGACCAAGTTTGTAAGCCTTTTCTCCTGAACTTTTATGATGAGAGTGTAGTTAGTGACTATATTATCTACTTAAATGTGCTATATTTAGTAGATTGCTGTGATTTATTTGTATGTGCTTGACCAAAGAAATTCGTAATGATTTGAAGCTATTGAGAATTTGGTATATTTTAGAGGAATAGGGAAGAAAAATGAAGCAAATTTTCCTATGGCAATGTAGAATAAGTTTAAAGTGAAAATTCTTGGTCTTTTTAAAAATGTTTTTGTATTTTTTTCTAAAACTCCCCCCCCCCCCTTTTTAAACATATATTTTTATTGATTTCAGAGAGGCAGGGAGAGGGAGAGAAATAGAAACATCAATAATGAGAGGGAATCATGGATCAACTGCCTCCTCCTGCATGTCCCCTCCTGGGGATCAAGCACGCAAGCTGGGAATGGGCCCTTGGCTGGAATTAAACCTGGGACTCTACAGTCCCTAGGCCGAGACTCTATCCATGGAACCAAACCTGTCGGGGCTAAAAACAAACAAACAAAAAAACACTTTTTTTTTTTTTCATCATAAAGGTAAAGTATGTAGATTATAAAAATTTTCTTGTCCTGGAGTGACTGCTGATGGGAATGTAGTTTCTTTTGGGGATAATGAAAATATTCTTAAATTGATTGTAGTGATGGTTGTACAACTCTGTGGATATACAAGAACCACTGAATTGTATACTTCTAGTAAGTGAATTGTATGATCTGTACTTTATATCTTTTTTTCCATCCTTTGACTATGTAAATGCCAAAGTCATCAAGAGAGAAGGAAAAATGGGGAAACAAAAAAGCATTTGGCTGGAGTATCATCACCAATAATTGATGTTAATTCAAAGCAAGGAAGAGTATTTAAGAAATTAAATCAAAATTAAAGACATAGACTTTGGACATCAGCCAGGGTTCCAAAGATGCCAGTATCATTCAAATCCATAATAGACAGTTTAGATTCATTAGTTTCTCAACAGAGATAGTTTGGCAGTTGGACAAGAAAATTCTTTTGGTCCCAGCCGGTTTGTCTCAATGAACAGAGCATCGGCTTGCTGATTGAAGGGACCCAGGTTCAATTCCGGTCAAGGGCATGTGCCCGGGTTGGATTGCGGGATCAATCCCTAGTAGGGAGTGTGCAGGAGGCAGCCAATCAATGATTCCCTCTCATCATTGATGTTTCTGTTCTCTCTCTCTCCCTTTCTCTCGGAAATCAATAAAAAATATATTTAAACAAATTAGAAAATTCTTCTCTGTGTATACATTTTAGGTTGTTTAGCATCCTTGTATATTATATATAACTAACACTTCCTAAGGATTATTTTGACTAAAGTTACTGCCATATATCTTCAATTTTTATTGTAATCTTACACCTTTTTCTAAGTCATTTTACTTACTGACTTAATATTTAATAGTGGGGTGGAGTTATTGTTTGTGAGTTATTTCCTAAAACTAAGGTCAAAATCAGATAATGTAGTAATCTAAAGAAAATCATCATGGCTGAAATTAAAATCACTGCAGGTTTAAGACATCTGTTTGCTGGTGGCAGGCGGAGGTGCTGAGTTTCTTTTAATGAAAATAGTAAGTTCTCAACTACAGGAATGAGTACTTATAGGCTCTTTCACATGTTGCTAGTTTGTTTAGACTTCTATAGAATCAAAGAATAAAATAAAACTAATGAATAAATTGAACTGACTCAATTGTGAAGTACTGTAGAGAAAAGGGCAAAATGCCTGCCCTTTTAATTTTCAACTCCTTTTTTTTCTGTTGTGCTTGCAGAAGAGTTTAGATTTTGAGTAATTCTCTTCTGTAGCCAATAAAATAGAGGCAGTGTTTCTTCTCTCATGATTTTGAAACCGTGCAAATGAATGAAAAATCAACGCAATTTCATTGTTTACATTGTCAATTAAAAAACTTAGGTAAATTTAATTTTGCTGTTTGCTTGTTTGGTAATTGATAGGAATGCTGAAAGGAAAAGGATACATTCCTTTAACATATGTAAAGATTTTTCTTACTACACATAGACCTCTACACAGAGGAGACATAACAATGCTTCCACAGGGAGAGACTAGCTTCTCTGGCCTTCAGGTGTACCTGATGATGATCTCTGTGAAGATCCTGGCAAGTCCTTTGGGAAATACATTTGGCCATTCCCACAAGTTAGTTATGTCTGTCTGACTTCTCTCTTCTACTCTGCCTCCCTGTTTTCTCCCTTCTCTCCCTCCTGTTATTTTTTTCCTCCATCACCTTTCTTTATTGCTCTCCGTTTTCTTCTGGAAACTGGTTATGTCTACTTCAAAACTAGGTGCAAATAACAGTAGAAACCCTATTATATTTCTGCATGCTAAGTCTAATGGTCACTAATAGTCATCTATCTTTTAAGCCAGATGTTTATTTCGGCACTGTTACATTTGAAGGACTCCATACTTTGCTCCCCCTATTCTTCGTTGCCATCACTGTCCTTTCAAGACAATTCCACAGTTGAGTACTGTATGGATATTGAATGTGATCTTTTTAGGTTTCTGATGGATTCAGAGATTTTTTTGACAGTTTCTTTAGGAATCTGTTGTGGGAGAACATGGTAGGTATGTGGGTGTTTGGGAGTTGATGATGTGGTGAGGCCATTTTGTGTGATAGTAGGAAGAGCTGGGACCCCAGAGAGCTGGTTATGGGACCTCACTCTGCCATGTACTACTTTGTTACACCACCTGTGAAGCTCTCCTATAGCTGTACATTCTTCCTCCATAAAACAGTGATATTAGTCCACATGCCAGATTTGCTCTTACAGGTTTGTTTGGGATCTTTAAAACATTTACTAAGATTTATTTATGTGGTGTTTTTAATAATCCATTATAGGTCTGTCATTCCTGAATTAAGTTCTTTTTGATGGTGCATTTAATCTGCAGTTTAGGAACTGATTGCTGCTTAGAGCTTTTCTTGTAAGTTAATGAGTGCTTATAAATGTTTCCAGTAGAAGTTATGAAAGGTTTTTTTTTTCTCAGACCTAACAGTCCTATTAACTGAACCACTCATAGCAGTGCTTCTGGGTGAGGGAGTGTGGAAATATGCTCTGGGTTCCAACTGTTATTTTCGGAACTTATTTTTCACAGTTGTTTTAATGATAAGGATATTTCTCTCTGCTTCACACCTCAATCCTCCAGGATGAAACAGATCAGTTAATTAGCTGTCATGTGGTTTATTATGAATACTTGATTGTTCAAAAATGGTCACTTTTCTCTTTTTAAAATTTAATTTAAATTTTTTAAAAAATTTAATTTTTAAAAATTCTTTATGGTTTAAAGCAGCATTCAACAAACTTTTGGACCTCACCAATCACCAGTGGTCCACAGACCAGCAGTTGGTGACCGCTGGTTTAAAGTATCACATATGTTTTTCCCCCATTGACCTCTCCCGGGCCAACCCTATCCCTCAGCACATTACCTCAGGCCCCTATTGTCTGTGTCCATTGGTTATGATTATATATCATTCTCTGGTTGATCTCTTAACCATGTCCCACCTTCTCTTGCCTTCCCTCTGAAGTTTGATGGTCTGTTTGATGCTTCTCTGTCTCTGGATCTATTTTCGTTCATCAGTTTATGTTGTTTATTATATCCCACAAATGAGTGAGATCAAGTGATATTTATCTTTCTCCAACTGGCTTATTTTACTTAGCACAATGTTCTCTAGGTCCTTCCATGCTGTGGTGAATGGTACGAGTTCCTTCTTTTTTACAGAGGCATGGAATTCTATTGTGTAGATAGATGTACCACAGTTTTTTAATCCACTCATCTGCTGATGAGGACTTAGGCTGTTTCCAAATCTTAGCTATTTTCAACTGTGCTGCTATGAACATAGGAGTGCATATATCCTTTCTGATTGGTGTTTCTGATTTTTTTGGATATATTTCTGGAAGTGGTATTACTGGGTCAAATGGTAATTCCATTTTTAATTTTTTGAGGAAATCCCATACTGTTTTCCACAGTGGCTGTACCAGTCTGCATTTCCACCAGCAGTGCACAAGGGTTCCTTTTTTTCCACATCCTCACCAGCACTTGTCATTTGTTGATGTTCACTTTTCTTTATTTAGCAGATATTTATAAAGCATATATTGTGTGTCTTATTGGGCTCCTGGGACTACAGAGATGATTTAGACCAGTGGTTGCCAATCTTTCGGACCTCATGGACCACCAGTGATGTGACCGCTGCTTTAGACACCAGTCCTGTTGCTCAAGGGAGTCAGTATTAGATACTAATACAGACTGGTGTGGCTTTGGTGTTAAAGTCCAGCACTGCCACTTATAGATTGTGACCTTGGGAGTGGGGGGCAGTGGATGGGTGAGTGGAGCTGGAAGAGAGCATAGGGGGGAAATGGAGGGATATAATAAAGAGAAAATAAAATTGTGACCTTGACTAGGTAAAGTCTTTGGTCTTTTACTTCCTTACCTGCAATACAGAATTAATATGAGGAATACATAAATAAATAAAACCTTAATATACTATTTGGCATATAATGTATTCTCAGATATTTGCTATCATTTAATTTATTTTTAAATATATCTTTATTGTTCAGATTATTACAATTGTCCCTCTTTGCCCTCCCCGCCCCCATAGCTCCCCTCCACCTGGTTCCTACCCCACTCTTTGCCCTTACTGCCCCACTGTCATCATTCATGGATCTATGATTTTTGTCCATTCTCTTCCCCCACCCTCCCATCTCTTTCCCCCCAAGAATTGCCAGTCCACTCCCTTTCTATGCCCCTGATTCTGTTATATTCTGTTCATCAGATTTTTAATTCACTTGATTTTTAGATTCACTTGTTGATAGATATGTATTTGTTGTTCATAATTTTTATCTTTAATTTTTCTTTTTCCTCTTCTTAAAGAATACCGTTTAGCATTTCATATAATACTGGTTTGGCATTGATGAACTCTTTTAGCTTTTTCTTATCTGTGAAACTCTTTATCTGCCCTTCAATTCTGAATGATAGTTTTGCTGGGTAGAGTAATCTTGGTTGTAGATTCTTGTTATTCATCACTTTGAATATTTCTAATAACCTGAATAGTTTCTATTGAGAAATCAGCTAAGAGTCTTATGAGCGCTCCCTTGTAGGTAACTGTTTTTCTCTTGCTGCTTTTGATATTCTCTCTTTGTCTTTTGCCCTTGGCATTTTAATTATGATGTGTCTTGGTGTGGTCCTCTTTGGATTCCTTTTGTTGGGGTTCTCTGCTTCCTAGACTTGTAAGTCTATTTCTTTCACCAGGGGGTTGAAGTTTTCAGTCATTATTTCTTCAAATAGGTTTTCAGTATCTTGCTCTCTCTTTTCTGGCACCCCCATAATTCTGATGTTGGTACACTTGAAGTTGCCCCAGAGGCTTCTTAAACTATCTTCATATTTTTGGATTATTTTTTCTTTTCTGGTTGGGTGTTTTTTGCTTCTTCGCATTTCAAATCTTTGACTTGATTCTTGCGATCCTTTAGTCTACTGTTGAATCTCTGTATATTATTCTTTATTTCAGTCAGTGTATGCTTAATTTCTACTTGGTCCTTTTTTATATCCTCGAGGGTCTTACTAAATTTATTGGCAGTTTCTAGAAAATTCTTGTTAAACCTTATAACCATGGTTTTGAACTCCATATCCAGTAGTTTGCTTCCCTCTGTTTCTGTCATTTGTGACCTTTTTCTTCGTCTCCACATTTTGGCTGCTTCCTTGTGTTGACAGAGTGGTTTTGTGCACTAAGTGTCCTCTAGGGCCCAGTGGCTCAGCCTCCCCAATTACCTGAGGTGGACATTCTTGATGCATTCCTTTGTGGGCTGTGTGCATAGTCTTATAGGTAAGCCTTGATTGTTGTTGGTATCACTGGGAGGATTTGCCCTCCAGGCCAATTGTCTGTGAGATTCAGCTGTGTCTACAATGGGAGAACTTCTGGGCAGGAGACACCCTTATGCAGCAATACTTGCTTCAGTGGTCTACAATGGGAGAACTTCTGGGCAGGAGACACACTTATGCAGCAATACGTGCTTCAGTGGTCTACAATGGGAGAACTTCTGGGCAGGAGACACCCTTATGCAGCAATACTTGCTTCAGTGGGGCTTTGTTGCTTACTGACTCTGCCCCTTGAGTATGTCCTTTATGGATCTGAGGAGTTGTAATCTTGGATGATCCCACTCTTACCACTGGGGAGATCCAAGGAGATGCAAATTTAGCCTCTGCTTGAGGCCACCCAGCAGGAGCTATGAAGAGATTTACAGATTCCTTTTCTTTGTTTGATGTTTGGAGGTGCCCTGATGAGGCCCAGTTATGAAGCAGTGCAAGCTGCTGTGGGGCGTTGGGCCTCTTTTGGCAGCTCTGGGGCTCTCTGACCCAGCTGCAGTTTGTTAGGTAATTTGAGGTTGCAAAAGGCCAGGCCATTCATATGCAAAAGCCTCTGTGCACAGCTTGGGTGGGGCAGGGTCTCCGGGCAGAGCATACAGCAATGGCTGACCCTCAGCCATGCCCTAAGAGGCCCCTGGGTCTCAGTGTCCCGCGGTAATTGCTGCAAGCACCTCTTGGAGAAAGCCACACTTGAGTTCTGCCCGCTGCCAAACAGTCCAGTTTCTCCCCTAATGAGTCTGAGTCCCCTGAGTCTCACCTGGAACGGGAGTTCAGAGCAGTCAGGAGCTTGGGTCTCCCTGCGGATTGATTCAGTTGCCAGCCCTCTCCATGCACACACCTCCATACCTCTGCACTTTACTTCTGCACCTCCTATGAGTCTCAGTGTGCTTTTCTCTTTCCATCTAGTAGTAGAATTTCCACTCAGCCAGCCTTCCTGTGGTCCATTTTGTCTTTTAGTTGTAGTTTTGATGTGGTTGCATGAGGCAGCAATTTCAGGTGTTTACCTTTGCCTCCATCTTAGTTTCTGTACAGATATTGGCTATTTTAAAACTTGAACTTTATTTTTATTTTAACTGGCTTGAATTGAATTATGGGAATTTTAAGTAAGTGTGTGGGTGGTATATAGAAAAGATAGAAATCCAGTAAAAACATGAAGGAGTAGGTGAATGATTGAAGTATAGAACATTGAAGCTCTTTTCTGTTAATTTTTTGTGTATAATGTACATTCAAATATGTTAATTTATCATTGCCAGGTTTCCATGGATCTCAATAGTGCCACTACTGTTGTTCTTCAGGTCTTAACACAGGCCACTAGTCAAGATACTGCTGTCTTAAAACCAGCTGAGGAGCAGTTGAAACAGTGGGAAACACAGCCAGGTTTCTATTCAGTGTTGCTGGTAAGTTGTTCAGACACCATTATATTAACTGTTTAAAAAACCCATTTGTATTGGTGGTTTAATTAGTGAAACTGATCCAAATGGTTGGCTAGCATTGCAGTGCCATTTACTAAATCAGGGCATGGCACTTTGAAAGTGTTGAAGAAATGTTTGTTGATGAGTGAATACATAGGATATTGGTAGGGTCTGCTTAGGTTACACTACTGATGTCGTATGAGAGGATTTGGGTACTGTATTTATCTATCTTGCCATCTTGACTGGAAGTTCTATGATGTTTTAAATTACAGTGTAAATAGTATTTTTACTGTTCTTTTTTTCATATACATTTATAATTATCATTACACATTTTTTATAATAATTTTAATTTTTTCAAAAAAATTTAAAGATCACAGAACATTGTAATTTTCTCCTTTATTATTAAAATGAAGTTGCATGGTTTAGCTTGCACAGTTATTATTAAGATCTCCCACTGCTTTGAAAAGTGAGGATTGTCTGTATTAACACAGTAAGTAGATTTTTAAAAAATTTATTTTTAAAATTTTTATTTATTTTTATTGTTTAAAGTATTACAAATAGTAGTACACCTGTCTCCTTTTTTTCCCCCTCTGTTGTCCTCCCCCCGGCCTCCCCTAACCCCCAGTACATGCCCTCACCTACCAGTGTCTTGTATCCATTGGTTATGCTTATATACATGCATACAAGTCCTTCAGTTGATCTCTTATCTGCCCCACCTCTCCCTAAGCTTCCCACTGTAGTTTGACAGTCTGTTCAATGCTCCTTGGCCTATCTATTTTTTTTCTCCTGATTCTTTTCTTTAAAAAATCTTGCCTCTGCAGACTAGAAATAAACCTGCAAGAACAAAAAATGTTTGAGTCCCAATTTCATTGTCCATTAGTTCTGAGTCTCAGTTTCAATGTCAAACAGTTCCTTATGTGTACATGTCAGCAATGGTATCTGGATGGGTGGACAAATGGTGGCAATGCAGGTCTGACTCTCTCTGGAGCAGATTTTTTGAGTGTTGGTTAATTTTGAGTTGAAATTACTCACATCACATCTGCTTTTGTATAACTTAAAAATATTCTGCTATCAAACTGAATTTGTAAGCACACCTGTTTTAATGAAAATATTTTCAAATAATTTATTTCATAGCATTTATTAATAACCCAAGGGCTTTCACTCCTTAGAACCTTTGAATTTATGTTGTCAATATCTCTATTTTTATTTTTTTATTTAGATGATTTGTGTGTAGATTGTGATATGTAATGAGGTTTATTTTGTTTTACGTTTATTAACAAATAAACATACTTAAGAATAGAGTAATGTAATGAATCTCCACATATCCATTACTAAGCTTAAACAATTAGCATTCCACTGAGCAGGTATACTTTCTTATATGAATTAAACTATTGGTATTTAGAAAATAACAATATGATGTATGTAGTGATATAATTTAAATGAAACATTTAAAAAATCTGTTCATGTTTTCTTGTATATTATATTTTTAACTTACATGTTTATTCTAATACTATATTATTTTCATTTACAGAATATTTTCACAAACCACGATTTGGATGTAAACGTAAGGTGGCTTGCTGTGCTGTATTTTAAAAATGGAATTGATCGTTACTGGAGACGTGTAGCACCTCAGTAAGTTTCATCACTCTTCCCCTCCCTGTGTAGTAATCCTTTTCAAATTCAGGGAGGTATTGGAATGTATCTATTAATCTTCATTCTTTATGTAAAAGAATGAGTTTGTGCTTACTTCAGCTGCCCACATATTAAAATTGGAACAATGCTGAGAAGATTAGCATGTTCCCTGTGTTAGTATGATGTGCAAACTTGTGAATTTCTTTTTTATATTTAAACGAAAAATAAATGTATTACTTATTAAAGAAAAAAGTGTTCTCCATAGTTAATTACAAATCAATACCCATATTATTGCTTTTTTCCATGACCTTTTTTAATTATGGGGAGGGGTATGTGTGGCTCTGTTGTTAGCCTGCTTTCGAGGACCTCAAATTTTATGGGCACAAAACAAAAAGCTGAGTTGAGTAATTCATGTTGGGAAAAAAAAGTCATTGAAAAGGAAATCTCAGGTGATTTCCTAGCCAGCTAGATGTTAATTCCAGTTTCTTTTGCATAATTTCCTTTGCCATGGGAATGGGATAGTATACATTTTTAATCTCATCAGATTAGTTGTAACCTCTCTGTAGGTGGTTAAGTGAACATATGTCTCTTGATAATGAGTACATGTTATATAATTGTTGGACAGGAAATGCAAACATGACCCTGGGATTTATTTGATAGAAAATAGTGAAGCTTGCTGAAGAAGTAACATAGACTTTGTTCTCCAGTAGATGGCACCATAGCTTTTATATTTATAAGTCCTTAAAAAAAAAACTTGTCTGAGTATTTCAAAGTACTTATAAAATATGCCCTTGAATAATATTGGAAGCAACTAGAACTTTTTAAGGCTACACCTAATATATAATAGTGTAAAGCAAACTTATCTTTTCTTATTTTAAAATATATTCATAATTTTGAGAGAGACAGTGGTGATGAGAAACTATTTTTGATTTATTGGAAACAGTGCAGCAGCACAAATTTTCTACTGCTGTGTCCAGTTAAATTTTAGATGCTTTCTAAAATTGATTTTATACTGGTTATATGAAGAATATGGTTATAATGAGTAACAAATAGTCATTTAAAATGACTATAAGGGAGAGTAAATTATGATTACATATTTCAGGTTGTACTTTCACATAAAGAATTAGAAACTGGAATTTACTTTAAATTTAAAAAATTAATAGTGTTATTGTATTGTATTAAGAAGCTAAATCTCAAGCAATCTCTTCTGATATATATTAAGATACAAGATCTAGGAAAGAATCCTTCCTTGTGTATTTTTTTTTTTAATTATTGATTTTTTTACAGAGAGGAAGGGAGAGGGATAGAGAGCTAGAAACATTAATCAGCTGCCTCCTGCACACTCCCTACTGGATATGTGCCTGCAGTTAAGGCACATGCCCTCAACTGGAATTGAACTCGAGAACCTCGAGTCTGCAGGCCGATGCTCTATCCACTGAGCCAAACTGGTCAGGCCTTGTGTATTTTTAGCTTCTAGTTGTGGTCTGCAGTATTTGGTGTTCCTTGGCTTGAAGGGGCATCACTTTGATGTCTACCTCCATCATCACATACACTTCTTCTCACATGTCTCCTCTGTGTCTTTGTCCAAATTTCCTCTCCTTATAAAGGGCTTGGATTAGAGCCACCGTCATCCAATATGACCTCATTTTAGCTGATTATATCTGCAAAACCCTAGTTTTCAAATAAGGTCACAGTCAGGTTATTGAAGTTAGCACTTGAAGATGTCTTTTTTTGGGGACACAGTTCACCTTAGCAGATGCTTTACAACTTATTTTTAATTATCTACAATTTTTATGGCTGGTTTTATTGGGATTGTTCATCTGCCAAAATGGAAAACCTTAAAATGAGGGATTTAAAATTTAAATTTTAAATAAACAATACATTCATATTGTTAAAAAAGCAAAATGCATACTTTCTCATGCGAATATTCTCCATCTTTGTCCTTTCGCTATCTAATGTCCTTCCTCATTTGTAGTCAGAATATTGGTATTGTGTTTATACTTTCCAGATATGTACAATGCAAGATTTTTAAACTAGTTGATTTCTAATAAGTCTTCTATCCCAAACATTCTTTGATTACTGATCCTTTCCCCCATAGAACAACTGCAATCATATTTTAAAAAGAAAGTTAGTGGAAAACTAATTTTTACTTAGTTTTTTTTTTAGCCAACCATTATTTTTTTTTTGTCTGTAATTATTTTTACATCAAAAGCAAACACCAAAATATCACATTCATTATGCTAAGAGAAATATGCTGGTCAGAGAAAGACAAGTACCATATACGTACCTATTTCACTCATGTACAGTCTAATGAACAAACTGAACTAACAAGCAAAATAGAGACATAGATAGAGAGCAGGCTGACAGCTCGGGTTGGGGGCTGGGGGCTTATAGGGAGTTAAGCATAAAAGGGGAAAAAAAGGAAGAATTCATGGACGGGGACAACAGTGTGGTGATTGGTGATGGGGGAGGTAGAGTAAGAGGAATATATTGATGGAAAAAATAAAATAAAGAAAAATTACATTCATTACTGTGTATTTGTCTTATATTCTATGGCTTACTATTTTGTGCTTATTTATTCAATTTTGAAGGAATTTTATGCTTTTGAATTACTTGATGTGACAGCGCACAATGAGAATAATTTTATTTATTTACCAAAACAATCAGGAACACCTTGTTTAAAAAGCTTTTGATTTTTAAAATTCACAGTAGTGCTTACCTGCATTTATTGTTAGGTAACATTCTCTTGCATAATAAATACATCTTTTTTTTTCAGTGCTCTCTCAGAGGAGGAGAAATCTACATTGCGTGCAGGGCTAATCACCAACTTCAATGAACCAATAAACCAGGTTAGTGAGAAAATGAATGCTAATTATCTTTTCCCTTTAGTTTTTGCTTCTTTTCCAAACTAATTTTGTTTCTTGACATTAAAAATAAAATTTATTACATAATATTCATTTGTGATGTTTATACACATTTCTCTGTTGATTTTTTAATTTTGAGGTCCAGTTCTAACTGTTAAGAATTTTGGCTAGATTTGGCAATTAATTATTTAAAACACAGAAGTCATTTTAAGACATACTTGTATGCATTTTAAACTTCCTCAGTTCTTTAGTTATCATGGAAAACAAATGTCTGTATTTGTAGTCTTACTGCATGGAAGTTAAATTTAATGATTTAGATGATCCCTTTGTTCTATTTGTAAACTATAGGATGATTTCATGATTTTGTCTATTTCATCCATCACATTTTCAATTCTTACTATGTGGGGGATAGATAGTAAACTATACAGTTTTTTTCTTTTATAGTGGAATTTTTCTTCTAAGAATAAAGTAAGTTTTGCTTATGGATACAGAGCATACTTTATTTGGTCATGAATCCAATGTAGTTTATCTCAACATATTTAAATGATTTCAGTTTTTGCTTTTATAAGTTCCTTAAGGAGATTAGAGAAGATGGAGAGGAATGGAATAACTCTTACTGGGTCAGGAGGTGATTAGGAAGAATTTGGGTGATCTAGAGGTAAATCATTGGTTAGATGTTCTGTCAGTTAGTATTTGAGAAACACTGATCTGAACAAATACCATTTATATAAATACCTAATATTTGATGTTCATTTCTATTCTTGGATCAGCGGTTCTCAAACTTTGTAATCCTAGGAGTTCCTTACACTGCCAAAATAAAACCCTAAAGAATTATACTTTGATATTTGCTGTATTAGAAACTAAAATTGAAAAATATTTTAAAAATTTATTAAATAAAAATAATAAAATCATTATTTTTTAATGTAACTTAAGAAACTTAAAAGATGATTGATAGCTGTTTCTCAAAGCAATAGATAAATTAATGAAAAGAGTTGCATTGTTCTGTACTTATCCATATCTCTTTAGTGTCTGGTTATTTAAACGAGTACCTCAGTGATTAAGCATCAACCTATGAACCAGAAGGTCACGGTTCGATTTCTAGTCAGGGCACATGCTTGGGTTGTAGGCTCAATCCCCAGTTGGGGGCAACTGATCAGTGAGTCTCATTATTATTATTATTATTATTTTTAAGCACATTTAATCGATTTTTACAGAGAGGAAGAGAGGAGAGAAAGAAACATTGATGAGAGAGAAACATCAACCAGCCGCCTCCTGCACACCCCCCATTGGGGATGTGCCCACAACCAAGACACATGACCCCAACTGGAATTGAACCCAGGACCTTTGAGTCCGCAGGTCGATGCTCTATCCACTGAGCCAAACCGGGCAGGGCGAGTCTCATTATTGATGTTTCTCCCTTTCCCTTCATCTCTGAAGTCAGTAAAAATGTATTTTTAAAAGAGATGCCTACATTTTCATATCTGCTTCTTTATTTACTCTGTTGCAGTATATTGTTTTGGTAAAAGTTATATGAAGGAAATATGTTATTGGGAAATGGAGGAACTCACAGATCCTGAAAGGATTTTAAATCACCCACCCTCCACTCTGAAATCCATAGACCAGACTTTGAGAACTACTATCTTAAACAGTTTTTTCGTGAAAATTTTATTCATTTTGGTCAAATGTGTAATAACCAAAAAGGTAACTTTCAACTATGAATGCATTTCTTAACCATTGCTTTTATTACATATGTTTATTTCTGATGATTAATTTTTCCCCTCCAGATCGCAACTCAGATTGCAGTACTCATTGCGAAAGTTGCTCGATTGGACTGTCCCAGACAGTGGCCTGAACTGATTCCTATTCTTATAGAATCTGTGAAAGTCCAAGATGATCTTCGACAGCACAGAGCATTACTTACCTTCTATCATGTTACCAAGACTCTGGCCTCTAAACGTCTGGCTGCTGATAGAAAACTGTTTTATGATGTAAGTGATTTAACATAATAAGATTATGAAAACCATGCTACTTATATAAAACCATTTATAATTTTACCTAAATATTTTACTGAAAGGTTATGAATTTTTTCCAGTGGACCTCAAAAGATTCAGAATAATATGTAATAGTTGAAAGGTTGTAAGCTGAATACTGATTGACCATAAGATCACTTCACTGACAGTGAGGGGAATTGGTTGGTAGAGAACAGTCTGAAGGCAAAGCAACTGGTTTGAGGCTGTTGGGGTAGTTCAGATGAGATGATAAACCTCTTAAATGAAGCACTGATAAAGGGAACATATAGAGTTGAAATTTAGGAAGTTAAAATTGACATGCCTGTTTAATGGATGGGCAGATGTAGGAAGGAGCCTGACATAACTGGGGGGCAGTAGTCCTTTATTGCATGTTTTAGCACCATTTGTTGAAAAGACCCCTTTCTTCATTCATTTACTTTGCTGCTTTTGTATTTGTCTTGAACTACCAAAACAGCGATATTTCTATTGTTCAACCTGACTTTTTGGACTGTACCATATAACATTGGTGAGTCTCAACATATTTTTAACAGTATTCTTGCTTTTCTTTGGAATCCTCATTTTGAGGATAGTCCTTGGGAATCTGCATTTGGCTGCCCAGGTGATTCTTTTTTTAAAAAAATATATTTTAAATTGATTTTTTATAGAGAGGAAGGGAGAGGGATAGAGAGCTAGAAACATCAATGAGAGAGAAAAATCGATCAGCTGCCTCCTGCACGCTCCCTACTAGTGATGTGCCCGCAACTAAGGTACATGCCTTGCCTGGAATTGAACCTGCAGGCTGACGTTCTATCCACTGAGCCAAAGCAGTAAGGGCACCTCCGGTGATTCTTATATACCAGTGATTCTCAACTTTTCTAAGAGTTTTGTTTATTTTTAATTTTTTTAATTTTAATTTTTAAATATATTTTATTGATTTTTTTACAGAGAGGAAGGGAGAGGGATAGAGAGTTAGAAACATCCATGAGAGAAACATCAATCAGCTGCCTCCTGCACAACCCCCACCGGGGATGTGCCTGCAGCCAAGGTACATGCCCTTGACAGGAATTGAACCCGGGACTTTTCAGTCCGCATGCCGACGCTCTATCCACTGAGCCAAACCGGTTTCGGCAATTCTCAACTTTTTTAATGCCACGGCCCTTTAATACAGTTTCTCATGTTGTGGTGACCCCCCAACCATAAAATTATTTTTGTTGCTACTTCATAACTGTAATTTTGCTACTGTTAATGAATCATAATGTAAATATCTGTATTTTCCAATGGTCTTTGGTGACCCTGCTAGTGATTCTTGCGACCCACAGATTGTAATATAAATATCTGTATTTTCCAATGATCTTTGGCGACCCTGCTAGTGATTCTTGTGACCCACAGGTTGAGAACCGCTGCTATAGAGCCTAACACCATTGGAAAGCACAGATGTTTACATTACGATTCATTAACAGTAGCAAAATTACGGTTATGAAGTAGCAACAAAAATAATTTTATGGTTGGGGGTTACCACAACATGAGGAACTATATTAAGGGTCGCGCCATGAAAAAGGTTAAGAACCATTGTTACACTTAAGTTTAAGTCAGAACCACATTATGTACTTTTTATTTATTTATTTTTAGTACACTTTTATGGATTTTTTTCAGAGTGAAAGGGAGAGGGAAAAAGAGAGAATAGAAAAATCTGAAGAGAAACATGAACAGCTGCCTCCTGCACATCACCTTCTGGGAATCAAGTCTGCAATCTGGGCATGTGCCCTGACCAGGAATTGAACAGGTGATGACCTCTTGGTTCATGGGTCGATGTTCAAGTGAGCCACACTGGCCATGCTGCTCTCTTTATTTTTAACCCAGTTTCTTTTTTTAGAGAACAACGTCTTCCTTTGTCTGATTCAGAAGAGTATTGGTTATCTCAAGTTTGTTTTCTGTAGGGTTAATTCTTCTTATGTCTTCTTGCCTTTCTTTTGCAGTCAATTCTTCCTGTAAAGTTTTATAAATTTGTTGAGAAACCATTAAAAAGTTTTCTTCCTCTTTAAGTAATCTGGTGTGCCTGATCCAAAAATAATGGATCCAAACTTCAGTTTTCCAAGTTCTCTTTGACAGAGATCAGCTTCATTAGACTTAGTCAGTTAAGTCAGAAGTCTAAAATCAAGCTGTTATGATGGCTGTGTTCTTTCTGGCACCTCCAAGGGGTGAATCTGTTTTCTTACCTTTCTAGCTTCTATAAACCACCTGCATTCATTCCTTGGCTTGTGGCCCCTTCCATCAAATTATATCACTTTAATCTCTATTTTCATCCTCACATCTTGAAAAACCTTATAATGTTTGTGCATTTGTTTATATTGGAAGTTTTTCATATAAAAGTCAAATATGTACAATATTCTGTCTTACAGTTATTCTTTACTACCCTTCTATGGAAGTTTTAATTTTTAGTTTGGCTTTCTCAAGTTGTATGCCCCAAACGTGTTGCTTTAGTTTTCAGGTATAATTTATATTTAGCTTAGATAATCTCTACAGATTTTATCATATCAGGGACCTTATTCTGGACAGCTTTCTGACTATATAAGTTTTCTTTTTTTTTTAAATTTAATAAATCTTAATTGTCCAGATTATTATATTTGTTCCTCTTTTTTCCCCCATAACTCCTCACCACCTGGCTCCCACCCCTCTCTCTACTCTTACCCCTCCCCCCCAATAGTCCTCATCCATAGGTGTATGATTTTTGTCCAGTTTCTCCTTGCAATCCCATCACCTCTTTCCCCTGAGAATTGTCAGTCCACTCCCTTTCTATGCCTCTGATTCTATTATATTCACCATTTTATTCTGTTCATCAGATTTTTAATTCACTTGATTTTTAGATTCACTTGTTGATAGATATGTATTTGTTGTTCATAATTTTTATCTTTACCTTTTGCTTCTTCTTCTTCCTAAAGAGTACCTTTCAGCATTTCATATAATACTGGTTGGGCATTGATGAACTCCTTTAGCTTTTTCTTATCTGTGAAGCTCTATATCTGCCCTTCAATTCTGAATGATAGCTTTGTGGGATAGGGTAATCTTGGTTATAGGTTCTTGCTATTTATCATTTTGAATATTTCTTGCCATTCCCATCTGGCCTGCATAGTTTCTGTTGGGAAATCAGCTGACAATATTATGGGTGCTCCCTTGTAGGTAATGAACTGTCTTTCTCTTGCTGCTGCTTTTTTTTTTTTTTCCTCTTTCTCTCTCTCGATTCTTTTAATATTCTCTCTTTTCTTTTGCTCTTGGTATTTTAATTATGATGTGTTTTGGTGTAGTCCTCTTTGGATTTCTTTTGTTTGGGGTTCTGTGCGCTTCCTGGACTTATAAGTCTATTTCTTTAATCAGATGGGGGAAGTTTTCAGTCATTATTTCTTCAAATAGGTTTTCAGTATCTTGCTCTCTCTCTTCTTCTGGCACCCCCATAATTCTCACGTTGGTATGCTTGAAGTTATCCCAGAGGTTCCTTACAACATCTTTACATTTTTGGATTCTTTTTTCTTTTCTGGTAGAGTATTTTCTGCTTCTTTGTATTTCAAAACTTGATTCTTGTCCTCTAGTCTGCTGTTAGGTCTCTGTATAATATTTTTTATTTCAGTCAGTGTATGTTTAATTTCTACTTGGTCCTTTTTCATCTCCTCTTGGGTCTCGCTAAATTTATCCATCTTTTCTAGGAAATTCTTGAAAAACCTTATAACCATGGTTTTGATCTCTATATCCAGTCGTTTGTTTTCCTCCATTTCTTTCATGATCTGTTCCTTTGTCTCTGCATTTTCACTGCTTCCCTGAGTTGGTAGAGTAGATTTGCATGTTAGGTGGCCTATATGGCCCAGTAGCTCCGCCTCCCCAGTTACCTGAGGTGGACTCTCTTGGTGAATCCCTTTGTGGAGTGTGTGTACAGCCTTGTTGTAGTTAAGTCTTGATTGTTGTTGGTATCACTGGGGAGAAATTGACCTCCAAGCCAATTGGTTGTGAGGATCAGCTGTGTCTATTCTTCTGTGCTGGACTCAGCCTTATGATACAAGACTTGCAAAATTGCAAAAGCCTCTGTATTCAGCTTGGATGGGGTGGAGTTTCAGGGCTGAGGAGACAGTCTTGATGTCCCAACAGCCTTGTCCTACGCAGCCCCTGGGTCTCAGTGTCCCACTTGAATGGGGCGGAGTCTCAGGGCTGAGGAGACAGTCTTGGCTTTCCATCAGCCTTGTCCTACGCAGCCCCTGGGTCTCAGTGTCCCTTGGTAATCACGCTTAGACGCCTCCAGACCTCTGCCTTTCTGGCTCCCCTGAGTTTCGTGCACTCCAGGAACCCATATGAGTCTGGGTCCCCAGGGTCTCGCCCAAAACTGGGGTTCAGTGCAGTTGGCAGGTTCTGTCTTCCTCCCGCTAGAGAAAGCCAGCAGCACAATCAGCAGTCAGTCCTCTCTGTGTGCACTTGTGCACGTGCCTCCAGACCTCTGCCTTCTGCGGCTCCCCTAAGTTTCCATGCCCTCCTCCCTTTTCACGACAGTCCAGACTCTCCCTGTATGAGTCTCGCCCGGAACTGGGGTTCAGTGCAGTTGGAGTTGGGGTGCAGTGCAGTCGAAAGTTTCTGTCTCCCTCCCGCTAGAGGAAACCAGTCAGGCACTCCACTGCCCATTTCTTCATGCATGTGTGTCTGTACCTCATCTTTTTGCAGCTCCTCTGGGTCTCTGTGAACCCCTCTCTTTCCTTCTAGTTGTAGAATTTCCACGCAGCCAGCTTTCCTGTGGTTCTAGATGATGTCTGTTCTGTCTTTTAGCTGTAGTTTTGAAATTGTTGTGTGAAGCAGCAGTTTAGGTGTTCACCTATGCTGCCATCTTGGTTTTCTCAAGTACTTCAGCGTTCTTGCTATGTTTCCTTATAATGTGAAGCTCACTTTTATTCCTTTCGTTTCTCTCCCCGCCCCCAGGTGAAATATGTCTTTCTTTAATCCTTTGATTTTATTATTATTAAAATATGTAGGACCCTGAGATGCAGTGTGATTATATGTTCTTGGCTCTAAAATTTAGTTTAAATACTCAACATGGAGAGGGTATTTCCTTTCCATATAGAATAAATTACAAGTCTACCCAGCATCTTGTTCTTACTTCCAGCAGAATATTTGTTACATTGTGCTGAGTTATAATTGTTAACATTCTGAGATCTGTTACATTATGAGTTTTATGAGGGAAAATTAGCTTTCATTATAACCCTACTCTCAAGCCCAGAAGAATGTACCTAAATGATGGTTCTCAGTCACTGTTTGTTAAGTGAATAAACAATAGAGAAGGGATACTTGTTCTTAAATACCAGTTAGATTTCGTAGTGTAATATTATGTAAAATGGAAAAAAAAAAGGAGTTTGAGAAGTATATACAAAACTTAATATACCTGGAAAAATATTTCAGCTTAGAACCTTTCATTTTGGAATGGAGTTGAACTTGGAAACATGAAGCATAGTGTAGCTTAGGAGGGCAGTCTTATCTGATGCCTTAGGGTACAAGATGTGTAGTTTAATTGAAGGTAATGTATGTGGGGAAATATAAAAAGCAATTTTGTTAGTTAATAAAGTGACCTCTGTTGTTTTGGTAATCTGAAATACGTACAGGATAACTTTTCTTTAAGTAAATGTTTAGCCTGTCTGATGTCGCTCAGTGGTTGAGTGTTGACTCATGAACCAGGAGGTCATGGTTCGATTCCCAGGCAGGACACATGCTTGGATTATGGGCACGATTCAAAGGAAGGGGTGAACAGGAGGCTGCCGATCGATGTCTCTCTCTCCCTCTCCCTTACTCTCTCTGAAATCAATAAAAACATATTTAAAAATGTTTACTGTAATAGTTTTCATCTACTAAATTAGTTTTTCACACATACATACAAAATGAAGCTAGTTGCTATTGCAAAGTAGTGCACTTTGTACTTAAAACTGGCTACCTGCTGCTCACTGTGTCCCAACAATTTTTATATCCTGTTTCCCTTCCATGTTAAATTAAGTTCTTTTCAGAGGTGACAAATTACAAAACCAACAGTTGAGAGAAAATTGTTTTACAGTAACAATATTGAGCTTGATTTGTCACAAAAAGGAATTCATTTTCTATAAAATAGTATGCCTTTCATACAAACCTGAACGAAAAATGTTGACATTAAATACAACTAAAGTAACAATCCAAAGTCTATGAAAGCAAAGGAATTTAAGGTACAAATAGTAATTATAATGTAATTATGAATGTATAAACCAAATGGCCATGCCTAACCAGTTTGGCTCAGTGGATAAAGCGTCATGATGTGTAATCCACAAAGGTATATGATGTGGTAAATAAAGTAATCCAAACCTAAGAAAAGATTAAAGATTTTTGGAGAGCATTATATTTCACTTGTTTTTAGACATATGGAATAAAATTATGAGAAACTATTTTCCAGTGAAGAATGTTTCTTTGTACTGAGCAGCTTTGGAATTTTGAGCAAGGCACTTAAACTTTGATTCTTTAAAATTTCCTTTCAGTTATAAAGTTGTAGAATTTATAGTCTTTATTACTTTAGATTAACCTATATAAGCACTATTAAAGCTTTGAGATGGAAATCTTATAGCATAATTTCAATATAGATGTTTGCATTTTTAATCTGTTTTTTCCTAGAAGACCTTTGTACATTTAATTTTATTCCTTCTCATTTTATATTTTCTTGGCATAGATAGAGCTAAATTCTTGATCTACTTATCTTATTAGATTCTTTGCTATGTACCTATTTATTCCTATGTGCCCTGACTGGGAATCAAACCAACAACCTTTGTTTTTATGTAGTATGCAAATAATAACTAGTCATATGCACTTTCACCTGATTTTTATTTAAATAAAATGGCCATGCTTAACCAGTTTGGCTCAGTGGATAAAGCGTCAGCCTGCGGACTCAGGGGTCCCAGGTTCGATTCTGGTCAAGGGCATGTACCTTGGTTGCAGGCACATGCCCAGTGGGGAGTGTGTAGGATGCAGCTGATTGATGTTTCTCTCTCATCAATGTTTCTAACTCTATCCCTTTTCCTTCTCACTGTAAAAAATCAATAAAATATATTGAAAAAACAATAAAAATGGCCATGTAGGCTCAGTTAGATTGGTCTTCGACCCTGTGGGAAAAAGCTGAAGATACCACTGGAAGTTGGTTCTGCCTCAACCTGGGAGGCAGAGGCTAACAGCTTCTCAGTGTGAGACGTGGACTTTAAGTAGCAGTATATGTTAGAAAAGCAGCCTGACAAGCAGGGTGTTTGTATGTTCCTGGCACTAAATGCTCAAAAGCAATATGGGTAAAACTGGCAGAACACCGATATTTGACTCCTTTGTATTTCTTAGTACTATATTGTCTTACCTGATATACTTAGTGATAGTCCATAAATCAGTTTTTTAAACCTATAAGTGGAAGATAAAAAGTATAAGTAGAACATATCAGACTGCAAAGCAGGCATTAGGCTTAATGTTGTTTCAAGAACCTAATATTTTAGTGTGTGTGTTCATAGCAGCAGCCAAGTAAACTATTTATTACTATGCATTTTGGCTTTAAGAGTTTTAAACTAGTGATAAGTTATTATTGACTATTTCAAATCTCATTGAAAATGTGTGCTCAATTTAAAAACTGAAATGTATTACTATGTAGTTCTAATTGATTACTGACTTCTATAATGTGAACAAATTTGTTAATATTTCTTTGCAGTTAGCTTCTGGAATTTATAATTTTGCCTGCTCTCTGTGGAATCACCACACAGACACATTCCTTCAACACGTTTCTTCTGGCAATGAAGCTGCAGCTCTAAATTCTCTAGAACGAACTCTACTATCATTAAAAGGTGCTGTTAAACTTGATATCTTTATTTTTAAAATGATATACCTCAAAATAGTCACCAAATAGTTCTTCTGGATGGATTTCCTATTGCTAGTCTCACCAAGAGATTAAGAGTTAATTTCTCCCGCAGAGACAAGGGGTTATTTGTTGTTTGTTTTTCTTTTATGAGAATAGCCCTTCCTACTCAACTTGATAAATGTGTGCAATAGTTTTTTGTTTTGGGGTTTTTGTTGTTGTTGTTAATACTGACCCGAGGAAAGAAAGAGGAGGAGAGAGAAACATCAATTGGTTGTCTCCCCAATGTTCCGGATCTGGGCCAGGGATTGAACCTGTAATCCAGGTACGTGTCCTTGACTGGGAATGGAACTGCAACCCTTTGGTGTGCAGTCCAACAGTCCAATCACCTAGCCACACCAGCCAGAACTACAATAGTGTTATATTTACATTACTATCATCTCATGGTTCTGAATCACGTTCTTTTTAGAATTTTGCTTCTACTTTACATTTCTCATGAATGAGGTGTTAAGGGCTGCTACCCTTATTGTCATGCTAACTCTCCTGTCCACAAAGCTTAGTTGAACTCTATTTTCCAGCTCTTTTGCCCGAGAATTCAGGGTCTATCTTTTTTACTTGTACCTCAGACTCACTTAGATTTTAGATGGTACCTGATGGGATATCATCTTGGCTTGTGTTTTCATATGCTGGGCCAGTCTCTCTTTTTTTATTCCTTACTTAAGGATATGTTTTCATTGATATATATATATTTTTTTAAAGGAGAGAAACTTCAATGTGAGAAACATCAATTGGTTGCCTCCCCTATGTGCCCTGACCAGGAACCAAACTTGAAATCTTTTGGTGTAGGGGATGGCGCTACAACCAACTGAGCCACCCGGCCAGTACATGGCATAATTTCAGCATAAGTCTCCATTTTTACTTGCCCTGAGCTGAGTTATTTATCTTGAATGTATTCTGAGGTTCCTTTCCTTTTTAAAACACTCACTTGGCTTGTTCTCTTTGTCTTCTAGTCTCTCTCTTTCTGTTCTGATTACTACTAAGGCTCTTTTAGTTTGTGTTTCTTAGTTTCATCTCAGGCAGCCTTTAGTTTTCTCTTATTAGAGCTCATTTAGCATCCTTCTGTTTTATTTACAAGGCCTTTTATCATACTCACTCTAGTACCTGAAGATGCAGAAAATCTAACCTTGTGTGCAAAAGTGAATGATTTTAAAGGCCTGTTGACAAGTAAAATCCAGTACAGGTGATTTTACAAGTGAGTGGAGATGGTTTTGTCAATATCCTTGAGGAAGAAATTCAAAGGCTTTAGAGGGAGATGTATACTCAGAAAGAGTCCGAGAAACTGATAATAAGGTTGTATAATAAAACTGTATAAGTACTGAATTTAATGATTAAGGATTTTTCATGAGTTTTTTTGACGGTAGACTTTTTTTTGCATTAATAATTTTAGAGCTTAATTCCTGAAAAAAATATAGCTCTATTCTGTATTAGCGTGCCTTAAGGTTTTCATTACCCCCCCATCTAAAGGTCTTGGATACACATTAGCATTTCTAAGGCATTTGACTTAGGAAAAAAAATTCCATAGCATTTTTCTTGAAAGTACTTATTCTCTCCAGCTATTAATATCTATCCTGTTACAACTTAAAGTCTTAGGACTGGAATTTTTTTTTACATGTTATATCAAAGTTTACACCTATTTACATTTAGTATCTTTCAGACATTATTTCATTCAACAGATTTATACGTCAGTGGTTTGAACTGGGGAGACAGACATAATAAAATTACCACACACATACATGTAAAATGACATCTGAGACAGGGGCATTACTGATGTTACGGTAATTGATAATATGGTCCGAAAAGACTTCCGTAAGAAAGTGATGTTTGAATCAAAATCATAAAGTCATAGTTCACTTGGCAATGAAGGCAGAAAGAAAGGACCCTCCCAGGTTTGAATCCTATTTATTTCTATTATGATATAGTAACTTAAAAATTTTTTTTTTATTAATTTCAGAGAGGAAGAGAGAGGGAAAGATAGAAACATCATTGGTGAGTGAGAATCATGGATCAGCTGCCTCCTGCAGGCCCTCGACTGGGGATCGAGTCCGCAACCTTGGCATGTGCCCTCAATCGGAATAGAACCCGGGACCCTTAACCAGCATAATAACTTTTAAGTGTAGATAAATGATATATGAAATTGTTGGTCTTGTAAAGAGGTGCATTCTAAACCTATTTTTAATATACTGCCTTTAGACTTCACCTGTGAACACTAACTCTTTAGTTTCATAGATAACAATGCTGTCTGTAAAGTTATTTTCTGAAAGTGATTTTAAATTTTATAGTCTTGAATGTTGCTAGTCAATTGTTACTAATTGAGCCAAGTGTTCTACATACATTATACTACTAAATTCTTCAATAACTCTATGAGGTAGGACTTATTAGCCACATTTTACAGATAAAGAAGTGTGAGATCTAGAAAAGTTGCTTAAAAAAATGCAGTTATAGACATTGGAGCTATTATTTAAATCTAGATCTGATTTCAAATCTTTTATCCTTGTAGTTTTCCTGTGTATACCAGTTTACTCATAAAGTGTAATGCTTATAGTCTGTTCTGTATTAGGAAATAAAGTAATTTTTATATCCCTTTTAAGAGATACTATATTTTCATGAATGTAGCCTAAAACAATGAAACTTTTTGTTTACTATTAAGGCATAGTTTAAAGTTTATGGATTAGAGGTAACCTTCTCAATTTCAACCTGTAGCAGTTATTGCAGGTGAGAAGCACTAACAATTACAAAAATTAAACTAAATTATGCAATATAGTTTTAGAAACATGAGTAGTTATGATGAGAAGAACACTACTTTCTCAACATAAAAACTTGGCTTTGGTTCCATCTTTCCCACTTAGCAAAGCAAGCAATGACCAGAAGTTACCTTTCTGTAACTATTAAATATTAAGACATTTGCCTCCAATCTTCATAAGGTTTTTTGATTTTAAGTTTTTATTCTGAGCCCAAACCGGTTTGGGTCAGTGGATAGAGCATCGGCCTGCGGAGTGAAAGGTCCCAGGTTTGATTCCTGTCAAGGGCATGTACCTTGGTTGTGGGGCGTGCAGGAGGCAGCTGGTTGATGTTTCTCTCTCATTGATGTTTCTGACTCTCTGTCCCTCTCCCTTCCTCTCTGGAAAAAAAATCAATAAAAAAATATATTAAAAAAAAATCAAAGTAAGTTTTTATTCTGATCATGATTTTAGTAGGATAACATATGAAAAAATAAGATGCAAATAAAGCTTGATTTTACTTTACAGTTTTGCGTAAGTTAACTGTTAATGGATTTGTGGAACCTCATAAGAGTATGGAGGTGATGGTAAGTGGAAGCAGTAATTGATTTTTTTTGTGACTTTGAGAAAATGCTTGGTATTTTCCTGAAAACTTTGAAGCCTGTTCTTTTTACTTAGCATTCATTTAAGTGTTTTTACTATGTGACAAGGTATTGTTTTTTTTTAAACCATTTTGTGTGTTAATTATACTTTTAGATTTGTGGTTTGTTTTCATAATATCAAAGCAGCTATTATGTCAGCGGTTCTCAACCTGTGGGTCGCGAACAGCTAGCAGGGTCTCCTAAGACCATCAGAAAACACAGATATTTACATTAAGATTCATAACAGTAGCAAATTACAGTTATGAAGTAGCGACAAAAATAATTTTATGATTGGGGATCACCACAACATGAGGGACTGTATTAAAAGGTCGCAGCATTAGGAAGGTTGAGAACCACTGTATTATGTGAAGAAGAGGAAATAAGCCTAAGTTAGTTCTCAAGATGACATGATACATTAAGAGTGTTCATTTGAATCTGAATTCAAGTGAACTCCTGTAGATTTGATTGCTTACATTACCAGTTGTGTCATATTTATATTTTGGATATTTTCCTTTGTCTGTTTTTGTATATAAAATGATTTTTTTTTCTTATAACATCTATACATTCTCTTTGCAATCAATTAAAAAGTATGTATTTAAGAGGGGAAAACCCGATCGGTAAGCCTAACTTGTGAAGTATATTTGTTATTACTATAGTGTCATCTACTTCTCTGTATACAAAATTATATAACTGCATTTATTTCATCCCAAAACAAAATGGGATTATATTATACATACACAGATATGTATTAATTTCACAGTGGGTTTAAGTCAGCTAATTTTATTGCTTTCTGTGGATTGCTTTGGGAGGCACAGGTACACCAAAATTTTTGCAAAACTTTGTAAAAATTGAGTCTTTGGGTCTACTCAAGATTTAACCAGAGCCTCTATCTATCTATCTATCTATCTATCTATCTATCTATCTATATTTTTTGCATATTGGTTTTGTACTGTCCAAGGTTTTAGTTATCTATTGGGGGTCAGGTCTAGGTATTTAATCTCTTTGGATAAGGAGGCTTACAGTAATTACTTTCTTGTATAAGACTTGTTTTTAATAGTGGAATATTTTTTACTTACTTAATTTTAACTTTTTAAGATGATTTGATATGTTTTAGTACCACTGAAAAAGCACAAGGTAAATATTTATTACAGAATAAATTAAGACACTTTAAAAATTATTTTCTAGGGTTTTTTACATGGAATATTTGACCGTCTGAAACAATTTCTAGAATGCAGTAAGTACTTCTATAATAATACTTTTTACTGTAGAATTCTTATTCATTAATAGCTTCTGCCCTGCACTTGCAAATCTGGAGAGAGGCTAAATTCTTGTGTCTTGATAATTCTATGAAGTTAAATAGAAATTTCAGCTTTGTTTTCATATGCAAGTCTTGTCTTGAGCAAACCTTTTTAAAAAAATTCTATTCTGTGTTAATTCCTTCTGTATTTCTAATGCAGACATCCACAACAGTTATACATTTAATAGGTATTCATTGTGTAGATTCTCAGCAAATGTTTAGATTTCTTATAGACTCTGTTGCGTTTAGTGTATTTTACATATAAATTCCCTTAAATTGCTCTTTCATTTTGTAAATCCCTTGTTCATTTACTTTCATTGGCTTACCTTTAGGACCCTTTCTAATGTACTTCCACACACAAAAAAATTTTATCATTTATATTTGTGTTGTATTATATTGGTGGTCTGTTAGTTACACTTTTCTCTTCCCTATAACTGTAAGCATCTTTGCTTAGCATGCACACACAAGTATGTATATTCTATATATGTATATTTTTATGCTTATTTGATTCTGTTATTATTTTTTTTATTGTTTGAAGTATGATAAATAGCCGAAACTGGTTTGGCTCAGTGGATAGAGCGTTGGCCTGAGGACTGAGAGGTCCCAGGTCAAAGGCATGTATCTTTGGTTGCGGTCACATCCCTAGTAGCAGTGGTTCTCAACCTTCCTAATGCCGCGACCCTTTAAGACAGCTCCTCATGTGGTGGTGACCCCCAACCATAAAATTATTTCCATTGCTACTTCATAACTGTAATTTTGCTACTGTTATGAACTGTAATGTAAATATCTGATATGCAGGATGTATTTTCATTGTTACAAATTGAACATAATTAAAGCATAGTGATTAATCACAAAAACAATATGTAATTATATATTGTGAAATATTTATTTCTAATTATAAATAAATGAAATTTTGTCTTGAATCGTGGTGTATCATGGGTAACAGTCTTAATATAACAAAAGTAAGCTACATTGCTACGTTTTGCTACACCGAGGAGTGGTGTGTTGGTTCCTAAGACCATGGGAAATAGGTGTTTTCCAATAGTCTTAGGCGACCCCTGTGAAAGGGTTGAGAACCGCTGCCTAGTAGGGAGTGTGCAGGAGGCTGCTGATCGATGTTTCTAACTGTTTATCCCTCTCCCTTCCTCTCTGTAAAAAAATCATTAAAATATATTTTAAAGTATTATAAATAGTAGTACATATATCTCCTTTTTATTCTCCCCATTGACCTCCCCTCGGCCTTCCCTACCCCCCAGTACATGCCCTCACCTGCCTCCCTCCCCCCAGTGTCTTGTATCCATTGGTTATGCTTACATACATGCATACAAGTCCTTCAGTTGATCTCTTACAGCCCCCCTCCCAACCTTCCTTGCCTTCCTGCTGTAGTAAAACAGTCTGTTCAATGCTTCTTTGCCTGCTCCCCCCACCCCCGATTCTTCTCTTTTTAAAAAATATATATTTTATTGATTTTTCACAGAGAGGAAGGGAGAGGGACAGAGAGCTAGAAACATTGATGAGAGAGAGATATCAATCAGCTGCCTCTTGCATACCCCACACTGGGGATGTGCCCACAACCAAGGTACATGCCCCTGACCGGAATCGAACCTGGGACCTTTCAGTCCGCAGGCCAACTCTATCTACTGAGCCAAATTGGTTTCGGCTGATTCTTTTCTTTACAAACATCTTGCCTCTGCAGACTAGAAATAAACCTATAAAAACAAAAAATGTTTGAGTCCCAATTTCAGTGTCCGACAGTTCTGAGTCCCAGTTTCAATGTCAGTTCCTTATGTGTACACATCAGCAATGGTATCTGAATGGTGGACAATTGGTGGCAATGCAGGTCTCTGGTTTGGTCTTAGGCAACTTGTAGCGACACACAGCTGCAGACTGCTAGCATAGCGAGGTGTCATCAGGGTCTTCCATCTCTGGACTGTTTCTCCTCTTGTCTTTGTAGTTGGAGCAGACCTGTCAATTCCTCTCTGTTGCAGGAGTCCACTGGTCTTGGAGTTGTTTTCTGAAAGTATATAAACATATTCTTGACCAAAAGTTAATAAAGGAGTCTTTTCTATAAAATTGACTTGGGGTCCTTTTTATTTTTGACCAAACGATTTTCCTTTGGCTTATTTGACACCCATGTGTGTTTTTCATGACTGTCTTTTTTTTTTTTTAAATTAAATCTTTATTATTCAGACTATTACATTTGTTTCTCTTTTTTCCCCTCCATAGCTCCCCTCTACCTGGCTCCCAACCCTCCCTCTACCCTTACCTCCCCCCCCCATGACCTCATCCATAGATGTATGATTTTTGTCCAGTCTCTCCCTGTACACCCCTCACTCCTTTCCCCCTGAGAATTATCAGTCCACTCCCTTTCTGTGCTCCTGATTCTATTATATTCACCAGTTTATTCTGTTGATCAAATTTTTAACTCACTTAATTTTTAGATTCACTTGTTGATAGATATGTATTTGTTGTTCATAATTTTTTATCTTTTACCTTTTTCTTCTTCTTCTTAAAGAGTGCCTTTTAGCATTTCATATAATACTGGTTTGGAGTTGATGAACTTCTTTTGTTTTTTCTTATATGTGAAGCTCTTTATCTGCCCTATTCTGAATGGTTAGCTTTGCTGGATAGAGTATTCTTGGTTGTAGGTTCTTGCTGTTCATCACATTGCATATTTCTTGCCATTCCCGTCTGGCCTGCATCGTTTCTGTTGAGAAATCAGTTGATATTCTAATAGGAGATCCCTTGTAGGTAACTTTCTGTCTCTCTCTGGCAGTCTTTAAGATTCTTACTTTTTTGTTAGTGTTTGCCAATTTAATTCTGATGTGTCTTAATGCCGGTCTTTTGGGGTTCAACTTGTTTGGGACTTTATGTACTTCTTGAACTTGCATAGTTTTTTTCTTGCCAACATCAGGGAAGTTTTCTGTCATTATTTCTTCAAATAGGTTTTCTATTCCTTGCTTCTCTTCCTTTCCTTCTGGAACCCTTATTATACGAATGTTCTTTTGTTTTGTGTTGTCCCAAAGCTCCCTTAGGCTCTCTTCTTGCTTTTTAAGTCTTCTTTCCAGTTGCTGCTGTGTTTGTGTGTTTGTTTTTTCTATCTTGTCTTCTAATTCACTGATGCGGTTTTCAGCCTCTTCTAGTCTGCTGTTTAGGCTTTCCATTGTGTTCCTTATTGCAGCTATGTCGTTCTTCATCTACTCTTGGTTTCTTTTCATATTGGTGACATTCTCATTTAGTTCCTTATAGTTCTCATTGAGTTGTGTGTATTTGTCATCCAGCCTTTTGTACATCCTTAAAACCATTACTCTGAATTCTTTCTCTGATATGCTGCTGGCTTCAATTTCATTTAACTCTCTTTCTGGTGATTACTCTCTTTCCTTTGGGGATTGCTTTTTTGTCTTCCC
The DNA here is from genome assembly GCA_011751065.1 of Lasiurus cinereus. Lineage (NCBI taxonomy): Eukaryota > Metazoa > Chordata > Mammalia > Chiroptera > Vespertilionidae > Lasiurus > Lasiurus cinereus. The sequence goes on along the minus strand of JAAGEH010002531.1, from coordinate 50,036,826 downwards.
ATGTAATGTTTTAATTGTAGATCCAATTGCTATCTAAGTTTTTTTGAGAATGGTGCTACTGGTGTATTCTTTTAGATCTCCTGTGCTTGTTAATCTATTGTAGCTCCCTACTTGAGCTTTTTGGGTTCTCTTGATTTAGGTCTGCGAGCTTCAGCGGCACAACTGTGGTGTCTAGAAGTCGGCAGCTGTGGAGGGGAGTGTCCCTATATTTGCTGTTTTGCACCCTTAATTGAGACCACCTGTGCCAGTGGGAACTCACAGTGGCATCAAGGAACAGTCTGTTGGGGTGATGTGGCTAAGGGGGTCTATACTTTGGAGAGGCGTGACTGTGGTGCTCAGAGTTTTGTAGTTATGGGGTTGTCAGACCCAGCTTTTGCTGCTGCACCTATAGTGGATAGGCACTTATTCCCAGTGGCGGCTTGCAGGAGCACTTGTGGTAAGTTTGCCAACGAGGCAGACTGAAACATTCTGAAAGGCTCTGACAGTGTAGCCATGATATTGAGGTGTCTGTGTGTAAGTATCCAGGATGAGTGAATTCAAAATTTCTACTGCTGGGGAGGGAGAGTGTGCCCCTCTTTGTTTGAGGCTGCACCCAGGGAGAGCTCACAGTGGCTCCCAAGAGCCCCCTGTGGGTACATGGGCTCAGGGTGCCTGCCTATTGGAACTTCGCATCTGTGGAGGTACGTTTGCCAGACATAGCGCTCTGAGGAGTCCTGGCACTGAGCTTGAGCCGCTGGGGTAGATGTGGGTAGTTATTCAGGAAGAGGGAATTCAGAATTTCTACTGTGGAGCAGGGTGCCCTTGTTTGTGCTGAATCACACCCACCAGAGACTCCCAGCTGCTCCCAGAGTGTTCTGTGGATAGATGGGCTCAGGCGTCCCATTCCTTTGTGGAGGAGCCTTTGCCAGGCCCAGCCCTCTGATGACGCCTCCTGAAGGGTCCTGTACTGAGGTTGAGCTGCTGGGGTAAATGTGGGTAGTTATTCAGGAAGAGGAAATTCAGAATTTCTGTTGTGGGGCTGTGCGCCCTTGTCTGTAGAAAATTACGCCCGTGGGGGCTCCCAATGGCTCCCAGGTGCTGCCTAGGGAGTTGAGTGCTCTGGCTGCCTGCGTACTGGAAACATGCTAATGTGGACTGGAGTTCTGCTGCTGGGAAGGGGGAGGTTGCACTCACTGCTTTGGACGTGGATATCCCAGGGTCCTCGGGTCTGCAGCTGTGGCAGCAAAGTTTTGGCTGGAGTGGCTGCTGGGTTGCAGGGCAGTTCCAATGCCTGTCTGCTTGGTGGTATTGATGAGTTTCTAAAGAAAGGCCGTTTTTCCCTTCAAGATGGTGTGAGCTCTATGCCTATGTCCCCCAGTCCGGGGAATGCCCGCAGCAGAGGTAGTCTCTCCTTGTCCAAGAGAGCCTGGACTGCTAGCCCCTGCTGCTGCAGATTTAACTGTCCCTTACTCACTCACACACACACCACACACATCCACACACTCTCCTTTCATCTTCTCACTCACTTCCCCTCCCTCACCTCTGTCCCTGCCAGCCGCCATCTTTCCCCTGTCTGTTCTGTATGTATTTTGTTGTTGTTGTTATTGTTAATCCTCATCCAAGGATAACTTTCCATTGATTTTTAGAGAGAATGGAAGGGAAGAGGAGAGACAGAGAGAAAGAAACATCTGTGTAAAAAGACAATTTGATTGGTTGCCTCCCACATGTGCCCTCCGGTGAGGGCCATGGATTGAGCCAGCAACCAAGGTATGGGTCCTTAACCACAGTCAAACTTGGGACCCTTTAGTCCATGATCCTATGTTCTATCCACTTAGCCAAACTGTGGCTGGGGCTGTATGTGTATATTTTTGAGGACTTACTATCCTTAGAAGGTTTCTTAGTATACACACCTTTAGGAAGTAATTGATTTTTTTCATGTCAGACTTTTCAGTTTAGTAAAAACATTGTTGAATCTATTGCCAGTCACTACTCTGGGTACTGTGTATGCAAAGATAAGACAGTTCATATAATATAGCTTATTTTTTCTAAAAATGGTTACTATATTTTGGCCTTCTCCATGGGGGAAGCAGAAGAGAAATAAATGATGAGGCAGAATATGAAGAGTATGATTCGAGAGCAGAGTAGTTCATGGGCTAATAGATATTCTGAATATACAAAAGTTTATTATCTGCCAGGGAAATTGTCAGAAAAAAATGGTTAGAGACATGAGAAAAATAATGAGTATGTGTTAATTTTTTATTGCTTTGTTTTTACTTAATGTTGCTTGAAAAGTATTTCAGCTATGACTAAAATACTGAAAATGGGACTCATGATTCATGGGTAAAATTGTTAACTTTTTACTTTAAAATGGGTTCAATTTGTATTTTAGGATTAATTTTGTGAAACACGGCACTGAGGATTACTATGTCTCTTAAGTGCAAATCTTTTTTGTTCGATTTAATAAATCATTATTGTTCAGATTATTACATTTGTTCCTCTTTTTGCCCCCCACATAGCTCCCCTCCACCCGGTCCCCCTCCCTCCCTCTGCCCTTACCTCCCCCCGCATTGACCTCATCCATAGGTGTATGATTTTTGTCCAGTCTCTCCCTGCATCCCCTCACCCCTTTCTCCCTGAGAATTATCAGTCCACTCCCTTTCTATGCACCTGATTCTCTTATATTCACCAGTTTATTCTGTTCATCAGATTTTTTATTCACTTGATTTTTAGATTCATTTGTTGATAGATATGTATTTATTGTTCATAATTTTTATCTTTACCTTTTTCTTCTTCCTCTTCTTAAAGAGTACCTTTCAGCATTTCATATAATACTGGTTTGGTGTTGATGAACTCCTTTAGCTTTTTCTTATCTGTGAAGCTCTTTATCTGCCCTTCAATTCTGAATGCTAGCTTTGCTGGGTAGAGTAATCTTGGTTGTAGGTTCTTGCTATTCATCATGTTGAATATTTCTTGCCACTCCCGTCTGGCCTGCATGGTTTCTGTTGAGAAATCAGCTGACAGTCGTATGGGTGCTCCCTTGTAGGTAATGAACTGTTTTTCTCTTGCTGCTTTTAATATTCTCTCTTTGTCTTTTGCTCTTGGCATTTTAATTATGATGTGTCTTGGTGTGGTCCTTGTTGGATTCCTTTTGTTTGAGGTTCTGTGCACTTCCTGGACTAGTAAGTTTATTTCTTTCACCAGGTGGGGAAAGTTTTCAGTCATTATTTCTTCAAATAGGTTTTCAGTATCTTGCTCTCTTTCTTCTCCTGGCACCCCATAATTCTGATGTTGGTATGCTTGAAGTTGTCCCAGAGGCTCCTTATACCATCTTCACATTTTTGGATTTTTTTTTCTTCTTGTTTTTCCAGTGGAGTGTTTTCTGCTTCTTTGTATTTCAAATCTTTGACTTGATTCTTGGGTTCCTCTAGTCTGCTGTTAGGTCACTGTATAATATTTTTTATTTCAGTCAGTGTATGTTTAATTTCTAGTTGGTCCTTTTTCATTTCCTCTTGGGTCTTGCTAAATTTATCCATCTTTTCTAGGAAAGTCTTTCTTTTTTTTTGAAAATATATTTCTTTATGATTTCAGAGAGGAAGGGAGAGGGATAGAGAGATAGAAACATCAATGATGATAGAGCATCACCGACCGGCTGCCCTCTGCACGCCACCCACTGGGGATCGAGCCCAGAACTTGGTCATGTGCCGTTGTCCAGAATTGAATCTGGGACCCCCCAGTCTGCAAGTCCACGCTCTATCCACTGAGCCAAATCGGCAAGGGCTCTAGGAAATTCTTGACAAACCTTATAACCATTTTTTCCCCCTCCCATTTCTTTTGTGTGTGATCTGTTCCTTTGTCTCTGCATTTTCGCTCTGCCGGGAGAACTTCTGTGTTGGAGTCAGCCTTATGATACAAGACTTGCAGAACTGTAAAAGCTTCTTTGTTGAGCTTGGGTGGGGTGAAGTCTCAGGGCTGACCAGACAGTCTTGGCTTCCGGGCAGCCTTGCCCTACTCGGCCCCTGGGTCTCAAGTGTTTTTCGGTAATCTCTGCAGCCCTCTCTGTGTGCATGAGTGCGTGTGTGCCTCTAGACCTCTGCTTTTCTCTTTTTTCTCCGGAATCCACATGAATCTGGTTCCCCAGGGTCTCGCCTGAAACGGGGGTTTAGAGCAGTCAGAAGTGGAGTGCGCATTTGGGAGCCTTCTCTCTTGCACCCACTAGAGAAAGCCAGCAGCACAATCAGCAGTCCTTCCTCTGTGTGCAGTGGTGTGCACATCCCCAGACCTCTGTCCTTTCACGGTGCCCCTAAATTTTCGTGCACTCCTCCCTTTTCACAACAGTTCAGACTATCCCCGTATGAGTCTCGCCCGGAACTGGGTGTCAGTGCAGTCGGATAAGGGGTTCAGGAGTCTTCATCTCCCTCCCGCTAGAGGTAGCTAGCCAAACACTCCGCCACCCACTCTCTCCTTGTGCATGTGCCCATACCTCAGCTTGTTGTTGCTTTTCTGAGTCTCTGTGAGCCCCTCTCTTTCCTTCTAGTTGCGGAATTTCTACTTAGCCATCTTACCTGTGGTTCTGGATGATGTCTTTTAGTTGTAGTTTTGAAATTGTTGTGTGAGGCAGCAGTTTAGGTGTTCACCTACACTATCGTGGTTTCTCCTTAAATGCAAATCCTTGGCATTGCTTTATAAAAACTTTGTTTTTATGGTTAAGTTGTTTAGAGTCAGGAGTACACCATAATGAATTCTTAATGCAAAATATGCAGAAATATATGATAATATTTTTGCTAAAAGTTTAATTATTGTCTTAGTGGTGAATTTATAAAATATTACTAGCTTGTATTAATATTTGAAATGTATTTTTAACAGGTAGAAGTGTAGATACAGATACTGTATTTAGAGATAAACTGGAAAAGACCATTATTCTTTTTACTAAAGTGGTAAGTTTTCTTTTTATCTTGTGTTTTTGAAATAAAATATACATATGAACATTTAGTAAGAAAATTATGTTTTTATAAGCATGTGTTTTAACTTTAGTGTATAGTAACTTATTTTTTGTTTATAGGAAAATTGAAGGAAAAAACACCTTTTATATCTTGAAGAGTATAATAATTAAATTGGTATACTATAAATTATAGTGGATGAGTCACCTTGATGTAAAAAAATCTATTTTAATAAAATATTAGCGAAGTTGATTTCTCTAAAGCTCATTATTCTCAGACCCATTGGGAAAAGCAAAGACAAAGGAGATAGTGCATCTGAGTAGGATGTAGATAAAATGTATCAGGCAATATAATATTAGGAAGTCAAATGAATGGTTATCATTATATTGAACATCTTTTGAGCTATCCTACATAATAAAAGCCTAGGTGTCTGGTAATTTGTTCAACCAATCAAAGTGTAATATGCTAAGCTGCTCAACCACTTGCTCTGACTGCACTGACTACCAGGGTATAGACGTTCCGACCGGGAGGTTAGCTTGCTGCTGGAGTGTGGCCGATTGGGACTGAGTGAGATGGGCTGGACATGCTGTGGAACCCTCCTGCAAGTACCTCTCTGGCTGGCTAACCTCCCGCCTCCCTTCCTGGCCCCAAATGTACACTGGTGGGGTCCCTCAGCCTGGCCTGCGCCTTCTCGCAATCTGGGCTGAAGCCCCCCTCCCCCAAGTGCATAAATTTTGTGCACTGGGCCTCTAGTTTATTATAAAGCTCCTCAACAGGCTTTCCCCTATTGAGTTTTTCAGCCATTGGTGATCATGGCCTAGATACATTGTTTGATGAGGGGTTACAAAATGATGGCATTCTGTGATTCCCTTTACATTTATTAGCTGGAATCCTATACAATAAAAGCATAGTATGCAAATTATGCTTTTGACTGGGAGTTTGTCCAGGAGTTCAACCAGGGCATGGGGCTGGCTGCTGGTAGGGAAGGAGTACCTGGCCAGCACCTGGCAGCCGGCAGCCTCTAGGACCCATTTTCTTAACAGTCCAAATTTCGTCCACTGGGCCTCTAGTTCTATAAAGAAGAAATCTCCCTCATTATTTATTTATTAAAAATTTTTTAAAAATATATCTTATTGATTTTTACAGAGAGGAAGGGAGAGGAATAGAGAGTTAGTAACATCAATGAAAGAGAAACATCGAGTAGCTGCCTCCTGCAGATGCCCTACTGATGATGTGCCCAAAACCAAGGTACATGCCCTTGACTGGAATTGAACCTGGGACCCTTCAGTCTGCAGGTGGATGTTCTATCCACTGAGCCAAACCAGTTGTAGGGCATTTTATCAGCTACTTAATGCATCAAAATATGGTTCATATAAGAAATGCAGGAAAATATTTTTATTTTTTGCTTTTATCTGTTACAGCAGTTCTTCAAATAATGTTGTTTTGTTCACTGTTGTCTTATTTATAATTAGAGGCCTGGTGCATGAAATTTATGTACGGTGGTGGTTGGGGGATCCCCTCAGCCCAGCCTGGACCCTCTGCAATTCTGGATCCGTTGGCTCCTAACTGCTCAACTGCCTGCCTTTCTGATTGCCCCTAACTGGCCCTGCCCCCCCCTGCTGCCAGCCTGATCACCCCTAACCACCTCTGCCTGTCACCCTGATGACTTCTAAATGCCTCCCCCTCCCCCACCGTTGGCCTCGTTGCTCCCAGCTGCCCCCCCTGCCATCCTGGTCACCTCTCACTGCCTCCCTCTGCTGGCCTGGTCGCCCCACGCAGCCTGCTGGGCAGTCGTTTGGTAGTCCCTCGCTAACCCCCCTGCCAGTGTTGTCACCCCACACAGCATACTGTTCGGTTGTTACTGTTTGGGTGTTGTGACCAATTCACATATTACCCTTTTATTAGTATAGATGATGAAATGCTGCAGCTTAACTCGTTTTTATCAATTAACCTATGATAAAATGGGTTTTGTTATTTGTTATTTCTGAGAACCTATATTGATCTTAAGTCAGAACTAACTACCTTTTAAAGGTCTATTTTGTATATACTTACTCCTTTTGCATTATATTAAACCATTATTAACAAATTAAGTATGAAGTAGTCTATTTTGAACTCTATACTAGAAATAACAGAAAGTGCTAATTATGAGATATCTGATATAATCCACATTATATGATGCAACTCTGAAGTATATTATGTGTATGACATATATATTACATGTGAAACTGCATGTACACAGATTCCCACCAAGGTTCAAAACTTGCCAAATATTTACTTGCAAAGTTATAAGTTGTACTTATGGATGATTATAAGCCTATATTAATTTGGGTAAAATACATTTTAATTTTTTTCTTTATAGCTTTTGGACTTTTTGGATCAGCATCCCTTTTCATTTACTCCTCTAATTCAGAGATCTCTGGAATTTTCTGTAAGCTATGTATTTACAGAAGTTGGTGAAGGGGTTACATTTGAACGATTCATTGTCCAATGCATGAATCTGATTAAGATGATTGTCAAAAATTATGCTTATAAGCCATCCAAAAATTTTGAAGGTAATGCTTAAAGGTAGTTTTACTTTTTTCATTTTCTTATTATAATTGAAGTGTGAAATAAATGCCATTTTTATGTAATTTCTTTGAATTTATCAAGTCTGAAAAATAAAATGTTGCTGTGACGTGAAATAGAGATAAGAATTAGAGTCTTACAGGAATGCCAGCATTTAAAAACCATACAATGCATTTAGTAAAGTGTCTTCGTAGTACCATAGATCAGTGGAAGCCCAGGGACTTTAAGATTAAAGTACTACAATTAACCACTGCAGCTCATGTTGTAGGCTATATTAGTATTATTATAAATTTTCTCTGATTTTATTTTATAAGTGGTTACTTCCAGATAGGCTATGTTGTTTGTTATATTAGTTGGAATTCATTCATGTGTATGTGTACCAAGATGAGAAAATCTTATAGAGGAGAGAGAGATAAATAAGTCACTTCAGTATTGTGTGATAATATAGCATGATAGTGCACAAGCTATAGTGGGAACAAAGAAACAAGACTCACGTGTGAACAAAAGAAAGACTGTCTTTGTGGTTTGTCCATAATAAAAATGAAAATGTATATATACCACTGTATCTTTTCCCCTAAGGATGTATTTTAAAATTTGTGTTACATAATCCCACTTGGGTAGAATTTTGTCTGCACAATTAACTTGGAAATTTTATTTTTCTAGATAGCAGCCCTGAAACTCTTGAAGCTCATAAGATTAAGATGGCATTCTTCACATATCCCACTTTGACAGAGATTTGTAGAAGATTAGTCTCTCATTATTTTCTGTTAACTGAAGAAGAATTGACAATGTGGGAAGAAGACCCAGAAGGCTTTAGTAAGAATCAGTTCTTTAGTTTTCTCATGGCTTTTCTCCCCTTTCATAAGTAGATATCATCTATTTAATTATAGGTATAGATTGTTTTTTAATATACAGCTTTTTACTTGAGAATCTTGGTTTTTAATGAGTTATTCAAATATATAGAATTATTCTCCAGAAAGAGACTTTAAAAATTTTTAGATATTATTATGGATGTATTATGTAGTTCGAAACAAAAACATAAAATTAACTGCCTGTCAGTTTCTCCTTTGTGATTCATTCCATTTTTTTTTTTTTTTTGGTAGAAATATTTACTCCAGAAAGAAATTTGGAGATGAAAATTTCTGAATTGCTGAATAGGTTACCTGTTTAAATTTTAATTTAAAATTAATTTTTGTAATGATTAAAATATTTTTAATCATTAAAGTTGTTATAATGTGAAATTTGTAGATCTTTTTTGTCTGTTTGAGTTTTAATAATAGATTGAGAGAATAAATCTCTCAAGGTCCTTGCTCAGAAAATCGAGGAATTGTGTACTTAATGAAGTATCTATGTGTGAATTACTTTTGTTATGGTATAGACATAGGCTAGATTTTAGCCTCTACTGATCTCTTTGGTTGAGTGCCTTTGTGTAGTTATACAAATGTTTCCTAATGTTTTTAGAATGTCTTAAAACATTTTGGAAGAATTATCTTTCTTTGTCATTTAAAAACAATTTTAGTTCATAAAAATATGACTACACTGCACAGTGTGTTCTTTTTTGTTTTTGCCTCTTCTCTTAGCTAAAACTTTGATGTTTCATATTGCCTTTTTTATGTAGAATATATAATATTATAACATGTAACACTGAATCCCCATATTATTAAAGGTCCCTAAAATATTTTATTTTATATGTAGGACATTTATGGAAAATGTCACTAATTCTTTTAACTTGTAAAACATGATTATTGTATCAAATAAATGATTCTTAGGATTGTAGTGATAGTATATCAGGTGATACTAGCTAGATATTCTGGAAGAGACAAGTACTTTGAGCTTTCCTCTACAGAATTAAAAAAAAATATTTTTATTGATTTCAGAGAGAAAGGAAAAAGGAGAGAGAGATAGAAACATCCATAATGAGAGAGAATCATTGATCTGCTGTCTCCTGCAAGTTCCCACTGGGGATCGAGCCCACATGACTGGAATTGAACCTGGCACCCTTCAATCTGCAGGCTGACGCTCTATTCACTGAGTCAAACCAGCCAGGGCCAGAATTTATGAGAGTGAGAGAATGCTTATGGATGAAAGCACTTGAAAGGTGACTGTAATGTACACAGATATAATCTGTAACTTCTGGTAAAGAAATCTGTTAGACCTTGTGTCCCCAAGGGTTTGCTTTCAGTGTTGTTAAACTTGTATTATTTAAAATCTTTGTTTCCAAACTGGGATTTTTGAAACATCATTATTGCATTTTTGGAGAGCTTATTTGTCATATTTTAATTGCAGCAGTGGAAGAAACGGGAGGGGATTCTTGGAAATACAGTTTGAGGGTAAGTTGATTGAAAGAAAAATTGATAGGGAAAAGCTTAATACTTCTATAACTGTTAGTAGAGAATGAAATTTTTTGGAAGATTCCAAAGCATTCAGTGGGACAGATAAGCTATTCATAATTATAATAATCTATATTTGAGAGAGTTGCTGGTGGAAATGGGTTATTGTGTTGTCACAAGGAAAAGCATTTCTAGGGACCCATAGAGAGGATGAGATTTGGTGGCAAGCTTTATTTGTGATACAAAATCAAAGGAGTGCCTCAACCATGTAGATCTAATAGCCACCTGGGGCCCATAGCAGACTGTGTGGGCTCCCTAGGATGATGAAACAGAAACTCTGGGTACTGACTTTGCCTTGGCCTTGTTGAAGATGAGCTTGGACTTTTTCCATGTCAGGATGGAGAGAGATTGGACATTGGGAAGCCTGGAGAACTCTGTTGATATTACATCATAAATAAACTACCTTGCCCATCACAATCTGCATCCTTGAAATGCTTTTCTTGAGCTTTCATGAAGAGCTGTTTCTCACTGACAAGAGGAAAGTACTTAGTAAATGATGAACTTTAATCAGAAAAATATATTTTTGGTTAAATTGGTAGTTTGCAAACTGAATTTTTCTTCATTTTACAGTAAAATTGATTGGGAGATAATTGTCATGGCAGAATTACGAAGTCTTTTATAAAGTGAAAGCTATCTCTTTGGCTATAATCATTTTTTATTTCCTCTGAAGTATTTCAGTAATTGTAAAACTTCTGTTGATACGTTATTTTTCTTAACATCTGGTGTAATTGATTTCATAGACCAGTCCATTGCTTTTAGTTATAGAATGCTTTTTATACATGCATTTATTGCCTGGCCAGTGTGCCCAGTAGTTGAAGATTAACCCATTAACCAAGAGATTATGGTTTGATTCCTGGTCAGGGCACATGTCCAAGTTTTAGGCTCAATCCCCACTGGTGCAGGAGGAAGCCAGTTAATGATTCTCTCCCTCTTCTTCCTCACTGAAATCAATAAAAAAAATTAAACAAATTTATTGATAAGGCCAGCATTTGAGGAAAGTTTATCAAATGTGGTCTTTGAACAATTCTTATTATGAAGGCTTATGTTTACATAACTTGCAATTATTTTTCTAAAAATGTATATTGTATTAGTTTTATAAGCTTACATAGAAAATCAGAAAGATTGTAGATGAGACAAATTATTAATGCATTAAATTTTTAAAAAATTTTATTTACTTATTTTAAAGAAAGGAAGGGAGAAATGTCGATTTGTTGTTCCACATATTTATGCATTCATTGATTTTTAGTTCTTGTTTGAGTCCTGACTGTGAGATCGAACTTACAACCTTGTCGTATTGGGGTAATGCTCTAACCAATTGAGCTATCTGGCCAGGCCCAGCTAGTGCTTTAAAATATTTTAAATAATTTTATGCTTTAATATTACTTAAACTTTATTTTAAGAAAAATTTTGTATTAAAATGTACAATATTATGAACCCTCTGAATCCAAAACCTAGTTTATCAGTTATCCAACTCATGGATAGACTTGTTTCATATAAGTACATCCTCCCTCCCCAGTTGGATTATTTTGAAGCAAATATCTGAGCTGATACTCATTCCATCTGTCATTTTAGTGTTTATAGATATGTGTGTGTGTGTGTGATTCTTTAACATAAAACACAATTCTGTCAACATTCAATTATAATTTTCTCATCTTATGAAACATCTAGTGATTTAGTACTTTAAGAATCAAAATGAATCATTCATATTATGTAACTAACACTGTGACTTCTGCTAATGTTTGTATTTAAAGAAATACTATTCTGGTGAATTGAACTCATGAATTGTAGTTGTCTTATGGCATTGTTAAGAAAATATATAATTTAAAAGACATTAATTCCTGTACAGTGATTCATAGTACTGAATCTTTAAATTATGTGGCCCCAGATTACTTTTAAATTTAAAGAATTATTAATTAAAAATGTAAATTATTTCCTCTGTGTAGTTTTATATTTTTGAGTGCATAATGCTAAATGATTGAAATAGTGAAATAAACATTCTATATGTTATGAATTATTATAATTTGTTATAAATTATAAAAAATAATCTTTTAAAAAATACACTAAATTGGAAACATTTTCAGAGGTTTAGGATCTTAAAAATGAGTACTCTTTGCTTTATTTTAGAATTAATCAGTTTAATATACCATTGTTTTTGTTAAAAAATTTTTTCCTCTTCAGCCTTGCACTGAAGTACTATTTATAGATATATTCCATGAATATAATCAGACTCTTACTCCTGTACTTCTAGAAATGATGCAAAGACTTCAAGGTGAGGTATATTTTTGATACTTTGATATGTTGATTGGTTAATGTTTAATTAAAATACTTTGTGAGTACCTACTATGTGCAGTGCCTAATTTCCTAAGTCATATAAAGATAGGAACTTGAGAAAAACCAAATGTGTTCTTTTCTGAAGGGTGGTCTCTGGGATAGAGAACAGGTGTGGATAATTCACAAAAGAAGTCTTTGGATAGGCCTTGAATATGATAGATTTTACTATTGTAAACCTAATAACAAAAGCAAAATTGCAGGCAATTAAGTTTATTGCTTAGGGAAATAGTCCATTTGAAGCATGTTGTGACAAGTAGTGTAAAAAAAGGTTAAAATAATGTTAGCCTCAGAATGGTGGCAGTGGGCATTGGGAGAAGGTATTGGATTTAAAAGAGAATAATGAGACCAGGACGTGATTATACTAAGTGAAATAAGCCAGCCAGAGAAAGACAAATGCCATATGATCTCACTTATATGTGGAATCTAATGAACAAAATAAAACTGACAAACAAAATAGAACCAGAGGCATGGATGTATGAAATAGTCTGAAAGAGGTCAGAAAGGAGTGTGGGGGGTCAGAGGACTGGATAAAAGAAGGGGAAGAGAGTAGTCAACACATATAGCCCATGGACACAGACAACAGGGTGGTAAAGGCTGGGGGAGGGGGAGAGGGGCTGGTGGAGGTGGGCAAAGGGGATAGGAGAGGGAAATGGGGGACATCTGTAATAGTGTCAATAATAAATAAATGAAGTGATGAAATTTTTAGCATTATACTTGGTACATAAAAATTTATTATTATTACTTTTTAAATATATTTTATTAATATTTTTACAGAGAGTAAGGGAGAGGGATAGAGAGATAGAAACATCGATTCAGCTGCTTCCTCCACACTCCCCACTGGGGATGTTCCCACAACCAAGGTACATGCCCTTGACCGGTATCAAACCCGGGACCCTTCAGTCCACAGGCCAACGCTCTATCCATTGAGCCAAACCTGTTAGAGTAAAAAATTAATTATTTAACTATTAACAGGGATTAATTATTTTTTACTTTTCTTTTTTTCTTTTTATTAATTTTTATTAATTTTTTATACATATCTCCCCATTGCCCCCCCTCCCTCCCAGGCATACCTCAACACCCCAGTGTCTGTGATCATTGGTTATGCTTATATGCATGCATACAAGTCCTTTGACCACTTATCTATACCTCACCTAACTTTAATCTTTCTGCTGTAATTTCACAGTCTGTTTTTGCTTTATGATTTTTGTCCCCCTGAGAATTATCAGTCTACTCCCTTTCTGTGCTCCTGATTCTATTATATTCACCAGTTTATTCTGTTGATCAAATTTTTAATTCACTTAATTTTTAGATTCACTTGTTGATAGATATGTATTTGTTGTTCATAATTTTTTGGCTTTTACCTTTTTCTTCTTCCTCTTCTAAAAGAGTACCTTTCAGCATTTCATATAATACTGGTTTGGAGTTGATGAACTCATTTAGCTTTTTCTTCTCTGTGAAGCTCTTTATCTGCCCTTCAATTCTGAATGATAGCTTTGCTGGATAGATTATTCTTGGTTGTAGATTCTTGCTATTCATCACATTGAATATTTCTTGCCACTCCCGTCTGGCCTGCATCGTTTCTGTTGAGAAATCAGCTGACAGTCGTATGGGTGCTCCCTTGTAGGTAATGAACTGTTTTTCTCTTGCTGCTTTTAATATTCTCTCTTTGTCTTTTGCTCTTGGTATTTTAATTATGATGTGCCTTGGTGTGGTCCTCTTTGGGTTCCTGTTATTTGGGGTTCTGTGTGCTTCTTGGACTTGTAAGTCTATTTCTTTTACCAGATGTGGGAAGTTTTCAGTCATTATTTCTTTAAATAGGTTTTCAGTATCTTGGTCTCTCTCTTCTTCTGGCACCCCCACAATTCTGATGTTGGTATGCTTGAAGCCATCCCAGAGGCTCCTTACATTATCTTCACATTTTTGGATTCTTTTTTCTTCTTGCTTTTCCACTTGAGTGTTTTCTGCTTCTTTTTGACTTGATTCTTGCCATCCTCTACTCTGCTGTTAGGACTCTGTATAATATTTTTTATTTCAGTTAGTGTCTCTAGTATGTCCTTTTTCATCTCCTCTTGGGTCTCACTAAAGTTATCCAACTTTTTTAGCATATTCTTGAAAAACCTTATAAGCGTGGTTTTGAACTCTATATCCAGTCGTTTTTTTCCCTCCATTTCTTTTGTTTGTAATCCCTTCCCTTGTCTCAGCATTTTCACTATGCTGGGAGAACTTCTGTGTTCAGCCTTATGATACCAGACTTGCAAAACCGAAGAAGCCTCTGCTGAGCTTGGGAGGGGTGGAGTCTCAGGGCTTAAGGGACCGCCTTGCCTTCCAGTCGGCCCTGCCCTCCACGGCCCCTGAGTCTCACGTGACTGGGTAATGGCTGGAGCGGTCCTTGTGCACATGCCCGCAGTGCTTCTAGACCGCTGCCCTCCGATCCCCTGCGCACCAGGACCACACGAGACTAGGTCCCCACGGTTTCGCCCAAAACAGGGGCTTAGTGGAGTCAGAAGTGGCACAGTTGGGAGGGTCTGTCTCCCGCCCACTTGCGAAAGCCAGCGGCACAATCAGCAATCTGTCCTCCGCGTGGTGCCGTGCGAGCCACCAGGCCTTTGATCTTTTGCCACTCCCCTAAATATCCGTGCACTTCTCCCTTTTCACTGTCCAAACTCCCCCCGTATGAGTTTCGGCTGGATTTGGGGTTTAGTGTTGTAAGATAAGGGGTTCAGTGCCTATGAGAGTCTCCGTTTCCCTCCCGCCAGAGAAAACCAGCCAGGTACCCGCTCTCTCAGCGCGCGTGTCTCCGTACCTCAGCTTTTTGCAGCTCCTCTGGGTCTCTGTGAGCCCCTCTCTTTCCCTCTAGCTGTAGAATTTCCACGCAGCCAGCTTTCCTGTGGTTCTGGATGATGTCCGTTCTGTCTTTTAGTTGTAGTTTTGAAATTGTTGTGTGAGGCAGCATGTAGGTGTTTACCTATGCCGCCATCTTGGATTCTCTTCTATTTTTTACTTTTCTGCTATGCTCTACACTCAGGGAATGGGCATTGATCACATCTGTTTTGTTCACAAATTATTCCCAGTGCCTAGCACACTCAGTAACTATTTGTTTATCCATTGACTTTTGGCAACTAATTGACTATACTAGCCAAAGGAAAGTGATAAAAAATGATCCTAAATGTTAGAGTCTTTATCACGGGGATAGCAGCTTTTAGTAGTGGTTAGAGATAGTGGTTATTTTTGGACTGAATTTAAGGAGCCTTGGGAAAGGAAAATAGGCTCAAGGACGGAACCTGAGGCTTTCTTCTTTAGGAATTTGAGGACATGGAGGCCTTGCATCAAAGCTGGGTAAGAAACTATCGCAGAGATAAAAAGAGAAGTATGAGGGTAAATCCTGGAGAAGAGCATGTCAGAAGCATCCAGTGCTGTGAGAAGAAAGAAGGCAGCAGAATCTTCTGAGACAACAGATTATTTGATTGATTCGGCTAGGAATCACATTGTAAGGGATCAAGGATTGAGTAAATGGTGATGTCAGGAAATAACAACAAAGTAATCTCAATAGGGAAGGGGATTCCTGATCTTATTTGGAGTAGTTACAGGATAGCTCACTTTTTAGTCTTTTGTTACCCCCCAAAAACTAATAGAGTGTTTCTGCTTAAATTATAAACTAAGGGAAAAAATGAGCTACCAGCCAAGTTTTACTGTGGTAATTTTTAAAGATAATTTGAGTTGATTGTGTTTTCATTATGAAAATGAAAATATATTTTGATATCTAATGTACAGATATTTACTAATTTCTTAATGTAGGATTACAGATTTTTTAATTTGATAACATTTATAACGCTTCAGTTACCTTTTCTGTTGAGTTTAGAACTTTATTTCTGTTTTTGCCTATCCATTTTATTTTTTTAATCCACTGAAGGGAAATAGAAAATCTATTTAAATTACACTCTAATAAGTTGCTGGGTGCTGGTAAAGTTTTCAGTGATTTCAGAGTTTAGTTCTTTTTCTAGTTCTGGACTTAATTTGATTATTTAGGGCAGTACTTTTTGTATATTATTAGACTAGTTAGCTTAAGAATTCATATTTAAGAGCAGAAAAGTGCTGTGATAAACTTGTTAGAAATCTTGCTATTCTGAAGAAATGAACTTATTAAGTAAACTGTTTTTCATGTCTTTACCATGGTCTTCTCTTTTTTGGATGGTATTGCAATGATTGCCAACTTTATATTCTAAAGTTTTACATTTGAATTTTTAATTTTGTTATCACTTTCATAACCTGGTTTATTTTTTTATGTTTAGAGTGTATTGTGTGGATTGCCCATTCTTGTTCTTTTTGGGGGGAGGGAGACTCATTTTTTAAATTTTAAGAATTTTCTTTTATAATCAGGGTATAACACAATAGTTAGCAACATGTGGAATATATTTTCTGCATTGTTGCTTGATATAAAATTTTATAAATACGTTATATGTTTTTAAATTGTAATGTGGCTTTACATGTACCTGTGTTCTCTAATGGTGATGATAACACAACTTAGACTTTCCCTACACACTTGTATGTTTATTTAATATTACAAAATATATTGTGTTTAACTGAACCAAGAAACTAACAAATTGAGTTTAAATAAAATATTTATTAATAACTAATTTTATTTACTCTTACTGATACTTATTTTTTCAGGGCCCACTAATGTGGAAGATATGAATGCACTATTAATCAAAGATGCTGGTATGTTAAACTAAAATGATTTAGAAACATTTGTTTCTTCAGTAGATAATATGTCTGTTTTGTGGCAGATTATGCTGGGAGTTAGGATATAAGGGTACTTAAAATATTGTAACTATCTGGTGGGAAGATAACCAAGCAAGCAGACAACTGATTATAACATAGTGCCAGTTGGTTAATGCTAGAGTAGGTGATATTCAGATAGTACTGTGAAAAAACACAGGTCGTTTAGGTGTGTATTGCAAAAGAGTATAATATGAGAACACAAAAAAGTATAATATGAGAACACAAGAATAAGTGGGATTTAGCAGAGGAGAGGGTGGTGTGGGAAGACTGTACAGACAGAAGCAGGAGCATGTACAAAAGGGAAAAGGAGTGAGAACAGTTATGTTTTGAACTGGGAATATTTCAGCTTAATTGAAACATAGAAGTTAAGGGGCTTGTGAGAGATGGGGCTGGAGAGAGAGTAAATAGGGATCAGATCATAAAACATTGGTTCCCATTTGGAAGCATATGCTCTTTTATAATTTTTATACTTTGACTTAAATATTTTAAAATAAGTGTAATTTTTTGTTTGAAAGTATTAGGACTGTTTAGGAAAAATAGAATGCTTAATGTTTCTAAAATGCCTATTTAAATAATCTTATGATTAACATATTTTACATTTCCCTTTATTAATACATCACATGTTTCCAAGTAGTTCCTAACATTAAGTTTTTTCTAAGGGCACTTGCAGTTGGCTCTGTATCTGATATTTAAATTTTTTTTTTTTTAAATCTTCTCCTTAGTGTATAATGCTGTTGGATTAGCAGCTTTTGAGCTGTTTGACAGTGTTGATTTTGATCAGTGGTTTAAAAACCAGCTTCTTCCAGAATTACAAGTCACTCACAATAGGCAAGTATAAAACTGTGTTATTATACACTTTATTTTACCATAATGATTTTCTCCTGAAGATAAAGCAGAACATTTGCTTAAAAAAAGTCATGGTATGACTTAGCTGATAGTGTCTAGTGTAGAAAGGAGTAAGACTTGTGAATTTTATGTAACAGGTAAAACAGTTTGTTATGTTATTTTATTTCAGATGTGAATTGCAGTATTTATGAAGTATTTGATGTTAGATAAGATAGTTTGTTTAGGAAAGATGAAATTTTAAGCAAAGTTTAGGGAAGTAGAAGTCTCTGAATTATAGAAAAAAAATGTGTTTGAAAGGAAATCATTTGGAGACCTAGCAAAGGGTTAGGCCTAGTATCAGAATAGTCTAACCAAAGTGACATCCAGGAAAGGATGCAATCATACAAAGCATGCACAAGTCTTAAGAGAGGGTACAGTAGGATGTGAAGATACAATGGCAAAATGCATTTGGACACTTAAATATTTGCCTAATTATTTTAATTTGAGGTACTGAGTGAGTAAATTTGAAGGTAAGTGGTCTTTTATAGATTTTACAAATTTTTTCTTGGCTTAATATTATAGGCTTAAAAAAAGATTGCAAGACTTTTTTCTTGTTTTGAAATGTTCAGTTTGGTTATTTTTGTAGATGTAGTGCCCATCAGAATGTCTAGAATATCGTTATAGGTCAGTTAACATTTCTTGACTACATTAATGAGTGAATAGAAGGCCATCCATGGATCATTTTATGAATATTTACACCCACAGAATTGTAGATATTTTAAATTGGAGATATTTTAAAAGTAATTTTGATCAGTAAGTAACCACTTATTTATTCATTCAATTCAGTCATTTATTCATTCAACAAATATTTTCTTCATTTTTTTTTTTATTGATTTCAGTGAGGAAGGGAGAGGGGGAGAGATAGAAACTTCTTGCACATCCTCTACTGTGGATTGAGCCCACAACCTGGGCATGTATCCTTGACCGGAATAGAACCCAGGACCCGTCAGTCCACAGGTTGACACTCTATCCCCTGAACCAAACGGGCTAGGGCAGTGGTTGGCAAACTTCAGTTCTCCAGCCACATGTGGCTCGTGAGCCGTGGTTTGCCACTCTGTTGACTAATGCGTTTGCTGACCACTGGGATAGGGGCTTAATCACAAGGAACAACAACAGCCTGTAATTATTAGAATTGAGAGTTTAGGTTAATGATCGGCAAACTCATTAGTCAACAGAGCGGCAAACTGCTACATGTGGCTCGAGAGCCACAGTTTGCCGACCACTGGGCTAGGGCAACAAATATTTTCAACATTTGGAATTTGCCATTTCCTGTAGAGCCAGTGGTGAATAAGATGGATTGTGATTCTGCTCTCAGGGAGCTAGTGAGCCTCTGATAGAAAATGAAAACGTGCCGAGACCGGTTTGGCTCAGCGGATAGAGCGTAGGCTTGCGGACTGAAGGGTCCCAGGTTCGATTCCGGTCAGGGGCATGTACCTCGCTTGCGGGCACATCTTCACTGTGGGGCGTGCAGGAGGCGGCTGATCGATGTCTCTCTCTCATCGATGTTTCTGACTTTCTATCCCTCTCCCTTCCTCTCTGTAAAAAATCAATAAAATATAATAAAAAAAAAAAAGAAAAGAAAAAGAAAACGTGCGATTTGATTGTCCTTAAACCCTAGAGGCTATTTAGTCTAGACCTGCGCTGTCCAGGATAGTAACTAATATATGTGGCTACTGAGGACTTGGCATGTACTTAGTGTAATTGAGGTAATTGATTTTAATTAACTAAAAATTAAATACTGTATGTAAAATATATATTGATTATGTGTTGAAATGATAATATTTCAGATGTATTGAGATAAAAATACTATAAAAATATCACTTCTTTCTTTTTACTTATTTTAGTGTGGTACCAAAAATTACACATTGGCTTGTATTATATTTCTTTTGGGACAGAGCTGATGTGATCAGTATTTCTCAAACTTTAATGTGTATATGATCACCTGATGATTTTGTTAAAAAATCCAGGTTTTGGTTTAGCTTATGGGTTGGGGTAAGGGTCAGTTTGTGTGATTCTGTCATGTTCCTAGGCTAATAATGCTACTGCTCCAAGGACCACATTTTGAGGAGCAAACTGACCCTTAATCTTCTTATATTTTAAGTATATTTTTTTTATTTCAGAAAGAGGACAGGAGAGGGAGAGATAAAAACATCAGTGATGAGAGAGAATCATTGATTGGCTGTCTCCTGCACACCTCACTGGGGATAGTACCTGCAACCCGGGCATGTGTCTTGACCAGGAATCAAACCATGACTTCCTGGTTCATTCGTGATGCTCAACCACTGAGCAGCACTGGCCAGGCTGACCCCTAATCTTAACTCTGCCCAAAAGTGACTATGATCTTGAGTTTGACCTTTCAAAATTTTATTCTTTTTTATCTGGAATAGAATGTTGAATGTGGTAATCCTAAGGATCTCAGTCCAAAGTTGATGGTTCAGTGGTTCCTTCATTAACTCTATAAAAATGTTGTTTACTTCCACCTTTGTAATTTTCTTCAAATAGTCCATATCCATTGAATTGGCATTTTTTTCAATTTTTTTGCCCAGAATACTCTATATCTTAAAAGTTGTTCAATTCTCATCTCCCTCTTCCCAGTGTTCTCTTTCCTTTTCTGAAATTCTAGTATAGAGCTTTGCATTCTTTAATTCTTTTAGGTGTATGGTAGACTTTTTGAGGGCAGGGATACTTACATTTTGCATCTTTGATGAATAATTCTATGTGATTGATCATCTTAAAAGATTGTAATTTTCTTAAAAATATGATGTAGTCATTAGCCTTTTTCATTTACACCCAGAAATAAATGTCATTTTGTAACTAAAATTTATTCTACTATCAAGAAGAGACTTTGTGGATGGAACTCCTAGATACAGTTGATTATAATTATAGATTTGTGATTTTTCTCACTGCCTAAAGACTGCCAAATTCTGTGGCAAAGATAACCACAGAAAATAAATGTATGTACATGTTACTGCAAATGTTCTACAACTTCTGAAATATAAATCATTATTTTTTAATACTCTGATTCAAATTCTATAGTGGAGCACCACTGACAAAATTAAGGAGTTAAACTGAAATCAGTATAAATTTATATAGTATTTCCTATAAACCCAGAAATCTCTCACATTTTTAAAAATATAATATTTATGTTATTAACAGAATTGGAATTGAAAAACTGAATACATGAGCGCCTTTATTATCGGGCTTCACTATCCTTAGGGTTCGGGATATTAGCTAGTTATTTGAAATAACTGTTTTTGGTTGCTTGTGAATAGAAATGGACTTGTTTTTTATTTTTAATTTGATTAATACAGGGTGTCCCCCCCAAAAATGTATACACACTTTTAATGATTTATAAACTTGATGTTTATTATGGTTCATTTTCAAAATTAAGTGAGTTACCAGCTGGTATACACACTTTGAATGATTATAAAGTAATATACACTTCATTTTCAAAATTAAATGAGTTATCATCTGTTAAAGTGTGTATACTATTTTGCGGACACCTTATATATATATTTTTTTATTTTTAAAATTTTATATTGTTGACACTATTGAAGATGCTCCCTATCTTTCCCCCTTTGCCCACTTCTACCCAGTACCTGTCCCCCTTACCTTGGCCCTCTCTACACTGTTGTTTGTGTTCAGGGGCTATGCATATATGTCCTTTAGTTAATATCTTCATCTTCCTTTATATAGTCCCCTCTCCCTTCTGATATTGCTCAGTCTGTTCCATATACTCATGTCCCTCTCATGATCCTGCCCTTCCTACCAGTCCCTAGTTGCTTTCTGCCCTTCCTTGTTAAAGGTCTCATCTTCAATTAGTCTTCATTTGGTAATTCAGGCTAAATGTTACCCAATTTAGTTTTATTTCTGGGAGAAGGTACAAAGAAAGACCCACCTACTCTGTCGCCATCTTGAAATCCCCAGACATATTTTCTGTGTCCATATCTAGATTATAGTTCTTTAAAACAAAATAATCAGATTTATAGTATATCTGCCGAAGTTTTAAATTTTTAGATCAGTGCTTTATTATTAGGATTTGTACTGTGGTACATTTAGAAGTAGCTTTAAATGTTTTGCATAAGAATGTAAGTTGCTTTATATTATATTTTATATTTTAATGATGAAATATACTAAGTGAAAATTTAGATTTTTTAAGATTTCTTAAAATATTTAACATTCTAATTTAATGATTTTTTTTCTATGTAGGTATAAACCATTGCGACGCAGGGTGATATGGCTCATCGGTCAGTGGGTTTCCGTGAAATTCAAGTCTGACTTAAGACCCATGCTATATGAAGCAATTTGTAACTTACTTCAAGACCAAGACTTGGTGGTATGTTGTTTAAATGTCTTAAAAGAGTTATTTTTTTAAGTTTAACCTATGTTAAACTATATTTTGTCAGTTTAACCTATGAGAAATTGTTTATATTTATTTTTAGATTGGGACTCCATAAATTCTATAACATCAAAGGCCACTGATAGAGTACATACATCTTTATCTCTGATAGTTTTATGAAAGTTTAACATTGTGTTGTTTTTTAAAAATATATTTTATTGATTGTTTTACAGAGAGGAAGGGAGAGGAATAGAGAGTTAGAAACATCAATGGGAGAGAGACATCAATCAGCCGCCTCCTGCACGCCCCCTACTGGGGATGTGCCCGCAACCAAGGTACATGCCCTTGTCCGGAATCGAACTTGGGACCTTTCAGTCGGCAGGCCAACGCTCTATCCACTGAGCCAAACTGGTTTCGGCTAACATTGTTGTTTGATTTCAGGGAATATAATGCAAATTGAGTGAATTTTCTTGGTTATTTGAAATTTTCCTGTGTTTAGAAATTTGACTTATTAGTATGAAATACCAAAATTTTGTAAACAAAAATTTGATTTAGGCATAATGGCTACTTTGAAATTTTTTACTTTTAAGCTTCTTTCTATTTAAAAAAAAATTCTTTATTATTTAATGTATTTTAAGCTTATTTCTGAGTCATCTTTAGAAAAGGTAGGCTTTTAATTTTTTACTTTTTAAAAGTTAATAATTATATCAAGAAAAGAGAAAAATTCAGTGACCAATATAACAAGCCACCTATATTTTCACCATCCAGTTTTTCATATTTCCACCATATATTTTCATTGTAATAATTTTTCATATATATTTAAATATCTTATTCAAGGAATAAAACATTAAAAGTGCAATTGAAGCTCTATTTTTTTAAATGTATTTTTATTAATTTCAGAGAGGAAAAGAAAAAGAGATAAAAACATCAATGATGAGAGAGAATCATTGATTGATGATTGGCTGCCTCCTGCACATGGGGGACTGAGCACACAGCCCAGGCATGTGCCCTGACTGGGAATTGAACTGTGACGCTCAACTACTGAGCCATGCTGGCCGGGTTCCCTATATTTTCCCACTCTCATTTTGTTGTCATTTTATTTTATTTATTTTTATTTATTTATTTATTTTGATTTGAATAGATTTTAATAAGATATACAAATGGTCAATAAGTACATGAAAACGTGTTCAACATCATTAGTCCTAGGGATATGCAAATCAAAATCACAGCATAATAATAGCCACCAAATGGGAAAAATTAAAAAAAAACAACCCCAATAACATCAAATTTTAGCATGGATGTGGAACAAATAGAACTTTCATATATTTTTAATAGTAGAGTAAAAGTTATAACCACTTTAGAAAAGTATGGGTAAGTTTCTTATAAAATTCAACAAACATCAACCCTATGAACTAGAAATTTTTAAAAAAATATATTTTATTGATTTTTTACAGAGAGGAAGGGAGATGTTGTCATTTTATTGATCAGAGATTTTTAATTTTCTTAAAATATGTTTTATTGATTTTTTACAGAGAGGAAGGGAAAGAGAGAGTTAGAAACATTGATGAGAGAGAAACATCGATCAGCTACTTTCTGCACGCCCCCTCCTGGGGATGTGCCCACAACCGAAGTACATGCCCTTGACTGGAATCGAACCTGGGACCTTTCAGTCTGCATCTCTATTCTATTTAGAATTTATTTTTGAATGTGATGTGAAGGTTCCATTTTCATTATGATTTTTATAAAATGGCAGTGCTACAATGTTTTGTTGAAAAATCGGTTTTAAAAAACATCTTCTACATGCTCTTTTACATCTATCTTATAACACGTTTCTTACCAGTTGCAATTCTTATGGCAAGTTTCATATTTGAGGATCCTATTATCACAGTGTAAAAATGAGTTAATTTTAGGCCAGAAGAACCTTCTTTTCCTAGGGTTCCAGGTGATTCTTTATCAGTATATTTGATATATGTTGGATTTCTTTAGGTTGTAAGGTTCACAGCCAATTATGTTTTTAATTTTGGAAATTAAAAGTAGTTTTTGAAAAGAGTTACTTGGGTTATTTGGGTAGCCTTCAATAAAATAAGTAGTAAATTACTAAAAAAAAAAATAGCATTCGTGTACTTTTTTCAACTTTGAGAGAAGCTATCTAAAATATAAACTATGGTTCAGCCAGAAAATTTATAGTTTAGAGGTAGGGTGTGTTTCAGTTGTCTATCAAGCAAAAAAATGGTCATCTTTGTGTTATTTACCAGCATAGAAATAGCGAATTTTCAAGGTGGTCAGGCAGCTATGGGATGTTCAGTGGAATGTACATGATGTAGGGTATCCTGAATGCACTGTGAGAGGTACAGCTGGAATCTGGATAGTTATTTTACAGAAGGTGCATTGACATTCTCCTGTCTTTTCACTTCTGTGGCTTTTATGAATCTCCCAGTTTTGTCCATTTTTCTGTTTTAAAGCTTTGATTTTGTTTTTATCCTTGTGTCTCTAAAACGCTGCTATAGGTTTTAAACTCTGTGCTAGTCTGTGTTTTCACACAATGAATTTTGCATTTACTTATGTTCAGTGAATGTAATTTCCAAAGGAAATAAGAAATCTGTGTTAGACATCAAAATATGAGGCCATTCTGGCCCTTCTGGTGTGGCTCAGTGGTTGAGCATCAACCCGTGATTCAGGAGGTCATGGTTGGATTCCCAGTCAGGGCACATGCCCGGGTTGAGGGCTCAATCCCCAATGGGGGGCATGCAGGAGGCAGCCTATGGATGATTCTCTCATCATTGATGTTTCTGTTTCTCTCTCCCTGTCCCTGAAATGAATAATGAATATTTATTGAACAATTTTTTAAATGAGGCCATTCTGAAACCAGGAAGAAAGAAAACCTTAATTTAGTAAATCTCCTATAGTCAGTTTTGGGTTTGCACTGATATGTCTGGTATTTATATTATATTAAAATGAGCTTGAGAATTCTTTTTTTTAGAAGATAGATAAATTGAAGGTTCCTATTATCCTTTTAGTAAACTTACTTACCTGTGTATTTCAGAAGAAATACATCAAGTTGTGTACTTGAGTGATCTTGACTTCTATTGCAGAAGAGTACAAAATAGTACCATGAGTAGTTCCAGGTAGTAATAGTACTACGTACTGTTAAATAATAATATCAATATTTCTTATGCCTCTCATGGAGTTGTCTTAGAAAATGTTTATTGAAAGAATTATGAAATAGGGATAAAAGATTATGAAATCATTATTTTTTTTCTTGAGCAGATTACTTTCAAGGGTATTATTTTATGTCCTCCTTATTTACATTTTCCTGGTGGCCTTAAGTCCCTGAAAAAGGGCCATTTCTTTCTGGCTTTAGTACCATGCTTACTATTTTAGTGTGAGGAATTAACTTTCACTGCTATGGGCAGGCTGTAGAAGTGATAAGGTATTATTAGGGTCAAGAACTCAAATCAACCATCCTGACTCTTATCCTAGGGCTCATTCTCACTGAATCAGGGCATAAAAGTGTCTGAATACTCTTATCTTTGTAGTAGTGTTCTTTGAAAGTAATAATGATCTGTAGTTTCTTCTTGTTCCTTTCTCTGTTGCTCATGATTTTTAGGATCCTTCCACAGTTTCTGATACCTTGATGGCACTTGTTTGAAATTAGCTTTTTATCTTCTCAGGAGTTTTCTGAAGTTTCAGCTGGAGTTACATGGCTGGACTCATAGGCTGAGTTCATGGTCTGGATCTAGTTCTGGATACATAGGATTTCATTTTCCTTCAGAAGATCTGAATTTATTCTGTGGAAAAAGTCATTTTTAGAGTCTTAAGACAGGATTTTTTCTTTTCTTGCATGTATTTATCATTTATTTATTGAACAACTAGTGCTAGGAATTGTTAGACTCTCTCTTACCAATTATATGTCACATTCTCTAACTCTTTATTCTATAAATTCAAGTTCTGATTTTTTCCCCATTACTTATGAATCCCTGGAAAATTCTCTCTCTATGTGAGTGCTTTCTGTTTGTTTCATTAATATTGTAGTAAGAGCTAATTTTTGTTCTTATTTTTACTTGTCATATTTTAAATGCTCCTCTTATATTCTATGTACTTTGCATTTTTAGCTCTTACTAAATAAGTAGAGAGTTCTTTTATTTTTAGATACTAATATTTTCTTTGACTTAAATATTAACAAAAGGAGTAAAGAAAGTTATTTGGAATAAAGTTTTTGTCATTAAATATAAATAATGTTTTGTAGTTCTAAAATAATTCAAAATTCATGATATATTTTCTTTTAGGTTCGTATTGAAACAGCTACAACCTTGAAGTTAAATATCCTTAAAATAATTTTAAAATACTTCATTGAAGAATTTTAACACTTTGAAATTGTTAATTATTTTGTTAAATCAATTTATGAGGTAGTTTAAAATGTAATTTTTGATTGATTTATTAATTTGTAATTTATTAAAATGTAATTTGTTAAATTTATTAATTTGTAACTTATTAAAATGTAATTTTTGATTGATACACACACACACTTATTTTTCTGATAAATGTCATATATTCTCAGTATTCCTTAACTATTCTTTACCAGTTGATGATTTTGAGTTTAGGACGGATCAGTTTCTACCGGTAAGAATATTTCTAGTTTTAAAACAATTTCTGCTTATGTGTTTTGAATATTAAGTGTTATTTTGTAGCTGGAATTAAATATAGGTTATTTATTAAAGCTGAATTTAAAAGTATATTTAATTATTTTGAAATAATTGGTAATTTATATTTCAAACAGTTTGCTTTTATTCTGCCTTTTTTTTGTTGGTTTAACTGTCTCATCATCTATTTTGGAGCTGAGTTCTAAACTTTTTCTTTTGTCACAGTTATAAAACACCGAGTACTTGAGTTTCAGATGTACCTGTTACTTTTACTCCTTAGGTTATCCCCTTCTGCTTTTGGGATATATATGTGTCTGTCTTATACTAGATTGCAAATTACTTGAAAAGCAGAATACTAAATCTTCCTAACCTTTTTATTCTTCACTCAACTCTGAGCACCCAGTGTGTTTTAATATAGTTGGTTTTCAGTAAGACTTGTTAAATATATCAGTAAAATTGGGGCAGTAATTATTCTAAGAGGAATAGGCAAGAAGAAAATTATATGATCTTATCAATAGGCACAGAAAAAGCATTTGATAATATACAACATCTATTTATGATTAAAAAACTCAATTAAATGGGTATAGAAGGAAAGTACCTTACCATAATAAAAGCTGTATACGACAAATCTCAGCTAATATCATACTTTATGATGGAAGACTGAAAGCTTTTTTCTCTAAAACCAGGAACAAGATAAGGATATTCATTCTCACCATTCTTATTCAAACATACTTCTGGAAGTCTTAATCAGAGCAGTCAGGCAAGAAAAAGAAACAAAAGGCATCCAAATTAGGATTGAAGAAGTAAAACTGTCACTTTTTGCAGATGAAATGATTCTGTATATAAAAAACTCTAAAGTCACCTCCAGAAATCTATTAGAAACAATTAACAAATACAGTAAAGTTGAGGATACAAAATCAATGTATAAAAATTCATTGCTTTTCTATATACTAACAATAAAATTTCTATATACTAACAATAAAATTGTTAGTATATAGAAAAAGAAATGAAAAAAACAAAAAACAAAATAAAACCACAACACAATTTCTTTTTCTATTGCAACAAAAAGAATAAAATACCTAGGAATGCACTTAACAAAGTGTATTCTAAAAACTACAAAGCATTATTAAAAAAGAGTGAAAAACACAGTCTCTTGAAATGGAAAGACTTTGTGTTCATTGATTGGAAGAATCAATAGTTAAAATGACCATATTAACCAAAGCAGTATCCCCACTTAATGCAATCCCCATCAAAATCTCAATGTCAATTTTTAAAGAAATAAAACAAAAGATACCAGATTTGGAACCACAAAAGACTCGGAATAGCCAAAGCTATTCAGAAAAAAAGAAGGAATCAGGATATCACACTCTCTGGCTCCACAGCAATAATCAAAACAACATGATCTTGGCAGAAAAATAGAAACGCAGACTAATGAAACAGAATTGAGAGCCCAGAAATAAAACCACAAGTATATGGGCAATTAATTTTTTTTTTCCATTTGGGCAAATAATTTTTTTTTATATATATATTTTATTGATTTTTCACAGAGAGGAAAGAAGAGGGATAGAAAGTCAGAAACATCGATGAGAGAGAGAGACATGGATCAGCCGCCTCCTGCACACCCCACACTGGAGATGTGCCCGCAAGCAAGGTACATGCCCCCGACTGGAATCGAACCCGGGACCTTTCAGTCCACAGGCCGACACTCTATCCACTGAGCCAAACCGGTCTCGGCTGGGCAAATAATTTTTGACAAAGGAGCCAAAACCATACTATGGAGAAAAGAAAGCCTCTTCAATAAATGGTGCTGGGAAAATTGGGAAGCCACATGCAAAAAAATGAAAATAGACTACAGTTTGTCCCCATGTGCAAAAATTAATTCAAAATGGATCAAAAACCTAAATATAAGATCTGAAAGGATAATTTCTATAGAAGAAAACATACTAAACTCATGGACCTTAGTCTTAGAGAAGATTTTACGAATTTGACCCCAAAGACAAAGGAAGTGAAGGCACAATGAATGAATGTAAGTATCTCAAACTAAAAAGCTTCTGTACAGCAAAATAAACTGCCAACAAAACAAAAAGGCAGCCAACTAAATAGGAGATGATATTTGCAAACAACATCTCTAACAGAGGGTTAATATCCATAATAAAGAACTCATACAACTCAACCACAAACAAAAAAATCCAACTAAAAAATGGGAATGGCCATTTCTTCCAAGAAGATAAGACCAACAGATATATGGAATGATGCTCAGCTTCATTAGCTACTGGGGAAATGCAAATCAAACTATAATGAGATACCACCTCAAACTTACTAGAGTGGCTATTATCAGAACCCTCGTTCACTTCTGGTAGGATTATAGTCTGGTATAGTCACTGTAACAGTTCCTAAAAAAATTAAGAATAGAGTTACCATTTGACCCAGCAGTCCCTCTTCTTAGTATCTACTTTAAGAAACTTGAAAACACTTATTTGCAAAGATATATGCATCTCTTTGTTTATTGTAGCATTATTCACATGGAAATAAAGGGCCTTTTGATATATGATTAAAGTCGTGATACATATAAATTATGGAATACTATTCAGCCATAAGAAAAGATGAAATATTGCCATTTGTGACAACATGGATAGACCTTGCGAATATTCTGAGCGAAATAAGTCAGGCTGAAAAGTGAAGAGCCATATGATTTCGCTCATACATGGGTTGTAAAACTGAAACTCAGAGACACAGACAGACAACAGTATGGTGGTTACCAGAGGGTAAGGGGGGGTGCAAATATATGGTGTGGGAAGATGATTTGACTTTGGGTAGTGGGCAATCATGTGTCATTGAAATCTATACTTGAAACCTATATGATCTTAACGAACTAGAGGCCCAGTGTACAAAATTTGTGTACTCGGGGGGAGGGGGGATTCCCTCAGCCTGGCCTGTGTCCTCTCACAGTTCTAGAGCCCTTGAGGATGTCTGATCGACGGCTTAGGCTCACTTTCATGGGGAGTGGGCCTAAGCTGGCAGTTGGGCATCCTTAGCGCTGCTGCAGAGGCTGGAGAGGCTGCTGTGCTCTGCAGCCATGAGCCCAGCTTCTGGCTGAGTGGTGCTTCCCTTGTGGGAGCATACTGACCACCAGGGGGCAGCTCCTGCATTCAGTATCTGCCCCCTGGTGGTCAGTGCGTGTCATAGTGACCAGTTGTTCTGCTGCTCAGTTGATTTGCATATTAGCCTTTTATTATATTAGGATATCACCTCTATATATTTAATAAAATCAGTAAATAGCTCATGTGAATATTGGCTATGCCAAAAAAGAAAGAAAATTATATATATGGCTAAGTGACTGTCTGACTGGCTGGTAGGTATGACATGCACTGACCACCAAGGGGCAGATGCTCAGTGGAGGGTTCTCTGGTGACACACCCCAGAACCAGAGAGGAGGGAGCTTGATTCTTCTAAGAGCTGCGATTCCACCTTTGGCCATGGGTTATGTTGTTGCTGGGGCACTGTCGGCCCTGAATCTGGTTTACTGCTCACTTGCTTTTGCGTTTCATACCCTGTATGACAGCAACTTTGCAGAGTGCCCTCTTGCACTCTGGGACCCTTCAGGGGATGTCGTAGAGCTGATTGTGGCCCAATCCCCGCAGGCCAGGCCAAGGCACCCCACCTACCAGAAGGACCCCACTCACTCCATAGATACCCTTTGAGCTGCTGCGGGAGGTTGGCGCGCCCTGCCAGCCACCTTCTAATTAATTTCCTTTCAAGGTGCATGTATCCATGCACCGGGCTATTAGTTATATGGTAAAATCTCCATATATTTCATGGGGGAATTGTAGAGCAGAGATTTTTTTCTTTGTTCAAAGAATCATTAGGAATTTTTTGATGAAAGACATGTTTAAGAAATTAGTATAAAAATGTACCAAATATCTGAAAGAACGAGTATTTGTTTTATGTCCTGTGATTTGTTAATTCTTGCTATAATTTTTATAATGTGGGCTTTAGTAGCCAGACATAGGATAGTTTTCTATTTTTGAATAAGATATTCTGTCATTCTTATAGTTACGAGAATGTGTACAAAAATTTTCATCTCTACACAGCATACATTAAGGTCCATATCATATGGTATGTAAGTGCCATAATTGGTATTCCTTTTATTCTAATGAATAAACCTTACACAACAGCAGGCATATGTGGAAGAGCAATGACAAGACAATGTTAACAGTATAAAATTTAAAAACAAAATCTTTAAACACAGTTTTCTTCCAAAAACATTGCGGATGAATGAAATTCTAAAATAGACACAACATTTAGCAGCCATAAAGAAAACATTTCCTAAAATTGACAACTTGAACAGTTTGAAGTTGTTTAGGTAATGCTAAGACTTTGTCTTTTATTTGTTGCTTTGACATTATTTCTTTTCTGTCTTTATTTAAAGGTCTAACATTTCTGTTTCAAACCTTTTTTTTTCTTTTGACCTGCAGTATTTGGAAACCATGTTCACGCTACTTTTTCAGTTACTGCAGCAGGTTACAGAATGTGACACAAAGATGCATGTTTTACATGTCCTTTCTTGTGTGATTGAAAGAGTCAACATGCAGGTAATTTTGTTTTAAATCATGAAAATAAATTCTAGCAAGTAGTAGAGTATATATGTCAAATTTTTAAATTGCTTTTCATACATTGTTTAAAGTTAGGACATACATTAAAATGCTTCTAACTTATAGTTGTGATATCTATTATGTGTTATTCAAAATTTAACATGTTTATACTCAAGTTTTTAAAAAATAAGACTTAAAAATTGAAAATTAAAAAAATTGGGTTGGCAAGATAGATGTGTTTAGAAAGTAGAATTTTATATATCTTGTCAGGTCTAGTTTATAGTAAACTAGAAGCCCAGTGTCCTCCCATACTCACTGGGCATTGAAACTGCAACTAGGGTATGTGCCTTTACTAGGAATTGAACAGGCAACCTTTTGGTACATGGTACAATGCTTAACCGACTGAGCCATACTGGTAGCAGTTTTTAATTTTAATCCATGGGATTGAAATAGGTAACACTGAAGCTGAAGGTCTACTATTTTATCATCAAGAACACTCATTAGAACAATTTCAAATACTGTGACTGTAAGCCTAGAGCTGGAGCACTGTCCACCTTTAGCATAGATCCATTTTATTCTCCATGAGGCTCGTGTCAAGCTGTGCTGTGTGCTTCAGGGTATATTTTTAAGACTGGTTAACGTAATGCATAGTGGACTTGACACTTGTATTTTTTCTTCTCCTGTGTTTCCACTGTACCTCCTGTACACCTTCACCATTTCACTTACCCTTTCTCATTGTAAGGGTTTGTATGTGTAGCTCTGTATCCTTTTCTATCTGGTGCTTTGGCCTTGGGGTCTGATACTTGGAAGATGCTATCAGATAATTGTTAAATGAATGAATAAATGCTGTTTTTAAAACAATATATTTCCAGTTAAGTAAGTTGTTTTATTAAGAAAGAAGCCGATTATAACAGCATCTTTCTATTAAACCCTAAAGAAATAACTGGCTTTTATACATACTATCTAATAAAAGAGTAATATGCAAATTGACCATACCCCCTATACCTACAAGCCATGCCCATCAGCCAATCAGAAGCAAGTATGCAAATTAACCCAACCAAGATGGTGTGGCCATGGAGAGAGCAGGAGGCTTGGGTTCCCAGGCAATGGAGGAAGCCAAGCTTTCCACCTGCCCTGGTCTGCGTTGACCTCTGCTTAAGGCTACAAAGTTTCAATTATAGAAGATAAATAAATCACAACAAAAATGGCGGCAGCCACAGAGCTGGAGAGAGCAGGAGGCTGGAGTTAGTTATCCCTGATGATAGAGGAAGCCAAGTTTCTGCAGCCCTGGCCAGCCCAGGCCTCCACTCAAGGCTACAAAGTTTCAGTTATAGACAATAAATAAATCCCAACAGAAATGGCTGTGACCACAGAGTGAGTAGGAGGCTTGGCTCTGCTGAAGTCTACAAAGTTTCCATTATAGAAGATAAAATAAATCTCAGATAACAGGGCCTCTGCTTGGACCGCCAGGGGGCATGACCTGTCTGCAAACCACCACAGGCCCCTCACCCAGGCCACCCCACACCCCAAGGAAACCCATCTTGATCCAGGACACCCTTCAGGGCAAGCTAGTTGGCCTCCACCCATGCACCAGGCCTCTATCCTATCTAATAATCCAATCTAATAAAAGAATAATATGCAAGTTGATCACTACAACACACAAAATGGCTGCCCCAATGTGGTAAAAAAATGACTGCCCCCATATTGACACAAGATGGCCCGCAGGGGAGGGCATTTGGGGAGGGGCCCAGGCCTGTAGGGAGGGCAGTTGGGGGGCGGTACCCAGGTCTGCAAAGAGAGCATTTAGGGGGTACCAGGTCTGCAGGGGAGGGTAGTTATGGGAAAAAGGCTGGTAGGGGAGCAGTTAGGCGTTAATGAGGTTGGCAGGCAGAAGCAATTAGGGGCAATCAGGTAGGTAGGCAGTCAAGCAGTTGGGAGTCAGGAGTTCTGGATTGTGAGAGGGATGTCTGACTGCCCCTTTAGACCTGATCCCACCAGGCCTAAGTGGACAGTCAGACATCCCTCAAGAGGTCCCAGATTGGAGAGGGTGCAGGTTGGGCTGAGAGACACACAACCACACACACGAATTTCATCCACCAGGCCTCTAGTTATTTCATATTCCTAAATTTTATTTCATGTAGTACATATGGTATTGTTTTAAAATATTTACCATAGCCCTGGCAAATGTGGCTTAGTTGGTTGGAGTGTCGTTCTGTACACTGTAAGATTGCAGGTTTGATTCCCAGTCAGGACACATACCCAGGTGTGGGTTTGATTCCTGGTTGGGGTGTGTGTGGGAGGCAGCCAATTGATGTTTCACTCTTACATCAATATTTCTCTCTGCTCTCCCTTCCTCTCTCTCTGAAAGAAATAAAAGCATGAACTCTGCTGAAGATTAATATATATATTAGTTAAGATATATAAGGTCAAGTACCATAGAGCTCTGTGTCTCTGTGTAATGTCTGATTTATCTTTAAAAGGATATATGCCTACTATATTACATGTAGTATATATTAAATATTTGCTCTTTGGGACGTAAATAGGTCTTTCAGTATTTCTTGAAGTAAGGCACCTTTTTTACTAATAAAATTCTCTTACTTACCCTACTTCTGTTATGATAGATACGGCCATATGTAGGATGTTTGGTGCAGTATTTGCCTCTTCTTTGGAAGCAGAGTGAAGAACACAATATGTTGAGATGTGCTATTCTGACAACACTTATTCACCTTGTTCAGGTAAGATACCTCTCCACAGTTTCTTAGTTTAGTATTTTTTTCTTCTTTAAAATTTTTCATTGTTTGCATGTGTTTTATGTTAATGTTAGTGAAAAGCCTCACATTTTATGTCCTGTGTGATCTAAACAGTTTTTAAAACACTGTATATTTACTTTGGACATTTTTGACATATGAAAATTTTCCTCTACTTTTTAAAGATGATTTCTTTCATTAGATGTAGTGGTTCTCAATGATGGTAAATGCACAATCTATGTAGTCCATAGTTCCTTGCAGGCTGCTTTCTTGTTACTCAGGGATTTTCTGCATAAACTTCATTTTTACTCCTTTTCCTTAATTTAAAATAAAAATTTTCCCTTTCATAAATTAGAAAGGCAGAACAGGAGTTGCTTTTGAGAGAAGGAGTGAATTTGATTTTAGACATCTTGACTTTGAAGTGTTGGGATGTGCAGTAAGTAGAAAGGAACCCAAACTTCAGGGAAAAAGAATGAGACCTTAAATCTCATTTGAACTGAAAATGACTTAGAGTCTGATTGGATGATAGTATATTGAGAGAAGATCTTAACCTCAGAGCAGTGGTCGGCAAACTCATTAGTCAATAGAGCCAAATATCAACAGTACAACAATTGAAATTTCTTTTGAGAGCCAAATTTTTTAAACTTAAACTTCTTCTAATACCACTTCTTCAAAATAAACTCACTCAGGCCGTGGTATTTTGTGGAAGAGCCACACTCGGGGCCAAAGAGCCTTATGTGGCTCGAGAGCCACAGTTTGCCGACCACTGCCCTATACTATCTTTGAGTATATGGATGCTGAAGTGATTTTTACTACTTTTGCTTCAAAGTTTGATAGATTTTCCCAATGGGACATCTCTCTAAATTAAGAATTTTTGCTCTAAATGCTCTAATAAGTTTTAACAATATCCTTTCTACTAAAACCTTTCTCAGGCGCCTTGATACTTTTTGAAACATAAACTCATTTGTTCAGTAAATATTTATGGATGGGTTTTACAGTTACAAATTTTTGTCTAAGGCAGTTTTAGATAGATGAATGGTGATACAACTTGAAAACAAATACTTTTATTGATTTCTGAGAGGGAGGGAAAGGGAGAGAGAGATAGAAACATCAGTGATGAAAGGATCATTGATTGGCTGTCTCCTGCATGCTGCTTTCTGCATACTGAAGATCAAGCCTGCAACCTGGCAGGTGCCCTGACCAGAAATCAAACTGTGATCTTCTGGTTCAAAAGTTGATACTCAACCACTGAGCTATGCCTGCTGGGTGATACAGATTTTTTAAAATGCAGTTTCTCTTTAATAAGTGTCTGGCCTAGCATCTCTTTCTGTCTGCCCTGTAATTCTTGTGATTATACAGAAAGATTATAATCTTTTATTGATGAGAATACATACCTCAGTCGCAGGTTCTATCCCGGCCCTGGTTGGGGTATGCATGGGAGGCAACCAATTGATATCTCTCTCACATTGATGTCTCTCTCTCTCTCTCTCTCTCTCTCTCTCTCTCTCTCTCTCCCTCCCCCTCCTCTTCTTCCCCCCTTCCACTCTAAAATCAATGGGAAAAAATATCCTTGAATGAGGATAAATTTGTTTTTTTAATTTCCTGATGATGTGGGTATATTTTTATCCCATTGCTCTGGACACTTGAATATTTCAAATTGGAAACTCATGTTCTTGGGTTCTAGGTAACGATATTATATTTTACTAGAGATCTGGTGCACAAAATTTGTGCACTGGGGAGCGGGGTCCCTCAGCCCGGCTTGCAATCTCTCCAATCTGGGATGCCTTGGGGGATGTCCAATCGCCTCTTGCCTAACCACTTGCCTGCCTGCCTGCCTAATCACCCCTTACCCCTCTGCCTGCTTGCCTGGTCACCCCTAACCACTTCTGTCTGCCTGCCTGATTGCCCCTAACTGCTCCTCTGCTGGCCTGATCGTCTCTAACTGCCTCTGCCTTGCCCTGCACATGGAACCCAGGATTCTCTCCTCCAGCTGGTCCCAGGTACCTGGGACCTGGGCTTTCCTCCCTCTGGCCAGCCACAGGCACCCAGGACCCAGGCCGGCTTTTCCTGGGTCAGCCGCAGCTGCAGGGGACCATGGGCGGGTGGCTTTGCCTGGGCCGCAGCTGCAGGTGCCCAGGGCTGTGGCACCCGGGATTGTGGGTGGGGTGGCTTGTCCTACTCCTGGGCTGTAGCCTGGCTGGTCTACATTTCTTTGTCACGAGCTCATTTGTGCCTGGCTGGTTCTCTTTCCTCTTTTGAGAGCTAATTTGTGCCTGGCTTGTCACATTCCTCTCTCCCCAATGTTGAGTGCTGAGCAGTTCAGCTTGAGGACATGAAGGTGTCATGACCATTTGCATATTAGCTCTTTATTATATAGTATTTTTTCCTCCCCTTGTTTTTATTTTTGTTCCCTTCTGAACTTTTTATTAGTTAGGTGATAAATCAGTAACCCAGTCGGCTATTTTTTTACTGTTCTGCTTTTTTTTTTTTTAATAAATATATATTCTTTTGCTCTACTTTCTGGAGAATTTTCTGAACTGTATCTTTCAACCTTTCTTTTAAGATTTTCTTTAATGTTTTTAATGTCTCTGACTTCTTTTTTGTTTTGTTGAATAATCATTTTATAGGATTTCATTTTTTGTTTTCTGAATGCAGGGATAGGTATGTTTTCCATGTTTTCATTTCTGTGCTTGGTTTCTTTTTCCTTCAAGGTGCTGTTTTGTATTTGTTTTGTTCTCTACTTCTCATATTAGATATTATAATTATATCTGTTGATCCTTGGTTGTTGGCATGTAAAAAATTTGAAGCATATATAAAAGAAGGAAGAACAGTCTCTAATGAATCCTTAAGTAACTTACCATCACCCAATTTTAAGAACTATATCAACATTTTGTCTGCATAAATTTTGGAGTGGGAACTAAAAGCTGATTGGAAGGGTTGTGTGCTTATGAGAAACTTGCTGATTGTGGGTTTTTCTTTTAGGATGATCTAGCTTGGTTTTTTTTTTTCCGGGGAATTGCCCATGTTTTGGGGATATATATATATTTTTTAATATATTTTATTGATTTTTCACAGAGAGGAAGGGAGAGGGATAGAAAGTCAGAAACATCGATGAGAGAGAGACATGGATCAGCCGCCTCCTGCACATCCCACACTGGAGAGATGTGCCTGCAAGCAAGGTACATGCCCCCGACCGGAATCGAACCCGGGACCTTTCAGTCCGCAGGCCGACGCTCTATCCACTGAGCCAAACCGGTCTCGGCTGGTATATTTTTTCAGTGAAAGATCTTTCAGTCACATGTCTGTTTGCATATTACATCTGCCTTTTTAATGTAGTATCCCTGCTCTTGATTGCCTGATGTGTCCCTGTCTTGAGACCACTTCTTTTACCTTACAAGAGAATAAACAGCCAGCTTTATTCTGGACCAGGGAGAGCCAGTTGCTTGTGCACATGGATGAGATTTGGTATCAGACTGTTCTTTAAACACCTTCTCTTATTTTTAACACCTCCCTTTCAACCTCTCTCTTACCAAAATATTTCGTGCTATCAGTTTCTCAAACCTTTTGGAGTTTCTATAATGTAAATAGGCTGCTTCTAGCTCTTGTTTTGCTTCTGGCTTTGAGATTCAGCTTTCTGAGGCTGCTAAGTTA
Organism: Lasiurus cinereus; assembly: GCA_011751065.1. Classification (NCBI taxonomy): domain Eukaryota; kingdom Metazoa; phylum Chordata; class Mammalia; order Chiroptera; family Vespertilionidae; genus Lasiurus; species Lasiurus cinereus. The sequence continues at coordinate 49,998,991 of JAAGEH010002531.1, read as the reverse complement.
GTAACTACTTTTCTTTCTTTTTTTTTTTTTTAATTGTATTTCTTTATTGATTTCAGAGAGGAAGAGAGAAGGAGAGAGATAGAAACATCAGTGATGAGAGAGAATCATTGATTGGCTACCTCCTGCACGGCCTCCCAGTGGGGATTAAGCCCGCAACCCAGGCATGTGCCCTTGGCCGGAATCGAACCCAGGACCCTTCAGTCCGCAGGTTGATGCTCTATCCACTGAGCCAAGCCGGCTAGGGCATTCTTTTCAGTTTTCAAAAATGAGATGCTTTTATCTTTTCTTATGCTGTCTATATATTTACGATTATAGGTATTTAAAAACACATCCTACAATTTTCTTTTAGGGATGTTGGCAGAGAACAGTAATAAATATAAGGGTTAAATCTGCCAGCTTTCTCTAGATATTAACATAGTTATTTCTAATACTACATAGTTTGGTGTAGCTGGAATATAGAGTATAGAGCTTGGGTGTGGGGGCCTTGTCAGGTAAATGTAAAGAACCTATCTTAAAGCTCAGAGGAAAGAGTGTTTTTTTTTTTAATTTTTAATTTTAGAAAGGTAATCAGGGTATCATGTGAACACTAGTTTGGAATGAGGTACAAGTCAGGTCAAGGAAAGTAGTTGGGAACCTCATTTGTTACCCCTGAAGGAAATGATGACCTGAATTAAGGGGTAATATTTGAAAAATACGAGAGAGAGAGAGAGAGAGAGAGAGAGAGAGAGAGAGAGAGAGAGGAGAAGAGAAATAATAAAGGAGTATTTAGATGTGAGATGAGAAAGAGGAAGCAGGAGGTGGTTGTAATATAATTATTACTAGAAAAATAGTTTATGTCAGGTGAATTAGGAAATGCAAGAAGAGGAACTTTTCAGAAGACAATATGTTGGTTCAGTTTTTAGAAGGTGTTATTCTGTTTTCTTCCTTAACTAAAAAAAATTACAGATTCACATGCAATGTCGAAAATAGTATAGAGAGATTCCCTGTACCCTTTACCTTATTTCTCCTTATGTCTTAGGTAATGATGGTACAACATGATTTTCCCTATTTAAGAATTTCTGATAATTTTATTAATAACTGATTAATTTATTTTTGAGCTTTCACAGTATTGTAGACAATGTCTTATAGTTATGACCATGGGCTAAAAGAATGTTCAGATTTAAAGCTGCATATCTGGGATTGTACATGTATTTGAGGCCTCTAGATTATAAAGATGAATCTCTTCATGATTTTACAGAGAGAGTCTAAAATATTTCACAGTTGATTCCTTTAGTTTTACTAATGCTAGTATATTGTGCTCATGTGCACGAGGTTGATAGATTCTAATTTTCTTAAGAAATTTTAAGCCTATGTGATAATTAAATTTCTTAAAAAAATTAGAATCTATCAACTAGTTTTTCTTAATGTTCTTTCTTTTTTGTTCTGTTTAAGATTGAGTTATGGAGAGCAATATTTTAACAATATTAAAGCCCAATATACTATTATTTTTACTTTATTAAAGTTCCCTTTGGAAAAATCTTCAATAAGGTCTTTCACCTTATTTTCAGTTATGGAAAGGGCCAAACTTGTACTTAATATATTTAAGGATAAACTTTATATATTTCCATTGAAATGTCTTATGTTCTGATATAGATTAAATTTATTGTAAATATTTCATTAAAAGGGGAATATATATTTTTAAAAATAAACATGTCTAATTCCAAAAAGGGAAATACATACTTTGTTGCATTGTAATATGCTATAAATTATATTGACATTTGGATTTTTTTCTAAGTGAGGTGATGTTGGTTATTTTATTTCCTTTTCATGTTTATCAGATTATAGAGATTATTAATGGGTTAGAAATGGATTTTCCATTCTTTTTTTTTTCTTTTATTAAATCTTTATTATTCAGATTATTACATTTATTTCTCTTTTTTCCCCTCCATAGCTCCCCTCCACCCGGCTCCCAACCTTCACTCTACCCTTAACTCCCTCCCATTGACCTCATCCATAGGTGTATGATTTTTGTCCAGTCTCTCCCTATACATCCCTCACCCCTTTCCCTCTGAGAATGATCAGTCCACTCCCTTTCTGTGCTCCTGATTCTATTATATTCACCAGTTTATTCTGTTGATCAACTTTTTAATTCACTTAATTTTTAGATTCACTTTTTGATAGATATGTATTTGTTGTTCATAATTTTTTGTCTTTTACCTTTTTCTTCTTCCTCTTCTAAAAGAGTACCTTTCAGCATTTCATATAATACTTGTTTGGAGTTGATGAACTCCTTTAGGTTTTTCTTCTCTGTGAAGCTCTTTATCTGCCCTTCAATTCTGAATGATAGCTTTGCTGGATAGATTATTCTTGGTTGTAGGTTCTTGCTATCATGTTGAATATTTCTTGCCACTCCCGCCTGGCCTGCATCGTATCTGTTGAGAAATCAGCTGACAGTCGTATGGGTGCTCCCTTGTAGGTAATGAACTGTTTTTCTCTTGCTGCTTTTAATATTCTCTCTTTGTCTTTTGCTCTTGGTATTTTAATTATGATGTGTCTTGCTGTGGTCCTCTTTGGATTCCTTTTATATGGGGTTCTGTCTGTTTCTTTTACCAGATGTGGGAAGTTTTCAGTCATTATTTCTTTAAATAAGTTTTCAGTATCTTGCTCTCTTTCTTCTTCTGGCACCCTCACAATTCTGATGTTGGTACGCTTGAGGCTCCTTACATTATCTTCACATTTTTGGATTCTTTTTTCTTCTTGCGTTTCCAGTGCAGTGTTTTCTACTTCTTTGTATTTCAAATTTTTGACTTGATTCTTGCGTTCCTCTAGACTGCTGTTAGGTCTCTATATAATAGTTTTTATTTCATTCAGTGTATGTTTAATTTCTGTTAGGTCCTTTTCCATCTCTAGTTGGTTCTTTTTCATCTCCAGTTGGTTCTTTTTCATCTCCTCTTTGGTCTCGCTAACTTTATCCATCTTCTCTGGGATATTCTTGAACAACCTTATAAGTGTGGTTTTGAACTCTATATCCAGTCGTTTGTTTTCCTCCATTTCTTTTATTTGTGATCTCTTCCTTTGTCTTGGCATTTTCACTGTGCCGTAGAACTTCTGTTTTGGATTCAGCCTTATGATACAAGACTTGGAAAATTGCAAAAGCCTCTCTGTTGAGCTTGGGAGGGGTGGAGTCTCAGGGCTTAATGTACCACGTTGCCTTCCAGTTGGCCCCGCCCTCCACGGCCCCTGAGTCTCACGTGACTGGGTAATCGCTGGAGCAGTCCTTATGCGCACACGCACTCTCGCAGTGCCTCTAGACTGCTGCCTTTCCGGGTCCCCTGCGCTCCGGGACCATATGAATCTGGGTCCCCAGGGTTTCCCCAAAACTGGGGTTTAGTGGAGTTAGAAATGGCGCAGTTAGAAGTGGCCCACTTGTGAAAGCCAGCAGCACAATCAGCAGTCGGTCTTCTGCGCGCAGTGCTGTGCGCGTCACCCGACTTCTGCCCTTTTGTGACTCCCCTAAATTTCTGTGTACTTCTCCCTTTTCACAGTCCAAACTCCCCCCGCATGAGTTGCGGCTGGACCTTGGGTTTAGTGTCGTAGGATAATGGGTTCAGTGCCCTTGGGAGTCTCCGTCTCCCTCCCGCCAGAGAAAGCCAGCCAGGTACTCCGGCACCTGCCCTCTCCATGCACACATGTCCGTACCTCAGCTTTTTGCAGCTCCTCTGGATTTCTGTGAGCCCATTTCTTTTCTTCTAGTTGTAGAATTTCCACTCAGCCAGCTTTCCTGTGGTTCTGGATGATATCTGTTCTTTTTTTTTATTTTTTAATATATTTTATTGATTTTTTTCACAGGGAAGAAGGGAAAGGGATAGAAAGCCAGAAACATCGATGAGAGAGAGACATCAATCAGCCGCCTCCTACATGACCCCTACTGGGGATGTGCTCGCAACCAATGTGCATGCCCTTGACTGGAATCGAACCTGGGACCTTTCAGTCCCCAGGCCGGCGCTCTATCCACTGAGCCAAACCGGTTTTGGTCCATTCTGTCTTTTAGTTGTAGTTTAGAAATTGTTGTGTGAGGCAGCAGTGTAGGTTTACTTATGCCGCCATCTTGGATTCTCCCTGGGAAGCTCATCCTTTTGGTTTTCTTTGGGAGATTTGTACACCGAGTCAACCTTCATAATATAGTAATTAGGCAAAATACATTTTAGATACAATGCCTTCTCTTCTCTCTTTCTATTTTTGGCTTTTTAAAAATATTAGCAAAATATTTTCATTAAACTAATATGTACATATTTTTTTTGTATATTTTTTAAAAGCTTACAGAAAAGCACACACAAAAAGAAAACTCCTTTATACTCTTCTAGTATTATTTTCCCTTTTCATATTTACCTACTAACAAATTTTTTCTATTTTCTCCGAAGAAATATTTTATGCATATATCACATATTCATAATTATAGCTATTTAAAAAATATTTTTGCATGTAAAATTACTATACACACTCCTGTACTTTTTAAATCAGTTTATAATTATTTTGAAATTGTTTACATTCCATTTCTAATCCTTTCTCATGGCTACTCAATATTCTAGAATATTAATATACTGATGAACATTTTGGTTGAGTTCAGCATTTATTATGTAGGTTAGATAATTTATAGAATTTCATAATTTCAGTGTTAACACCTTTAGAGTTCAGCAATGGGGAAATAAATATTTATGTGTGGAAACTCTTTAAATGAACAGATGTGTATAGCCTTAGTCTATATTATTTTACTACCATTAGGTAACTGAATGGTATTTTTTTCTACTTGCTTTAATTGTTGGTATTTTTTTGCTACTTGCTTTCTAATTGTAAACAGAACTAACTTTGTTTTAGTAATGCTTATATTTAGAGCTACCATTTAAAATCTGATAAATTTATTTTATAAGTTGTTTTTAGAGTTTTTATATATGATAGATGATTTTTTTTTTTTAATTAGGTGGTGGTGGTCGTGGTACCTTAGAATGTCTTATGTTAAGTTTTATTTATACTTCCCATAGGGATTAGGAGCAGACAGCAAGAACCTGTACCCTTTCCTGCTCCCAGTTATTCAACTGAGTACAGATGTTTCTCAACCTCCACATGTTTATCTTCTGGAAGATGGTTTAGAATTATGGTAAGAGGAAAAACGAATACCTTGGACCTTTTTTTTTCTTCTTGACCTTCTTACTCTTATTTCTATAAAGCAAAGGCCACGTATCAGGGCTTAAGAACTCAACACTTATATGTATAAAAAGCCAATATCCGTGAGCAACTCCCATCTTCCCCCACTCCCTCGCACCCGCCCACATGCACGGTAGGGACTGGGGACTGGTGAGCGGGCTGAAGAGCTGACCTCTTGATCCCTGCCCTCACCTCAGGCTTCAATGGATCAGTCATGGTGAATGGGAGAATTGGGGTAGGAGGTGGGCGGATGGGGCTGGCTGTCAGGCTGTTGGGATCACCAGCTCATCCCCAGCTGCTCAGGGGCTCAGGCCTGCAGGAAAACAGGTGCTGGTGACTTCACCTCCATGTGTGTGCACCAGTCCGCTTGCTAATGGAATTTGCTGACTGCTTGGGGTACTCACACTGGGGCAGGTAGGTCATGGGTGCACCTCGCAGCTTCCGTCAGTGCCTCAAGCCCCAGAGGCAGCGGCAGCGGCGTAAGTGATCCTGTGGGCAGCACATTCCATCAGCATGGAGGTGAGTTCACCAGTGCATGCTTTCCCACAGGCCTGAGCCTTCCACCAGCCAGGGATGAGCTGCTGATCCCAATGGCCTGAAAGTCTGGCGGCGGAGGCTTAGTTTGGACTAGGGACTAGTGAACAGGCAAAAGATGGCCCTGATCTCAGGAGGCTAGACCCTAAGGACCCTACCTGCATGATTTCATGCAGTTTCCCCAAAGTGGGTAGTATAACAGTCCCATCTTTTCTTGGTAGCTTTCACTCAGTGTAGGCTTACAATTGTCAGAGTTAAAGGGGAAGTTTCAGTAAGAACTCAGCTGCATTTTATCTTTTGGAATTTGGAATGTAAAATTTAGATCTCAATAAACTTTTGAAAACTAAAAATTTATTTAAACTTCCATTGTGTTAAATGAGATTTCAGGGGATTCTTGAGTTATTTTCAAACTATTTTACCCATAAGTACTGGGATTGTACCTTAGCCCCAAATATTAGTACTACTTAGTCTTGATTTATTATTTTACAAAGTGAATAGTATGTAGTGTTAAAAACAAACAAACAGCTACAGAAATCTTCTTCTGTGGCAGCTCAGTGCCATAAACTGTAAGGAACTGTGATAGAAAATAATTTTGCTTTATTAAGCTTATTTTACTGATGACAGCAGTCTCTATTTTTTATCTTTTAGTTTTTTATATTCTTGATTTATTTTTTTAAAAATAAATCTCTATTGTTCAGATTATTACAATTGTTCCTCTTTTTTTCCCCCCATAGCTCCCCTCCACCTGGCTCCCATTCCATCCACACTTTCCTCATCCATAGGTCCAGTCTCTCCCTGCACCCCCCCTCCTCACCTCTTTCCCTTGAGACTTACCAGTCCACTCCCTTTATATGCCCCTAATTCTATTATATTCACCAGTTTATTCTGTTAATCAGATTTTCAATTCACTTGATTTTTGGAATCACATGTTGATAGATAAGTATTTGTTGTTCATAATTTTTACCTTTACCGTTTTCTTCTTCTTCCTCTTCTTAAAGAATATCTTTCAGCATTTCATATAATACTGGTGATGATGAACTCCTTTAGCTTTTTCTTATCTGTGAAGCTCTTTATCTGCCCTTCAATTCTGAATGATAGCTTTTCTGGGTAGAGTAAGCTTGGTTGTAGGTTCTTATTCATCCCTTTGAGTATGTCTTGCCACTCCCATCTGACTTTCACAGTTCCTGTTGAGAAATCAGCTGACAATCATATGGGTGCTCCCTTGTAGGTAATTAACTGTTTTTCTCTTGCTGCTTTTAATATTCTGTCTTTGGATCTTGGTATTTTGATAATGATGTGTCTTGGTGTGGTCCTCTTTGGATTCCTTTTATTTGGGTTTCTGTGTGCTTCCTGGACTTGTAAGTCTATTTCTTACACCAGGTGGGGCAAGTTTTCAGTCATTATTTCTTCAAATAAGTTTTCAGTATCTTGCTCTCTCTCTTCTTCCAGCACCCCCATATGCTTGAAGTTGTCCTAGAGGCTCCTTACACTGTCTTCACATAATTTAATTCTTTTTTCTTTTTCAGTGGAGTGTTTTCTGCTTCTTTGTATTTAAAATTTTTGACTTGATTCTTGCATTCCTCTAGTCTGCTGTTAGGTCTCTGTATAATCTATGCAGCCCTCTCTGTACGCATGCGCGCTTGCCTCCAGACCTCTGCCTCTCCGGTTCCCCCGAGTTTCTGTGCGCTCTAGGGACTAGTATGAGTCTGGGTCCCCAGGGTCTCGCCTGAAACTAGGGTTTAGTGCATTCGAACCTGGATTTCAGTGCTGTTGGGAGGTCCTGTTTTCTTCACACTAGAGAAAGCCAGTGGCACAATCAGCAATCAGTGCTTTGTGTGTGCACTTTTATACGCACTTTCGCACACCCCCAGACCTCTTTCTTTCATGGCTTCCTTAAGTTTCCCTGCACCCCTTCCTTTTCACAACAGTCCAGACTCCCCGTATGAGTGTTGCCTGGGACTGGGGTTCAGTGCAGTTGGGATTTTCAGTCTCCCTCCCGCTAAAGGAAGCCAGCCAGACCTCCTCCGCCCATCCTCTCCACGAGCGTGTCTCCGTACCTCAGCTTTTTACAGCTCCTCTGAATCTTTGTGAGTTCCTCTCTTTACTTCTAGTTGTAGAATTTTCACTCAGCCAGCTTTCTTGTGGTTCTGGATGGTGTCCATTCTGTCTTTTAGTTGTAATTTTGAAATTGTTGTGCAAGGCAGCAGTTTAGGTGTTCACCTATGCTGCCATCTTGATTTCTCTCCAACAGTCTCTCTTTAAAATGTAGTTTATAATATAGGGAAGGTTTAAAAATTCTAATATATATACTCACACTGGAATTAAAAAGCAAATCACAGAAATTAACCATAGAAAAATTAATACTTGGGGCCTGCTGTCTTTCCTTTCTTCTCTTCCTCTCTTATTTTCTTAGTTTTGTTTAGTTTTCTAGGAATGAACAGTATTTTGATTCTTAGAAATTGTCTTCAGTGCAAATTATAAATTAATGATCTGTATCAAAATACTAGAAGTGCAATTTTAAAACATAACTAGGTAGATATTTGTAATTTATTTCTCATTCTTTTCTAGATTGTTTTAAGTTAAATGACTTCCGGATGGTTTGATTATAAGTTAGCATATGTTGGAAACTTTATTTATTTTGAAACTTTTATATTCATACTAGAGGCCCAATGCATGGATTCGTGCACATTGATAGGAAATTAATAGAAAGTGGCTGACGGGCCAGACACGCCCTGGAACCAACCTCCTGTTGTCCCTCACCAGCATAGGCTGGCTCCGGGTCTCGAAGGGCGTCTGTTGAGTGAGCAGGGTCCCTCTAGCAGGTCGGGACCCTTTCCCTGGCCTGCGGGGATTGAGCCAAAACCAGCAGTCCCACTTTTCCTAAGGGGTCCCAGAGTGCTAGAGGGCACTCTGCAGAGTTGCTGTTGCTTGGCAGCTCCTGTGTTTAGCGTCTGTCCCCTGTTCGTCATTGCGTATCATAGCTATTGGATGGTCAGCTGATCGCTTAGGTGTGTATGTATGTGTATGTATATGTATGTTAATCCTCACCCAAGGATATTTTTTCCCATTGATTTTTAGACAGAGTGGAAGGGAAGGAGAAAGGAGGTCTGGAGGGAATAAGAGGAGAGAGAGGGGGTAAGAGAGAGATAGAGTGAGAAACATCTATTGGTTGCTTCTCACTCACTATCCAATGGGGCCAGGGATTGAAAATGCAACTGAGGTACGTCTCCTTAACCAGAAATTGAACCCACAACCTTTTAGTTTGTTGACCAGTGCTCTAATCTCTGAGCAAAACTGGCCAGGGCAGTATGCATATATTTTTATTCATCCAGAATGGATTACTTTAGATCAGAAGTTGGCACTTTTATTTTGTAAAGGACCAGACAGTACATATTTTAGGCTTTACAGGCTATGCACTTTTTGTTCCAACTATTCAACACTGCTGTTTTAGAGAATATGTAATGGAAAAGGCTGTGCTTCAATAAAACATCATTTACAAAAATAGGATATGGGTGGAATTTGGCCCTGAGCTGTAACTTGCCAACCCCTACTCTAGATTACAAATTAAAACATTAATCTATGATATATAAGTACTTCCTTACAAATATGTAAATACTATCTGATGACAACTAGTAGAAAAATTTAAAATATTATAGTAAAGAGATTCAGATACTTATCAGTATTGCAGACTTAATATATTAATGTGGCTTAGTAAAGGTATATACATTTTTTAAGGATTATATGAACAGGTAGTCATAAAAATGCATTGCTCTGTTAATGGTAATTTCTTTTTTCCTGCTTTTAGTTATATGTAAACAAAATTAAATCCTTATGATACATTTTTAAAAATTTACTAAATTTATTAATAGCTAAGATTCTTTAAAGAATCAGGGTACATATTTCTTCATATACTAGAGGCCTGGTGCACGAATACCTGTACCTTAGCCTACCCTGCAAGATGGGGCCAAAACCAGCTCTCTGACATCCCCTAAGGATGTCTCAGATTGTGAGTAGGCGCAGACCTGGTCAGGGGACCCCATCAATACATAATCAGGTCTGGGGAGGGATGCAGGAAGTTGGCCAGCCGGGGAGGGACCACAGGAGGGTTTCAGGGCATGTCTGGCCCATCTGTCTCAGTCTTGATTGCTGGATCCCAACAGCAAGCTAATCTACAGGTTGGAGTGTCTGCCCCGTGATTGTCAGTACACATCATAACGACTGGTCAACTGTCTTCCCTCTGGTGGTCAGTGCATGTTATAGCAAGTGGTTGAGTGACCTTAGCATATCATTAGCATATTACGCTTTTATTGGTTGAACAGCCAACCAATCGACTGGACATTTAGCATATTAGGTGTTTATTATATAGGATTTTTCTTAATTACAACTCATTTGTATATAGGTCCCAACCCCCAATAATACCACTGTATAAGGTTTGTAAACATCCTTTATTAGCCTCATTTTCCTTATCTATACATTGAGGAAAAATAATCCATATTTTACCCAGTTGTGAGAATGGGATAATGCTTGTAATGTGGTTAGTATTTTGTATATGATATTTAAAGCCTGAGATAAGTGAGATTGTTTAGGAAGAGAAATGCAGATAGAGAACATTCAGTCGGAAAAATTCTAAAAAAATTATAATATTTAGAGGCCACATAAGGAGTCATCGAAGATGACAGAGAAGAGCAATCTACTGATGTAGGAGGAATACCAAATGAAGAAGAGACTATTTCCTAAAAGTGGAAGTGGTCAGCTATGTCAGATGTGCTGATTATTCTAGTAAGAGCAGTACATAGAGGTGAATTGATCATATGGAGATGTTATGAGGGGTTTCAGTGGAGAAGGAAGAACAAAAGATAGAATTGCAGTAAACTAAAGCACGAATTGAAGTTAAGTAAGTACAGACTGTGATCACTGATAACTTATTTAAGACCTTTTACTAGGAATAAGTGTGTGAAAATATGGCAGCCATTAGCTGGTGTGGGGGGTGCAAATTCTAAAGGGACAGATGGTACTCCAGAGAAAGATAATTGAAGAGAAGTTGTGGAACTGTGGAACTGAAACCTATATGATTTAGATTAACTGAAACCTATATGATTTGTTAACCAGTGTTATCCCAATTCAATAAAAAGGAAAGAAGAATATAATTGAAGGAGGCAGAAGGGATGGGATCCAAGCAAGTAGAGGGGTTCATTTATTTTTTAATAGCAGCAGGAATACTTTATCTGTTTTAATTGGAGGCATGGAGATGAATTTCTGTATTGTAATTGAATGGGATAGGTGGATGTTCTATGTAAGCTATTTTTCAACAAATATGAAGTGTAATCATCAGCTGAGTGTTATGGCTAGAGTGGGAGGGTATACAGATATGAGAGGTTTGTGGAAGCAAAGGTATAAACATTTTATATTGAGAATGGAATCTTGAACTTAGAGGATAACCAGTACCAGTTGATGTTTTTGGTTATATATTATAAAATGAAACTTCAGACTTATTAAATGATATTTTTGAAAAATGGCTTTTTTCCGCCTTTTTTGATCCATGTTGCTAGAGATTTGTCATTGCTCTTCTCAAAGAACCAAACGTTGGCTTGGATTTTCTTCGTTGCACTTTTGTTTCTTACTAACTTCTGTTCCTGTATTTATCTCTTTCTACTTGCTTAGGTTGGTATTTGTCATTTAACCCACATTCTAAGATTTAGCTCAGTAAATTTTAGTTTTCTTTTCTAATATAATCCTGTCATGGTATCTTTTATTAACTTAACTGGGTTTATCATAGTAGAGTACCTCCAATAGACCCTCCACACATATACTCAATAGATGTGAATGAAGTTAGACAAGCTAATAGGGGATGCTCTATGAGGCATCTTTCTGCTTTTCCAGAGAATAGATTCAGCATATCATCACTAGGCGTGTTTTGGTGAATACTCTCTTATGAGGTAAAAGAAAGTTCCTTTCTATTTATAATTGGTTGAGAGTTTTTATAGTGAACTAGAGGTCCAGTGCACGAAATTTGTGCACGGGGGAGGGGCAGGGTGAGAGGAGTCCCCTCAGCTCAGCCTACACCCTCTCTAGTCTGGGACCCCTTGGGGGATGTCTAACTGCTGGTCCGGCAGTCGGACTACCCTCTTACAATCCTGGACTGCTGGCTCCTAATTGCTCACCTGCCTGCCTGCCTGCCTGATTGCCCCTAACTGTCGCCCCACCCAGTCTGCTTGTTCAGTCGTTTGGTCACCCCTCACTAACCCCACTGCTGGCCTGGTCGCCCTATGCAGCCTGCTTATTCAGTCATTTGGTTGTTCCTCGTGTTGGGCCTGGGCAGCTGGGAAGCCAACATCCGAAGCTTGCCTGTGCCTTGGGCTGGCCCTGGGCAGCTAGGGGGCTAAGGGGACCTGGGAGACTCTGGAGGCTGGTCTGGGGCAGGCCTGGCTGTGTCACGTGCTTATCAACCCAGCAGGGCTGAGGGGACTGGGCGTTGCCATCTTGTGGCTGTGGGCACTGCCATCTTTGAGGGCATGGCTGTTAATTAGCATATTCCCTCCTTATTGGCTGTGGGTGCTGCCATATTTGTGAGCATGAAGTCAATTATCATATTCCCTCTTTATTAGATTTTGAATAGGATCCCCCTCCCGTTTCTTGCAGATATTGTGACAATTGTGTTTTGTCTTCTTCAACTTTTCTAGAGGGTTGTTTGAGGAGGTAAACCAATTGCATACTTCTGTGATAAACTACAACCCATATATAACTTATTTTTTATATATTGATTTTTTTAGATGCTATTATTTTAACTGAGAGTGACTTGTTCATATTGTTTTACTAAGTTCATATTTATTAAACATTTAAAGTAAGTGTTTTTAAACTAATTAATTATTCCAGTGTCACATCAGTTGCAGGGACACATTAATTAAACATGACAAGAATATATAAAGAAAATAAAAACATGAAATAATTTTTATCTTTCATAATAACCATGACTTTGCTTTATCATTATAATTATACATATTTTAGTATGTAGTCACTTTCTTTACTGTTTACCATTCATAATAACCATGACTTTGCTTTATCATATAATTATACATATTTTAGTATGTAGTCTCTTACTGTTTTTGCTATGTATATAGGAGTAATATTACATGATTTGTAGGTAGGTTTTTAATTTTTATGAATTCGGTGATATTTTTTAAGAGACATAAGACTTTTTGTATTGTCTCTTTTTCTTTCCTCTTTTACATAGGGCAGTTTTTAAAATATTTAAGTTGTGTTGTTAATAGCTTTAATGGTTACAGAAAGTGATTTAATCTTTTCCCCCCTAGGTTAGTGACTTTGGAAAACAGCCCATGCATTACACCAGAGTTGCTTCGTATATTTCAGAACATGCCACCACTTCTTGGTAGGTATTAAAGCATAAACTTAACTACTGTTTTGAATGCAGCCATAATTAATAGTTTCTATTAAATAGTGCAAAATCATATTATTGTTTGTTGAAGTATTATATGTGAACTGTGAAACCATGCAGCTTAATGTTATTGAAGCAGCGCTTTTAGTACATGAAACCATAGAACTGGACAGGGTACTAGAAGTAGGCTTTTTGTCTCATTTAGGCCACCTTGTATGAAATCCAAGTAGATTTTCTTTTTTTCAATCTGAACATGTATTCACATGATCTATATCTTATTTATGTAAAAGCCTAACATGCAAATTGTCCCTGCTTGAGTTTGGGAGACTGATCGCTCACAATGACATGCGCTGACCACCAGGGGGCAGTGCAGAAGGAAAGGGAGGCCCCAGCTGGCAGCTAGAGGCCCCAATCAACTCTGATTGCCAGCTAGGTCTAAAGACTCTATCCATGCATGAATTTCATGCACCAGGCCTCTAGTAAATAATAATAGAAAATTAATACTTTTCTTTTACATAAGAGCCACCACTCATAAGTATGTAATAGCCTAAATTTAAAAAAAAATAATTTTGATTTTTAAAATTGTTGTTTTATGCGAGATTTTACCGGTGCAGATTGACATTTAAGCTGATGGAGTATTAAGAATTTTATACAGTGCTATTTACTGGCCCTTTGGTTTTGTTTTAATCTGAAAAATACTATCAGTTTTAAAAGTTGTTTATTTATAAAATGTAAAATGTAAAAATTATTTAAGATTTTTCATTCAGAGTCCTCATTCTTCAAGACTCATTCATGAAGCATCTTTAATTCCTGCTTTAGGATTTTGGGTATACTAATTGAATAGTTTAATATTGTCAGGAGGAAGTGTTTATATAAGAAAATGCCAGAAAAAAGGTATACTTGTTTTGGCGATATTGGAAGATTGTTTCTTTCTAAACTTGATCTAGGAATAGTTTTTAAAATATCTGTAAGAGATGGGTTCTATGGTTTTAAAAATAATCCTGTCTTAAATATCTTCTTCATTATAGATCTTGATAAAATTTTAGGGTAGCAATGATTTAGAAATAATATTTACTGTCATGCCTGGAATACAACCATCCTAACTTCACACTGAAATATGAATCCTTTTCCGGGTTGTCCATGACTGTTGTATAACGTTGGTCTGTGAGACAATATGAAGAAGTCCAGACTAGACTGGATTTTCTCCTTGAAGAGAAAGAGACAATGTGAATTTTTCATAAGGATAAGTTTATTCGATATAAAGGTCTACCTCTTTATCCTGAGATTTTGTCTTTTGTTGCAAAAAAAAAAAATAGACAGCCTTTGTTATTTCATTTTATGTCTTTCATTAACATAGTAATTGGTCATTTCCTGTCTTCTCCACATCCTTATTTTAAAATAATCTCTTAAATCCTAAAGTTTGTGAACTAGTGGCTTTAAAATACATTTTGAACTAGAAATAGAATTGTTATTTTCTTGTGAGAGTATATAGGAAATTATTATCTGAATATTTTGCTAGAATATGAGTTGGTTAAGAACCCTGGCCTTAGGCCAGTATTTTGCCAGAAAAAAAATAGTTTAGTCTGTCCTATCGTAAATGAATAGAATTTCTAAATACTAGCAACAAAGAATGACAGGTTTAAATATAGGTAATATTTAGGGGTCTTTTTGATCTGTATAATTATGTACATATAATCTGTATTCTATTGTATCATTGTTGTATGTCATAAGACATGAACATTTGATCATACTAAATTTTAACAAAATAGTTTTCTACTTTGCACTTGAAAAGGAATAAAGACAATATCCTTTGCCCATGCTATTTGGTAATTACTTTTTAAAGAACATTTTTTATGCATAGGGGAAAAGAACAATAAAATCCAAGGATTGAGAATATTTAAGCAGAACATAATTTTGGAGGTTAAAATGGAAATTCTTTTCATAAGTAGAATAACATAATTCTTTTTTAAAAATTTAATAAATCATTATTGTTCAGAATATTAGAATTATTCCTCTTCTATTCCCCCATAGCTTCCCTCCACCCCACTCTCACCCCTCCCTCTGCCCTTAATTCTCCCCCCGTTGTCTTCATCCATAGGTGTACGATTTTTGTACAGTCTCTCCCAGCACCCCCTCATCCCTCTACCCCTGAGAATTGTCAGTCCACTCCCTTTCTGTGCTCCTGATTCTATTATATTCACCAGTTTATTATGTTCATCAGATTTTTTTATTCACTTGGTTTTTAGATTCACTTGTTGATAGATATGTATTTGTTGTTCATAATTTTTATCTTCACCGTTTTCTTCTTCTTCTTAAAGAGTACCTTTCAGCATTTCATATAATACTAGTTTGGTATTGATGAACTCCTTTAGCTTTTTCTTATCTGTGAAGCTCTTTATCTGCCCTTTAATTCTGAATGATAGCTTTGCTGGATAGATTATTCTTGGTTGTACATTCTTGCTATTCATTACTTTGAATATTTCTTGCCACTCCTATCTGGCCTGCATAGTTTCTGTTGAGAAATCAGCTGACAGTCATATGGGTGCTCCCTTGTAGGTAATGAACTGTTTTTCTCTTGCTTCTTTTAATATTCTCTCTTTGTCTTTTGCTCTTGGCATTTTTAATTATGATGTGTCTGTGTGTGGTCCTCTTTGGATTCCTTTTTTTTTGGGTTCTGTGTACTTCCTGGACTTGTAAGTCTATTTCTTTCACCAGATGTGGGAAGTTTTCAGTCATTATTTCTTCAAATAGGTTTTCAGTATCTTGTTCTCTCTCTTCTTTGACACCCCCATAATTCTGATGTTGATACCCTTGAAGTTGTCCCAGAGGCTCCTTACACTATCTTCACATTTTTGGATTCTCTCTCTCTCTCTTTTTTTTTTTTTTTTGCTTTTTCCAGTGGAGTGTTATCTGCTTCTTTGTATTTCAAATTTTTGACTTGATTCTTGTGTTCCTCTAGTCTGCTGTTAGGTCTCTGTATAATATTTTTTATTTCAGTCAGTGTATGTTTAATTTCTAGTTGTTCCTTTTTCATCTCCTCTTGGGTCTCGCTAAATTTATCCATCTTTTCTAGGAAATTCTTGAAAAACCTTATAACCGTGCTTTTGAACTCTATATCCAGTCATTTGTTTTCCTCCATTTTTTTTGTTTGTGATCTGTTCCTTTGTCTTGGCATTTTTGCTGCTTCCCTGAGTTGGTAGAGTAGCTCTGTGTGTTAAGTGTCCTATATGGCCCAGGAGCTTTGCCTCCCCAGTTACCTGAGGTGGACTCTCTTGGTGCACCCCTTTGTGGATTGTGTGTACAGTCTTGTAGTTAAGTTTTGATTCTTGTTGGTATCACTGAGGGGGGATTGACCTCCAAGCCAGTTGGTTGTGAGGATCATCTGTGTCTACGCAGGAAGAACTTCTGTGCTGGAGTCAGCCTTATGATACAAGACTTGCAAAATTGCAAAAGCCTCTGTCTTCAGCTTGGATGGGGCAGAGTCTCTGGGCTGAGTAGACAGCTTTGGCTTCCTGTCAGCCCTGCCCTAGGTGGCCCCTGGGTCTTAGTGTTCCTCGGTAATCGCTGCAGCCCTCCCTGTGTGTACTCGCGCTCACATGTCTCCAGACCTCTGCCTTTCTCATATCTCCTGAGTTTCCGTGCGCTCTGGGACCAGTATGAGTCTGGGTCCTCAGGGTCTCATGTGAAACTGGGGTTCAGTGCAGTCGGAACTGGATTTCAGCGCAGTTGGAAGGTTCTGTCTTCCTTCTGCTAGAGGAAGCCAGGGCACAATCAGTAGTCAGTCCTCTCTGCGTGCACTTGCAGGCACGCCTCCAGACCTCTGCCTTTCACAGCTCCCCTAAGTTTCCATGCACTCCTCCTTTTTACGATAGTCCAGACTCCCCCCCATATGAGTCTTGCCTGGAACTAGGGTTCAGTGCAGTCCAGAGTTGCCATCTTCCTCTGGAAGAGGAAACCATCCACGCATTCCGCCATCCATCCTCTCCACACGCGTGTCTCCGTATCTCAGTTTTTTGCTGCTCCTCTGAGTCTCTGTGAGCCCCTCTTTTTCCTTTTAGTTGTAGAATTTCCACTCAGCCAGCTTTCCTGTGGTTATGGATCATGTCTGTTCTGTCTGTTAGCTGTAGTTTTGAAATTGTTGTGTTAGACAGCCGTTTAGGTGTTCATCTATGCTGCCATCTTGGTTTCTCCCAGAATAACATATTTCTTATCACATGAACCCATTTAAGCAGATGTCCAAATGTGATGGTAAAAAAGTTCTGTTGCATGTTGTTTGGCATTCAATCATTAGAATTATAGTTTGAGTTGAAAGATTGGGTCATTTGGTTATGTAGTTCTTTTCTGAAAGGAAAATAAAGGAACTTCATATTCTTTTCTAAATTGATTTAACTAGTGGGAGATATATGAGAAAGCATTAAGTTGTAGGTTGATGCTGGTTTTTAGATAATTATCACTATGTTAGTATTATGAATAGCACTCAGAAGATTTGTGAAAAAGTATAACTTAATTTTACATGTCACTTTATTTAAACTGAACAATGAATCAGCTTATCCTTTTAAAAAATATTTATTATTTTGACAGAACAAAGTTCAGAAAATCTCAGAACCTGCTTTAAGATCATCAACAGTTATATCTTTTTATCATCAACAGAATTTTTACAGGTATGTTGTTGTAGTTTTTACATTGTAAACATTTATATAGTTACGATTTTGTTTCTCATTAAAATGGGGAGATATACCTTTATAAAATTTAAGTGATTGATGTGTATTACTTTAAGTGGGGGGAAATTTTGTAAGCATTGAAAACTGCAGGGCAGATGAGGTGCAGTTCCATTAATTAGTTTTTTCAACCCAGAAAATATGCTCTTTGAAGAAATAGATCCTCATATTTCTGTAAAAATTAGCATAGGGAATAACTTATACTTTTATTCTTTAAACCTTTCCTAAAGAGTTGTAATTGTAACTTTAGTATATAAATTTCAGATAGATTATAATGAGTCCCAAATTGAATTTTATGTGTTTTTTAGTATTGTAGATACATTTTTATGTATCTTTTGACCTTTGATTGAATTTCAGACATATGCAGCAGGTCTGTGTCAATCTTTTTGTGAGCTGCTAAATGACATTACTACAGAAGGTCAAGTTCAAGTGCTCAAGGTATTGTCATTTTAAAAATTATTGTTATAAGTTTATAAGATTATTATTACAAGTTTTCCATCCATATTTTGTGAAATTGGGCCTTTATTTGAGTTTGGATGATTGGCAAGGAGAAGAGTAATTCTAGACAGTAATTTCTTTTAGCAGTATTCAGTTGGTCTAATACTTAGGGATCAGAAGTCTCAAATTTGCCCATGTGTGCAGATCACCTGAGGTTGTGAAAATGCAGATGCCAACATTTTAAGAAAGTCTCTCATCCCGAAACCTCCCATTGTACAGCAAGGCTTTAAAAATTTTACGAATTATCCAAAGGCTAGTGATATTTGATACTTCCCACTCCTCCAGTTTGTTAGCCTGTTTTTGGATAACATTTTTCATATTATAAATTGTTACTTTTAATTTGGGTTGACTCTCAGAATACCAGGTTTGTATGGATTTTGTAAAATTAAGAAGCAATGCCCTGCCGAGACCGGTTTGGCTCAGTGGATAGAGCGTCAGCCTGCGGACTGAAAGGTCCCAGGTTCGATTCCGGTTGGGGGCATGTACCTTGCTTGCGGGCACATCTCCAGTGTGGGGCATGCAGGGAGGCGGCTGATCGATGTCTCTCTCTCATCAATGTTTCTGACTTGCTATCCTTCTCCCTTCCTCTCTGTAAAAAATCAATAAAATATATTAAAAAAAAAAAAAAAGAACCAATGCCCTAACCCAGTGGTCGGCAAACTCATTAGTCAACAGAGAGGCAAACCACGGCTTGGCTTGTGAGCCACAGTTTGCCGACCACTGCCCTTACGGGTTTGGCTCACTGGATAGAGTGTTGGCCTGAGGATTGAAAGGTCTCAGGTTCAATTCTCATCAAGAACATGTACCTTGGTTGTGGGCACATCACCAGTAAGATGTGTGAAGTAGGCAGCTGATCGATGTTTCTCTCTCATCGATATTTCTAACTCTCTATTCCTCTCCCTTTCTCTCTGTCAAAAAAAATCAGTAAACTATATTAAAAAAAATTAAGAACCAATATCAAATCATGTATTGTACACCTGAAACTAATATATATCAGTTATACTTCAATTAAAAAACAAATCAAAGCCAAAACAACCAAATAAGGTGAGTTAGTCTTTATGCATTATATCTTTATGGATTAAAGATACATGTTATCTTTATATATTGTAAATAAGAGTATATAATTAAGAACTAATAGTTTTTGAGTTATATTTCATCTTTATATGTTAAATATATGAATAGTATAAAGTAAATGTATATTTTTACATATAAATATAAGTATATATGTAAATACTAGAGGCCTGGTGCACTGGTGCCTAGGCCCCTGGCAGCCTGGTCCATCTCCAATCAGGGACCTCTTGAGGAATGTCAAACTGCTGTTTAGGCCCAATCCCACTGGACATCAGCCTAGCCTGCACCATCTCCAATCTGGGACCTCTTTAGGAATGTCCAGCCGCCCGTTTACGCCCAATCCCACTGGACATGCCTCTCACAATCCAGGACTTCTGGCTCCCAATCGCTCGCCTGCCTGATTGCCCCTACCTGCTTCTTCATGCCAGCCTGATCATCCCCTAACCACTCCCTGCCAGCCTGATTGATGCCTAACTGGTCCCCAGCTGGCCTGAGTGCCCCAACTGCCCTCCCCTGGCAGCCTGGTTATCCCTAACTGCCTTCCCCTGCAGGCCTGGTTGTACTAACTGTCCTCCCTTGCCAACCTGGTCGCCCCTAACTGCCCTCCCCTGCTATTCTGGTCACCCCTAATTTCCCTCCCTTGCCATCCTGGTCAACCCTAACTGCCCTCCCCTGCTAGCCTGATTGCCCCTAACTGCCCTCCCAAGCTGACTTGGCCAACCCTAACTGCCCTTTCTTGCCTGCTTGGTTGCCCCTAACTGCCCTCCCCTGCTGCCTGGTCATCCATAACTGCCCTCCCCTGCAGGCCTAGTTTCCCCCATCTGCCATTGCCTGCAGGCCTGGTACCCCCCAACTGCCCTCCTGTGCAGGCCTGGTTCCCCCAACTGCCCTTTCCTGCATGTCTAGTCTCCCCCAACTGTTCTCTGCTGGCTCAGTCACCCCCAACTGCCCTCCTCTGCCGGCCTCGTTGCCCCTAACTGCCCTCCCCTGCTGACTGTTATCCATAACTGTCCTCCCCTGCAGGCCTAGTTTCCCCCATCTGCCATTCCCTGCAGGCCTGGTAGCCCCCAACTGCCCTTCTGTGCAGGCCTGGTTCCCCCAAATGCCCTTTCCTGCAGGTCTAGTTCCCCCCCCCCCAACTGTTCTCTGTTGGCTCAGTCACCCCCAACTGCCCTCCTCTGCCGGCCTGGTCACCCCTAACTGCCCTCACTTGCATGCCTGGTCCCTCCCAGCTACCCTCTCCTGCTGTGCCCTGATCACCCCAATTGCCCTCCCCTGCTGGCCACCTTGTGGCAGCCATCTTTGACCACAGGGGGCAGCCATCTTGTGTGTGGGACTGACTGTCAGTTTGCATATTATCACTTTATTATTTAGTATATTATTATACTAGAGGCCTGGTGCACAAAATTTGTGCAAGAATAGGCCTTTCTTTCCCTGGCCGCTGTCACTGGCTTCCCTCTGGCACCTGGGTTTTCCTCTGGCTGCCCACAGGCACCCAGGACCTGGGCTTCTCTTGCAGCCCCAGCTTTGTCTAGAAGGTTTTCCAGAAAGATGTCTGAAAGGACATCTGGAAGGATGTCTGGTCTAATTAGCATATTATGCTTTTATTATTATAGATGTCTATTTGTATATGTATGTATATACACACACACACACACACACACACACACACACACATTCTTCATATATAGACTTTGCCAGAGAGTGTAGCTATTAAATGTATGCCTTTTTGTTTTTGATATCTTGGCTGTGTTCTAAGTGAAATACGAGAGCTACTTATAAAGTGTCACTATCATAACAAAACAGCATTTATTTTGTGAAAACCATGGCATTGCTTTAGTTCCTAAAAACTATTTGGTTGCCTCTTATGAAATGAGAAGTGTTTACACCAAAAGGTCCATTATAAGAAATGTACTTAACTAATCACAATAATGTAGAAGTAAACACAGAATATTTGGGGGACAAAGTGATTAAAGTTTGTTCAGATAATAGCTATACATCTAATAAGAGTAATCATCAATTTGAGCTTATTCAAGTTTGATAATATTTTATTTGTTGTTCTTTAGACATTTTACATACATATGCACATGTAAAGCTCCAGGTATTCATATTAACATGCTTGTTAATTTCACTTATAAATTGGTTGCATTCAGTATATCACCTATTATGTAGTTGTTTAGCATGTAAGTCAGGGGTCAGTAAACCTTTTCTGTAAAGGACCACATAGTAACTGTTTTAAACTTTGTGTGCCATATATTCTTTGACTCAACTATTTATATAGTTTATTTATCAAATTATGCAGTTGGATTTGGCTCATTGGGATAATTTTACTAACCCCTGGTACTAATACTCAGAGCTTTCTTCTGTTAGGCATAGGTAATAGGAAAACCATAGTTTCTGGTCTTAAGACAGGTAATAACAATGTTGGAGAGGTTATGGAGAAAAAAGAGCCCTTATTCACCGCTGATAGGAATATAAACTGATATAGCCACTATAGGAAACAGTATGGAAGTTCCTCAAAAAAATTAGAATTAGAATTATCATATGATCCATCAATCCCTCTTCTGGGTTTCTATCAGAAAAACTTAAAAACATCTATTAGCAAAGATATATGCACCCCTGTGTTCATTGCAGCATTATGCACAGTGGCCAAGACATGGAGACAACCAAAGTATCCTTTGATAGAGGATTTGGTAAAGAAGATGTGGTTTGTATACACTATGGAATTTTTAAAAAATGTATTTTATTGATATTTTACAGAGAGGGAGAGGGATAGAAAGTCAGAAACATCGATGAAAGAGAGACATCAATCAGCTGCCTCCTGCATGCCCCCCACTGGGGACATGCTCGCAACCAAGTACATGCCCTTGACCAGAATCGAACCCGGGACCATTCAGTCCACAGGCTGACGCTCTATCCACTGAGCCAAACCGGTTTTGGCTACACTATGGAATATTAATGCATAAGTAAAGATATACTGCCATTTGTGACAACCTGGATGAACTTTGAGAATATTATGCTAAGCAAAATAACTCAAGTCAGAAAAAGCTAAGAACCATATGATTTCACTCATACCCCATCTAATAAAAGAGTAATATGCAAAATAATCATCACCCCTATACCCACCAGCCAATCAGGAGCGAGTGTGCAAATTAACCCTGACCAAGATGGTTGTGGTTACAGAGCGAGCAGGAGGAATGCTCGGGTTTCCCTGGCAATGGAGGAAGCCAAGCTTTCTGCACACCCTGGCAGACCCAGGCCACCACTCAAGGTTACAAAGTTTCAATTATAGAAGATAAATAAACCCCAGCAAAAATGGTGGCAGCCATAGAGCTGGAGAGAGCAGGAGGCTAGGGTTGCCCCTGGTGATGGAGAAAGCCAATTTTCCACTGCCCTGGCCTGTCTTGGCCTATGCTTAAGGCTACAAAGTTTCAGTTATAGAAGATAAATAAATCCCAACAAAAATGGCTGCCGCCACAGAGCGAGCAGTAGGCTTGGCTCCGCTGAAGTCTACAAAGTTTCAGTTGTAGAAGAAAAAAAATAAATCCCAGATACCAAGGCCTCCACTTTGGTTGCCAGGGGCCGTGGCTTGCCTGCAAACCACCACAGGCCCCTTGCCCAGGCCGCTCCATGCCCCAAGGGAACCTCCACCCTGATCTGGGACACCCTTCAGGACAAACCAGCTGGCCCCCACCCCCGAACCAGGCCTCTATTCTATCTAATAATAGAGTAATATGCAAATTGACCATCATCCCAACACACAAGACGGCTGCCCCGATGTGATCAAAGATCCTACCCCAATGTGGACACAAGATGGCCACCACAAAATGGCCAGCAGGGGAGGGCAGTTAGGAGCAAACAGGCTGGCAGGGGAGTAGTTAAGCATCAATCAGGCTGGCAGGAGAGTGGTTAGGGGGTGATCAGGCTGGCAGGCAGAAGCGGTTAGAAGCAATCAGGAAGGCAGACAGGCAAGCAGTTGGGAGCCAGCAATCCTGGATTCTGAGAGGGATATTTGACTGCCCGTTTAGGCCCGATCCCACCAGGCCTAAACAAGCAGTCGGACATCCCTTAAGGGGTCCCAGATTGGAAAGGATGCAGGCTAGGTTGAGGGACACCCACCCCTCCACGCCTGTGCACAAATTTCGTGCACCGGGCCTGTAGTATGGGATATAAAACTGAAACTCAGAGGCACAGACAACAGTATGGTGGTTACCAGAGGAAAAGGTTGGGAGTAGTAAGAGGTACAGAGATCCAAATATATGGTGAGAGAGATAGTTTAACTTGGGGTGGTGGGCACACAATGCAATCATGTATCATAGAAATCTATACTTGAAACCTATATGATCTTACTAACCAATGCTACCCCAATATAATTAATTTTAAAAAATTATGAAGCGATGAAAAAAGAAAGGAGCTTGACAATGTTAAGGACTGTATTTGTTTCTTATGGATACCATAACAAGTACCACAATCTGGGTGGCTTAAAACAACAGAAATTAATTTATAATAATAATTATAGTAGTTATCTCTTTCACAGGCTTCTGGAAACCAGAAGTCGAAATGTGGTCAGGGCCATTCCTCCTCTCTCCATTTCTCTCTCGGTAGACTGCAGAAGACAGTCTGTTCCATGCCTTTCTCTTAGCTTTTGGTGGTTGCTGGTAGTCTTTGGCTTCCTTGGCTTGTCCAAGCATCACAATGCCTCCCTTTTCACATGACATTCTCCTTGTATTTCTGTTTTATATTATTTTTTTATTTTTTTTAAATTAAATCTTTATTATTCAGATTATTACATTTGTTTCTCTTTTTTCCCCTCCATAGCTCCCCTCCACCCGGCTTCCACCCTTCCCTCTACCCTTACCTCCCGTTAACCTCATCCATAGGTGTATGATTTTTGTCCAGTCTCTCCCTGTACATCCCTCACCCCTTTCCCCCTGAAAATTATCATTCCACTCCCTTTCTGTGCTCCCAATTCTATTATATTCACCAGTTTATTCTGTTGATCAAATCTTCAGTTCCCTTAATTTTCAGATTCACTTGTTGATAGATAAGTATTTGTTGTTCGTAATTTTTTATCTTTTACCTTTTTCTTCTTCCTCTTCTAAAAGAGTACCTTTCAGCATTTCATATAATACTGGTTTGGAGTTGATGAATTCCTTTAGCTTTTTCTTCTCTGTGAAGCTCTTTATCTGCCCTTCAATTCTGAATGATAACTTTGCTGGATAGAGTATTCTTGGTTGTAGGTTCTTGCTATCATGACGGTGAATATTTCTTGCCACTCCATCTGGCCTGCATAGTATCTGTTGGGAAATCAGCTGACAGTCATATGGGTGCTCCCTTGTAGGTAATGAACTGTTTTTCTCTTACTGCTTTTAATATTCTCTCTTTGTCTTTTGCTCTTGGTATTTTAATTATGATGTGTCTCGGTGTAGTCTTCTTTGGATTCCTTTTATATGGGGTTCTATGTGCTTCCTGGACTTGTAAGTCTATTTCTTTTACCAGATGTGGGAAGTTTTCAGTCATTATTTCTTTTCTCTTTTTTTTAATTAAATTTTTATTATTCAGATTATTACATTTGTTTCTCTTTTTTCCCCTCCATAGCACCCCTCCACCCAGCTCCCACCCCTCCCTCTGCCCTTAGCTCCCTCCCATTGATCTCATCCATAGGTGTATGATTTTTGTCCAGTCTCTCCCTGTACACCCCTCACCCCTTCCCCCCTGAGAATTATCAGTCCACTCCCTTTCTGTGCTCCTGATTCTATTATATTCACCAGTTTATTCTGTTGATCAAATTTTTAATTCACTTAATTTTTAGATTCACTTGTTGATAGATAATGTATTTGTTCATAATTTTTTGGCTTTTACCTTTTTCTTCTTCATCTTCTAAAAGAGTATCTTTCAGCATTTCATATAATACTGGTTTGGAGTTGATGAACTCCTTTAGGTTTTTCTTATCTGTGAAGCTCTTTATCTGCCCTTCAATTCTGAATGTTAGCTTTGCTGGATAGATTATTCTTGGTTGTAGGTTCTTGCTATTCATCACGTTGAATATTTCTTGCCACTCCCGTCTGGCCTGCATCATTTCTGTTGAGAAATCAGCTGACAGTCGTATGGGTGCTCCCTTGTAGGTAATAAACTGTTTTTCTCTTGCTGCTTTTAATATTCTCTCTTTCTCTTTTGCTCTTGGCATTTTAATTATGATGTGTCTTGGTGTAGTCCTCTTTGGGTTCCTTTTATTTGGGGTTCTGTGTGCTTCCTGGACTTGTAAGTCTATTTCTTTTACCAGATGTGGGAAGTTTTCAGTCATTATTTCTTTAAACAGGTTTTCAGTATCTTGCTCTCTCTCTTCTTCTGGCACCCCCACAATTCTGATGTTGGTACGCTGAAAGCTGTCCCAGAGTCTCCTTACATTATGTTCACATTTTTGGATTCTTTTCTCTTCTTGCTTTTCCAGTTGAATGTTGTCTGCTTCTTTATATTTCAAATTTTTTACTTGATCCTTGCCTTTCTCTAGTCTGCTGTTAGGACTCTGTATAATATTTTTTATTTCAGTCAGTGTATGTTTAATTTCTATTTGGTCCTTTATCATCTTTAGTAGGACCTTTTCCATCTCTAGTTGGCTCTTTTGTATTGCTAGTTGGTCCTTTTTCATCTCCTCTTGGGTCTCACTAAATTTATCGAATTTTTCTAGCATATTCTTGAAAAACCTTACAAGCGTGGTTTTGAACTCTATATCCAGTCGTTTTTTTTTTTCTCCATTTCTTTTGTTTGTGATCCCTTTCCTTGTTTCGGCATTTTCACTATGCCGGGGAAACTTCTGTGTTGGATTCAGCTATGATACCAGATGCAAAACCGAAGAAGCCTCTGTTGAGCTTGGGAGGGGTGGAGTCTCAGGGCTTTAGGGACTGCCTTGCCTTCCAGTCGGCCCTGCCCTCCACGGCCCCTGAGTCTCATGTGACTGGGTAATCCCTGGAGCGGTCCTTGTGCGCGCCCACCCGCAGTGCCTCTAACTGCTGCCTTTCCAGCTCCCCTGAGCACTAGGATCACATGAGTCTAGGTCCCCAGGGTTTCGCCCGAAACTGGGGTTTAGTGGAGTCAGAAGTGGCACAGTTCGGAGGGTCTGTCTCCCGCCCACTTGCGAAAGCCAGCGGCACAATCAGCAATCTGTCCTGGGCGCAGCACCGTCCTCGTGCGAGACCAGACCTGATCTTCTGCGACTCCCCTAAATTTCCGTGCACCTCTCCCTTTTCACAGTCCAAACTCCCCCCTTATGAGTTTCGCTGGATCTGGGGTTTAGTGTAGTAAAATAAGGGGTTCAATGCCGTTGGGAGTCTCCGTTTCCCTCCCGCCAGAGAAAGGCAGCCAGGTACTCCGGCACCCGCTCTCTCAGCGCACGTGCGTCTCAGTACCTCGGCTTTTTGCAGCTCCTCTGGGTCTCTGTGAGCCCCTCTCTTTCCCTCTAGCTGTAGAACTTACACTCTGCCAGCTTTCCTGTGGTTCTGGATGATGTCCGTTCTTCTTTTAGTTGTAGTTTTGAAATTGTTGTGCGAGGCAGCAGTGTAGGTGTTTACCTATGCCGCCATCTTGGATTCCTCCCATTATTTCTTTAAGTAGGTTTTCAGTATCTTGCTCTCTCACTTCTTCTGTCACCCTCATAATTCTGATGTTCGTACACTTGAAGGTGTCCCAGAGGCTCCTTACATTATCTTCACATTTTTGGATTCTTTTTTCTTCTTGCTTTTCCAGTTGAGTGTTTTTTGATTCTTTATATTTCAGATTTTTGACTTGATTCTTGCCTTCTTCTAGTCTGCTGTTAGGTCTCTGTACAATATTTTTTAATTCAGTCAGTGTATGTTTAAATTTTAGTTGGTTCTTTTCCAAACATTACACTGTTTAGCACTCTCTCTGAGTTTTCCTCTCATACATTTTAAATCATAACAGAAACTTAAAACTAAAAAGAGGGCAAATAGAATGGAACTGTATGGCAGAACTCTCGTTTTAATTTTATAGGTTCTTCAGTTTCTTTTTTAGAGTAAAGGAAAAAGGCTGAGAATCTGTGTACGCAGTTACCAGGGAGCATGTGGCCCTCAAAGGGTTAATAATAGGAGTCTTGTTGAGATATAAATGTATCCATCTTCACCCATACTAATTTTAAAGTATTGTAGCTCCAAAGATTACAAATAATGTTGTGATTTTCCGTTAACACTATTGTAACATTTAAACATTATCATTGACTTGTTTACTAAAGTTTTTTTTGTGAATTTATGCTCTTACCCAACCGATGTGCTGGCATTATATAATTACTAGTAACCCTGGGCATGGATTGAGTAGCTTGCTGCTGCTTGCCTCAGCTGGCCACATGCCCACTACCGCTGGTAGCTTTTCGCTGCTCATAGCTTGCTGCCCCTCCCTCCTGGACCTCTCTGCCTGTTGGCCCACCCTCCTGTAGCTTCCCCATCCCCCTTACTCCCCTGCCCCTTTATAGTTTGCTGCCCTGCCCCCTTCTTATGCAATTGGTAATTCCGATTTAGGGCTTAATGGGTAATTAGCATATTCTTCTCATATAGGATAGTGAGGAACTTCATCAGTCTAGCATAATCTTAACTTGATCTTTTGCATTAGTGATAATTTCTTCTCGGAAATAGAGGAGATGCAAGGAATTGACACTTTGCACTTAATTCTAAATATTTGAGGGGAAACTAATTGGCAATGTGTGAGTGACAGAATTTTTAGAGAAAATTGCTATGCATTTTGATGTTATCTTTATGGATTATTCAGTGTGTGTGTTTTTAAAGTTTTTCTCCTCTGCTAGCCTGTAAGCTTTTCTGTGATCATAAACTTAGTTAAATATATGTTCTGTTTTCTCTGAATGCATGGAATGTAAGTGATTTGGAAGCCTGGGATTCCATAATTCTCATGTTAAGGATTGCCAGGTGATTATCATTATTAAAGTGCTGTCTAAAGTATGCTGACAGTGCATTTGAAATGTTATTCTTTCCTTGACCTGTGCCTTGGTTTGCACACCCAGTTCTGCTATTTATATAGTTCTTAAATACATTCTGGACTCTAATTCTATTAATTATTATATAAGTGTTCTTACTATGTGATTTTTTATAATCTGTAACTGAAATATCTGAAATTTTCTGAGTTAAATTGCAACTTATATATTCTGTAAGTGATGAAGAAAAGAGGTTGCTTCTTTATGTTTAAATTTGAATTGAAATTTTTTTTCCCCTGCTTTTCTGCAATATTGTTAGAAGTATAAGTAATTGTTGAAAGACAGTTTGTTTTAAGTCACTTGGAATGGACATTGTGAAACTTATTTGAAAAATGAGTTGTTTTTAGAATATGTCCTACGGAGAATAGTTACTTTCTTACTGTTTAAAAAAAAATTATATTCATGTAAAATACTTAGAGGCAGGTTATACACTGGACTGCAACAAACTGTATGGTTAGAGTATTGGCTCTGCTACTTTATAGCTCTGTGAGGTGAGCAGGTTAATCTGTTTCTCAGTTTCTATCTATAGAATGGGGATGAAAACTTTACCTACTTCCTAGGTTTAGGTGAGGATTACATGAGTTATATAACAATGTCTTGCATGTAATCAGCTAATCTAAGTGTTGGGCTATTTTTATCTAATTTAATACCATTATGTAGTTATCTAATAACATATAATCTCCCTTTGGGGTAAAACACACTAAAACACGGTCACAAAATTGGTTGGTTGCCAAGATCTTTGGCTGTAAGAAAAACAAAATAAAACAAGTTATTCTGCCTATTCCTTTGACGATTTCTTCTAAGTAAATGTTTATTTAAAATAAAGAATACATTAGTTAACTTTTTAAAAGTTAACTAGGTGATTTACACAGTGATGGAGCTTTACTCTTTATCAAGAACTACATATCTTAACTGGCTCTTTAAAATTAATTGTATTTAATTTTTTCTTGTTTTTCAGAATAGCACAATTTAAAATTTTTATTTTTTTATTTTATTTTTTTTTAGTTATTCTGTTTATTTTACTTAGGACACTCCGTGGACATCAGCTAGGATACTTAAAAGTCATTTCAATTAGGAATCTTTTTAGTCTTCATCAATTATTTCAAGTGTTCTGGTCTTAAATACATTCTGTTCTTCTATAAACTTCTGAAAGAGATGAACCCCTCCACCTACACCAAAATAATGTGCTTTGCTGGCCAAAAGCACCCGCCCATTTTTACCTAACAATTGAAGGAACGTTTGGTGCAAAGTACCATAGTAATCCGGATTGTAAATTGTTTCTGAGGTGAGAATGAGATCATATTTTTCAAAGGGTTTTTCACAGGTTACAAGCTTACAAAACTTAGACCACTCCCCAGAAAAGAATCGGCATGGACCTAGTTTTTGTGCTGCTTTTGATTTCCTGCATCTTTTCATGTCCAGCTCATTTCCATCATTTTCTTCACCTTCCAAAGCGGAGTTAGCCACCACATTAGGTAAAGTTACTTCATCGATCACCAAACTGTTATAATCTTGAAAATGAACTTCTTTGGCCCCTCCCTTGAGTGCAATCAAACCCAGCAGCCCTGATCCACAGCCAAGATCCAACACTTTTCCCCCGGCAAATTTCACTTGGGCCTTTGTGAAATAAGCCAGGAGGTCAAAGGTACATTCCCAGATTTTTAAACCTCCTTCATAGACACCCATAATCAGATCAGAGTGAGACGAAAAGGTTTTTGAAACGATGTTTTCTCCAGGGAAGTTCTCTTTCAACAGGATGCTTTTCACTACCAATATGTTAGCATGCTGGAGACCTGGTAATGTTTCTATGACTTTATTTTCTAACACTTTCTTTAAATCTTTAGGCACAGCATGCTCTTTGGCTAGTCTCAAACAAGGCTGTTTTCCATGAGGCTCTAAGTTCCCTGAACTGTGAGCTGCATTGAGTGAATTGCATGTGTCTTGGGAGGGAGCTTCATGTAGAACATTCTGTGTCCCTGTGTTTACCTTTTTGACTTTCTGAGACTGAAGACTCTTTTGAGGAATTTGGGGTCAAAGTTCCATCTCCAGGGGGCGTTAATTCATTTTCCAGACGGTCATCTATACTGAAATTAAATTGGAAGGACATCCTTGTACGATCCTTCCGTTCAAAGGGAGACTCCTCAGCTTCTGGATAGAATTGATGACACAGGACATAAACCTATTTCAGTTACTCAAGTAGTTTTGTTGGGGTCACTTTCTCTTTAGTGGCTTATACAGTTACAAATCTTTAGAGATGTTTCCAAATCACTTTTTAGAGGTTTTTGCTTTTCTTTCCATTTAACGCCGCGTGTAGAAAGCTCCTCTCACGCCAGATACTCGGGGCCGAAAGCCTAAAAATTTTTTTTATTTATGGAAAATTCTACATTTACATAATGTATTCTATTCTTACACTTTTAGTAGGAAAAAAAAGACTTATTTTCTCCTTTGAAGTAAAAGGAAGGTAGTGTCATTATTTGTCCTTCAGTTTTACTTAATATATTTTATAATGAATGACTCAGCAGAAATTAGTTTTCATACATATATATTAAAATATTTGTAACATTTAACGTAAGTTATAGATTAAACCAATTTCTCTATGCTAATAGGAGGTTATTAATACTTTAATTAAAATTTGGCAATGTGATAACATGATTTAGGGCTATTTTTATATAAACGTTGCTATTGTCAAACCTGTATATATGATTTGAAATCTTAAACCAGTATTTTATTGTTTATTAAATAGATGTTAAATACTAGGAATATACTAATTATCAATAAGGCACTTATGGATTTTTAAATAAGGAATATTATAGGATAGTGGTGCTTTTATTCTTGTACAATCTTGTAATCTGGGGAGCTTCCTTTGGCAAAAGAAAATTTTGATATTTTCCTATTCTCAGAGTTCCATTAAAGCTATAGTAATAGTTTTTAATATTAGCTCATTATTTTCATTTTTAATACATCACAGATATTGTTGCTTAATATAGCATGCTATGTAACATTTAAAATACATTTTTTACTAAACATCTCTGTTATACTAGTTTCTGACAGTATATGAAAGTAACTTCTTTATGCTTTGAAACAGAAAATTACAATGTTAAGAATATTGGATATAGAGACAGGTATGCCTACTTTAGGGCAAGTGATTAAGAGCAAAAATAGGCTTTAATGTCTCCTATGGCTTGGAACAACTTATCTAGATGAACACAATATTCTAAAAAAACATAATTTTTAATTGTGAAGATTTTTTAATTTGAAAATTGTCTATGTGTATACATTTAACTTTTAAGTTTAGAAATTCTGTTTCCTTCCCCCCAACCCCCCCCCCCAGTCTAATCAAGCAGTAATTAGCCAGTTGCTTTCATCTTTCATTCTTTGTGATATGGTTTATTTAAGGTGGCACAAATATTTTTCAGGCATAATTTATTCTATATTAATAATAGCTAATACTAGCATTTACTATATGCTGCACATTTCTAAGCACATAATACAGAGAAGTTCGTGTAATGCTCCCATAAACCTGTGACAACAGTACTGTTTTCCCCCCAGTTTTTAATGAAAAATTAAGTAACAAAGCAGTAAATATCTTGCCCAGGGTTCCACAGTTAGTAAGTATTGGAGCTGTGATGTAAAGCCAGGCATACTGACTGACTTCAGGATTCATGATCTAACTTCTTTGCAATTCAGTGTAAGTCTAAATCAGCATTGTTTGAGTGCAAGGCACAAACAAAAGCTTGAGAAAGATTTTAAATACAGTCTGTTCCAATTATGTTCAGAAAATGACGGGATTAAAACCAAAGTGCAGAAGTTCAATTTGTAATAGCAGAATGCTTGTAAAAAAAGTAATATGTGATTGATTATTTTGCCATGCAAAGAGTACAGCTTTAAAAAGGAATGAAGACACCCTCTGTAGACAGTTTTAGAATGATTTTTGAGACTATAAGTAAAGAGTAATGTCTAGAGTTTCCTTGTATTGAAAAGTGCAACATACTTACAATGAAAAAATAAATCAAATTAATAAAAGTAGTTTGTAGGGGGCAGAAGAAGAGAGAATGGAAGCTAGATCTTCTAGGATATACGGTATATCTGTTTTGTGGTTTATGCTTTAAAGCCATGTATATATTCTACATGATTTAAAATAATGAAAGTAAAAATTTCTAAAGATAAAAAACAAGATGAAACATTTGAATCTAACTATTATGTTGGTGGTCGAGACATCTGCAAAGATATTTCAACTAACTTTAATACATAATACTTTACAGATATGTCACTGGTAGAATACAGCATTAGAACAGAAAGAAACAAGGATATCATAAATTAAACAGTGTTGTTATTAGTAACATTGGTATTATTATTTTGAAACCCATATATATTATACACACACACACATACACACACACACACACATACATTTGTATGTACTGAGTGACCAGATTATTATGTTTTTTGAATGCATAATAATCTGGCCACTAAGTGATTATCCTATATAATAAAAGGCTAATATGCAAATTGGTCCCTCAACCAGGCAGTTGATCAGCAGGCAGGCTGGCCAACTGCCTATGTCCCCCTCCAGCTGGCCAGGCTGGCTGGACCCCACAAATGTACGAATTCATGCACCGGGCCCTCTAATATATATTTATACAAACGCTGAGTGGCCAGATTATTATGCGTTCAGAGATCATAATAATCTGACCACTCAGTGTATATAGTAGGTAGAAAGAAATAAGGTTATTCTGATCTGGCATTCTTCAGTATATTAGAAAATGGAAATGTTAAAGGAAGTTATGTAAAATGTTATTTTTGGATTTGCTGTATTTATGACATATGCTTTTGGGAAAGAAAAACTAGATTTCCCAATTCTGTCTAGAAGCAGTATCAATCCAGTGGCAGCAAATACCCCAGAACCTGGATTGTGCTCTTTACATAATGTGTCCTACTGGTTAACTCCAGAGCTCAGGCAAGGGATATGCAAGATAATCTGGGGAGCTCTCTTTATGCTAGAACGAATGGAAGATGGGATTTGGTCAAAAGGATGCAGAAATTAACTATATAAAAATATTTTTATTGATTTCATAGAGGAAGGGAGAGGGAGATAGAAACATCATTGATGAGAGAGAATCATTGATTGCCTGCCTCCTGCATATACCCTCTACTGGGATGGAATCTGCAACCGGGGCATGTGCCCTTGACTGCAATTGAAACCTGGGACAACTTCAGCCGCAGGCCAACAAGCCAAACAATGTAGGGTAGGGAATTAACTGCAAAGGAGCTCCCACTGGCCAGTTATGGACAGTTTGAACATTAAAACAAAAGGAAACTGAGTGGATTAAAACACATCAAACAAGTTAAAATCCCTGAGAACATAAGATCCCCACCAAGAGGAGTAAGCTGTCATTTAAGTTCTGTTAACATCTGGAAATTACCTTAATTTTAACTACTTATTATTAGATGTGTCTAGTGTTATTTCCTTCTTGGAGTTGTTTGGCAATAGGGGTGCACATGTATTTCACTTAAAATATATAGAATTGTATATTACCACTGAAATCAGAGATGCAGTTTTCAAAATTTTGTTTAGAAGTGAAAACTATGCTGCTGATCAGAATGTTTGGGATGAGTTTTGACCATTATGGAAGAACCTTGGAGATAGTTTGAAATCTGGCTTTTAAGTCTCAATTGCAAAATATTTCTTGGGAAATGGATTATAGAGTGTTGTGTGTGTGTGTGTGTCAATAATGTAGGACCATTCCATATGGATCTCCCACAGGCATCTCAAGTTCAACATGTCCAAAATCAAACCTCATTATAACTAAGACCATTTGTATCCATTGACCAAACATGAAAGCCAAGATAATTTGTATCCATTGACCAAACATGAAAACTAGGAGTAATCCCAGACTTCTTCACCTTTAGTCAATAGTTCAATTTGTTTTTTATTTTTTATCATTCTACTTGCTGAAATTTCTCTTAATTCAATCCCTGTCTCCAAGTCTGATAATGTCATTTTCCTACATAATTTTTTAGAAACAATCTTAATCTTCCCTAGCTATGATTCCTACTTTTTGAATACAAAGACTCCATTTTAGTTCTGAAATATTGAAGTTCTTTTACACAATAGTAACTATACCTTTATATGTAAAGAATATGTATAGCAACAGTTTGCTGGTATTAAATGATAGATACATTTAAATGAATTTATATTTTAAAAGGTCATAATGATTTAATTTGTTTTCTACACAAGCTTTTGTAATTCTTTGAAACTAGTCAGATGTTTTTGGTGTAATTTTTTTATACCAGGTGTCTCTGCTCAATATGTTCAGACATAATCGACCCCATCAGGTATTTTATTACTTTAATTTTCCTGAAGAAGTCTCTTCTAGATAGATGCCTTTTGAATTTCTTCTTTGTAGCTTTCAATATAAATCTCTCATTTTCTTTATCCTTTTAAAAGTGTCCCTTTCCCTTTTATCTTTTAATATAATTTTAGGGTTTCAGGAGGGAATGAAGTTAAGTAAGTTTCTGACAATCAGCAGATGGCCTTATTTTCTACTCATAGATAAAGTAGAGATTGTCTAGTGATATCATCCTTTGAGACTCAGTCCTCCAGTATGTCTATATCCCCAGTTTTATTTCAAATGCCTTCCTCATCTCTATTCCAACTCCCATTTTTAAAACAAAATAAGCCTTATTAAGATCATATTTAATTATGTGCTGAACCTCCTGTGGCTTTTAATCAGGAACTATGATATTTTTTATTCCATGTCTTTTAGTAGGTAGCATAGTGGCTAGTCCATAGTAAAAATGTTTTTATATTTTTAAGCTTGTCTTGTCTTTGGATTTGGACATCCCCCTTTACTTCTTACTTAAAATTAGAAAACACTGTCATCCAGGTGACCCAGTTGGTTGGAGAGTCATCCTGTTCACCAGAGGTTGCAGGTTTAATTCCCAGTCAGGAAAAATATGTAGGTTTTGGGTTCAATTCCTGGTTAGGGTACATGTAGGCTGCAGGTTTGATCCTCTGTCGGGACATGTATGTGAGGCAGCTGACCAATGTTTCTCTTTTTCTTTCTCTTTCCCTTCATCTCTCTATTAAAAAAAAAAAATCAGTAAACATATCCGTACTCAAGGATTAAAAAAAAAGAAAACATTGTTATTCCTGGGTACTTTCTGCTTACCTTGAAAGTGTTTTGAAATGCACGGAGGTGTATTTGATTGTCCTTGTATTTGGAGCATGTTATTGGTACATGATGAGTCCAGACTGAAGATACTAAAGGCTCCTCAATGCATGGAATAGTCCTGCACAGTAAACACTTGCCCATTTAGAATGCCAATAGTCCTTATTGACACACACACACACACACACACACACACACACACACTTGAAGTTTAAAGGGAAACCTGGCTCTGCCTTGAGACTGGTGCTTGCCCACAAGCCTCTCAAATGGTGTCTGATTTTTTTCTTCACTGATGCTTCCTGACCATTGCCTGTCTTACTCCCTAAACAATAAAACAGTCCTGGCTGGTCATTCGGTTGGAGTGTCATCCTATGCACTGAAAGGTCACCAGTTCCATTCCTTGTCAGGGTACATGCCAGATTTTGGTTCAGTCCCTGGTCAGGCAGAGTGGGTGTGGGAGGCAACCTCATTGTTTTCTCTCTCACATTGATGTTTCTTTCTCTCCCTTCCTCTCTTTAAAAAAATCAATAAAAACATCCAATCTAATAGAGTAATGTGCAAATTGACCATACCCCTACTATACCCATAAGCCACACCCACCATCCAATCAGGAGCGAGTTTGCAAATTAACCCAACCATGATGGTGCAGCCACGGAGTAAGCAGGAGGCTTGGGTTTCCCAGGCAATGAAGCCAAACTTTTCACCCACCCTGGCCTGCCCTAGCCTCTGCTCAAGGCTACAAAGTTTCAATTAGAGAAGATAAATAAATCCCAGCTACCAGGGCCTCTGCTTGGGTTGCCAGGAGGCGTGGCCAGCCTGAAAACCACCACAGGCCCTTTGCCCAGGCCACCCCATGCCCCAAGGGAACCCTCACCTGATCTGTAACACCCTTCAGGGAAAACCAGTCGGCCCACACTGGTGCACCAGGCTTCTATCTAATAAAAGAGTAATATGCAATTGTCCGTCACTCCAACACACAAGGTAGCTGCCCCCATGTGGACACAAGATGGCCGCCACAAGATGGCCAGCAGGGGAGGGACCGAGTCTGCAAGGGAGGGCAGTTGTGGACGATCAGGCCAGCAGGGGAGGGCAGTTGGGAGGGACCAAACCTGCAAGGGAGGGCAGTTGGAGGTGATCAAGCCTCTAGGGTAAGGCAGTTAGGAGTGACCAGCCCAGCAGAGGAGGGCAGTTAGGGGCAAACAGGCTGGCAGGGGAGCAATTAGGCATTAATCAGGCAGGCAGGGGAGTGGTTAAAGGGTAATCAGGCTGGCGGTTAGAAGCAATTAGGAAGGCAGGCAGGCACGCAGTTGAGAGCCAGTCCTGGATTCTGAGAGGGATGTCCGACTGCCCATTTAGGCCTTATCCTACCAGGATTGGGCCTAAACGGCAGTCAGACATCCCTTGAGAGGGGTCCCAGATTGGAGAGGGTGCAGGCTAGGCTGAAGGACACACTCCCCTGTGCACAAATTTTGTGCCCTGGGCCTCTAAATAAAACAAAACAAAAGCCAACACCGGTTTGTTTCAGTGGATAGAGCGTTGGTCTGTGAACTGAATGGTCCCAGGTTCGATTCCAGTCAAGGGCATGTACTTTGGTTGTGAGCACATCCCCGGTAGGGGGCATGCAAGAGGCAACTGATCAATGTTTCTCTCTCATCGATGTTTCTAACTCTCTTTCCCTTCCTCTCTATAAAAAAAACAATTAAAAAAAAATAAAAGCAAAACAAAAACAAAAGTAAGCAAATAAAACCACACCCACTCTTAGTTTTCTGCTACCTTTATTATGGACAGAACCCATCAGAGTCATATAAGAGTAATTTTTATAATTTTTGCCTATAACAATCGATACTCATGGTTAATAATATACATGATCATATTATAAATGAAATAATATCTGTCATTTAATAGGTATCCTATCTAATAAAGAGGGATCACAAAGATAGCACCACCCACAGCCAATAAGGAGGGAATATGCTAATTGACCCTCACTCTATCACAAAGATAGCACCACCCACAGCCAATAAGGAAGGAATATGTTAATTGACTACCTTACCCTCAAAGATGGCAGTACCTACAGCCAATAAGTAGGGAATATAGTAATTTAATGCCCCGCCCTCAAAGATGGCAGTGCCCACAATCACAAGATGGCAGCTCCCAGTCCCCTGAGCCATGCACTTGCCTCTGGTCCCCACCCCTCAGCCCCCCAGGAACCCAGGGTTGGCCTGAAGCCCAGGGCCAGCCGAGGATTGCACTGTCGGCAGTGGCAGTAGCAGAGGTGTGATGGGGTGTTGCCTTCCCCTGATAGCTGGATCGCTTCCCACCCCTGAGGGTTCCCACACTGTGAGAGGGGGCAGGCTGGGCTGAGAGACTCCCTCCACCTCCAGTGCATGAATTTTCATGCACTGGGCCTCGAGTTCAGTATATATACAACATGCTTTTTACTGTCCTATTTATTGGTACATTTAAATGTAGATTTATTTTTGGACATTGTATGCAGTTGTTAATAATTTTTCTTTTCACTATGAAAAGCCAATACTTTGGAAATGCCTTTTACTGCCTCTATTTTAATGTTTTTTTGTTGTTTGTTTAAAATGCAAAGGTAAGAATTCCATTAATAACGTGATTCCAATGGTATTGGAATATGATTAGTTATAATTCTACCAGAGGCCTGGTGCACAAAATTAGTGCATGCAGGGGAGGGTGTGTCCCTCAGTCCAGACTTCACCCTCTCCAATCTGGGACTCCTTGAGGGATGTCCGACTGCCTGTTTAGGCCTGATCCCACCAGATCCCTCTCACAATCTAGGACTGTTGGCTCCCATCCGCTCGCCTGCCTCCGCCTGATTGCTGCTAACTGCTTGTGCTTGCCAGCCTGATTACACCCTAACCACTCCCCTGCCAGCCTGATCAACCAGCCTAACTGCTCCCCGGCCAACCCAATTGCCTCTAACTGCCCTCCCCTGCAAGCCTGGTCGCCCCCAACTGCTCTCCTCTGCTGGCCCAGTCACCCCTAACTGCCCTCCCCTGCTGGCCTAGTCACCCCTAATTTCCCTCCCTTGTAATCTTGTCCTTCCCCCTCCCCCCCAACTGCCTTCTGCTCACCTGGTCTCCCCCAACTGCCTTCCCCTGCCAATCTGGTCACCTCTAACTGCCCTCCCTGATTGCCCACAACTGCCACCCCCTGCAGGCCTGGTCCCCACAAGTACCCTCCCCTGCAGGCCTGGGTACTTCCCAACTACCTCCCCCTGCAGGCCTGGGTCCCCCACAACTGCCCTTCCCTTGCTGGCCTGCTATCCCCCAACTGCCCTCATCTGCCGGCCTGGTCACCCTTAACTGCCCACAACTGCCCCTCCCTTGCAGACCATCTTGTGGCCGCCATCTTGTGTCCACATGGGGAGAGCCATCTTTGACCATATGGGGTGGCCATCTTGTGTCTTGTTGTGATGGTCAATTTGCATATTACTCTTGTAATAGATGGGATTCGATAGGATGTAAGGTGTATACCTGTTCTAGATATTACACATTTTATATCAAATTGCATTTTAATGGATTATTTTATAACAGTGTGTCTAAAGCCAGAGTATCAATTACCTACCTCATGTACTTATTTGTAACTTGGATTTGGTGTGATATTTTATACATTGTTTTCTTTACCTGTGGCTTTCATTATTGCCTGTGTCTTTATGATTTTTTAGGTTGTGGAAAATGCCCTTAAAGTGAACCCAGTA
This sequence comes from Lasiurus cinereus, assembly GCA_011751065.1. NCBI lineage: Eukaryota > Metazoa > Chordata > Mammalia > Chiroptera > Vespertilionidae > Lasiurus > Lasiurus cinereus. The sequence continues at coordinate 49,959,705 of JAAGEH010002531.1, read as the reverse complement.
TTAGGCTCGCAAATGTTTCAACCCATTTTACCCTGTGTTTTCAGAGGTATTATAGAAGGGGAGGTAAGATTTTTATTAAGCTTCTAAGGACAGTACTAGACCCTGAGAGTTATAGTTTTAATTATTTTCCCTCTTCATTAGAAAATTATTTATTCATTGTCTTAAGTAAAAGGAAAGCTTTTGAAAATATTTGATTATTTTGAAGTAAATTAAGTAAATTTTAGGTATTCATACAGCTTTGTTATTTTTCCACATAGGGAAGGATAGATATCCTTTGCTATATCATCTGTCACTCATATGTTTTAAGTCCATCTCTTAAATTGATCCATTTAACTATGTATGTTAAGAACATTTAAAATAATATAAATATATAAATATACCACTGGTAAATATCCTTTCTCTGTTCTACTCTCTTTATCCTTTCTCTGTTCTCCTCTCTTTATATATATAATAAAGAGTATAATAATTTATACTTTATAGAGTATAATAATTTATACTCTATAAATATATATGTAGTACATATATATTACCTTGTGTAGCATATTCCTTTAGTAAGTTAGATTCAGATAATATTGACAGTTCATTCTAAAGAAATAACATGAAGGAGAATATTGTTATTTTATATTAACATGTCCTTGATTATTTATAATTGCTTAATACAATTTTACATGTGCTTTTTTAATTGTACAGAGGTATCCTGTAGTGATGTCAACATATCTTGGAGTTATGGGTCGAGTCCTGCTACAAAACACGAGTTTCTTTTCTTCACTTCTTACTGTGATGGCACAAAAATGTAATCAGGAGGTAAGAATCAGTTTTTGTTTTTGTTTTTAATTGAAGGAAGTCTTTATCTAGATAAAGATTGGAAATAATTTGGTGAAATAATGATTCTATAAAAATCTTAGGTATTTAAATCTGTAATTTGGTAGAAGAAAAAAGAATCTGTGAATGGCAGTTGAAACTTATATTTTCTGTTCAAAATGGGCCATTTTATTCCTAGTGATAGGAATGAAATGAAACAGGGATACATATAATCATGTGCAGTTTTTGTTTCATTTCTTTAATTAACTTCTTTAATGCATTGTAGTGAGTTGTTTTTACAATGTCAGTATCTTCTGGGGTGAATAACTTGATTATAAAGATGCAATCAGCCCAGCTGGTGTTACTCAGTGGTTGAGTGTCCACCTATGAACCAGAAGGTCTGGTTTGATTCCCTGTCAGGGCACATGCTCAGATTGCAGGCTTGATCACTAGTGGGGGTACTGGCATACAGGAGGCAGCAGATAATGATTCTCTCTCATCACTGACATTTCTATCTCTCTTTCCTTCTCCCCCCCCCCCCTTTGAAATCAATAAAAATATATTTTATTTATTTTTATTTTTCTATTAAAAATATATTTTAAAAGATGTAATTAGGTGTTTACAGTTGAATTTAAGTAATATCTATTTTTTTTTTACAAAACTAAGATTGAATTCAACTATGGCTTAAATATGTCCTTGTTTTCTAGAAACATTGTCATCTTGTTCTTTCTAGCAATATTCTTTAATTTCGAGTTTATGAAATTTGGGGACAATGAGACGTTTTGGTAACTTACTCCAAATTTTCCAAATTCTTCACCCTAAGAAGATGAAAAATTTCCTGAAGACCTGCCACTTACACCATAAGATTTTTTAAAAATTACATTTTTAATTGACTTTTTACAGAGAGGAAGGGAGAGGGATATAGATTTAGAAATATCGATGAGAGAGAAACATTGATCAGCCACCTCCTGCACGCCCCCTACTGGGGATGTGTCCGTAACCAAGATATATGCCCTTGACTGGAATCAAACCTGGGACCTTTTAGTTGGAAGGCTGATGCTCTATCCACTGAGCCAAACCAGTTTTCAATAAGAGTTTTTTTAAAGTAATCAGTCCTAAGTGTTTGAATAAAAACTGCAAACATCTTTCCCATTCTAGATTGAAGGCACTTTTTTTCCCTGTTTTTTATTGTTTAAAGTATTACAAATAGTGGTATGTGTGTATGTATGTGTATGTATGTATATATGTATATATGTATGTGTGTATATATGTGTGTGTGTGTGTGTGTGTGTGTGTGTGTGTGTGTGTGTATGTGTGTATACTCGTTTTTCCCCCCCATTGATTTCCCCCCGGCCTTCCCTACTCCCCAGTACATGCCCTCACCTGCCTCCCTCCCCCGCCCTCAGTGTCTTGTATCCATTGGTTATGCTTACATACATGCATACAAGTCCTTCGGTTGATCTCTTACAACCCTCCCTCCCCCACCTTCCTCCGCAACCTCCCCAGTCTTCCCACTGTAGCATGACAGCCTGTTCAATGCTTCTCTGCCTTTGCAGACTAGAAATAAACCTGTAAGAACAAAAAATATTTTGAGTTTCAATTTCAATGTCCAACAGTTCTGAGTCCCAGTTATGTGAAATTTTATATTTGAACAAGTGCATGCCCATTTGTTTACATGTTTTTTATGACAGATTTGGAGAATTAAATTATTGCAACTGAGACCTTAAAGGCCTGTACAGCCTTAAATATTTACTATCTGATTCTTTACAGAAGATTTCTGAAATCTTGCATTCTAATTTCTTGTTTAATTAAGTTCACACAAATTCACCATTTTAATATGCTACTGAGTATTTTTATAATAAAGGAAATAAATATGTTATAAATAAATAAAGTTAGATTATAGAGATATCTGTCTTTGCTGATTGCATCTTTATTTCAACCAGAAATATTATTATTGTTTCAGTTGTATATATTATATTTTAATGGTAACTTGATATTTACTTTTATAATGGTTATAATTTGTTTTTTAAATCTTGCCTTCTACATATTAATTGCATGCAATAAATCTGTAGAGCATCTGTACTATTTGTTTCCAAACTAAATGAATTGAAAATACAGTGGTATAAATCAGAAGTTACAAAACAGCTTTGGTTCATGGTTTTTCCTTCAATGTGTTAGTAATATTTTCAAAGTAGTCCTTGGCCAAAAGAAAAGTATCTAACAAATCCATTTATCCTTTTATTAAGAGGTTAGGTCCAAACAAAATAACATGTATTTATATCTTAATAATTTAGTAGCTGTTGATAAATAATACATAGGAACCTAACCACTTCTGCCTGCCAGCCTGATCACCCCTAACCACTCTCCTGCCAGCCTGATTAATGCCTAACTGCTCCTCTGCCAGCCTATTTGCCCCTAACTGTCCTTCCCTGCTGGCCTGGTCACCCCCAGCTGCTCTCCCTTGCAGGCCTGGTCCCTCCCAGTTACCCTCCCCTGCTGGCCTGATCGCCCACAACTGCCCTCCCTTTGCTGCTGGCCTGGTCCCTCCCAACTACCCTCCCCTGCTGGCCATCTTATGGTGGCCATCTTTTTTTTTTTTAATGTATTACATTGTGTACATATCTTCCCATTGCCCCCCCACCCCACCCCCACCCCACTCCCATGCATGCCCTAACCCCCCAGTGTCTTGTGTCCATTGGTTATGCTTATATGCATGCATACAAGTCCTTTGTTTGATTTCTTACCTACCCCACCTGTCCCTAACCTTCCCACTGTAGTTTGACAGTCTGTTTGATGCTTTACTGCCTCTGTATCTATCTTTTTGTTCATCAGTTTATAATGTTCTTTATTATCCATAAATGAGTGAGATCATGTGTGCCGGAAACCAAATATTGTTCTCCCTAAATGGATGTAAACAGGAGACCAGAAGGCTGGTCAACCTTAATTGCTCTGAAAGGTCAGAGCTAATTACTCACTATTTAGTTTAAAACATGGTTAGCTGAAGCATCCTCTACCTGTTTATTTCATGTTAATTTCTGTTTTTGTTATTTCCTGCCTAAAGGCTAGGGGGGTGTCCAAGAGCCTTAATAAAAGAGAGAAAAAGGCCAGAGCAAGTGGCAGTCCTTTCCACTAGAGGAAGGCTCCCGCCTGGCCCCCCAATATCGCCAGATTAATCTTTTCTAGTCTCTCATTTCGTTTGCGTGCGGCCTCCTTCAGAACCCGAACCCTGAACCGGGAACCCTGAACCACGCGGGACGTGGAAAGAGGTTCCCACACATGTGGTATTTTTCTTTTATTGACTGGCTTATTTCACTTAGCATAATGCTCTCCAGTTCCATCCAGGTTGCTGCAAATGGTAAGAATTCCTTTTTTATGGCAGCATAGTATTCCATTGTATAGATGTATCATAGTTTTCTGATCCACTCATCTGCTGTCGGGCACCTCGGCTGTTTCCAAATCTTAGATATGGTAAATTGTGCTGCTGTGAACATAGGGGTGCATATACCCTTTCTAGTTTCTTAGGATTTATTCCTAGGAGTGGGATTACTGGGTCAAATGGGAGTTCCATTTTTAGTATTTTTGTGGTGGCCATCTTGTGTCCACATGGGGGCAGCCATCTTGTGTGTTGGAGTGATGGTCAATTTGCATATTACTCTTTTATTAGATAGTATCTACAATTGCTGACTAATGGAATATGTATGCCCACTGGGCATTACCTAAATTCTCAAACCTAGGAATCAGATTGGGTGCCTCCTCTATAATTTTCTGTTCTATTTGATTTGGGGGTAGTACTTTGCAAAGATAAAAAGTCATTGAAAGGAGTATAATGTTAAAACTGGGAACTATCTTAAACTAGTACTGTTGTATCTGACATGTTTCATTTTCTCTCAATTTTAAATATTCTGTAATTCACTGTGGCATCATATGACACACAGTAAAGCAGTTTGGCGAACTCAAGTGTAAATAATTATCTTGAACTAATAAGTGTTTCTTGACTTTATGTTTTAAAAATATGTGGAAGCATTTTTTTTAAATGTAAAAGCACTAAATTTAGACAAGTGTGAGAACTAAAGATTGATTTTACGTTATCAAATCCATAAAGTAAAGATTTTGATGTTAAATGAATTTTTTTAAAAAGGTGCTAGAATGGGATTTTAAGTAAATCCTGAGATTCTTTTTCAGTCTTCATGATCAGTACATTTGGTTGTATCTTACTTATAGATTCTATCAGTCATGGTTCTTTAGAAAAATAGACGTGTGTTTGTGTGTGTGTGTTGTGTATAGAGGAAGGAAGAAAATAAGGGAGGGAGATTGAATGTATGTTTGTATACATGCACACCAGAGATATTTTAAGGAAATGGTTCATATGATTGATTGTAGGGATTCGCAAGTTCTAATTTTGTAGGGTAGGATAAAAACTCAAACAGGATTTGTGTGTTATAGCCCTTACAATTTTTTTTTTATTATAGTTGACATACAATATTAGTTTAAAAGTGTACAACAAAACAATCACCACTATAAGTCTAGTAACCATCTGTTACTATACATAGTTATTACAACACTAGTAGCCCAGTGCACGAAATTCATTCACATTAAAAGGGAATTAATTAGAGGAAATATTTTAATATTGCTGTTTGCCCTTTCTCTATAATAGAAGTGTCAGAGATTAAAGAAAATTAATAAAATATATATGAAAATCTTACTCCTGTCAGAGTTTGGGGTGCACTGCGGGACCCAGAGTCAATTCCCTGCCCACCTGTGTGCACCTTGAAATTGTGTGAGACCCAGACCTGGTCAGCCCCATCCCCATTGGGCAAGATCCAGACCTGGCTAGCCCAATCCCCATCAAGATCTGCCAGGCAGGAGGCACATCCTCAGGTCCCCCGTCAAGCCCCACCAGGTGGGGGAGGGTGTGCAGCCTTAGGTCCCTTGGCGCATGCCGGGTTGGGGGTGCAGCTTCAGGTTCCCTGACACATTCTCAGGTCCCCTGGCCCAGTGCTGGGGAGGGGGGTGCAGCCTCAGGTCCCCTGCTCTGGCCCCGCACCATGCAGCCTTAGGTCCCTGCTGATTGCTCATTACAGTAACCCCGCCTTCCCTTTTTTTGCAAGTGGCAAAATTTTATTTATTTTTATTTAATAAAACTTTATTGTTCAGATTATTACATTCATTTCTCTTTCCCCCCCCCCCCATAACTCCCTTCCACCTGGCTCCCACCCCTCCCTCTACTCTTACCTCCCCCAGCATTGTCCTCATCCATAGGTGTATGATTTTTGCCCAGTCTCTCCCTGCACCCCCCTCACTCTTTCCCCCCTGAGAATTGTCAGTCCACTCCCTTTTATATATATATATATATTTTTTTTTTTTACAGAGAGGAAGGGAGAGGGATAGAGAGTTAGAAACATCAATGAGAGAGAGACATTGAGCAGCTGCCTCCTGCACGCTCCACACTGGAGACATGCCCGCAACCAAGACACATGCCCCTGACCGGAATCGAAGCTGTGACCCTTCATTCCGCAGGCTGACGCTCCATCCACTGAGCCAATCCCTTTCTATGCTCTTGATTCTATTATATTCACCAGTTTATTCTGTTCATCAGATTTTTAATTCACTTAATTTTTAGATTCACTTGTTGATAGATATGTATTTGTTATTCATAATTTTTATCATTACCTTTTTCTTCTTCCTCTTCTTAAAGAGTACCTTTCAGCATTTCATATAATACTGGTTTGGTGCTGATGAACTCCTTTAGCTTTTTCTTCTCTGTGAAGTTCTTTATCTGCCCTTCAATTCTGAATGATAGCTTTGCTGGATAGAGTAATCTTAGTTGTAGGTTCTTTCTCTTCATCACTTTGAATATTTTTTGCCACTCCCGTCTGGCCTGCATAGTTTCAGTTGAGAAATCAGCTGACAGTTGTATGGGTGCTTCCTTGTAGGTAATGAACTGTTTTTCTCTTGCTGCTTTTAATATTCTCTCTTTGTCTTTTGCTCTTGGCATTTTAATTATGATGTGTTTTGGTGTGGTCCTCTTTGGATTCCTTTTATTGGGGATTCTGTGTGCTTCCTGCACTTGTAAGTCTATTTCTTTCACCAGATGTGGGAGGTTTTCAGTCATTATTTCTTCAAATAGGTTTTCAGTATCTTGCACTCTCTTCTTTTGGCACCCCCATAATTCTGATGTTGGTACGCTTGAAGTTATCTCAGAGGCTCCTTACACTATCTTCACATTTTTGGATTTTTTTTTTCTTCTTGCTTTTCCAGTTGAGTGTTTTCTGCTTCTTTGTATGTCAAATCTTTGACTTGATTCTTGTGGTCCTCTATTCTGTTATTAGGTCTCTGTAGAATATTTTTTATTTCAGTCAGTGTATGTTTAATTTCTAGTTGGTCCTTTTTTATCTTCTCTTGTGTCTCGCTAAATTTTTCCATCTTTTCTAGGAAATTCTTGAAAAACCTTATAATTGTGGTCTTGAGCTCTATATCCAGTCATTTGTTTTCCCCCATTTCTTTTGTTTGTGATCTGTTCCTTTGTCTCCACATTTTCACTGTGCTGGAAAAACTTCTGTGCTGGAATCAGCCTTATTATACAAGACTTGCAAAACTGAAAAGCCTCTTTGTTGAGCTTGGGTGGGTAGAGTCTGAGGGCTGAGCAGACAGTCTTGGCTTACAGTCATTCCACCCTATGTGGCCTCTGAGCCTCAAGTGTCTCTCGGTAATCACTACAGCTGTCTCTGTGCACACGTGCCTTTAGACCTCTGCCTTTCAGGTTTTTTTGCGCTCTGTAAGGATCTGTATGAGACTGGGTCCCCAAGGTCTTGCCCGAAACTGGGGTTCAGTGCAGTTAGAAGTGGTGCAGTTGGGAGGCTCTGTCTTCCACCCACTAGAGAAAACCAGCCGTACAATCAGCAGTCCGTCTTCTGAGCGCAGTGGTGTGTGCACCCCCAGACCTCTGCCCTTTCGCAGCTCCCCTAAATTTCCATGCACTCCTCCCTTTTCACAGTCCAGACTCCCCCCGTATGATTCTCTCCTGAAACTGGGGTTCAGTGCCGTAGGATAAGGGTTTCAGTGTAGTTGGGAGTCTTCGTCTCCCTCCTGCTAGAGGAAGCTAGCCAGGCACTCTGCCGCCCGCTCTCTCCACATGCCTGTCTCTATACCTCAGTTTTTTTGCAGCTCCTCTGAGTGTCTGTGAGCCCCTCTCTTTCCTTCTAGTTGTAGAATTTCCACTCAGCCAACTTTTCTGTGGTTCTGGATGATGTCCATTCTCTCTTTTAGTTGTAGTTGTGAAATTGTCATGCAAGGCAGCAGTTTAGGTGTTCACCTATGCTACCATCTCGATTTCTCTCTAAAATTTTATTATTTTTTATGTCTAAGTAATATTCCATTCTATACATGTACCACATTTTCTTTTTGTATTCTTCTACTAATGCATAGTCTTGAAGCAGGATTTCTCCTTTTCTGGAAAACCTTAATTTTTTTCTGAAGACTTTAAACTGATTGAATTACATTACGTAGGGTAATCTCCTGCCCTTAAAGTAACACATTGTAAATGTTAATCAGACCTATAAAATGCCTTTACAACAGCATCTAGATTGCTATTTAAACAAACAATTGGATACCTTAGCCTAGCTGAGTTGAAAGTAAATCTATTTAGTTCTCAGAATTAATTGGCTCTCAAGATTAATTAATGTTGAATTATGGTTTGCTTAAATATTCCTTTCTGGTTCAAGGCTTGCCCCAAATTCTTATATTCTAATTTTTGGTTGCTGCAATTGAACTTTAACCATGCCTTATGATATTTTAACCTATCCACAAGTAGGCAGTATTTCAAATATTTTGAGATGCCTCTTGGTCTTTTTTTTTTTTCAGATGGATCAGCTTTTGGGAAATATGATTGAAATGTGGGTTGATCGTATGGATAACATTACTCAGCCTGAAAGAAGAAAACTTTCAGCTTTGGCTTTGCTTTCTCTTCTGCCATCTGATAATAGGTGAGGAAACGTTTTCTTAAAATTTGCTTCTTTAAAGCATCAAAATATTAGCACTGTTTTGGTCATTTGGTGTTGCTATGTGTTTCTGGACAGTATTGTTTAACATATATGTCTGCTAATTTTATTAGATAATGATGTGGCAAATGTTAGTCTAGATCTAAAAATACATGAATGGGAATGGTGGGCACTGCAATTTAATGGTCATATTAATTTTCCAATTTATGTGATTCTTGTCTGAATTTCCATTTTTTATAATAACCGGATTTTATTAATGTCCTCTTTATATTTAGAGGACCTTAATAAATCTTTATATATAGCGGCCCTTAATAGAATCATGGGCCAATACATATAATTGGCTCATGACATAATTTAGGGAGATTTATATTCACATACTTTAGTGGAAGGTAATATTGAAGTCAGCAGTATTATCATTTCCTGTTATACTCTTTCTTCTACTTACATCTACATAGTTGTTGGAGTTTGGGGAAATTTTCTCCCTTCCACATCCCCAGTGATGTTCCCTGGTTAATTTCCCATGTAATAGTAATTTCCTGTTCCTGTGTTTCTTTTATACTTTGCAGTATAACATTCCCCTTGCCTAAAATAAGCAGGTCTAGAGAATAACATTGGTAATGATTTTCTTAACCAGGCTAAATTGGGAAATGTTACTTTCTTCTCCTTTCATCCTAATGGATTTTCAAATGCAGAAATATATTGTTCTAAAGCAGGATTTCTCAACCATAGTTCTAGTGACATTTGGGGCCAGATGATTATTTATTGAGGGGCAGTCCTGTGCATTGTAGGATTCTTAGCAGCATCCCTGGCCTTGACCATATAGGAGTGCCAATGGAACCTCCTACCTCCAATTTAGAAGCACTGTTCTAAAGAATGGTCCTTGAGAAACTATTAATCTCTTTTACCCTAATCCATCATTTCTGGTTCAGGAGTTTGGTAAAAGACTTAGACTTTATAACCACACTCAAATCCTAGTGTTATTCAGTTGTGAATGACAGTGGTCAAGTAACTTAACTTCCCTGTGCTTACCTTTCCTTGTTTTTAAAATGGGGATACTAATAGCATCTTTCTGATGAGGGTATTGTATTGTAAAGGTTAAATGAGTTTACATATGTAATGTCAAACTAGGTAGATGAGGTTAATTGTTTTTATTTTACTCTTTTCTTTTTCTCTTCCTCATTTATCCGTCATTCAGTTACCTTAGTACAAAGTTCTAAATTAAGTCTCTGTACATGTACATGCATTCTTTTTAAATTCAGTACATTTTTAGTATCTGTATCTGTATATTAGTTCACTTTAAAAATGTGTTTTAACTACCTATATCCTAAGGAATGTCCCCTTCTGCTTCATGAAGTTTTATAGTATTGTGCATTGTCTCCAACTTAATGATAGATAAATGTGCTTATGTGTACTCGATATAGTGTCATTATATTTTCTTGGTCACCTTCTGAACATAGCACAATCATTTTTTTGGTTGTTGTTTAATTGTGCAGTACAATTGTCTTGTGTCCTTTTGTTTTAGTATTTCTTTGGCTGTAATAATTTCAAGTTTGAATTGTCTTCCCTTTTTAGTGTCTATAATGTTCCTATATGGAGTAAAGTTTCCTTCAGCTAATTTTTATATGAAAATAACATAATTTACACTTTTCTTGTTTAATGGTTTCCAAAGTGTTTTCCTTCAAAGGTATATATTAACAAAAATTATTACTTATAGATGAAAACAGTCAAACTTTCTTTGATCTGTTTTTTAAAATAGCAATTCATCCTCCATCTTTAAGAACACATTTTTTTTTATAATGCAATTCTAAGAATTTTAGTTGTGAATAAGTGTTCTCTGAGATCAAGTGTTTTAAGAATTTTAAATTTCACTTTTTTTTTTTAGATTAAAGCGGTCACCAATGTGGAGTATATTTTAAAATTAAATTTATATCTTTTTATTGTTGAATAATATTTTCTTGTACAGATAATACCTACCACATTTTGTTTATCATTTATCAGATGATGGTTATTTGAATTGTTTCTGCTTTTTGGCTATTATTATTAATGCTGCTATTATTTGTGTATAAGTTTTCATTTAGATATTTGTTTTCCTTTCTCTTTTTTTAAAAATATATTTTATTGATTTTTTATAGAGAGGAAGGGAGTGGGATAGAGAGTTAGAAACATCAATGAGAGAGAGACATTGATCAGCTGCCTCCTGCACTCCCCCTACTGGTGATGTGCCCGAAACCAAGGTACACGCCCTTGACCAGAATCAAACCTGGGACCTTTCAGACCGCAGGCTGATGCTCTATCCACTGAGCCAAAACGGTTTTGGTTCCTTTCTCTGGGGTATTGCTGGGACATATGATGACTGTTTTACCCCTTGAGGAACTGCCAGACTGTCTTTCATAGTGGTTCTAATTTCTTTGTGTCTTTGTTAATACTTGTATTTTTTCTTTATTCTTATAGCTACTCTTGGTGCACAAAATTTGTGCACAGTGGGCGTGGGGTGGTGTCCCTCAGCCCAGCCTACACCCTCTCCAATCTGGGACTACTTGCTTCCAACCGCTCGCCTGCTTGCCTTCCTGATTGCCCCTAACTGCTTCTGCCTGCCAGCCTGATCACACCCTAATCACTCCCTTACTAGCCTGATTAATGTCTAACTGCTCCCCTGCCAGCCTGGATGCCCCCAACTGCTCTCCCCTGCCGGCCTAGTGGCCCCCAACTGCCCTCCCCTGCAGGCCTTGTTACTCCCAATTACCCTCCCCTGTAGGATTGGTTCTGCTCTCCCCTGCAGGCCTGGTCACCCCCCAACTGCCCTCTGCTGCCAGCCTGGTCACCCTAACTGCCCTTCCCTCTAGGCCTGATCGCCCACAACTGCCTTCCCCTGCCAGCCATCCTGTGTCCACATTGGGCGGCCATCTTGTGTGCTGGAGTGTGATGGTCAATTTGCATATTACCTCTTTATTATATAGGATATTAGTGGTTGTGATGTGATATCTGATTGTGGTAGGTACATTTTTTAGCTGGTTTTGTTGCACCATTACTCACCTTTGGGACTCTTAACTTGACACACAGACTTTTCACTGTTAGTGGAATGGATTGATTAATCTGTACAGATTTGGGGAAAAAGCATACAAATTTAATATGTTTTAGATGATACTAGCTTCTTAACAAGGAAATGAAGACCAGGAGAAATTTTTAAACCTCTTTGTTTTTATTGGTTTGATGCAGAGTGGATGTAAAGTTGTGGAAAGATAATAAGGGCTAAGGGTATGAGGTAAGTGTACTAAAGTGGAAGAAATTGTGTAAGACCTGTTTGTTTGGGTTCTGGCCAGAGTCCTCTTATCTTTGGAGATAAAGATGTACCTCTCACATGAAAGTTTTTTTTTTTAAATATATTTCCTTATTGATTTCAGAGAGGAAGGGAGAAGGAGAGAGAGATAGGAACATCAATGATTAGAGAGAATCATTGATTGGCTGCCTTCTGCACACCCCCCACTGGGAATCAAGCCCACAATCCAGGCATGTGCCCTTGGCTGGAATCGAACCTGGGACACTTCAGTCCCGCAGGCTGACACTCTATCCACTGAGCCAACCCGGCTAGGGCTCACATGAAAGTTTATAATTTCTTTCAGGGGTGTAGGATAGAGGGAATGGGGGTGTATCTGGGAATTAGAGGGTCAGAGAGAGACCTTTTCATTTCTGCTATTTTCTTAAAATTCTTTACTCTTAAAATATTCAATGTTGCTACATTTTGGGGTAGCATGTCCTGAAGCCCATATATCTAAGTTGTATGATGCAATTAAAAAACAATAGCCAGTCACAAAGTATATTTGTGAGAATTGTAGATCGCTTGATAAAGACCTTTTATCCAGTACATACCTCTGTGTGTTTTTTATTGTCATAAAAAGATAGTGCTTGGTATTATACAAAGTGCTTAATATGGAAATAATTCATATTGTTATCTGAAGTAATTGTCTTGATGTGAAGTAAATGTGCTTTAATATTGAAAGGGGAATTTTAGTGTACAATTATATATTATCACTGATATTTTAAGTGTATTGTTAGAATATTGGTAAGATTAATAAAAGTCAGAATTAGAAAACCTAAGCAATCAGCTTTTTGGAAAATTATGACTAAATAATATGTACTATAAACAATTAATAGTCAATTCTTTAAATCCTTACCTTAAAATATTACATTATAGCCCTTGTCAGATGGCTCAGTTGGTTGGAGCATTGTCTTATACACCAAAAGGTTGCGGATTGGATTCTTGATGGGACGTGGGGGGTGCATGTGGGAGATGGCTGATCAATGTTTCTCTCTCACATTGTTCTTTCTCTTTTTAAAAATATATATATTTTATTGATTTGTTACAGAGAGAAAGGGAGAAGGATAGAGAGTTAGAAACATCGATGAGAGAGAGACATCTATCAGCCGCCTCCTGCACACCCGCTACTGGGGATGTGCCTGCAACCAGCATACATGCCCTTGACCGGAATCGAACCTGGGACCTTTCAGTCCACAGGCCGACGCTCTATCCACTGAGCCAAACTGGTTTCGGCTCACATCATTCTTTCAATCCCCCTTCCTCTTTCTCTAAAGTCCCTAAAAAAATATCCTTGTGGGAAAATTAAAATATATACACACTTAATCCTAAAAAATTCAAAACTTATTCATATGTATATGTAGTAAAATGTCATTTAAGGGCCTCTTTCACTCTCCCCAGTTTTTCTCCCCCAAAACATAACTTTTGTCAGTAATTTGGAATGCAACTTGATATCATTATATACTGTACGGATTGTACCTTTAATATATAGGGTGGAGCAAAAGTAGGTTTACAGTTGTTTGTATGGAAAATCATGCAATAATTTCTAAATAATACAAGAATAAACTATGTTTTGCATACTTAACAACTGTTAAACCCATTTTGCAACATCTTTGTATTAAGGCACTAATTGGTAGTATTCATTATATATTATATCCCCATTTTTTCTTTGGAAAAATTGAAACAGAACAGAGAGAATAGTGTAACATTTGTGTTCATTATTCTAAATTGCTTGTTTATTTTGCTACTGTTTTTTTTAATATATTTTTTTTATTGATTTTAGAGAGGAAGGAAGAGGGAGAGAGAGAGAGGAAGAGAGAGAGAGAGAGAGAGAGAGAGAGAGAGAGAGAGAGAGAAAGAAACAGTGATGAGAGAGAATCATTGATCTGCTGCCTATTACATGCCCCACATGGGAGACTGAGCCCATAACCCAGGCATGTGCCTTGACTGGAAATCAAACCGTGACCTCCTGGTTCATAAGTTGATGCTCAGTCACTCAGCTATGCTGGCCAGGTACTACCTGTTTTTTAAGGAATAAAATAAAGTCGAAATTTCTAATATGTATTCAAAACAAGATAAATATTTTATGCATTTAAAAATTCACAAAAAATTATATTACTCTATTTTATCTTATTCAGTTTGCTTTTAACACTCAATAGCTCTCGGTTGTTGATGTATATAGTATTTGCTTATTCTGAAAATTTTAAATTTTCAAGTTTTTCCTTTTAAAAATACTTATTTTTAAAATTATGCAGTTATTTAGCTGTGTGCAGTAGGAACACTCAAATTAACTGCATTCTGAAAAATAAGTTCCTGAGGTTTTCTTTCAACAATACTTTTGAAACAGATAAACTTACTTCCTGTCTCTCAGTTTCCTGTATCCATGGCAACCTCTGTTTTACACACTGACTGTGGAGGAACTAATGTGAAGAGTGGTGTTTCCTGAGCAAACTGTGACTTTAAAAGAGAAAAAAAGTTGGAAGGGTGGAGGTCAATGGTGCCACAGAAAGAAATGGAGCTTAGAAATTTCTCTCTACAGATTTAGAAAGAAAAACTTTATCTGAATCAACTGAGTGTTAATAATATGAATGTCCTATTCTTGGTAAGATTATTTATTTAATATAAGCTTTTGTTCAAACAAAAAAATAATTTTGGTTTGTGATAAACTGTAGTTTCAATAGAATTTAATTGTTTTGTAATGAATTTGTATTTTTATAGTTTATAATGTTATTTAATTGATATTAGGCTTTAAGTTGATAAAGGGACATACTGTATCCAAAGACCATTATTCCTGTATCATCATTTGTCACTTTTGTTATAGTCATTTGTAATATTTTAAATGAACTTAGCAAACATTTTATTTTGCAGTTCATTAAATTTGAGTTATTTTTGTCAAACAATGGATTAATGTATGGCCTTGAGGTGCCAATAATACTAGAACATATTCCAGACTCATTTTTTTATGGTATCATTGTAGTATAACTTATATGTACTTAGTATTATTGGCTGCTTTTAAATAAAATAGAATAGAATACAAAATTTCTGGTATTTTAAAACTTGCATTTTAAGAACATTTTTATGATTTAAAGTTTTACCTTCTCATAGCCCATGTTGATAGAAACAGAAAAATCAAAAACAGGGCTATGTGCGGATTACATTTTTCTCTGCCTTGCTTATGAACTTTTCTTCTTGTTACCTGTAATCTTGCATTATTAATCCATAAGGAGATAGTTGCTTGTGTGTCTGTTTGCCAGCTCTGCACTGGGAGACAAATGAACTGCCACGATTTAGGCCTTTCAGTATTCCTACGAATTTTTCTGAAATTATAGTTTTTTTCTGTTCTGGGCTAAAATAACTTATTTCATGTAAATAAAAGTGAATTAACAGGGCTTCATTCTCTTTTAGCATTATATTAGGGTAATGCTGGCACTTTATGTATATCTAAAAGTTTTTGTTTATTTGAGGCACCTCTATTTTCTATATCTAAATAATAATTGTATGAAACATTTGGATCCTGGAGTATCTGAGGGGCTTTCCAGTCTTTGTAATTTATATTTATAGTGTAAATTAATATCCTTTGTTCCAAGAGGAGTATTTAATGATCTAGTTTCAGTTTGGTACTTAAATCTGCAAAGAAATTACATCACTCTCCTTGGGAGTGGTACTTTGCTGGCATGATTGCTCTTTGGATAATTGATTTATCTAACAATAACATTTTGAGGATATCAGACACAGGCTTTCAACATCTTGGAAAATTGTATTATTTGTACCTAGAAGGTAGTAATTTAGCAAAAGTACCATCACATGCTTTTGAAGTACTTAAGAGTCTTAAGAGGCTTTCTTTGTCTCATAAAAGCAATACAGTCCTTTGCATTTAAAGGGCTTGTCAACTTGGGATATTTGCTTCTGAAAAATTCAAGAATCGAAGACATTACTAGGGATGGGTTTAATGGATTTAAAACTCTTAAACATTTTATCTTAAGTCATAATGATTTAGAAAATTTAAATTTTGACACATTTGGATGTTAAAAAATTTAACTTACGTTAATTAAATTAGACAGAAGTAGAATAATCAGCATTGATAACAATACAGTTGAGAACATGGGAGCATATTTGAAGATCTTTAATCTGTCATTTAATAATCTTACAGACTCACATCCAAGGGTCCTTAAGCCATTGTCTTCATTGACTCATCTTCAGGCAAATTCTAATCCTTGGAAATGTAACAGCAAACTAATGGGCCTTCGCAACTAACTAACTGGCTGGCATCTTCAGCCATTACCTAAACATCTATTGTCAGAACCTCCCCCCCATCCATGCGTGGCAGAGCATTGCATTATATTAAGTGGACTGACTGTACAGATTGCGATACATCTTCGACAAATGTATTCAGAGCTTGGGCTATAAAATCTCTTCATATTCATCACAAGACTACTGCGTTAATGATGGCCTGGCATAAAGTAACCACAAATGGGAAACATTTGGAAAACACCGAGAACATTTCTATTGGGGAACAAAGTTCACCTTCCAGTAGATTTTTTCAAGAGAATACCTTTGCTAATCCACTAGAGGCTACTGCAGTGAAATTACAGCTTGCTTCTTCTGTTAACTTGAATTTGGAAAAAATCAGCGCTCTACCAATTGATGCTGCTTCAGTGTCAGGGAAGACATCTCTAATTTGTACACAAGAAGTTGAAAGGTTAAATGAGGCTTTTGACATTTTGCTAGCTTTTTTTATCATAGCTTGTATTTTAATTGTGTTTTTGATCTACAAAGTTGTTCAATTTAAACAAAAACTAAAGACATCAGAAAACTCAGGGGAAAATAGACTTGAATATTACAGCTTTTATCAGTCTGCAAGGTATAATGTAACTGCCTCAGTTTGTAACACTTGCCAAAATTCTCTCGAAAGCCCTGGTTTGGAGCAGATTCAACTTCATAAACAAACTGTTCCTGAAAATGAGGCACAGGTCATTCTCTTTGAACATTCTGCTTTATAATTCAACTAAGTAGTGGCTATAAGAAACTTTAGTGCCATGGACATGAATAAAATTGAAGCTTCCTTGTAGAATTATAAACTTTATTTGAATATATAATGAATTACATGAGCTTAGCATTAATAAATAATGTTTTTAATAACTTGTGAATATTGTATTTATTCAGCAGATACCTTTTTTGATAAGCACTATATTAAGTATTAATAATAGCTAACATTTTTCTATACCAAGCACTCTACTAAGTACTTGAGATACTACATTTAATCTTTAAAAAGCCTTGTAAGGCCTGTCTGGTGTGGCTCACTGTTTGAGTACTGACCCATGAACCAGAAGGTCCTGGTTCCCTTTCAGGGCACATGCCTAGGTTATGGGCTCGATCCCCGTAGGGGATGTGCAGGAAGTAGCTGCTCAATAATTCTCATCATTGATGTTTCTATCCCTCTCTCCATTTCCCTTTCTCTCTCTGAAATCAATAAAAACATATTTTAAAAAAATGACCTGTAAGGTAGTGCTGTCTACATTTGACAAATCAGGAAACCTAGGCAGAATGAGTTTGAGAAACTCCCACATTCTCACAGCTTTTGACACTTCCTAGGTCTATCTGACTCTAAAGCCCATGCATTTAATTTCATGCTACACTTTGCTTAGGTGCTAAGATTATAGTTGTAAAAACCATAAGCACAATTCCTATTCTTCGTAGAGCTTAATATCTAGAGGGAACACGTGGTTATAATACAGTACTTATTTACAGTTTACATTTTCTTTATACTTTATTTGAGATCTCATGGAACAAAAATTTTTATGTTACAGTGTAGTTTCCTCATGTTTTGGCTTTCAAAACCCCTTCACCCATCTTTTTTTTTGTCTATGAAAGTCTCCTTAAGCACTCGTTTTCAAGTCTTCTAGAATGGGGACCTTTGAAATAATAGAAAATACTTTTCACTTATAATCCTCTCAGACCTTGTCTTATGTATATCTTTATTTGGATGTTCATTAATATTCTTTAATAAACTGGTAAACAGGTATTTCTTTGAGCTGCTATAGCAAATTAATGGAACTCAAAGAGGGTGTTGTGGAAACCTCTGATTTACAGACAGTTGATCAGAAGCACAGATATAGTGTCCTCATGCCCTCACCCCCTTGGTTAGGCTTATATGCATGCACACAAGCCCTTTGCTAATCTCCCCCTCACCACCAGCCTCCCTACCTTCCCTCTGAGGTTTGACAGTCTGATTGATGCTTTTTTCTCTTAGGACCTGTTTTTGTTCATCAGTTTATGTCTCATTATATTCTACAAATGAGTGAGATTATGTGATATTTATCTTTCTCCTCCTGGCTTATTTAGCTTAGCATAATGCTCTCTAGTTTCATCCACACTATTGCAAATGGTAAGAATTCCTTCTTTTTTACAGTAGTGTAGTATTCCATAGTGTAGATGTACCACAGTTTCTTAATCTACTCTTCTGCTGATGAGCACTTAGGCTGTTTCCAAATCTTATCTATGGTAAATTGTGCTGCTGTGAACATAGGGGTGCATATATCTTTTCTGATTTGTGTTTCTAGTTTCTTGGGATATGTTCCTAGAAGTGGGATCACTGGGTCAAATAGCCGTTTCATTTTTAGTTTTTGAGGGAACTCCATACTGTTTTCCACAGTTGCTGCACCAGTCTGCATTCCCACCAGCAGTGCATGAGGGTTCCTTTTTTCTCTGCATCCTCATCAGCACTTGTCATTTGTTGATCTGTTATAATAGCCATTATGACAGGTGTGAGATGGTACCTCATTGTCATTTTGATTTGCATCTCTCAGATAATTAGTGACTTTGAGCATGTTTTCATATGTCATTTGGACTTCCTTATGTCCTCTTTTACAAATTATCTATTTAGGTCCATTGCCCATTTTTTTATTGGGTTGTTTATCTTCCTTTTGTTAAATAGTATGAGTTCCCTGTAAATGCTGGAGAGTAAACGCTTATCGGTGATAACATTGGCCAATATGTTCTCCCATGCAGTGGGCTTTCTTGTTGTTATGTTGATGGTTTCTTTTGCTGTACAGAAGCTTTTTATTTTGTTGTAGTACCATTTGTTTATTTTCTCTTCAGTTTCCATTGCTCTAGGAGCTATATTGGTGAAGATAATGCTTCAGCATATGTCTGAGATTTTGCTGCCTGTGGATTCCTCTAATATTTTTATGGTTTCCCATCTTATGTTTAAGTCCTTTATTTTTGTGAATAGTGTAGGTTGGTGGTCTAGTTTCATTTTTTTTCATGTATTTGTCCAATTTTCCCAACACCACTTATGAAGAGACTGTCTTGACTCCATTGTATGTTCATGCCTTCTTTGTCAAATACTAATTGAGCATAGTGGTTTGGGTCGATTTCTGGGTTCTATTCTATTCCATTGGTCTATATGTCTGTTCTTGTGCCAGTACCAGGCAGTTTTGAGAACCGTGGCTTTGTAGTACAGCTTGATGTCTGGTATTGAGATTGATCATGTAACACTGTTTTCCAGAGCACGTTATTTTCATTTTGGTCTGAGCTTTGTGACATACAGCACTTTCCAGGAATTTAACTCCAAGCCACAAGAACCTTTTCATATAACTTTAATAACATTAGCACACTCGGCTTTACAAAACTTGTCCTGAAAGTATATATATATTCATGATTACCCTGTAGTTATTTTATTGCATAGCTTTGTTTTCAACAATGTCCAGTATACACAGAGTGGCCAGATCTCTGAACGAGCCTATTAGAGGCCGGTGCATGAATTCATGCATGGGTGGGGTCCGGCAACCTGACCAGGGGGTGGGGGCATGGGCAGTTGGTGGGCCTGCCTGCTGGTTGAACTCCTGATCAAGGGGACAGTTTACCATATTAGCCTTTTATTATATTGGATATTCACTGAGAGGCCAGATTATTATGTGTCAAAGGTCATAATAATCTGGCCACTTGATGTATGTGGTAAGGTCATACCTCAATCTCATAATTACCAAATTCCTAGTAAATTCTTTTACTTTTTTTTTTTTTTTTTTTACAAAACAAGAATCAATTTGTCAAGTGAATTCTATAAACATGCAAAACAAGCATTTCTTAGGCTTCTTCAATGGAATGTTTTCCCCAAATAGTTTCATACAGTCTTTGATCACCTCCTTTTTTTAGTGAACCTTAGTATGTCTTCATTTAACAATGTTTCTTTCTTAAAGCAGCCTTACTCTTGAAAATCATATAATATGGCAGTTTCTTTTCATAGTTGATTGTAGTTATTTTTCATTGTCTTCATAATCACCTTTTCCCCCTTGTGTATGTGCATTAAAAACAGTTATTTAGGGAAATGGTTTATAATATAAATGCCTTTGTAAGTATCATTGTTGATTATAAAAAATACAATTTTCATTTTAAAATAACTTAGTGAATTTCCATTCTGAATTTTTTTTTTATTCCATTTCCTTTCCAGTATTTGTCAGGGGTATTATTAATGCACTTTTCCATGACCATGCAGAGAATTGCCCTGTAGAAAGGATATATATTTCCATGTAAATAACAAAAGTATTTGCAGCCTTGGTCCTGGAAAAATACTTAATGGGGATTGGGGGGTTGGGTGGGGGAGAAAGCAAACTAATTTTAGTGTAAATGTCACCATTTTTGTAGCCTCTGATATGGTAGAAATTGTATAATAGGACTGATAAATCAAGGCTTTCTTCTGTTGCCATTTTCTTTCAATAAACTTATTTTTTGCTAAATCCTATTAAACAATATAAGTAAAAAAGTATAGTTAAGAAGATACTTTATTTTGTTGTGGCTCTTAGTGCTTAAAATTTTATTTTCTTAAATTACCCTGATTGCACTGAACTATATTTAAGATATAATGAATGATGTGAGAGTTGCCGAAACCAGTGTGGCTCAGTGGGTAGAGTGTCGGCCTGCGGACTGAAAGGTTCCGAGTTCGATTCTGGAGCCTTGGTTGCAGGCACATAATTTATGACGAAGGATCCATTATATAAATATGGAAATGTAAAGTGCTCACTAGAAAAATACTAATAAAACTTGGACAAGAAGAAAAAAAACTAAAGTTCTGTTTACATTCAATCTAAGTTTATTATTTAGGGTAACCAAATGAATATTAGAATATTTCATTTATATGTGCCCTTGGGGATTAAATTTTTTTTTATCTTTCTAAAGGCATTTTGTTTTCTGAACACCTGTGTTTGGGATCATAATATACAAAAAGACAGAAATAATTTTAAGCCTGCATTTTTTTAAGTAAGGTAAATAAACACAAAAAAGTTGGATTTTCTTAAAGTACATCTTTTTATAAAGCAAGGAAAAAATCATTTTGCATGAAGTTTCTGCCATTCAGACACTTCACAGATAGATATTTTTATAGACCCAGAGAATACCTTAAAATATAGCTTTAGTAAATATTAAGTCAAGATTAATGTGCATTTGACTGAAAATGTGCATTATTGAAACTGTGAAATTGTTTTAAAAGGTCAAATGTCTCTCCTTACTGTGTACAGTGTTTCATGTTCTCACCTATTTATTTAATGTTTGTGTGTATGTAACATCACTTACCACATACTTGAAAAACAAAACTAGCAAATCTTTGAGAAAGCCTATTTTCTTTTTGTATTGTCTTTGTAACTTGTTTCTTTGCAGATGATTAATATATCGGCCAAGTCTGTAAAATAAGAAAAGGAAAAGAGTTTGTGATAAGTAAAAAGAAAGAAAATTTTTCCTTTTCGATTTTACTTTCATTTTTCTTTTTACGTTCATTCTTCTTTTTCATGGTGTTACGTTTTCCTTGCATTTTCTCAAATAACTATTTCAGAAATAGAGTCTAACACAGCTGACTTTCAGTTCCATTTTCTGCCTCATGTCTCTAGTATAGAGTAATAAGCTGTAATATGTTATCTGCAACTCAGAGCTACCCATGCTTGTAATTTAAAAAGAAATAAGTAAAAATATTCTGAAAAGAAAATGAGCAAGGACTTTGGGGATCATTAATTTCCATGATTATTTATTTAGTGTTCACATTATGCATAATGGTAATCTATGAAACATAAAAATGTTGACATAACATATAGGCTCTGCCTCATGTTACTTATAATCTTAGGGAGAGCAGACAGGAAAAATTAAAGGGCATTAGGAGAAGCCCGTTAGGAGAAGATAGTATAAAAGATGCCACATTAGTTGCATATCAAATGGATAGTGCAGGGGTTTTAGGCTACTGGACATTCAAAGGACAGAGTGCACACTTACAGTGGGTTAAAGTGGTCAGGGAAGGCCTCATGAAGGAAGGGTGAATGAAGGTGAATAGGAAATGGAGGGAGAACATTGGAGGAGCAGGAGGGGAGTATAAGCAGATGGAGGAGTCTGGAACTCTTACATCCAGGTGGTGCTGACTTAACGGGTTGAAAGCTGGAAGAAGAGTAATGCAATGTACCTTTGGAGTGGTGGGTTCGATAGAGAGTGCAGAGGTTCTTGATAGCCCTTGAAAGTTCTTAAATCAAGGAGAAAGAATGAAACTTAAGAGATGGGAGCAGAAAGCATCCATTTGCCTCCTTGAATCCCTCCGTAATAAGGAAGCAATCAGTTGGATCCCATTTAACACTGTGAAATGAAAATAAGTTTATATCAAAATTGGGGGTTCTTTAGGAGGAGCATCTATCCTAATGCAATCAATAAAAGATGAGTTAACTTGAAAATTCTAAGATCCCACGTTTCTGGGGGCCAGTTTATTCTCTAATTATTAATTCTCTAATTATTATTGGCCAGTGCTTCTTTAGCGCTAGTCAGGTAATAAGATTCCCTGACTTCAGGTAAGTGCCAGTTAATGAGTCAGAAATACCTGTAAGAACTAGGAAAGGCAGTTAACTTCAGAATATCATAATAATTTAAAACAAAGAAAGAAAATCTCATTTGTTGTTTAATTCCTTTGTCCTTACAGACTGTTAGTTCATAATCAACTCCTTAGCTTGCACAGTGCTTCCCCCCTCTAAATCATACAACACATAGCATTTACAAGTGCAACACACTTCTCTATGTGCATTCAGAATTATGTGCCCTAGACTTTAAGCTACCTTGAGTTTCTGAGTTCTCTCAGAGTGGTTGTCTTTATCATCCCTGAGGTCTATAGTGATGGTTGACACATTTTGTGGGCTCATAAAATGTTGACTAGAATGAATGAATTTAACTATGGTGAGCTATTCATTAGGAAAGGTTGGCC
The DNA here is from genome assembly GCA_011751065.1 of Lasiurus cinereus. Taxonomy (NCBI): domain Eukaryota; kingdom Metazoa; phylum Chordata; class Mammalia; order Chiroptera; family Vespertilionidae; genus Lasiurus; species Lasiurus cinereus. The sequence continues at coordinate 49,936,373 of JAAGEH010002531.1, read as the reverse complement.
TGGATAATATGACCACTTTTTCTAATCACATCTTTCTGTATACATTAATTGGTATTTTGGTGTAAATACACACCCTGTATTAAGTTTTGTCTAGGATATTCAGCAATCACAGTTTTTGTTGTTGTTGTTGTTGTTGTTTTACTATATTGTAGAAGCTAGTATAGAATTTAGCTAATCTTTTCAGGACTAAATTGCTATGTATTAGTTAATGTGAAATAGCATTTATTAAGCACTGGTTTGAGGTGTTAAGAACTGAGTGAAATATAAAATTACATGGTTTCTCTGGCTACCTTCACTTTTCCACATTATACTCAACAACAGATTTAAATGAATGTGCATGAGAAGACAACTAGAGGATGATACATCGAGAAGAAGTCTAATAAAGTATTACTCATAATTCCTGTAACACACATGAAACAAAACACTTGAAGTGTTTTTCAAAAGAAAATACAACGGAAAGTAATATCTTGTTGTGTTTAAAGAGATAGTGAATATGAGATTATCTAAGGATCTATCTTTTATCATGTCCCCTTTTCCCTCTAAACCTATTTTCATTTTATTCCTCTGAGGGTTTATAGCTCTCATTTGACTAGTTTATTTTAAATGTCTAATCACATATTAAAGCATTTTATTCAGAAAAGTTGTATATTATAAAAAACAAGGTTGATTCTTAATTTATAAAAGACAAGATTGAGAATAATGTGAATAAGTGAAGCATAGACTAATATTCAACACTTCATATTGAATACTGCCTAAAAGAAATAGATTTTTAAAAGCTTCATTTTGAAATGTTATATTTACACATTTGGAGGGAACCCTTTTATAATACTAAAGGAGAACAAAATATATAACTTCTTAATGCTTATTTTCTTTAAATATGTGTTCTATATGCCAGGAAAATACAAGCCTCTTGTGGCTTTTTGGGAGGTACTTCTCCTAAACTGAGTGAGTGGTATTGAGGTGTATATCCTTTTGGTGTTTTTGAACTTGAATGCCTTGAAGATAATCATTGTCTAACTTCTCATTTTACTCATCCCAGAATATGGCTTCTCCCTTTCCATTCTTTTTCTTCCGTCCTCCTTTTCTAGAATTAACTCTTCCCATTCACGGCTAGCTCGCTTACCCTTTCACTCCAGGCCATAGTCATTTCCCCCCTTTCTGAACTAGATATCTGTGCCTCCTCTCCTCTGGCACTTAATAGGTACTCCAGGGTGAGCATGGTGTTTCCTGTTTACTGGTCTTCACCCCCAAACTCCAGCTACATTTCTGCCTCCTGCGACCTTTTCTGTGCAGCATGTCACACTCCAATGAAAAGAATGACTGACCGACCAACTGACTGAGGCTGCCTCACCTCCCTTCCTTTATCCCTACTAGACAGCCATCTTCCCAAGCCTGTCACTTTGGAGAGCTGGAAATCCAGTTGGAGGCAGAGGAGGGAAGGAGAGAGCAAATTCCAGTGATCACACGACTGATTTCTCTTACGTCTGAATAAGCATGGGCCAGGGCTATAGTTTTCTCTCTGAAGAGCATGGACAGGCTGAGCAGACCATTGTCCTCTGGCCTGTGTCCATTCTCTTTCTCTGAATATCATTATCCATTCTTTTGTTGTTGTTGTTAAAACCATTGAATAAATTGGAGGAGAAGGAGGGGATATTTTTCCATTGATTTTTAGAGAGAGTGGAAAGGAGGAGGAGAGTCAGAGAAAGATCGATGTGAGACACATCGACTGGTTACCTCCCACATGGAAAGGGAGAAGCCATATTCTGGGATGAGTAAAAGGACAAATTAGACAATCATTATCCCCGACCACGGCCGAGGATCCGAGCCTGCAACTGAGGTACGTGCTCATGATTAGAATCAAACCCAGAACCCTTCAGTCCATGGGGTGGTGCTCTATCCACTGAGCCAAAGCTGTTAGGGATCACTATCTATTCTTGATTTTAATTTTTAACACCTTTTTTGTTCATCATTCACTAATTCTATCTTTTGGCTTTCTAGAAATCTCAAGTTCCTGAACGCATTAGATTTGCCTCAGAACTTTTCAAAGTTATTCTGGTCCTAGCAGTGTCATCTAACAGCCTCATCATTTATGAGAAAGGGGTGAAGTTACTGCTCTTGGCAAAAATTGTGCAAAGTTTGTTTTATGCTGCAGTTATCAATATCTGTTCTTAGACTTGAAGGCTAAATCTTATAAATGCTCATGTCTGACTTGAAGCCTAACACTCTAGAATTGCTGAATTATTTATAAAGTCAGCTTATTGCTAATTTTTTAGTTCATATAACAAAGATATAACTTCTTTCCTTCTCTTCAAAAACATGTACTCGTGCTAGTAGCACCAACATTGATCAATATGATAATTTGATGTAAAAGACATAATCAAATGAGCTGGTTGTCAAATTATACATTTTTTATCTCTCTCTTTAATATACTTCCTTGTAATTCACATTCACCAACTAGCAGAACAGTCATTCCCCAGTTGTTAAGTATCTGTTAGGAAAACTCACAATGAATAGTTTGAGAAAACACACAGTATTCAGAAATTCTATTGATTTCTTGTGAAATTTCTTGGTGCTTGGAGGTGATATAAGTAGGCAGCTTCCTGAGTGGATTCTTCCTAAATACTATTGACACCAGCCTGTAGAGAGCCTTGGAAGCTGTAGTTTAAAGGACTTTTGTCTTTTTCAGCTGATTGAGATCAGTGGTTGATAGAATGCTGGATGTTCAACAGGAATCTCAGGCCCTGCTTGCTTAGCATGCGGGGATGGGTTATTGGTGAAGTACTCTGAAGCGAGAGGGAGAAATGGCTTTATTTCCTCCCATGTGTTTGTCATCCCTGACTCCAGCCTTCATTTTACAGACAGGGAGACCAACACCTTGAGAAATAAGTTAGCTTCAGTAGGATAGCACAGTTAGTAGTTGAACTTTTAGTGAAAAGTTTTGGTTTTTTAATTTTCATTCCATTGTTTTCAGTAAGTCCTAATAAGGTAAACCATATGTTTGTTTCTTTAGAGATTTTTTATAGTTTTTTATAAAGGAAATATATTAACATCAAGAATACATACTCAAACACTAGAGTTTTACATGCAGATTACAATGTATTAGAATGATATCAACTGGTTATTGTTTGCTCATGTGGTGATTTCGTTTTCTAAAATCAGATCAAATTTGAATGTACAAAGAGTTCTGACTTTACAAAGGTAGGAATGTGGCCCAAAGTGTGATGACTTTGGGAACTACTTTACTGAACATATTAAAAATTAGTTATGCAAGTTAATGCAGTATGAGAACACTGTATCCCTGATAGAAATGATACTATAAGTTCCCTGGAGACAAAAGTTGTAATAATATAATTTAGTGTGCCAGTGGATGGGTATGTACTCTCACTTTTTAAAAGTCAGGTTTATTTAGGTATAGTTTACCTGTAGTAAAATCTTTTAAACATAGTTTTACCAAATATAACCACTACCAAAGTATAGAATATTCCCATCACACCAAAAACTTCCCCTGTGTTTTTTGCCTGGCAGCCACTGACCAAATAAACAATTTTGTCTTTCTGGGAAGTCACGTAAATGGAGTCATACAATATTACATATCAATCCTTTTGAGTCTATCTCTTAGTGTACTGTTTTTGAGATTTATCCAAGTTGTTTCATATATCTTGTAGTTTGTTCCTTTTTATTGCTAACTACTATTCCAGTGAATTAGTGTTCCATAGTTTGTTTATCCACTCATTAGTTATAAGACATTTAGGTCATTTGCAGTTTTGGATTTTAATGAATAAAGCTACTATAGATAGTCACATACAGATATGAGGGTACTTGTTTTGGTCTGGGGTAAATACCCGAGAATGGGATTGCTTGGTTATAATGGAGTATGCTTAACTCCATAAAAATTGCCAATGTGTCTTCCAAAATGATGTGCCATTTTTAATTCTTACTTGCAATGTATGAGAGGTCCTGTTGTTTCTCAGACTTTTGAGCACTCAAATTATATCAATCTTCTTAACTTTTATTAAAATCTCATTGTGGTTTTATTATTTTTCTTATTGTGGTTTTAATTTGCATTTCTCAGATAACTAATGACATAGAACATCTTTTTAGTTACTAATATATGACATATATATTATATACTTACTAGAGGCCCAGTGCACAAATTCATGCACCAGTGGGGTCCCTCGGCCTGGCCTGTGAGATTGGGCTGAAACTGGCTCTCCAACATCTCCTGAGGGGTCCCAGATTGCAAGAAAGCACAGGCCAGGCCAAGAGACCCCACTGGTGCATATTTGGGGCCTGGGAGAGATGCGGGAAGTTGCCTAGCCAGGGAGGGACTGTGGGAGTGCTCCAGGGTGTGTCTGGCCCATCTTGCTCAGTCTCAATTGGCTGGACCCCAGCAGCAAGCTAACATACCAGTTGGAGTGTCTGCCCCCTGGATGTTAGTGCATGTCATAGCAGGTGATTGAATGGCCATAGCATATCATTAACATATTAGGCTTTGATTGATTGAGTGGCCAACTGGATGACCAGACACTTAGCATATTAGGCTTTTATTATATAGGATATATTCTTTGGCAGAATCTCTGTTCAAATATTACCCATTTTAAAATTGAGTTATTTGTCTTACTGAGTTTACACTTTTTTATATATTCTGGTTCCAAGTCTTTTGTGCCATACATGTTTTACAAATGTTTTTTCCAATGGTCAGCAAACTCATTAGTCAACAGAGCAGCAAACTACAGCTCAGGAGCCACAGTTTGCCGACCACTGTCCTAGTCTATGGCTTTTCTTTTTCTTGATAGTGTCTTATAGTAAATTAAAGAATATTATAAAGTATCTCTTTTCTATCTAATCTGCCTTTCTAGTATCCAGACATGCTAATAATATAGTGAAAGAGAAGTCTTAATATATGTACAAGATAGAATTTCTGCTTTAAGGAATATATTTTGAAATTTTCTTTGAATTTTAGAACTAAAGTTTCTCTTCATGTTGAAGAGAATAATTAGAAAAAAGAACACCTATTGAAATACTTCAGTTTAACCTGTTTTGCTCTCCTTTTATTCTAGTGTTATCCAAGATAAATTCTGTGGAATTATAAACATTTCGGTGGAGGGCCTCCATGATGTTATGACAGAAGATCCTGAGACAAGAACATATAAAGAGTAGGTGGATCATTTAATTAATTGCACTGGACAATTCTTAGGGGGAGGGGTAATTAATTAAATCCTGCATGAGTATTGTTCACTATCACCATAAAAAAAACAGAATAGCACTGTTTTAAAGATGTTTTAATAGGTTGTTTTTTCCCCATCTAACAAAGTTTCTTCCCCTTTTAAGCAAGTTATGGGGTAAAAGAGATGGACAAGCATCCTATTTTTTGTATTTGCCTGGTGTAAGCATCACTGGCACTTTTAAGATACTAGAAGGTCACATGGTACTTGACTAGGTTCAGAGAACAGTTAAAATTAGTCTTTGGGAGAAGAGTCAAAATCATGTTATCAGGAATGCTGATAATCTTATTTGTATAGTTATTAATTTGAAGTTCTTTTAAACAGTCAATCATGTTATTCTTTTGTAGTTAGTAGAATTGCTTCAACTTTTCTCTTATTACTGTTGATAAAGGACACATTTCATATAATGATAAGCAAGGCTTTATGAGATTCCAGGCCACCTTGATGTTTCCTCAGTAATGATTGAGCTCATTTTCCCATCTATAGCAAATGGAAAAAAATTGCTGTTTGAATCATATTTTGTTGAGAAATATTGAAAAGCAGATATATGTTGTTGAATCTTATTAAATATACTAGAGGCCCAGTGTACAAAATTCATGCACAGGGGTGGGAGTGTCCCTCAGCCTATCTTGACCCTCTCCAATCTGGGACCCCACAAGGGATGCCTTACTGCCCATTTAGGCCTGATCCCAGTTGGACATCCCTCTCACAATCCTGGCTCCCAATCACTTGCCTGCCTGCCTGCCTGATTGCCCCTAATTACTTCTGCCTGCCAGCCTGATCACCCCCTAACCACTCCTCTGCCAGCCCGATTGACACCTAACTGCTCTCCTGCTGGACCAATTACCCCCAACTGCCCTCCCCTACCAGCCCGGTCGCCCCCAACTGCCCTCCCTTGAAGGCATGGTCACCCTTAACTGCCCTCCCCTGCAGGCCTGGTCCCTCCCTTGCTTCCTAGAAACACCATCTGAAGGATGTAAAGTTCCAGTATAGTGATAAACTTGTCTGTGTATTCTAAAACAGTATGGCCTATATCCTGATGGCGATGCAGTATTTGCACCCATGGAAGCAAAAGCAAAAGAACTATTTATAGAACTAATGTTTTCCATGAAATTTTTACTGTCAGAATCTTCATTTGTCATTGATCTTTTTAAATATGCCAGGTATTCTGGAAAATGTCTATCATTTGGACAGACTTCACCTTTGCTACAACATTGAGTAAATTTTCTATTGGATGGTTTTTTTATCAGAGAAATTTAGTGATAGGCAAAATTGACATCTAATAGTCATTGTACCACAACTATGTTCAAGAATTGCATCCTCACGTACTCCATTTTCACTGAAAAGACAGTTCCTACCAGTATTGGTAGTACTTCTTGATGACTCTTCTTTAGACATATTCTGTCATTGCCACTGCCTTCTTTCAACTTCAAAGGCACGTTGGACAGACATTTTCTGTCGATGATGCCAGCTTTTTTCAGCTTCAGGGCTATATTTTGCCAATAGTAGCTTTTCAGATATATTCTGTCACAGGCACCACCTTCTTTTAAGATCAGACACATGTCAGACTTCAGACATTTTCTCTTGATAACGCAGGCTTCTTCCAGCTGTAGAATTATGTTGTATCAATAGTTGTTCTTTAGACATAGTCCCACCTCCCTGCTGTCACGGTCTGAGATGCAGGTGAATGAGAGTCCTGGCTGTCAGGCCATTGAGAGCTGTTTGACCAACAGCTGATTCTGGCTGATTCTGTGGGGGTGGGACTTCCTCCTCCTTGCTGTCAGAGTCTCTACGGGGCGATGACGAAGCAAGCGTTCCACCAGGCTGCTCACACTGCCCGCTTTAAGCAGCGGCCCTCCAGGACGAAGGACTCCAGAGGGGCTGAGAGGACTGGGTGCTGCCATCTTGTGGCTATGGGTGCCGCCGTATTTGTGGTGGAGTGATGGTTAATTTGCATATTGCCCCTTTATTAGATAGGTTATAAGTAAAATGTGTCTAGCTTGTAACTTGACTACAAAATATAAGAGAAACCAAGCTTTCTTTGCCACAGTTTATTGGTTAGGGACCTATGACTCTGATTAATTACTGAATTTCCCGCTTCTACACTAGGAAACAGTGAGGTTTGTTCCCATCAACTTGATACACTAGACACCATTCATTTCTGGTCTCCTTGGCACCAGTATTGACTAAGTGGGAAAATGCATTTCTGTCATCTGTGCTAATGGTAAAGAGCAGTGAAGCAGAGATTCAAAACAAAATGATTTATAACTGTCCTTCAGGTACAGGTGCCACCAGGGACAAGTTCCTTGTAGCCTAGTGGTTATGTCATTTGGAGCATAAAGTTGATTGTTACATAATCAATAGTTTTAATGATATTATGTTTTAAATTATTGCTACTGTTATGAAACATGTATAATCTACAGACAAATTAAATTTAGTGATAAAAGAAGTATTAATTTTAAGTGTTTGTAAGTATCATTTTTTAGAAAGACGTAAAGGATACACCTGACTACCAAGTAATATATGGTTCAAATTTTGCCTATAAATAAATATCTTAGAGTTCACTACCTTAAATGCTCAAGTAAAATGCTCTAAATTTTTTTGTTGTAGCCCTTTTTAAAGTGAGGTATTGTTTTGTAATTAAATTTTTTTAATTTATAAATTCATCTAGCTATTCTTCACATTTTGGTATAGATAGGCATTAATGTTGTCAGTGACTTTGAGGATTTGTTTTTAGTATGTTAAAAACTTAAAAATTTATTAGAAACATTTCTTTAAAACTGTAGCTGTATGTTGATGTCTCATCTTGAAGAACCAAAAGCAACAGAAGATGAAGAACCACCCACAGAACAGGATAAGAGGAAAAAAATGGTAAGTTACAAAGGTAGCTTCTAAAAATTTGGGAGAAGCATATATCATCATATTCTGTGGGCTTAAAAATATCTGATAGTCCATTCCTCTATCCCTTCTTGCAAGATTAAGGTAAGCTAACTAGTTTTGAAATTGGAAGTTTATTCCTGAAACAGATTAATTGTATTCCTTGATATGAAATAATTGTTTATTGTCTTAGCAGAGCAGTGGGTTTGTTCTTTTACTCACAGAAAACACATGGCCCTCAAATCCTGTTTAAGTTGTAATACTGATTCTTTTGTTTTGAGGAGATTCATTTGAAGTTGTTTCATTCCAGGTTATTTCTTGGATTTTTTGCAATGAATTTTTTTGGATATACATCACTTTGAATTAATTGCTGAATTGTTTAGAAAACTATTACTTCTTACTATAGGAATATAATAAGAAAAAGAGAATAAAGAATGGGAAATGTAAAGTATCTTTCCTTTTTTTTTTTTAATCCTCACCTGAGGGTATTTTTCCATTAATTTTTAGAGTGAGTGGAAGGAAGCAGGAGAGACAGAGAGAGAGAAACATCCACGTGAGAGAAACATCGATGTGACAGAGACACATTGATTGGTTGCCTCCTTGCAAGTGCCCCGGCCAGGACCCTTCAGTCCTCAGGCCAATGCTCTACCTACTGAGCCAAATGGGCTAGAGCTAAAATATCTTTCCTTTAAAATTATTTATAATCTTGAATTTTTTTTAAAGCTCACCCGAGGATATTTTTCCTATTGATTTTTAGAGAGAGTGGAAGGGAAGGTGAAAGAAGGGAGAGTGAGAGAGAGGAACATTGACACACAATGGCAATCCAGTACCATGTACAAAACATTGATCTTTGTCATTAGTGTTTCCTCTGTGAGCTTGAATATCTGCTCACAGGATCTGTCTTCTGGTGATGATGAAACATACAAAAGGCTGGCATCGGACACACAACTTTACCTAAGGCTGCTTTTATAAAAAGTGAACATTTCCTTACAATTGAGACCATCAAAAGCAATGTTAAACTTTCCCAAATTTAGAAATACACACTTTCAGTGATTAATTTAGCTCTTACAGCCTGCAGAGTTGTAAGTGACATTAAAACAATCCAAGAGGATAGGACGAAATAAATTTAAATAATCCAACTGAGGTATAATGAAGACTCAAAATTGATAACTAGGCAGTCTCCTGGGTTAGCGGTTCTTTCTGTTGTAGGGCTACAATATTAATAAAATATAGTTTGAGATCCAGAGGTTAAGATCTTTAACAATGGCTACATAATAGTAATCAAAAGATACTGGAAAGAAAATTATCTTGAAAATGCCCTTGGAATTAAATAGAACGATGGCTTCTGAGGTTTCAGATTAATTGCCTACTGACATCAGTATTATTCTTGATATTACAAAGCAGTCAGCCTCATTATTTCTTCATTATTTACTTACATTGTTACCAGAAACCTTAATTAGGAAGAGTTCAGCAACTTTGCTACTGGTCCCTTAGAAACTTCAGCAGTGTGGCATTGAGTCAGAGTAAATAAAGTCTTCGTGTTTATAGATGAAAGATGTGGCCTAGTTTGGGAGAACTTATTTTCAATAACTTAGATATCATTCCAGTGACCTTTATACTGTCTTCTTGGCAGTTTTTCCTACTTTCATTTTTCCCTTCTTACAAAGCATTGTCCTACATAAGGAAGTTCCTAGGTTGAAGAGGTTTATTTTTATTATATTTTTATTGATTTCAAAGAGGAAGCGAGAGAAACATCAATGAAGAGAGAAAAACATTGATTGGATGCTTCCTGCATGCCCCACACTTGGGGATGGAGCCCGCAACCCAAGGCCAGAATGTTTTATCTTGATTATTATCTTTAGAGAGTGGAATGATGGGCTATTTTTAATTCAATTATGTTTCTTTTGTTTTTCAAATATACCAATGGGAGAGAAAGTACGTGTTTGTTTTGTTTATCATTTATGTTATTTATTATTTTTAAACCAGAAGCATATGGTGAATGTGAATAGCATAGCAATCCAGGATGGGGTGCATTTCCTGTACCCCTGCCACAGTAGACTACCTGGCTTTCCTATGAGAAACTCTGGACAGTGGTGTTTAAGGGTCTTTGGCATGTTCTGTTCCTTTTAGGGTCTTTTCTACCATGTTTGAGTCTTTATATGGCTGAACCCTTAGTTGTTGAGAGATTGTGCTAATCTTACAACTCCATGCTCAGAGGCCCTAGTTCCTGAGGTTAGACAAACCAAGTGAATTTCATTTGACAAACATTTCCATCATGTGGCTGTTTGGGAATCTTGTGAGAAGGGAGGCAGGGGCAGTGTGTTGCTGTGGGGGAGGGTATGAAGAATTTCAGAGAGGCGCGTGTAAGAGGGACTGTTTTGCCCTTTGACACAGTGTGGTCCTCTCTGTCCCACAGCTGGCCCTGAAGGACCCGGTGCACACCGTGTCCTTGCAGCAGTTCACCTACGAGAAGCTCAAGGCACAGCAGGAGCTCCTGGGCGAGCAGGGCTTCCAGTCCCTCATGGAAACGGTGGACACGGAGATCGTCACCCAGCTCCAGGAGTTCCTGCAGGGCTTCTGAGAGCCCAGGACTCTGGCTTCCTCCGCCCGCAGCCAGCCAGGGAACCCACCTGCCATCTGTGACCGCCTGCTGAGACACGAGGAAAGCCTGTGTGTGAAACAGAAGCAGAGACCACACTTTTTTACTACAAAAAGCAGTGACTGAATGTAAATCCTGCATAACTAAAACCACAAACCTATTCCTCAAAAGAATTTAATTTTATATTTATGAGGGGCCCTGTGTTTACTAGAGATAGATTTGATGGTATAGCTGCTTAGTTTCCTGATAAGAGAAGAAACTATTTGATTACCTTTAATCATGTGCTCTTAATGTTTGGGAAAATGAAAGTTAATGTCTGAAATGTTTTTCTGCAACCAAAATTAGTAAAATTTGGCTGCCTTATCTCTTTTTTAAGCTAATGACACTACTAGTTTGAGAAATGACAAAGCTGTTCAGATGCAATTAAAGAAATTTGTGCACCAGGCAAAACTATATAAATAGTGACAAATACACATTACTAGATTATCTTGCAAGGGAGTTGCTTTCATCTGACATAGAAAATGTGTTTTATCAAACGGATGCTTTTATTTTCATTCTAGTAATTTGTTACCATAATTAGTAAAGGTATTTTTTTCTCATTTTATATTCAGTAATTATATTTAGTCTTTAAATACTCATTGTAAGGTCTGCAGAAGTGAGCCTGTGGTGCTGCAGTACCAGGTGGGAGACCTCAGGTCAGGATTTGGTCCCAGTTCCTTTGTTCCTCCAGAGGCCCAGGGCCACCAAGAGGACCCAGGCAGGCAGGCCCATGCTGCAGCGCGGCTGTTCCCACTGGCCCGTCCCAGGCTCCTCAGGCGTGGGGCTGCCTCAGGGCCACCGTGAGGTGGGTGCCAGCGCTGATGTGACAAGTCTTCCTTGTTCCTCCAACATGCAGCACCACAAAAGGGGAAACGGGAGAAGATACAGCCTTACTTTGTTCCACTTGCCACTTATTATTAAGAACCTTTAAAGTATTTGTAAGGAAACACTCAAAAACACTGTTGGAAAATGTCTGGTCTTTCTGTGGAAAGTTGGTTCAACATGTCACTGCAGGAGAGCACCGCTCCTCTGTGAGCTGCGGAACCCAGAATGTATGGAAGTATTGGGTATTTTCAGCAAGAGAAAGAAAATGTGGTCCAAATTAAATTTTCCAAAGATACCTTACATTTGATTTGACTGATTATTTCCCCCCAACCACCCCCCCAACACACACATACAAACAGAGTTCATAAAAATTGCCTAGTGAGCTTTAAAGGGAAGTTTTCTTTCATGCTCTGATGTTGACATTGTCTGGGTAGGAGGCAGTGCTGCGTGTGGCAGGAGCTAGTTCCCCTTAGTTTTTCTTTTCATTTAAAGTCTAAGAGCTTCTCTATGCTGTTTCTTTATCACCATTCCTCAGTCTGCAAGACTGATCTACGGAGAATAATTTATTTTTGTTGTCTTAATTATTTTGATTTGAGGCACTATTCCTATTAGTGTTAATAAAAAATTGTCAAACATACTCTAGTTCTTCAGCTGCAGTGAAGTGCTCATCTTCCCAGTCCTGACAGATTTCATTACAGCAAATATTACTAAAATAGCCATTTTGGAAAAAGGTAAAAAACTTATCTCTGGGAAAGAGATTATTTATTTTAAAATCAAAGATTAAAATAGGCTTTGTAAATAGCTCAGAAAAAAAAGCCATGTATCTTGAATTTTTCAGTGCTAAATTAAGACATAAAATGTAAGTATTGATTTATAGAATTCTGTTTAATGTAGCCTTCTGGAAAACATGTAAGATTATCATTTCTGTTGTGTAAACATACTCCTTTCCTATTTTACTTTTCAGAGAGTTCTTCCACCCTCTGACAAAGGCCCAGGTACCCAACAATATCATGTTAAAGTTTTTATTATAAATGGTTTCTCCTCCCCTTCTCTCTCTCATATTAGAAGAGCCACATCACTAGACGTTAAAAAATCATAGTTTTCCTTGAAAAGTCTTCACCTTGGGTCTGCATTTTACCTACCCCTTTATTCAGCAGGTTTATGCCAAGTTTCTGTTTTGTGCCATGGTGCTAGGCTACATTCTGGGGTTAGAACAGGGTACTTACCTCACAGAATTTTACAATTCAATGGAAGCACTCACCTCTAGGGTATACAAAAACTAGTTCTAACCATAGTGAATGTTCAGGAATAGCAGGGGAAGAAGATTACTTACAAGAGAGAAGGTTGCTGGCACTGTAATTTTAATTTGATGTCCATTTAAAATCTGCCCTCAACAGCACAGTTTGGTGAGGGTATTGCAAAGTAAATGTCACTGTGCTGAAACTGGGCAGCTGTGATTCCGGACTCAGAACTGCTTGAAATTACTCTGACTTACAAAAATCAGTGAGATTTTGAAAATGTTAGAAGCTCTGTAGCCTCACAACTATTCCTGCTTCTACGAATTATAACTTCAGGCTCACTAAGGCAGTGGGTTTCTATTCTACTTCTACAGACCTTGTAAATCCTAAGTATAATTTTAAAAGTCATTGCAAATAGCTGAGGAAAGGAGGATAAGAAGCATGCCATGTAAAACAAAACTAATCCCCCTACCTTAGAAAACAATTTTACATTTATACAGCATTGAAACACCAGGATACTCATCCTCTAGATTCACCAAATTGTTTTCTTTTGCCACATTTATTTCTTCACACACACACACACACACACACACACAGATAGTATATGCACTTAATTTTATTGAATCATTTGAAAGTAAGTTACAAACTTTTCACCTCCCAATTCTTCAGCATACCTCTAAGAATGGCATTTCACTACATATCTACTAATCATTATACCTAAGAAAATATTAATGCACTAATCTATATATATAAAAGGCTAATATGATAAGTGTCCAACCATCTGACCTGTTGCAGTGATGTGCACTGCAACGGGGCAGACGCTCAATGCAGGAGCTGCTGTGACTCGCACTGGCCATTTATAGAGAAATGGCACCATGGACCTGGCACCAACAAAGCAACATTCGGCCTCCTCCAAGGGGGACACAGACCCCACCACCACCCTGGAGCGACAGCCCACCAAATTGCAGCCAATGCTGCCAAGACTCCATGGTGCAAAATGTGACCCACAACCCAGCCTGGAATCAGTGGCTGTGGATGCCGGGTAATGACATCACGTAGCAATGCCTGGCTTCCTCTCCCTAGTGACCAGCCTCCTTGGAGTTTCTTCAGCCCAGGAACATGACTTGCTTTATACCCAGGTGGAAACATTTTACATCTTAACGAAACGTTTGTGAAGCGTTTTCACATGCCACATCTCTGATCCTCACAGAAGTCCTGGAGGATAGGAGACTTGGTGGAATCCTGTTTTCATTAGCCAGAAAAGGGAGATTTAGAAAGCTTGGAAACATGACCCAACTGAAAAGAAGTAAGAAATGGTGGACCTTGAAAATGACTTCAGGTTTTCTCAGTGCACAGGATATAGTCAAACACTGCTGCAGTTAAATATTTTACCCTTTGTTCTCCCTGCATGATCTATAATAATAATCTGCTTCTTGTTGGTATTTACTGCTGTGTTGCTGACAATTACCTGAAAGAGAAATTGAGGTGTTTCACTGGGGTGGAAAAGTTTAGCTAAATTAGAAAGCAGGTCTAATTAAGCAAGTTTATTCTAAAATATAAAAGGCTAAGTTGTCTCGCACATGTGTGTTACACGTAAAACTCTTGCACCAATCACATGTATGTGTTTTGATTAGTCATTGTCGATCGTGGATTTGGTTGACACGTCTATTATAGAGGCAGGGCGAATAGTGATACTAAAATATTCCTTTACTTTCAATATACACAAATTTGTGCACCAGACCTCTAGTATCTAATAAACAGTTTGAATTTCAATTTCCCCAATGCCCTACAGATGTCTGTTCTATGATGCTTGGTTGTTTCAAGATCCAGAATTTATTGACATTGACACATTGAATTTAGCTGTTTTGTTTTGAAATCTAGAATAGTCCTTTTTTCACGTCTTTTTCATTGCCTTTTTTGAAAAATCCAAAACAGTTGTTTTACGGTATGTCCATTATTGTGCAGTGTTCTATTGTTTCCTTATGATTGGATTCAGGTTGATACTTTTTGGCAACAGGATTCCGTTGGTCATGTGTACTTGCTATAGCATCACAAAGCAGGCGTGCAATGCCAGGTTGTCTCTCTGTTAATGGCGCTACAATGGTTTAGATGTAGCATCATTAAAGGATAAGTTGTCAAAGAAAACCTCACAGTCTTAGAAACTTCCAGTATTGTTTTATTTATTATTTATTTTTTGTTGTTAATCTTCACCTGGAGATATTTTTTCATTGATTTTTTTTTTTTAGAGAGTGGAAAGGAAGGGGAGACACACAGAAATATGGATGTGAGAAGAGACACATCAATTGGTTGTCTCCTGGACACACTCCAACCAGGGCTAGGGATGGAGCTTGTAATCAATTGGTTGTCTCCTGGATGCACTCCAACCAGGGTTGGGGATCGAACTTGTAATCGACATACGTGCCCTTGACAGGAATCGAAACTAGGACCCTTCAGGCCATGCTCTATCCACTGAGACAAACCAGCTGGGGCCATTTAATTTTTTTAAACCGTTGAGCAATGGAGAAAATGTATTGAACCTGGCATGGTTTCATCAATCTTAAGCCTCTGAAACTCCATTATTGTTATGGCACAGCTCATAGCCAGAAGTCATCAGCTTCTCTCCTACTCTCTTCCTCTCCTCACACTCTGTGTTTAAGAGGTATATTTATTTTTGTGAATACTTAAACTCACCACTAAATATTAAAAAAATGGAGGCAAGCACTGCCTTTGTCATTTCATTACCAAAACACCCATTTTGGATTTGTAAGTACTTGATCACATTTGGGCTGAACTTAAAAGGCAGACAGGCCTGACTCTAGAGCTTGTTCTTTTAGTGTGGTTTATGGTGAGAAGCAGTACGTATCAGCTGGCAAGACAAGGAGAGAGCAGAAAATAATCATTTGCTTAAATGTGAAACTTTGGTCTTGGTACTTCCATTGGCCTGTGGCATCAGGAACAGCAGTTTAAAGTCACCTTTCTCTCCTTAAGAGGCTACATTCTGTCCCAAATTGTCAGCAACACAGTACCTGATGTCCGTGAAGTGGTGCAGGCCAGTCTGTGGGCCACAAAGCTGGAACTTTCCCACAGCCCCGGCTGCTGTCTGAAGTTGAGTGTCAGAGCCCTGGGGGTGAAGATCCTAGTGCCCCGGAAAGGACTACAGGTGTTGGTCTGAGTCTCTCTGTTTTTACATCCGGACAGTTGAATGGCCCGAGGGACTCTTTGTCTGAAGCACTTGGATAAAATTCAAAATGGAGAGTCATCGACTCCATTTTTTCTTTACTTCTTTCTTACTCTCTAATAAGTAGAGAGTGTCCTTGTAGCCCCAGATCTTTAACAAGCACCATTTGCTCCTTGTTCCAGCTGATGCCTGCATCTAACTCATTTGGGCCTGTTGAAGTTTGTTTATCCAACTGTGCTTTGAAGAGCTGTCCAATTCAGGGAGGAATGTAGGGATGTCTGGTCATCCGGCCCTTTTTTCCTTCTGAGCGAAGCATTGATTTTCATGCCACTTTTATTTCCCACTCGGGCAAAGAGAGAATGCAAGTAACTGCTGGAACAGGTAGGTATGAGTCCACTGAAGCTTGAAGCATTTATGTCTGCCCCTAGGCAGATGGTTTTAAGGTTTGAAATTGGCTTTATAGGTAGAATTCTGCTTGTTGGGGATTTTTATTGCAAAGCGTTAGACCAGCCAAGTCTGGAGATGAGACTGAGTATTTTCTCAGTAGCTTTACCTCAGGCAAGATCAGTATCTCATTTCAGAAGGGGCAGGTCATTTCCACAGTGCTCTCCAGGCTAACTCCAAAGTGGCCTTTTCTTTGTCAACAGACAGTGCAGCTAAGCAGTAGTGTAGAAGAGCAAAACTTTGTGATTGACAGATAAGTCGTAGCTCATAAATGTGCACACTGAGCTCAGAAGCGTATTGACAGCGAGCCAGGGCAGGAAAGTCCATTGACAGATCTGGAGGTAATCACAAACTGATTATGAGCTCCATTTAGGCCAGGAAGGCAGCTCAGTTTCTTTCTTTCTTGGGTTGAAAGGCACATGTCTTGTGCTGCTTCTGGCAGTGAGATCAATATTGTGCAAGGCCTTTACTTTTCAGCCTTATTGTGCTTGTAGCACAACGCATCGAGAAATGCTGAACCCAATATTTTATTATACTTACTAGATAAACATGCTAAAGGCAGCCTACTATGGAAATATGGAAACTTAAACTTATTGAAGTAATAGATCAGAGAATTGGTTATTTTAAAAGCCTATACTTTTCAGTAGGCTCTTGTAAATATCAGTTCTTGTAGATTTTTCTTAAAGGAAGACAGGCTCTTTATTTTATATTTTTTAGTCATATAAGTTCAGAGCAGGAAGGGAATCAGAGAGAGGTAATCTAATCTAACCATACCATTTCACAAATGAGGCAAGCCCGAAAGGCCTTGAATCCCTAGTGCCTCCTCCAATGTACTTTCAATTGTATTTATTTTAAATGTTAATGGTTACCTAGGTTTATAATACACATTTTAAACTAATGTAAGTCCATCTTCAAAATAATACCTCTTTATGTACTTTTAAAAAAATATGTATATATTTTACTGATTTTTTTTACAGAGAGGAATGGAGAGGGATAGAGTTAGAAACATTGATCAGCTTCCTCCTGCACACCACCAACTGGGGATGTGCCTGCAACCAAGGTACATGCCCTTAACTGGAATCAAACCTAGGACCTTTCAGTCCACAAGCTGACACTATCCACTGAGCCAAATTGGTTTCAGCTCTTTAGGTACTTTTTTTAATACTATTCCCCAGTCCTCCCTCTCCTCCCTCATGATGTTACTATCACTCATTTCACTTATCCATATGCTATAATCATCCAATACACTGTTACTTTTACTTTAAACAGTTACTTTTTAGATCGACCAAGGCTTTTAAAAAGGCAAAAGATTTTATTTTGCCTTCATTTATTCTCCAACACTTACCTTTACGTAGATCCAAATTTCTGACCTATATAATTTTCCTCTTAGTATTTCTTTGCAGAACAGGTTTCTGGAAATGAATTCCCTCCCCTTTTGCTTGTCTGAAAAAGTCTTTATCCTTCACTTTTGAAAGATACTTTTGCTGGATATAGAATTCTAGTTGGATGGTTTTTCTTTCACTTCATTGTTTTCTTGCTTGCATGGTTTCTGAAGAGAAGCCCACTACTATTCTTATCCTTATTCTTTTATAGATAAAATGATTTTTCCTCACTCCTCTGACTTCTTTCAAGATATATCTCTTTGTGTTGGTTTTTCAGAGGTTGAATATATATAAACATAGGTGTCATGTTCTGGGTTTATTTCTGTTACAGTGTTTTTTATTTTTAGAATTTTTTTCTTAGAATATACACACATCTGTTCTTGCATATGGCCTGCTTTTTCCATGAGAGCCCTTGACATATTAATTATAGTTATTTTAAATTTTCTACCTGAAAATTCTATCAGAAAAATCTATACATGAGTTTTGGTCTATTTGTTTGAAGTCTTCTGTGATTTTTTTGATCACAGATCTTGACCTGTATGTTTTGCTTGTTTTTTTAGCATGCTTTATATATATATATATATATATATATATATTTTGCTAACTCATTGGGCATAATGTATTGGGTAATAGGATCTGAGATAAATAGTCTTTGGTGTGAGCATTTATATTAATCTGGTTAGGATTTAGACTGTGTGTGCTTAATGTTTGCTGTAGCTGAGATTGGTGCAAGAGCTTTCAAATTCTTCTGGGCTCTGTGTTGCTTTCCTGTCTTTACATTGGCCTTCCCTAAGTAAGTCTCAAAGAGAGTCTGTGTCTTATAGCTCTTTCAGGGGCAACCCACTCTCACACCGTGACCCTTGTGGTGGTAAAGTGTGTGGGAGGGGAGTGTTCTTCACTGGCTTGAGTCTCTGGCCTGTGACCTCGAATAGCTTCCTCATCCCTCTGAGGTGGGACAGGAAGGCTAGAAGGGGCTGGGGTGAGAGTTACCCCATTCTCCTATAGCTTCAGGGCCAGGCTCTGGTAAAGTCTTTCCCCTCAGGAGTAAGCGAGCCTCTATTATGGAGAAAGCTCTGGGCATATTTCACAAACAGCACTCTTCCCTCCACCTGCCAGAGCCATGAGGGAATCTTCACCAGGAGAAACTGGTCGGGCTCCTGGAGGTAACGCTCAGAGAAGCAAGGTCTGGGCCGAGTGGAGATGGTGCCGGTTCCACAGTGCAGCGCTCCTGCTCCCGGTGAGCAGAACTGGTCTGTGACTCTGGATTTGCCTGATTCTCCACATTTCTCCACATTACAGTTCACCCTGTAAACCCAATTCTCTGATGAGTTCAAGAACATTGATTTTCCATTTGTCCAGTTGTTACTCCTGCAAAGACTGGAGTGCTGACTTCCTAGCCCTTTTATGTATGTTGGTGCTGAAACGGTCCAATGTACTTGGCTTCCCACTATCTAAATAGCTTGAAGGACAAGAAAAATTCAAGAGACGAGCAGTTTTGTTTCTGAAATAATTTAGAAACAACAATTGAAAACTGATAAAACAAGTAAGACCTTTCAAGCAAATTACATAGTCAATTGCTTTTTAATAATAACATTTTCCTCATTATAAAAGCAACACATTCATGGTCAACAGTTAAAAAATACAATGAGGAAGAGGTAAGGGAATATAAATTGCCAATAATAATACTAATGCTCAGAGGTAATCAGTTAAATTTTGCTGTATTTTATTTTTCTTCAGTGTTGAACCATTTCCTCATGCCTTTTAAACATTCTTAAAAAAACCAAAAACCTTTTATTTCAGAGAGGAAGGGAGAGGAAGAGAGAGAGAGAAACATCAGTGTTGAGAGAGACTCATCAACTGGGAAGGACAGGGAAGCGGCAGGCCTCTGTAGGGACTTGTTGGCCAAGTTAAGTTTTTGTCATTTTCCTAAGAACACCTGGAAGTAGAGAGAGTGGCAGGCCAAGGATGGGGTGAACAGGCGGTGGGATGGATTGCAGGGCTGATGCCATTAGAAAGGTGGTTGATAAGCAATGTAGCGGGCCTGGCGGGTGGAGGTGGTGAGACAGGCAGATGCTGAGGTTACTGCTGCAGAAGGAGGAGCAGTTTCAGTGAAGAGGAGGGTCCGTGTGGGACTGTGGAAGATACCATTAGTCAGTCCTTCCTGCCCTCTGTGGAAGGTCACAGCCAAAGGAAAGGCTTGCTATTACTTTTGATTTTCAAAAGAGAGGAATAATTGTCTTGAAAAATATGTCTGCAAAGCACCTGGCAAGGGGCCTGGCACATAGTAGGTGCTCTACAAATGAGTGGGTCCTCACTGCACTGTTGCTGCCACTGCTGAGCTGTCTCCTGGGCCCATGCTGTCTGTAATGTCATTTGTGAACTTCTTCCTGAAACTGAACTAGGAAATGCCCCTTATGCTAAATTCAACTGGGTTCATCAATAGTGTTTGGGCAAGATTTCTGTGGTGTGGCTTATGGAACATCTTGTAGTCAAAGAGTGCTCTGGGACTACATCTCTAGTGTTCAAGTCATGTTCGAATCATTGATCTCTATTCATTCACCATTTCAGAAGAGCATCTATTCTGTAAAGCGAGGAATAGGAGTTGTAGCAGCACCCTGAGAAATGGTGCTGGGGCATAACTAAGCACCACACACACACTGGGGCACTTAAAACAGGCCTGGAGGCCAGACTGAGGTGCCAGCAGGGTTGGCTCCTGAAGCCTGTTCTACTGTAGGGGGATTGCTGCACGCCTTCAGATTCCTAGGTTTGTGGGTGCATCACTCCCACAATCTCAGCTCCCCCTGTGCCTCCTTCCTTTTAGGAGGGAGTCAGTCATTTAAATGATTACATCTGCAATGACCTCATTTCCAAATAAGGTCATATTCCCAGCTACCGTGGGTTAGAATTTCAACAATTCTCTTCTGTAGAGACACAATTCAACCTATAACGGAGGGATTTAAAAAACAACCATCACGAATATTTCTCTGTTTATATCATGCTGATGATAACATGTCTAATAGCTATAAGTCCCAGCTCTGTGGGTAGAATTGTGGCTCTAAAAATAAAACCCAGTTTGAATGCACTCACTAAGTATGGGATGAGTTTTGCCTCAATTTGAGGCTAAATCTGCAGGCAGGCAGCCGGGCCATGGTGGCCGTGGGGAGTCTGAGTGGATGGTGAGCACAGCCCCTCAGGAGTCATCACATTCCCAGCGAGGGAGCCCAGTGTTCCAGGCTCATTCACTAATCTTGCCTCAAAATGGTTGCTTGGAAGTCTAAGTAATTCATTGCCACGTCTTGCAGATGGCCGTTGGTTTCCATCTTCTTTTTTAGTCTTATTTTCAGTGACCGGGAGCCACATTCGATGTCTGGCACTATCCCAAGGCACTGCAGTTGCAAGAAGGACCGTGTTTCTCTGAGCCCGAGGAGGATGCAAAATAAATGGCAATAAACAAAATCCACATCACCATTTTGTTCCATTTAAAATGACCATGGAATTCGGGCTGCTTATGGTGCACTACATTCATGCTTCATTTCTTTTTATTTTAAAAATATATTTGTATTGATTTCAGAGAGGAAGGGAGACGGGAGAGAGAGAGAAACATCAGTGATGAGAGAGAATCATTATTCGGCTGCTTCTTGCATATCCCTACTGGGAATCGACCCCGCAACCTGGGCATGTGCCATTGACCAAAATCGAACCCAGGACCCTGCAGTCCGCAGGCCAACACTCTATCCACTGAACCAAATCGGCTAGGGCTTCATTCTTGATTTGGCCCCAGAAAACAATAGCAAGGGCAGTCCATTGAGCTGCGTTGAAAACTGCCTGAGCTCTCTCTGCATCCAAGGGAAGGTGGCTATTTTCCTTGCAAGTCTGAGCCAAGAGCTGCTGGGGTCGGTGGGAGTCCACGCTAGCTCTCTCTCCTGAGAGGTGCAGGTTTTGAGAGATAGATGGTTCTCCCATGCTGGTGGGTGCAGGGATTCAGACTGTCTGCCGACCCAGAGGCCATCCCATCTCTCTGGCAGAGATAAGTTTATTTCTGCTTCTGTTTGTCCATTAGTTTTAACTCTCATTCATGAGGATGGACCCAATTCAACCTGGTTTAAGAAAAATAGGAATTCATTGGTTCACTTACCTTGACTTTGTTGGGAGAGATTGGCTTTAGGTGCGCTCTGACCCAAGGGCTTAACTGGTGTGGAGCGGATCCAATTTCTTGGCTCTGTTTTCCATAGTGATGGCTCAGCTCCAGGTATATGTCATCTCACTTATGGAAATTTCAGCAGAAATAAGCAGTGCCTTTTCCCCTGCTGTGCCAACAAAGTGCTTATTGCATCTCATTGCTTCTTACTGGGCTACTGCACCACAACGTGATGTTCTGCTGGGTAGGCAGGCCTGAGCCACATGCCTACATAAGCGCTAGGAACAGAATCAGAAGGCTGCGGACTGATTGCCAGAGAGCAGACTGGGAGAAGGGCAAAAACAGTAACATAAAACACAAATAAAATAAAGTAGCCTCTTTGTGTTGACCAATAGAGCGGTTGGTAAAAATGAGACATGTGTCTAGAACATAGACCCACATGACTTGTAGTCTTAGTTGCACTGGAAAACAACAGCTACAGTGGTTTTTCTCTTAATGCTCTGGTGTTCCTTTCTAAGTTTTTCCAAGTGGGCCCTGTTCATACTGCTGTTTGTTTATTTTTAAGCTTGACCACCTGTGGTCATCTGTTTTTAAAACACAGTATTCCAGCTTCATTGAAATCATGACATTTGCTTTTTCTGGTTCCTTTGATCTTGAATTCACGAGTGTCTCTCTCCTGTTCTGGCATTGTTGGAACCGAAAGCTGTTCTCCAAGGACCCAGAGCTGTCATCTTATCTCATTCAAACTTGACTCATGTTTCAGGATGCAGCTGATGGCGTTCCATCACTTCTCCCACCTGGACCTAAAAGAGCTCATGGATAAACTTCTATGATCCATGATGAGGGGATACGGGTCGTTTAACTCTTAAACCCTCTTACAGAGATGTTGTGACATTTCTGAGTAGGAGTAAAACTGCCAAGACATAGTGAACCGATTCTATGACTAAGGTAATAATATAAGTAGGGGGTTAGCTCATGGAGGGCTTTCAGAGCCAGGCCTGGCTGACTGGATTTATGTCCTGTTGACAGTGGCAAACCATTGGCTATTTCTGAATAGGAGATACAGACACCTTCCTCCTCTTAACCATCATTCATTGAACACATACAAAGTGCCAAAAACTGAACACATGTCCTTTACATATGTGACCTTATTTCACATCCACATTAATTCTGCAAGAGGAGAATCCCCTTTTCAAATGACACCTACTCACCTGAAATCACACCTCTTTCTTGGCAAGGATCCTTAAAAACACAGGGACATGCAGAAACCAACCATTCAACCTCACTCAGTGCACATGGACAATGGTGGTTGGCATGTGGCCATTTCACTCTACAAGAGTTAAGTCCTGAGGGAGGAGTTCATCTTTCTCAATTTGTTTGTCAGTTAGCTGAGAAAGACATCATGCAAGGTCAAAATAACAGTGAAGAGGAAACGATGTAATTTCCTCACAGATTAGTTGCTTCCTGCTTCTTTGCCTCCTGCTTTTCCAGAGTGGAGCTATATGTGCCCCCTCATTCCTTCCTCTTGGCTCACAATCTCATCTCTCTGTTGTTGATTTCTCTGTCTTTTCCATCCTGTACATCTGATCTTCCCATGGTCACCTCCCTTCCTCTCCAAGGCTCTTTTTACCACAGAATGGCTCCTTGGAAGGATTTAACTCTGTCCCCCCTACTCCCCACCATCCCCTCTACCCCCACACACACGCTGGCCAAGTCACTTCATGCATGTCTGTGTCATTTTACCTACCTGTTTATCTCTCAGTGGAATCTAGTGGCCTTTGCTTGACTTCCTCCCTCCCAACCCCCTTTTTAAGTTCATACCCTCTTGTCTATTTTGAATGATTTACTCCCCAGTGGAATCGCTCTTCCTGTGCTGCTTATCTAGTGTTAGCCAACTTTCCTTTCCGCCAAGGACAGCACCCTGCTCCTAGCTTCATCCTTGCTTTTTGTTCTTGATCTTATTTCTCCTTTGTGACTCCTTGTATTCAAACTCTAGCTGTACCACATCCTGGTTGTGTGGTTCTGGCAAAGTTGCTTTACTTCTCTATGCCTCTATATTTCCTCTGTTACTATAAATATGATGGCGTTACTATTTCTCTTGTAGGGTTCTTGTGAAGATTAAATGGCTATTATGCAAAGTATTTAGAGCATAGCCTGGCACATGGTACTCAGCTGGTAAATGTTGGTTCTTACTCTTGTGTTGATGGTGGTAAACATTGTTCTGATATTTTGATTCACGGGAGTTCCTTAAGAATAGCAGTCAGAATGTCTGTTATCAAAAGCCAACAGATAACAAGTGTTGGCGATGTTGTGGAGAAAATGGAACCCTTGTGCACTGTTGGTGGAACTGAAAATTGGTATAGCCATTGTAGAAAACAGTATGGAGATTTCTCAGAAAACTAAAAATAGAACACTGATATGATATAGTAATCCTATTTCTAGATATTTATCTGAACAAATCTAAATCACTAATTAAAAAAGATATCCACACTCCTGTGTTCAATGCAGTAATATGCATAATAGTCAAGATATGGAAGCAACCCTATGTGTCCATCGAAAGGTGAATGAATAAAGAAGATATGGTACATATATTCAGTGGAATATTACTCAACAATAAAAAAGGATGAAATCCTCTATTTGCAACAACACAGTTGGACTTAGAGGGTATTATTCCAAATGAAATAACTCAAACAGAGACAGACAAATACCACATGATTTCACTTATTTGTGGAATTTTACAAAATCAAAACAAGTGAACAAACAAAACAAAAACAGACTCAGAGACAACCAACTGATGGTTACCAGAGGGGATATGGGTAGAGTGATGGTGAAGAAGGTGCAGGGGAATATAGCCAATTGCATGATAGCTTTGCACAATGACAGATGGCTAATAGACTTAGTGTAGTGAGAACTTTGTAAGATATCTAAATGTCAAATCACTATGTTGTACACCTGAAACTTATATTTATTAGTTGGCAACTATACTTTAATTCAAAAACAGAACAGCACACACAGAGACAGCTCCATGGTGGAGGGACAAAGGGCAGGTTTGGGGATAGCTAAATGGGAGGACACTATGTGTGCTTGGTGCCAGCTCAGTGTCTCCTGGCTTCCCTTTTGCATATCTGAGAGGAAAATTGCCTGTCCTTCAAACACAAGAAGACACCATTCCTGCTTGCTACCCTATATATAAAGAGGAAATAGGCAAATTAGCCAGGATGCCATAACAGTCACAACCAGCTCAGGAGGAAGCTGTGCACACAGATAGGCAGGAGGGGATTGCATGCAGAGAGGCAAGCCACGGATGGCCCAGGCCTGGAGAAAGGGTGGCCTTCCAAGCTGCTGTGGTGCAGCTGGAGCAGGCCCAGAGCGGAAACAGAGACAAGGGGGCCGGCCCAAGCTGCCACGTGCCAGCAGTCCCGCCTCTGCGCGTGAGCTATAGAGGAAACACCTTTTCTGGCCACTCATTGGCTAAGTTCCCTGCACGCCACTCTGAGTGTTCTTGGTAACTTAGGTAATAAGAATTCAAGAAGGTGATCTAGGGTTTTTCCACCTCACTCCTAGAGAAAAAAAACAAAAGTCTACTGCTGGAGGGGCTAAAAAATGTCATATCCTGCCCTAGCTAGTTTGGCTTAGTGGATAGAGCCTCTACCTGCCACCGCAGAGTCTGGGTTCGATATTGATCAAAGGCATGTACCTAGGTTGCAGACTCCTCCCTAGCTGGGGCCCAGGTCAGTGCTAATGCAGAAAGCAAACAATTGAAGTGTCCCTCTCACATTGATATTTCTCTCTGTCTTTCCCTCTCTCTTTCATGCTCTCTAAAAATCAATAGAAAAATATCCTCAGGTGAGGATTTAAAAAGAAAGAAAGAAAAGTCATATTCTATGAAAGAGATATGTTGAAAATGCCTAAAGAAAGTTATTTTTTCATGGTGAAGGGACTGGAGTCCATGTCAATGAAAACTCTTTGGTGGCTGTGGCAGCTGGCAGTGGCAGCAGCAGCAGGGTTATGGGGGTGGTGCCTTCCGCTGATCAGCCCAGTTGCCTCCTGCAGAAAAAGGCCAGACTGTGGCCTAGGACATCCCCTGAGGGCTCCTGTACTTTGAGAAGGGGCAGGCTGGGCTGAGGAACTTCAACGCTCCCGCCCCCAGGGCATGAATTTCATGCACTGGGCCTCTAGTCCTATGTAATAAAAGAGTAATATGCAAATTGACCATACCGCCACTACACTCACAAGCCATGCCTACCAGCCACACCCACCAACCAATCAGAGTGAGTATGCAAATTAACCCATCAAAGATGGCAGTTAACTTGCATACATAGGCACCCAGCGCCTGGGTCCTGGGAACATCCTGGCACCCAGGTCACTGAGGTAGGCCCTGCGTGGGCCCTGAGTAGCCTATGAAGGGTCTGAGCCAGGGGGTTCCTGGGCAGGGCCAAGCCTGTGATCAAGCCGAGGGGGCAGGAGCAGAGCTGGCAATGGGAGGGAACTGGAGGTCCACTGGCCAGGCCAAAAGCTTTGGTCAGAGGCTTTAGGCCTCAGCAGGAATGGGCAGGGGCGATGCTGGCTATCAGAGCCTATTGGCAATCGGTGTAAATTACAGAGGAAACACCTTTTCTGACTGCTCATTGGCTAAGTTCCCTATATGCCACTGCTAATATTCTTAGTAACTTGGATAATAAGAATCCAAAAAGGTGATCTAGGGTTTTCCCACCACACTTCTGGGGGAAAAAAATCAAAGGTCTGCTGCTGGAGGGCTAAAAAATGTCATATCCTGCCCTAGCCAGTTTGCCTTAGTGCAGTGGTTCTCAACCTTTCTAATGCCATGACCCTTTAATACAGTTCCTCATGTTGTGGTGACCCCCAACCATAAAATTATTTTTGTTGCTACTTCATAACTGTAATTTTGCAACTGTTATGAATTGTATCTGTGTTTTCCAATGGTCTTAGGTGACCCCTGTGAAAGTGTTGTTCGACCCCCAAAGGGGTCGCAACCCACAGGTTGAGAATCACTGCCTTAGTGGATAATGCCTCAGCCTGCCGACTGCAGGGTCTGGGTTCAATTCTGATCAAGGACATGTACCTAGCTTACAGGTTCCTCCCTGGCTGGGGCCCAGGTCAGGGCTCATGCAAGAGGCAACCCATCAAAGTGTTCCTCTCACTTTGATGTTTTTCTCTGTCTTTCCCTTTCTCTTCCACATTCTCTAAAAATCAATGGAAACATATCTTCAGGTGAGAATAAAAAAAAAAAAAAGAAAGAAAGAAATGTTAGATCCTATGAAAAAACACATCTTGAAAATGCCTAAAGAAAGTTGTCATTTTTTCATGGTGAAGGGACTGGAGTCTGTGTTGATGAAAACAACTTGGTGGCTGTGGTGACTGGCAGTGGCTGCAGCAGCGGTGATGGGGCTGGTGCCTTCCCCTGATCAGCCCCATCGTTTCCCACAAAGGAAGCGGGCCTAAGCCATCAGTAGGACATCCCCTGAAGGCTCCCAGTATGTGAGAGGGGGCAGGTTGGGCTGAGGGATCCCCGACCCCTGGTGCACGAATTTCATGCACTGGGCCCCTAGTCATATATATAAAAGCCTAAGCAACAGTTATGGTCAACTGAATGACCAGTCAACTGGTTGCTATAATGACACATTGACCACCAGGGGGCAGACATTCAACACAAGAGCTGCTCCCTGGTAGTCAGTGCGCTCCCACAGCCAACCTCCTGTGGCCAGTCAACCTTGCCTCTCCCCCAGACCAGCTGGCCCCTATTGTCCCTGATCATCTCCGATCACCAGCCAGGCTGAAGAATTCCACCTGTGCATGAATTTGTGTACTGGACCTCTAATATAAGTAATAAAGTGAAAAATAAAGTAGTTTGGGTAAATACTGAGTTAGTAGAAGTTTCTTTTAAGTGAAATGAAACTAAAACAAGCAATGCTCAGTAGGACTGCCACTCCATCTGTTTTGTTCCCTCTGGTGCTCCAACCAAGGTTTCTAAATGCAGTTTGGATTCTGAAAACATCTGGAAGCACATTTTTGAAGCTGTTGAGCACTGACATTATAATCTGTATTTCTTGCTGCTTAGCTGTGCCTGCCTGCTGTTCATTGACTTCCAGAGATGAGGCCAGCCACGTGCTCCATTCAGACAGTGTCCAACCTCAGAGGTATTTATGGATACTTCGTGTGTGTGTGTGCGTGTGTATACTTTGTCTTTGTTTCTGATTATAAAGGTAATGATGTTCATTATTGCAACATTGGAAAATAAAGAAAAGGGAAAAGAAGCATTGACACTAATAATCCAATTACCCAGAAAGTATGTATATAGATATACATATATATAGGTATAGGTAAATAGATAGATATAGATAATGTAAATATATCTTAATTTTTATTCTGCTACCTATATATAATTTCATATAGCCATTATAGCTGATGCTCTCTTATTAAGTGAAAATAACAGCCTATTAAAGAATATCCCAATTTTATGTCTATATTAATAGAAGTGTAATATGCTAATTAGACTGGACAAACAACCTTGCAGATGTCATTATGGACATCCTTCTGGACAAAACCATGATAGCAGGGCCTGAGGCAGAGATGGTTAGGGACAATCAGGCAGGCAGGCAAGTGGTTAGGGGTGATCAGGCAGGCAGGCAAGTGAGCAGTTAGGAGCCAGCAGTCCCAGATTGCAAGAGGGATTCTGGGTTGTGAGAGAATGTAGGCCGGGCTGAGGGCCACCCTCCTCCCATGCGTGAATTTTGTGCACTGGGCCTCTAGTTAAAAATAAAAAGATGTAGCCCTAGTTGGTTTGGCTCAGTGGATAGAATGTCAGTCTGTGGACTATATAGCATTCTGAGTTTGATTCTGGCGAAGGGCACATGCCTGGATTGTGGGCTTGATCCCCAGGGTGGGGGGGTGTGCAGGAAGGAGCCAATCAATGATTCTCTCTCATCATTGATGTTTCTAACTTTCTCTCTCCCTTTCTCCCTGAAATTAATTAAAAACAACAACAATACAAAAACAAAGATGCATAGAAAAGAGATAATAAACAAAATAAAGAAAACAAAAAAAGAAAAGAGATCAGCAGTTATGTACTATAAGGTTAAAAAGCAGGTGTTCTATCTCTTCTTTGTATATTTTTCTATATCACTTAATCTAAAATGAACATGTATTGCTATTATAATCAGAAAAGGAAAGCTTATTTTTCAAAAAGGTTCTGTTGCCTAGATTGAGCAAAACCAGTTAAATAGATGCTTTATCAAATTCTATTTTCATAGGGCCTATTGTTCCAGTGTTTGCATATTTATAAGAAGAATTTGCTGAATCCCCCTCTCTGAGTTCTGGGAAGGAATGACCACCACGGACTGGAAGTGGTAGGGAAACTTTGTGAGCTGGTGGGACCAGGGATAGCTCCTCAGATTTGGGAAGGATTTTACTATTGGGGGATGTGTCCTGGGATGGCCCCCCCTGAGTGCCCTTGATCTTATGTATCTGCCCTTTCCTCTTATTCCAAACCCCCAAAGACATGTTCTCAATGTCTGACTTACAGAAGTCTACCAGGGCTCATCTAACACGTGTTATGGAAAACTTCTGCGTTTGGGGGCAGCTCTCCTGGCTTGTCCTGAGCCCAGAAGACTCAGGTACCCAGATGTACCCTGATCCAGACTCCTTTCTGACTTTTATGCTTCTTAAAGAACACTTAGCCTCATCATTTCATCTCCTCCCACCGCCTCCTGCTCAGTTCCCTCCGTTCACATGGGTGGGCCTGACTCTAGAAATAGGTGTTGAAATAAAACAGCATGTTGTCTAACTTGAAAGGAAATCACATTTTTCTCCATTTCTCTGCCAGAGTTTTCAGAAATGTGTCCTAAAAGTGATACTGGTGAAGCATCTCACTAGGTCCGCAGCCACAGCATATGACAGACAGTTCACACTTGGCGTCGTGGGAGAGAGCTGGAGGGCTGGGTTTGGTGTGTCCGTTTCCTGATATTGTCCCATCCCTGCTCCGGCGCAGCTACACAGGCCGGTCTGGGAGGTTCTGTTTATTGAATGCCAAGTTTTCCTTTGTTATTGATGAGACGAGGAGAAACACACAGGACGGGGCGGGAGGAAGCCAGAGACTCAACGTTGCCTCTGACGTCTCCTTCCCAGTGTGGGCTGGGTTTTGTGGGAATACTGACAGCTCCTCCTCTTGAAGCCCCACTATGTGTCTCTGAACGGAAGGCTTTACCTGTATCGTTTTACTCACGCTCTGTAACAACCCTGTGACCATCCTCCCGATTTACAGAGCAGGGGCACAGGTAACGGGTGAAATGACTTCCCTAAAATCATGGGCCAGCGAGCTCCTTCCCCTTCCCAGTGAAGGACTAAAGGCTCACATGTGTGCATCCCAGGAAAGAAAAAAGGTGCTCTAGGATTCAGCATATCCGGAAAAGACACCTGTGTTTTGCAAGGATGGTTGACAGCACGTGCCAAATAAAAAAGGCAAAGTATACTCCGTCCTAATCTGGCCAAAGACAGGTACCCACTCCTAAGAGCAAGTCACCCCTGGCCGCCTGTTTGCAGGGCGAAGTCTGAGCTGGTGGCTTTCCCAGCTTTGATTTTGCATGAGCTCCTTGGTGGCTCTGCTCAGAGCACGCATTTTTCCACGTAAGGTTCTGCTATGGAACTGGCTTCCCCAGGTACGTGGTGCCAGGGGCCATGCGTCAGCCTGTTTTCCAGCTTGAAACCCACTCAAGAATGTGTCACTTCCGAGTTTCCGTGTAACCTCGGGTCTTAGGAATGTCAGCTGTTTTTTCCTGTTCTTTCCGGAGATCTATGTTTTAAATCAGAGAGGAAAAAGCCCATCAGGTGCTCACAAGATTTATTAAAAGCACCATCTGGCTTTGGTGAATGACGGCAAATGATGGAGGTCCCCTGGGAACTCGGGCCCCACAATCGCTAGTGCATGGGGATTGGGGTGCAGGGCTGAGGTGAGGAGGCCAAGGACTGAAGCTGGCAGAAGAAAGACAAGTGCTCCCCAGTGAGGGGTAGGTGCCCCTCCACCATGCCCTGGTCGCATTCTGTATTTCCCCACTCAGACGTTAAAATCCCTGCTTCTCTAGTCTGTTTTCCCCTGTGAATTGCGACTCCTGGAGGGCAGTGCCTGACATTTACCAGGTGATCCGCAAACATTGATTGAATAAATGGGCAAATGAGTGAGTTCTGATCTCCAATGCTGGCTAAATAAGTAAATATCTCAAAACACTCCTTAATCCTCCCTGTGGAAATTAATGGCGTTGGGAACAAATCCATTTGATTTGATATTTATATGCCCAAAGGGGTGCCTTCACATTATTCTCCAGCCAAGTTTTCATTCCTAGCTCCCCCTGAGATGCTAACTTAATTGGCCTGCAGTGGGCCTATAGAATTCTCCATAAAAAGAGAAAAATGCTGCTTTCTAGATGCTGATGTTGTGCAATCATAGCTGAAAACCACCATCTGCCTATACTTGGAGGAGTGAGGTCTTGTGGCTCATGTATAGGTAGGTATGAGGATGGATCACGTCCTGCCGAATCTGAGACTTGTGGGAAAAAGATATTTTGGCCCCAAAACGTTTACCCAAAGATAGAGGAGAAGGATGTTTTCTGGAAGCTCGGCTGAGGGGCTCTGTGGCTTGAGGCGCTCTGGCTAAGGGCATCTCAGCAGCCTTTCTTATGTGTCTTTTCTGAGAGCCTCAGCACTTTTCCTGTGTCCACTTTCTCCTCCCCATGTTCCAGTCTAAGACCAATGGCTTATCTGCCGAACCTGAGGACAAGTTCAATGACAGGGGCAGCTTCTGGCGGAAATGCGGAATTGAAGACATCTCTCTTGCCATGAAAATGGAGTTTTTGAATTCAGTGTGAACACGGGGGGATTCCTGAAAAGTTCTGCATGTGTAGTTCGTGCAGCAAGGACTATGGTTGTGATAAGTACGCAGAGCTCTCTGGCGTCACTGATGTCTGAGCCTCTGTGCCCCTGTGATGGCATTTGTCATGGACCGCTCAGGGCCCAGGCCAGCTTCCTTTCTGCTCCGTGCTGCAGCTGGGGGGTAGCGGGGAGGTAAGGGGGAGCACTAAGTGGAGAGGCCAGTGTTTAAAGCTCTGTGTTCTTATACTGCATATGTATCTCCCTTTCTTTAATGGTTTAAAAACTGGATTGGGCTCCAGGCCTGTGTCCTGTGTTCTTTAAAGGATGAAGAAGGTTGTGTGCAGATGTCACTGCCTGGGAGTTCCTGGGAACAGGTGCATGGTGTCCTTTTCCAGGGTAATTTGCAGAGGAGCGGCCCTTTTCAGACACTGAGTGGCATCCCCTACTTTGTGTGGCTGATAGTTTTACACGCAGGAGTTTTGATTAATTGGTGCCACGAACTGTGAAAGGTCGGAGATTGTGCCCTCTTGCGATGTAACTAGTTAGCCTGCCACCGTGTCATGGATGTGGCAGAGGACAGGAGCCTCCTGAGTGGGAGAAAGGACTTTATCACTCACGGTATCAGCAGTGGCCAGGTTGTCAGCGATTTCTTGTTCCCATTTCCCAAGCCCCCATTCTCACAGGTGACACCTGCAGGTGCAGTAGGTACGTGACAGAAGAAGACTTCTGAGCTTAGGGGACTTGGCTCATCACAGTGGGCAGTAAGCGTGCTTACCATGCGCTGCGAAGGGCCCCCTATCTTCATCTCCCAAGGCTGTTCACTAAAGACAAGTCCTTAAAAAGATATTCTGGCTGAAACCGGTTTGGTTCAGTGGATAGAGCGTCGGCCTGCGGATTGAAGGGTCCCAAGTTCGATTCCGGTCAAGGGCATGTGTCTTGGTTGGGGGGTGTGCAGGAGAAACGTCTCTCATTGACGTTTCTAACTCTTTATCTCTCTTCCTCCCTCTCTGTGAAAAATCAATAAAATGTATTTAAGAAAAAAGAAAAAAATGATATTCTGGACCAAAGACAGTCAGTGCCTCTGCCTGCAAGACACAGAGAAACCTGAACCACCCATGGAGAACGGCCTCCCAAGAGTAAGTCAGTAATAACATGGAGGTGTGGATGAAGCTGAATGTTGAGGGAAACGGTGGAATTTATAAAGTTCCCTAGACCCCCTCTCAAATGTAATAAGTAAATACAGTGTACCCAGTTCCCCTATGTGTTAGTGAGTGTTTGCTGTCTGATAGCAGTTTGAAACAGCAAGCACTTATTTAGCTCCGGAGTTTGTGGATTGCCTGGGTGGTTCTGCTGGGCCTGGTGGGCTCAGCCAGTTTCAGTTGGGCCCATGTTTTTGAGGGCTAGTGGTTCTGGTGATTGTCAGACTGTCCAGCAGGAAAGCAGGGGCCACTGGTGCAGTGTCTCGTGGCATCCAGCAGGCTGGCCTGGCGTGTTTACATGCTGGCAGCCACAGGGTTTCCAGGAGAAGCAAGAGAGTGAGCCCGGAGTGCACACTCTTTCCAAGCCACTGTACCAGGTTTGCTAACACCCATTAGCAAAAGCAGGGCCTATGGCCAACCCAGATTCAAGGGCAGAGCGATGCACTCCACCTCTTGAGGGAGGAGAGACATTTGTGGTTACTTTCGCAATCCACACGTAGATCTTTCACGCTCCAGATCCATGTGCCGCCCCCCCGCCTTAACCCCCCAGCTCATCCTCCAGGTCTTGGCTCCTCAGAGAATCCTGCTCTCTTGCCTCCTGTCTTCACTCCCACCCCATGACCCAGTGTCATTGTGACATAATCCTTACTAGATTCTGAAATTATTTACTTATTTATATATTTAAGTAAAATAAGGAAATAAAGTAAAAAAATATATATAAAAGTAAAAAAGAAAAAAGATTTCTCCAACCACAAAGTAGCTCTTAAGAAAAGTCACTATTCAGAGAAGGCCCTGAGTAGCGTGAGTGTCAATAAAAATCTGTTAGCTGAGTGACTTGAGGACAATGGGTTTGGTCATCTTTATGGGAATGGAGGGGAGAACCATGAAGAAGTAAACCAAACTCTTACCCACACGCTGCATGGCAAGAGGGCCTAAGAGATGGAGTTATAGTAGGAAAGGCATGCGCTAGAAGCCAGGGTAACTGAGGCATCAGATTTCATTAGCTGTCAGATGGTAGAGATGTCTGGATTGTGCCCATTATCTCTTTTTTTTTTCAGTTGAGTAATGTTTCAACTTGTTAGGATTCGACGTATTATTACAGGATTCACTGGCATTTTTATGAAGGTAGACTCCTCTCCCCCCCTTCCCCTCCCCCGGCAGTAGGGCATTCTACATTTTTAGGATTTGGAGACTTATAAAAAATAGCTATTGGATTTGTAATTGCTTTTTCTTTACAATTTTACTTAGCTTTTATATAAATCACTCCTAACCTTGCTTTAAGCCCAGAAAAGAATGACAATGAGGCTATTTCCCTATTCTTTATTCTCATATTCGTTTTTGTTTTGGCTCAAGTTGCAAATTATGGACATTAGGGAAACCTGTATGTATCAGTTGAGGCTTAAGTTCTCTTCATGTGCAAAAACCTCACTACTGGTACCCAAATCTGTGATAGAGTTCAACCAGAGAAGCAGAACCAGGAGATCTATCTCTGTATATTCATATATTAGTATATCTATATATCTGTATCCCCATCCATCCATCCATCCATCCAGCCAGCCAGCCAGCCACCCTTCCATCCAACTGTCCATCCACTATTGATTACAATGAGTTAACCTATGTAATTGGGGCTGGCAAAACAAGTGTGAAATCCCTAGGGCAGAACCCCAGGATTGGAAGGTCACGGACAAACTGCAATTCACAGGCATGGGCTATTACACACAGGATTTCTTTCTTTGTGGGGAAAGCATCAGCCCTGCTTTGAAGAACTTTCAGTAGCTTGATCAAGCCCTCTCAGTTTCTTTAGGATAATCTCCCTTCTTGAAAGTCAACTGAAATTCCATCTGCAAAATACTTTCACAGCAACACTGAGGTTCATCTTTGATTGGATAACTGGGACTGGGACCCAGCCAAGTTACACATCATAAGAGCCATTACACTAGGGCCTCCACTGAAGTGTAGGGGAGAAAAGTACGCTGAGCAGGTGCTCAGAGGCCTGACTGTATTCCTTGTCCTTCCTTAGGGACTGCTGGAGAGTAAGCTAATTCAGTCAAGTAGTAATTTCTAATGGGATAATCTGCAAATAGAATAATAATCCACCCCAGTGTGACCCATGTGAAAAAAAAGCTGAAGTATGTTGGTGAGCCTCTGAGAAACATTCAGCATATATTCAGGTAGGGGCCAGGAAAGGCAGGGCACACAGAAGTCTTGGGTGCTGTGGATGGGACCCACCTCACATTCATAGGGACTTTATTCTCAAGGCTTGAAGATGCCACTTTGCCTTCCTTGCCTCTTAGTTTCTTCACCCATAATGTAATTACTATCTCCAACAGAATTTAGCTTAAGTTTTATACATTGCAAAGTTCTGCAACTCCATGCACATATGTACTCACACAGTCACACACATACACAATACTACACACACACACACACACACACACACACACACACCAAGAATTTTTGCAAAGAAGTTCAGACAAAGTCACATTTTGGAGAGTGGGACACTAAAGTCAGTACCTTAGCAACTGGGATGACTGCATGTTCTTTCTGGGAACCATTCAGAATTGTGCCCCATTCAACTGTGGGTCTGAGTCCAAGTGTGTCCACTGAGGTACAAATCTAAGCAACAGATACTTCATAGGTTCAGGGAAGCTTCTTTGCCCCTTCTTATGACCACTCTAAATACTTCAGGTGCTATTAATGCCTAAAATGCTATTAGCCACAGAGTCTTCCTTTCATTCCATATTAGAAATAAGTTTAAATTATAAAATATATTCAGGAGAGGTAAGAAGGTGAGCGATAAGTTTACATCAAGAGACAATGGCAGATTCTTGCCATTCTTTTGCAGATGTTGCTGAGATATGGAAAGGCCTTGGTGGAGCCTTAGTGGACAGGAGGGGCCCAGTATTTGGAGAGATGTGAATTGAAAGCCAGTAAAATATTGAATTGAGAGCTGGCACAACCCACCCACCACATCAACATTTCAAGTTCTGCTGACTCATGCTCTTCTCTGCCTACCCCTCTGCCCCCAATTCATCTCCGGAAAACAAGTATAGGAATATCTTGGGCCATTCGAGTCTGTGTTATTGTCATGAGTTTGTACCAAAGGGAAACTGATTGTGAACACAGCTCTTCCTTTTCAGCCTGTAGCTCCCAGAAATAAGTGTAAATAATGCTGGTTTGGGACTTTCTGGCAAAGCCATTCCAGGATTTCCTCAGGGGAAAGGAAGAGAGTTGAAGTTTTACAAAATCATCCTTAGAGCAAAATAAGCAGCTGGCTGGGCTGGGCCGGGCCACCAACCCTCACGGAGGTAGATTCTGCACTTGCAACTTGGTGACAATGGGGAGGGCCTGTGCCTTCTGAGTGTCCTATGAGATAGTCCCCCCTATGAGATAGCCTCCCTATGAGATAGCTCCCCAATGAGATAGCTCCCCCTATAAGATAGCCCCCCCTATGAGACAACTCTCCTATGAGATAGCCCCCTATGATAGCCCTCCTGGGACAGCCCCCCACAAGATGCTTTGCACTGTAAAGTATTGTAGCCACATCCATGTGGTCAGGTTCCTAGGGGAAAGCCCTTTGGGAGATCATGGGAAAATATTTTTAAAAAATCAAATGCAAAAACATTTAAAACAAAAATTTTCCAAAAATTAGAAATACTGAAGCAATTAGAAAGGGCTTCAGTTCTTGATTGAAATGAAAAGTTCAGAGAAGTTCTTTAGAACGAGAATGAAGGGCTTTTATTAGAGGGTTTGACACAACAGTTGTTCTACTTTTTGGAGGCCACTCCTGCTGCAGCCCTATAGGAAGCTTTGCTAAGTCACAGCTCAGTGCATGGAGCCTAACCAAGTGGTGCTCAACTCCAGGATGTGATCAGCTGACATCCTTTTTGAGCGAGTCAACTTCCCCTTCAACAGATTCTGCATTCCTGAACTTGGAAGAAGACAGGAGAAAGTTAGGATCATCGGGGCTAATGATAACAATTTCACCTTTGGATGGACACTAAGTGGGTGGAGAAGGTGTTTCGTGTAACTTCAGTCTTTTCAGGGTTATGGAATGGAGAAGGGGGAAGGGACATATTTTTAGCATTTCGCATGTTGACAGCCACTGATTTAAAATAAGTACAGATTGCAAAGCCCACTGGTCTCCTGATGTCTAAGACAAGAGGTTTCCAGGTGATCAGCAGTCTTGGGCTTTGCCTATGGCCAACCTACGGGAAACTGTCAGAGAAATGACACTTTTCCCTGAGTTTTGGCGCATCAATCTCTGAAATATTCTGAGGATCTCCTTCCATCCCAGGTGACCCGCCTTCTCCTGCTGCCCCTGCTTTCCAGAGAGGGGTCCTTCCAGGGGCCAGGCCTCACCTCACGGCTCCTCTGTGGTCCTACTCCTTCTCTCTCTAGCCCCTCTGTGAACACTAAATTATTCGGGCACCTATGTTCCATTTTCTTGGATTCCTGTGTTAACCTGATGGATTGCTGTCTTACTCCTCCTTGGCAGCGTGGTGACACG
Organism: Lasiurus cinereus; assembly: GCA_011751065.1. Classification (NCBI taxonomy): domain Eukaryota; kingdom Metazoa; phylum Chordata; class Mammalia; order Chiroptera; family Vespertilionidae; genus Lasiurus; species Lasiurus cinereus. The sequence continues at coordinate 49,898,837 of JAAGEH010002531.1, read as the reverse complement.
TTAACACAGAGGATGTTGAGACACAAGTTTCTGCCCCCTAAAGATTTTGGTAAGGTGCTACTTTGGGACTTATCCAAATGTGGATGATTGCCCTCATCCTTCACCAGCATGGGCCTGCTTCTTTCAGTCCAGATTCTGACACTCATCCAAGGCACCAGGACCCATGCTGAGTGCTGCCTTGTCTCTGCTTACATAATAGGGAAGGTCAGAAACCATTGCCTGCTGGCCCTTCCACTCCGCAATCTCACAGCAAGCCATTGGATGTAGTTCTCAACAGAGGCCTCATTGAGCACCTTCTGCAGAGTTAGACTCCATGGCTACTACTTGGTGGAGTGTTAGTGTATCTCCAGCTCTTCTCCTCCCAGAAAAGAAACTCATGTTTTACTTTTTGGTCTGTGGGGTCTCTAAACATCACTGGATGCACAATATTCTAGTAAGAGACAAGAGGATTCATTTCACGATTAAGTTAGGGAGAGCAAAATCCCAGTTGCGAAGGTCACTTGATTGACAATCCCGCAGGCCATTGTTTCCAACCTTCTCTATTAGGTAAGAGTAGAGGAGGCAGTGCTAATTATGGGCCCTGGGGCCGTGGGTGTGTGAGTCCTATCTGGACTGAACGAAGCAGTCCAGGTACATTACTTGGACTTTAGAGGATTGGCTCAAGAGTGAAGCCCTGGCTCAGCCCAGTTCTCCCTTTGGAGGTAGCGTGGTGAGTGGGAAGGTGTGGGTTTGGGGTCATAAGGACTGAGCTCAAATCTCTGCTGGCTTTCTGGGTATGTCACTTGGAGTAAGTTGAATAAGCCTTCTGAGCTTCAGTTTTGCATATGTAAAATGGGAATCATATCCTTTCCATAGGTCAAATGGGCTGTTGGGTAAATTAAGTAATATCATATGTATCTGAAGCAGCTGGCACCACGCCCAGTGTGGGGTAGACTCCTCACTTAATTGGGGCCTATGACAGTGTGCCATCCACTGTGGGGACTTATGGTGGTGTGCCATCCCCTGTGATGGGAAGAGCCAGTGAAAGACTTAGACCCTGCTTGGCATGTGTGGGGAAGACAGACAAGAACCCAGGAATGACAGGCCTGAGGGGTCCACAAGGAGCAGGACAGAAGCGCAGGACAGAAGTGCCATGATGCTCTGACATAGGGGACATTGCTTTCCTGTGTGTGCTCACTGTCTGACAGGAGATAGATCATCTCTTGCTTTCCTGGGGCATGAGGAGAAAACTCAGCAGTCCTTTCTCCAAAAAGACTTGATTCTGACTACCTCACCCTCCCTTGGGGTTTGAGAAGGGATGGATCTATTTTGGCTCCACAGGGAGATATTATTTAATATAGAGCAGGGTTCAAAATGCCTTTGAGCAATTGGTTTTTCTTTAGGGAATACGGAGAAACTGCAGATCAATTCAATCATTCTTCCTGGAAAAGAAAAAAGAATGCAAGAGAAAAGATAAGGAGGCAATTTCACAGCCCAGAAGGGACTAGGGGGAGCAGAGTGCCGCTCTTCTGAAATTCATTTCAAGGGAACAACTTCGGTCATTGTATTTCAATGCACTGCAGTGTAGGCTTGATGCCCAGAGCTTTAAAAACTGAACCCCAACTCTGTGGCCACAGTTTATAGGATCAGAGACAAATGCCTTTAGCATCTTTTCTGTCCTTGGAGGGAGTAAAATTCTGACCCTTCAGATAATATGAAAGTAGCTGCTATAGAAATGGTCACTTTAAAACAGTGGAGGGGTTATTAGAACTTCGGGGTGCTGAGAAACAGGAGAACTGGATACGGGACATTTGCCAATAGAACCATGGCCCTCTGTGTCAGAACGTTGGATGCACGAGTAATGGCTGGGCAGAAACGGGATGGTTGCCTCTGAAGTATCAGTTGTCCTAAATCAAGGTCCATATGCTGGGGCCTGAAATGCAGACTTTCAGGTGGGGTCAGTTTCTCAGAGGCACTGACGCTGCCTCCTGGCGACACTGTGACACCTCTGGAAATGATTTGCAGGTGCTCTGGAGGGAGGAGGGGAGAGAGCTGTGCCTGTCCTTTTCCCTCATCAGTTTCTTCCCTCTTCAGTTCATCCTCCTCACTTCTGCCAGATGTATCTTTTAAGATACCAAACCTTGTTATATGATGTCTTACAGCCCCCACAGGTTCCCTTTCCTATTGGTTGTAGGATGAATTTCAAATCCCAGAAGGCCTCATCTTTTACCAGGCTGTTTGGAACATCTGCTCCAGGCAGAGCCCACTCTTCTGCCTGTCACATGTCATCTTCTCCCCCGAATTTTTGCATAGTAGGTGCTCATGCTCAGGTATCAGTTCTTCATGCAGTCATCCTCAGCTCTTTCAGGACTGATGAGCCTCTTTCTTTCTTTGGGTCTCTCATAAACCCTGAACATACCTCTTTAAGAGCCCTTTCTACATTGTTTTAAAATTATTTTTTATGTCTCCCACTCAAGACCTTGAGAGCTGTATCTGACATCTAGTAGATCCCATTGGGTAATTTGTGATTGGAAACATAATAGGGGCTGGTGTTGTTCTGTTTTCCTGATTTACTTTATAAAGGTTTTGCATAATTTGACTGCTTGTGATAAACCTGGCATCACAGAAATGCTTAATGATGCATGCAAGTATATGTAATTAATATCCTAGGATTTTTCTATTTTTGTTGTGAAATTCTTAGCATGTATCTTCAATATGTATCTTACAACCATTCAGATCTAGTCTTGATTTTTGGGAAGTCAGAAAGAACTATGAGAAAAACTCAGGTCGCCTCAAAGAATTTAATCTTCTCTGGGAGATAATGAGCAAAGTGTTGAATTGTGGGTAAAGAGAAATACCATATGCACATAATACGTGTTCAGTAAGTACTAGCTCACTGACACCTGTGTGAAACAGGGAGCAGATAGCTGCCAGAGGGGGTTATTTATTTCTACTTCTGAAATGGTCAGAGCCTTCTTTTTCATACAAAGAGAAAATGAGTTTCTCCTGATTTTGAGATGGATAGAAGAACTTCAGAAAAAATTCAGAGAATCACTTTAGTGCTTCTCAGAGTCACCCAGCATGGAGAGGCCTTGCTCACTTCTTTGAAGGAGACTATTACATTTTTATAGAAGCCCTTCCCTGAAGAGCTCAAAGTACTGAATTGTATGTACCAAGGATATCTTTTATTTATATTTAATTTGTATTTCTCTTGAAAATAAACCAAGGACCAATATTTTATAATTTAATGTTTAGGACCAGGAGCAATTTTGCCTAAAGGACTTCATTAATATCTGGGGGTTACCAGGAGCCAGAATCTAATTGGTGCACAAGGAAAGGTTGAGAGGGTAAGATAAAATGTGGGAAGGGTTGGAATGAGAAAGGCTGGAGAAAGACAAATCTTTTTTCAAGTCTTAAGTCTGAAGAAGTGGGCCAGCTGAGTAACTGTGGAATTTGGGGTGCTATGGAGAACCGCATTTGTTTATTGTATTAAGCTCTTTTCATCTGTTAGGGCCCACACACTAAGCATAGGAATACCAAAAATGAAAGGATGGAAACGCAAGGTATTTGAGTCCAGTGTGGGAGAGATGCATAGAAATAAAGGGTTGGAGGGCTTTGGACACCCTACCAGTGGTCGGCAAACTCATTCATCAACAGAGCCAAATATCAACAGTACAACGATTGAAATTTCTTTTGAGAGCCAAATTTTTTTAAACTTAAATTACTTCTAAAGCCACTTCTTCAAAATAGACTCACCCAGGCCGTGGTATTTTGTGGAAGAGCCACACTCAAGGGTCCAAATAGCTGCATGTGGCTTGTGAGCTGCAGTTTGCTGACCACAGCCCTAGGCTAACTTGAAAACCTAGTGTGTGAAACCTTCACCTAAAGAAGGGTTGGGGAACGCCCAGCCTGAAGGCCATATAAGGCCCACAGAATCATTTGGTGTGGCTGAGACCAGTCGAAGGAGAATTCAGAAGACAAGGATAGATGGGTAAAGAGGGGCTGGCATGCTGCCCCACCCAGCGGGGGAGCCTGAGATGGAGTCTGAGAGTAAGAGATCTGAGCTGGGCACGAGGAGAAAGAAACCCACATGGCACGTCTGTGGACTAAGTCTGAGAGCAAACAATGGATATCTTTCTCTGCGGTAGGAAGCGAGTCGGATTAGCTAGGCTGTCAGCTGAGCAAAGAACTCAGCCAGACCCTGGAAGTCCAGCCGGGGGTACTAGGCCAGCTGTCCACTGTGATTTCATAGCAGCCGTTCCTTCTCATTTACTTTTCCTGGGATCCTACTGTGTGTGAATGAGGGTTATGCTTCCAAGAAAAAGAGCATCATCTTAATCATGTCTGGGGTCATGGGAAAGACACTGCACCAGAAGACTTGGATTTGAACTTGACCTTGGTTGAAGGTGAGTGACTTCCTCTGAGAGGCTCTGTGTTCCTCATCTATAACTTGAGTGGTGACCCATGCTCTGTAAAGGATGGTGTGGGAAAGGAAGAATGCCTTGTCCAGAAGGTGGCAGCAGAACAAGAAGTCACAGCCACGTCATTTTTACGTAACCAGGATCCCTTGAGGAACATCGGCCAGAAGCCAGGACATTCTCCTGACTTCCTCACTTCTTGCCCAGATGGTGGTGTTCCAGGAAGGGCTCTAGGAACATAAACCATAGACCACGGCTGTCTGCAAACTCTTTCCCTAATGGGTTCTTATTCCTTCAGCTATCCCTGCCCTCCCACCAAGCCCTGCTTCTCCCCTTCTCCCCATCCCCTTGGCTTCTTGGATCGCTGAACATGAGTCTAAAGAATAAATTCTTTACGCTTTCTTAAGCAACCTAATTTTCAATTGGGGAGTATAAAAAATGCTGTCTTCTTTGCTTGAATATTTACAATTAATGTTGTTGGAATTAGGACTGATAGGTAAATAAACGGAAGGTAAAAGCGGGATTACATATTAGAAGACCCAAATGTCCCAAGACAAACACAACAGAAAGAGTCAGAGGCGCCACAGCCTCAATCTGCCACAGAGAGGAGCTGTATTTGTTTGACGCAAGATCAGGTGGTTGAGGCTTTGGGGCTGAATTTAAAATTCACATTGTGAATACATGACTAGCGTCAAGCTCCCTCTAGTAGTTGCTGGCTAGGGTTATTGCTAGGCCCAAGGAGACAGACATATGAATGTCATGAATCAACCTCTGACAGGTGATAGGCATCCAGAGAAGAGACTGAAGTCGAATTCCCCTCTGGGGTAGCCTAGGTGCTTTTCAACCGGACCCCAGTGACTCTCAGTCTTTTATTTACTTGAATCATGTGTGTAGCCTTTAAAGTACAGATGCCCGGGTCTAGACCAATTAAATCAGAATCTGAGGGTGGGGACCGCCTTGGTATGTTGCCATAGCTCTCCAGGTGATTTCAATGTGCAGCCAGCTTCAGAGCCACTCGTATAGACTGGTTAGGAGAGCTAATCTTTCCAGACTTCCGTCAATATCCTCCCCCTTCCCAAGGAAAGGGGTGGATCTGGGGCTATAAGTCTTGATTCTTAGGAGCCCATGAGTAATAGCATCTGCTGAATCAGTGGGTGGCACGTGGACAGTCCATAGCAAAGGACTAAAGATAGATTAGGAAAAGCTGTTGCTGTTTCACATCGATTGCCTCAATTCTCTTTCCTTACTTTTGATGGGAATATAGAAGACCAAGGAAATACATTCATGTACCAGACTTTGTTCTGGGAACTTTACATACAATATCTCTTGTAATATTCAAAAAATGGGTCCTTTGGCTCCCCATTTGCAGACGAGAAAGCTGAGGCTCAGAGGAGGTAAGTGGCTTGTGCAAGTGCCAAATAGAGGACATAGTTGGGATTTTAACCTCAGCCTGTCAGACTCCAAAGCCTAGTCTCAGAACATGCTATGCATGCTTCAGCGAAGTTTAGCATCAACAACTGGGAAATGTTAAAAGGAGTTAAAAGCTGCTGGGAAATGTTATAAGGAGTTCACAAATAGGCCTCTGCTTCCAGCAGCTGGGGAGTGTAATAGAATCAGCTGCATAATTAGCACGTGGTCCTCCCAGGCTTATCCCAGCACCTGAGTCAGGAGTCAGCCACAGGGAAGCTCGGGACTTGGCCTTGGCTTCATGGAGGCCCTGGTCTGAGGACCTTGGGCACTGGAAGAAGAGAACACCTGGAGCAGGGAAATGAAATAAGGAGTGAAGACTAGAAGGTACCGCTCCATTGATCACTGCGCACTCTGTTCACCGTGGAATTTTAAAGAACCAGCCCTACCCCAAATCCAGCATTTCTTGTTTTTATTAACAGTCAAGAGGACCTCTGCTAGACGCGTCGCTGTGAGGCCTGAGTGTTGGAATGGGAGCTAATTTCGGGTGAGTGCCCTCTGTCTGCACCAGTCCCAGGTTTGTGGAGGTGAGAAAAGCACTGGAAAAATGGTTATAACTTGAGTATCATGAGAGTAGCCTCTCAGATCTGAGTGCAAATTTGACCCCGCTTGAAATCCCCTGTGAAGTTTTGAAGATGTGCTTCTAGACTGTCTGTGGTCCCATAAGAATATACCTGTGTAGCGATAGCCTGGGAGCAAAACCAAGTGAGCCTGTTTATCAACACCCCTGCCTGAGCTGTAGAACCGCAGATGGCTCCCCACCTGTGTCTACTGTAGCATTCTTACCTCAGATCAGGATTCCAGATACGGAAGCAGTGAGTGGACCATGCAGGCAGCCCTGGCATTTGAAGCATTTTGCTTTTTAGCTCCTACTTCCTTTTTCCAGCAAAGTATTGGGGGAAAGTGCTCTCAGACTTGATCTGTATCTGGCCACTTGGAAAATAAGGAACATGTACTGCCTGAATATATGTGTCTCTATATGTTACAACTTTAGTGCTTGGACACATATTACTAGACAACACATAAGAGAGAGCAGGGAATTATATCATTGTTCCACAGAGTGGGGCTCACTTGTTCTGGACAAGCTGTTCAGAGTTGTGATTTATGGGGCTATCCGTAAGGAATCTTGCAGACATACTGGACATTTTTAAAGATGAAAATATTCCAGGTAGGGATGCAATTTTTTAAAAATGAAATACTCTTGTTTCTAAATCAAAGACTCTAAGCAAGAAACAAAAATGTGAGAGTAGCCCGGCTGGTATTGCTCAGTGTTGAGCACCAACCTAGGAACCAGGAGGTAGAAGTTCGATTCCCAGTCAGGGCATAGGCCTGGGTTGCGGGTTTGATCCCCAGCGGTCAGCATGCAGAAGCCAGCCAATCAATGATTCTCTGTCATCATTGATATTTCTCTCTTTCTCCCTCCCTCTCTGAAATCAATAAATATATATATTTAAAAAATGTGAGAGCCAAGATGGCTGTTGGCCTTCTCCTTCCCCCTTTCAAAAGCAGAGTGACACTAGGAGTCAGTTTCTACAGGGAAGGAGAACGGACACTGTGCTAGGGTCCGGAGATCTGGCTACCAGGACTGACGGCTCCAAGCTGTGGTGGGGATTGGGTGGGTGGTTTCAGCTCTCTTGCCCGTCTGCTCACTGCTTAATGGGAAGTGATGATGGCTTCCCTGTGTAGCAGCAGTGTTGTGAGAATTAGCAGTGTTGTGAGAATTAGCAGTG
>JAAGEH010002531.1:49792870-49891233 GCA_011751065.1 Lasiurus cinereus | reverse complement strand
GTGTTGTGGAAATTAGCAGTGGTGTTGTGGAAATTAGCAGCAGTGGTGTGGAAATTAGCACTGGTGTTGTGAGAATTAGCAGTGGTGCTGTGAGAATTAGCAGCAGTGTTGTGGAAATTAGCAGTGGTGTGAGAATCCCATGAGAGATCTATAGGACTTAAAAAAATTGATGTGCCATGTGAGTCTAAGATTGTTAAACTCAACTGCCTCCTCCCTGTTTGCTGTGCAGATGTTCGTTTCAGTGTGCTGTGGCCTGACAGTGCCCTATGTGTGGAATCTGCTTGCAACAATAGATTGGTTGGTCTGGCTGACCAAAAGAAAGTCCTCCCTTTTCCTCCTGGCCTTGTGGTTGAAGAGAGTGGTCCTTTCAAAATATATTTTATTGATTTTTTTACAGAGAGGAAGAGAGAGGGATAGAGAGAAACATAGAGAGAGAGAGAGAGAGACATTGACCAGCTGCCTCTTGCACGCCCCCTACTGGGGATATGCCCACAACCAAGGTACATGCCCTTGACCGGAATCGAACCTGGGACCTTTCAGTCCGCAGGCCGACGCTCTATCCACTGAGCCAAACTGGTTTCGGTAAGAGAGTGGTCCTTTCAGAAGGAGGCAGAAGGAGCTGTATCCCAGCCTGCATTGTGGCCTGCGTCTGGCTGCTGCGAACAACAGATCTGAGTCCCTCTCCAGAACATAGCTCCTTAGGAGACACCTTTTCCTGATGCAAATTAATCTGCATGTGAAGTATTTACTGTTGGTTAGGTACTTACTGGGCCCAGAAGAATGAAAGTTACGGTTTGGTTCTTCTCTACTGGGATGTAAGGCTGCTGCAGCGGACAGGTGAGACACAGGAGCCCCTGTGATAGGGAGGAAGCCGGGATCTTCTGAGGCAGATGTGAAGTGCAGGGTGTTCTTACTTAAAGGCCCGCCTGCAGCGAGGCAGGCTCCAGGCTTCACCAATGGGACACCTTCTCACCACCATGGGTCCTGCCCTCTGCTGGGAACCCAAACCTCCTCCTCCCAGAGCGGGTCTCAGACCTCTTTTCTCTATTAAAGAGAACTGAGGGTTTTCTGAAGAGGTTTTATTTTATCTGTCAGTCTTCACCATATTAGAAATAAAACCCATTTAAAAAGATTTGTTTCTTTAAGGATAACAGCAATAAACCCGTTATACATTCACATAGGTAACAGATGTATGTGAAAAAAAAATGACTGTATTAGCCAAAACAAACTATTCATTGGGAAGAAGGCCGTGACCGGTGTACTCCGAGAAAGCAGCTAGTTCAGCTCGACATGGTCCTGCAAGTGCTTTTCCTTCAGGCGACCTCAGACAGCAGAAATGCCATATGTGCACTTCCAACTTCGACACACAGCTTATTAAAAAGATGTATACGCAGGGCTGAGAGTTACTAAAATTGCTATTTTTTTTCTTTTTTACTGACGCACTCAGGAGATGTAAAGTGAAACTGTTTTTTTTTTTAAACTATGAGTCTTGCTGGTGAAGGATACAAACAAATACAGCTTGGCACCACTGCCCTGGTTTGTGTTAAAATACCAGCAGGTTACCCACTGTTGCTTTGGCAAATGTCAGAAACAGCGAAGAAGACAAATGATGTCTTAATGTTATTATGGAAATGATTTTAACCTCATGGGCCATCAGACAAAGTCTCAGGGGCCCCTGTGGGTCTGGGGGCTACACCTGAGAGCTCCCTCGGGTGATGTGCAGAAGTCTGTGGTCATGGTTGTCTCTCAGACCTTTGATGCTGAACACAGGGGAGCAAGCCAGGGATCAGGAGCTATGGAAAAGCCGGGAAGCATGGCTGGCAAGGAACTGTTACTGCTTTGTCATCAGTGGCCATGTGTTAAGGACAGCAGGGCCCTGGTGCTGCCCGGACGTAGAAAAGGAAGAGGAGGGCTGCTAGCGAGTCCCAGGCACGTAGGTTCCTTACTGTCCTTAAAGGACTTAAAGGGTTTGTGCAGCAGCTCTGACACCGACTAGTCCTGTGACTTTGGGTCACTTTCTCAGCTATTTTATGCCCCAGTTTTGTCTATAAAATGGGGATTATGCTTACCCTAGAGGATGGTCAGGATTAAATGAATGAGTACATACAAAATGCATGTTTAGAAACAGTGCTGGCACAGACTGATTAGTAAAATGTAAACTCATTATTTATTTTCCTTCATTGAATCTGCTCATAACCCAAAGATGTAGAAGTGATTCCCTCTGTTAAGGCATAATGTCACAAAAAGAAGATAATGGGTTTCTTGTAAATATAAAAACATATAGCAAAAATTTATTTAGCTTATTATAAACAAACCATGAAGATATTTAAACTAGTTCAGAGAACATCTGAGAAGCTAGGTACTCTGTAGTAATCCTATCTAATAAAAGAGTAATATGCAGATTGTCCATCACTCCAAGACCCAAGATGGCCACCTCCATGTGGCCAAAGATGGCTGCCCCTGTGTGGACACAAGATGGCCATCACAAGGCAGCTGGGAGGGGAGGGCAGTTGTGGGAAGTTGGTGGTGACCAGGTCAGCAGAGGAGGGCAGTTGGGGGGAACAGGACTGCAGGGGAGGGCATTTAGGGGCAATTGGGCCAGCTGGGGAGCAGTAAGGTATCAATCAGGCTGGCAGTGGAATGGTTAGGGAGTGATTAGGCTGGCAGGCAGAAGCAGTTAGGCACAATCAGGCAGGCAGGCAGGTGAGCAGTTGAGAGCCAGCATTCCTGAATTGTGAGATAGATCCAGTAGGATCGGGCCTAAACAGGTGGTTGGACATTCCTCAAGGAGTCCCAGATTGGAGAGGGTGCAGGCTGGGCTGAGGGACACCTCTCTCACTCCACCCCCCCTGTACAAATTTCATGCACGGGCCTCTAGTTGCTAGGATAAGATTGCTGGTATGACCTAAACCTGAGTCCTATCCAACATGACCAAAAACCATACTCTCTGTATTTGTATCTTCCCCGGATTGAAATTATTTGCATCCTGTAGGGGAGAAAAAAGTTTTTCTTGACCCTGGTACGGGTTCCTTGATGAGTCTGAAAATTAAACTAACAAAGGCAGATTAACATACAAATTCTATTGAATTTTTACATGTACACAGGAACCTTCACAAGAGAACAAAGACTACAAGAAGTGACCAGAACAGGATGTTTTTATACCCCTTAGACAAAGAAATAAGAAATTTGTGAAGAATTGACAACACAGAGAGGTTTAGGGTTTAGGGATTAGTGAATGGTGAAGAAGTATCTGGGAAGATTAGGGTTATTTTACAAGGTTTGTGGGTACAGATTTTTTGGGCCCCCAACTCCCAATCCGGTGATAAGAATGTCTTCCTCCTGGCACTGGGAGGGACCTTTCACAGGGAAGCTGCAGGACCTGTTTCAGGGAAGGAGGGGGAGGAGGTCAGAGTGACCTTCTGCTTTTGCTTCCTTTCCCCCTCAAATTCCTTCAGTTAAAGATACTCAGTAAGTCAAGATGTCATATTTAAGGTAGTGTGTCCTGAACCCCATCAATCCTTACTGGACAAAAATGTGCAAGTTAAATTCTGCTCTGACACAGAAAAAACAAATAGAAAGGCAAACATAGCACCACACAGTACACTCGCTAAACCTTATTGCCTATTTTGAAATTTTGGATAAATTTTCTGATAACTGCAAGCTATATATGGGGAAACTGATTCTCAAAGAGGCTAAAGAACTCATACAATGTTATGTAGCTAGAAATGGCCGAGCCAGAATTCAAATATTCATATATCTGTGTTCTTTTCACAGAATCTATTACCTGCACTCATATAGAATTCACTCTTTAAGGAGATAACTAGACTGTTCATACACAATACAAAGAACTGGTCTCTGAGGAAGGTGAGAGGCAGCAGGAAGTTAAAGACAAAATTTCAGAATTCCTAGGACACAACTGTGTTCCAAACTGTCCACCATTAGCAAAAACGTGCCTCCTTTCCCCCTCCCCTGCTTTTAACATTTAAATGAGATGAAATGAATTTAAGGGGACTGGGAGGGGGCAATGTTCAATATGTGTGAAATCACTTGTAAATTCTGATGCTATTCCTGGATTGAAGAAAAGAAATGTTTTAATAATTTAATGACTCAATTCTGAACAATTACTTTCGAATGAAAGTCAAAATCTTTTTATCATATTTAGAAAAAAAGATTGACTAATTTTTATAAGTACCCAATTGTTGGGTTGTTATTAGCAAGAATAAATTTTAACTTCTTTTTTTAAAAATATATTTTTTATTGATTTCAGAGAGGAAGTGAGAGGAAGAAAAGATAGAAACATCAATGAGAAAAGAATCATTAATTGGTTGCTTCTGCATGCCCCTCCACCCTCCACTGGGGATCAAGCCTACAATCTGGGCATGTGCCTTTGGCCAGAATCAAACCTGGAACCCTTCAGTCCACAGGCCAACACTCGATTCAAGGAGCCAAACTGGCTAGGGCAATTTTAACTTCTTAAGTTTGAAGTGGAGGCAGTTGGTTGCTTCATATTCCTTTTTAACTTTGTCAGGATTTGTCAAAACATGATGTGAAGTAAAATGCATAGTGTAGGTGAATCAGAGTAGGTTTATTTATAAGCAGAAACTTGAGCCAAAAGCAGCAGTAAACTAAAAAATAGAACAAATCACACTAATTGGTTATTAAAAAGAAGGGAAAGTGAGCAGAATTAAAAAAAAAAAAACACCCACAAAATTAAGGAACTAGTTTAAACCAGGTTTGAATAGTATTGGGGTAGACAGCTTGTTTATTCGCCCCAGAAATCTTAGGGAGGCCATTGACTTCATCTAGGAAACCCTTTGGGAGCCACTTAGGGAGGGAAGGTGATGCCCTGCAGGGACCCCAGGAGCTTTTTGGGGCTCACACCTGTGTGTGAGGTGGGCGAGGCCCCATGCAGGAGGATCTTGGAGCCTGTGGGAGAGCTGGAGCACCAGGTCTTCCCCATGGAGCAGTGGGCAAGCCCTTTTAAGAACAGGGATTTTTAACATTCTCTTTAAAATTATTTGTTGTTTGCTTTGCCCCATTGCAAACCCCTCTGAACTCCCTCCTGTCACCTTAGGCTGCATGTGCTAATGACTTGGGTGAGTGGTGTTTTGGTTTTAGTGTTGGCAATGGCCAAGTTGCTGGGACACTCAAGGGAAAATGACTAAGTTCCAGGAGAACAGCCAGGTGATGAGGCCCAGTAAGGGGTGGAGAGTCTCCTGGGAACAGAACTTTGAGAGCTGGTAGTGACCTTGGGAATGCAGCCCCCTACAGGGCAGATTCTGAGGGAGAGGGGACCTGAATTCATATTACTGTTTAAAATATCAAAAAACCAGATTATATCTTCTGGCATGTAAACTTCACAATAAATAAAATGAAGCCAGAATATTAACGCATTGTCTGCACCATTTCCCACTTCCCTGGCCTGTGGCCCCTCAAGGGTTGGGTTAATTAAACTTTTGTTAAGAAGCTTGATCCTGAGTTGACTGTAATCAAAGGTTGTTCACTGTGTTTGATCCTAACAAGGGTGAGAAACCTTGTTTTTCTGCCAAGGACCATTTGGATATATATATATTTTAAATACATTTTATTGATTTTTTACAGAGAGGAACAGAGAGGGAAGAGGGATAGAGAGCTAGAAACATTGATGAGAGAGAAACATCAATCAGTTGCTTCTTGCATACCTCCTACTGGGGATGTGCCCACAACCAAGGTACATGCCCTTGACTGGAATAGAACCTGGGGCCTTTCAGTCTGCAGACCAATGCTCTATCCACTGAGCCAAACCAGTTAGGATGCCATTTGGATATTTATAACATTATTCAAGGGCCATACACAATTATCAACTTAAAAAATTGCCTGCTATATTTGGTCAAACATTAAATTAACTCATCCTAATGCTTTGGCCAGGCCTGAACAAATCATTTCAGGCCTTGTGATAGGGGCAGAAATAGAATATTGGGGATCAGCTATAATTGTAAGAAATATGTATCATGCTCTGTTAACTGTGATGGTTTTGTTCTGATTAAAGAAGGCACATTCAACCTGGCTGGGAGTTGCATGTGGGACCTGGGATCTCACCAGGAAATGTAGCCCATCCTCCCCATTATGTTATAGAAAGATTAACAACCTCGTTGTAGAAATCAGAGCTGCCAGCCCGTTGAAGACCCCCAGCCCGTTGCATATCACTAAGCTCTTTGAAGACTCCCAGCCCTTTGCTTACCTGCAGGCCTTTGCAAAGCTCCCATTGCCTGCAAACTGCCCATTTGACATACCCTTTTGACATTTTCCCTTTGAACTGGATAAAAATTATTAGACTATCTGGATTTATAGAAGTACTGACAGGGAAAATCAGAAAAGCAAACAAAAAATTGATTATGAGACTGAATGAATTGAAAATAGTTTTTTTAAATAACTTTTGAAAGTATCACTGAGTATTAAATTTTTGTTTTTCATATATATGGAAGCATTTTTAAAGCAATTTGGTAAATTTTATATATTTTTTCTCTCTACCTTATCCCTTCAGAATTTGGCAGTTTTTAATGAGTGAGTCATGGCAATATGTTTCTTTGCATGAATTCAATAAGAACAATTTCCATTTATGGTTTTATTAGCAAAGACTTTGAAATGTCATGTCTAACATGTCTGGGCTCTGGATATCACCAGAAAGCTTTAAGGATGAAGCCAATAAGAGCCCCTTGGAGAAAGCCTGGTACCTTGCTTGGTTACGTGGTTCAAGGCCATCTTCCCAGGTAAGGAACAAAGGTTGCTTTCCTGGGAGATGCCAAGGAAGGAACCTCAAGACATCACTGGGGACCTCAACTTGAGGAATTTACCCAAGTGTAAAGGTATTGCAGGAAAACCTGATGCTCTGCAGGGCTAATTAAAGCTCAATCATGAAATTCCAGCAAAACATATCTTTTTTTTTTTTTAAAGCCTATGTGATTGTTATTCTTATTGTCTTCATGCAAACAGGCCAAATTATAACTAATACAGGCCAGGCTGAGCTGTAATGTTTTTAACCTGCTCTTTGCAATGGGTCTTTTCTTCCTTTACCCTGCATCTGTTTTTCAAATAAGTCTTTCTCACTCCTCCACTGCCTACTGAATCAGGGAGCTTTTTTTTTTTTTTTAATATATTTTATTGATTTTTTTACAGAGAGGAAGGGAGAGGGACAGAGAGTCAGAAACATCGATGAGAGAGAAACATCAATCAACTGCCTCCTGCACACCCCCTACTGGAGATGTGCCCACCAGCAAGGTACATGCCCCCGACCGCAATCGAACCTGGGACCTTTCAGTCGGCAGGCCAACACTCTATCCACTGAGCCAAACCGGTCTTGGCAATCAGGGAGCTTTTATGCCTTTTCTTTATTCTTTCCTCAGAATTTTGTTTGCAAGGGCTGCCATAACAAAGTACTACAAATGCTGGTGCTGGTTTGGCTCAGTGGACAGAATGTTGGCCTGCGGACTGAAGGGTCCTGGGTTTGATTCTGGTCAATGGCACATACTCTGGGTTGTGGGCTCGATCCCCAGATTCTCTCTTATCACTGATATTTTTTTCTTTTTCTCTCCCTTTTTCTCAGAAATCAATTTAAAAATATATATTTACAAAGTACCACAAATGGAATGGCTTCAACACCAAATGTATTGTCTCCCAGGTTGACAGCCAGAGCTGAGATCAGGGTGTCATCATGCCACACTCCCTCTGCAGGGGGGTCTCCTCCTGGCCTCTCCCTGAGCTTCTGCAATTCCTTGGCTTGAGGTGCATACCTCTAATTTGTGTGTGATGTTCTCTTTATGTCTCTTGTCCAAAATTTCTCCTTTTAGGAGAACCCTGGTCATATTGGAGTAGGAGTTCACTCCTCTTAACATTTTATATCTGCAGTGACCCTATTTTTGAATGACCAAATGTTGAAGTATTAGGGTATTAGGACTTCAACATATGGATTTTGGGGAAATACAATTCATAGATTTTTCTTTTTTTGAGAAAGTAGAAGGAAGTGGGAAGGGGAGCGAGAAAGAGAGAAAAACATTGATAGGAGAGACACATCCATTGGTTGCACCCATGGGATGGAACCTGCAACCCAGGAAAGTACACTTGACAGGAAATTGAACCTGAGATCCTTTGGTGGCAGTGACCAAGGCTCTAACCATTGATCCATGCTGCCCAGAGCTAAAGCATCTATTTTTCAAATAAGTCCTTGTTCTCCTTCTCTGAGTGGGCTGCTTCCTTTTAGGAGGCACCTTCTATAGGAGCTCCATTGAGCCCAAGCTCGCACTTGATCCACTACTGTCCCTATGACTATCCTTTGTGAGTGTGCTTCAGTGACCGGGCTGAGATCCTAATGACCAAGTCTGAGTGCACCTTCGTGACACAGGCCAGACCCGTACCCTGGAAACACTCCCATAGCACTTGAGGTTTTTCACACTACCTGTGAGTATTAGGTTCCTACTGCTGCTGTAACAAATGACTACCAACTTGATGGCTTAAAACAGCAGATTTTATTCCCTTACAGTCCTGCAGTTCAGAATTCCAAAATCAGTTTTACTAAAGTCAAGGTATCAGCAGGGCTGGTTCTTGCTGTATGTCCCAGGGGAAAATCCACTTCCTTGCTTTTCCTGGCTTCTGGAGGCTACCTTGGCATTTCTTGGCTCACAATCAAGCCATTCCTCACATCATTTTCATCTCTTATTTCTGGCGGGACAACTCCGACTTCAACATCAAGTCTCCTGGCTTCCCTCTTGTACGGACACTTGTGGTTATCCCTGGGGCCCACCAGAAAGTGCAGGGTATTCTCCCCACCTCAAGATCCTTAACCTAATTATATCTGTAAATTCCCTTTTTTCCTATAAGGTGTAGTCACAGATACTGGGGCTTTGGATGTGGACATCTTTGGTGCCATTATTTAGCCCACCACATTATACTTAAAAGCACGGATAGTGACACCTCTCTTTGAGTTTGCACAGTCTGGTGTCTAAGAGCCTAATTTTCTTCTTAAGGAAATTCCTTTCTTCCTTCAGCTTTATTTCCACGTCTTCTGTAATTTGCTCTGGCTCTCCTGCTGCTCTCTTCTGACAATAGCATCCCAGTTCCTCAAGTCTGGGCAACTCTGCCCTTCTAGAGATGAGTTAGAATGAGTAGAGACCATTTATTTTCATTTTTCTATAACACAGCTGTTACTACAGTGTGAAATCAAGCAAAAGCAAACAAAAATCCCAAACCAGTTCTCTAATAATTTCTCATTAGAGATTTGCCAGTGTTTCCCCTGACCTTGATAGCCTTCAGGGAAAAAGCCTGTTAGGAGTGGGGAATGGCAGAGAGAACTGACTGAGTGCGAATAAACTGCTCACGCAGGAATGCTGACACGAGACCTAGCAGATATGTTCACACCAGTTTGCCACGCTCTGTCAGATTTCTCAAGCAACTCTTAGTTGCCTGCGTATAGATCAGCAATTTTCAAACCTTTTCATCTCATAGGACAGAGAATAATTACTAAAATTCTGAAGCACACCAAAAAATGAATTTTTTGCTGATCTTACAGAAAAAAAAGGTATACTTTTGATTCATTCCCATTGGGTGCCTATTGTTGTTGGCTGTTGTCATATTTTTATTTTCTCTTGACAATCTAAGGGAAAAGGAGGTCAGTGCCCCTGACTAATAGTCAGGTATTGCATGTTTTAAAAACTCTTGCGGCACACCAGTTGAAAATGCTGGTTACATAATAAGAAGGCAGTCAGCAGTCTTGATTTGGGTATGGCTTTGCCTGCTGGGTGGGGCAGAAGGACCAAGGATCAGGAGAGTGCAGTGTGCTGGGGAGAGTATCGTTTTACTCTGGCTGGGTAGAAAAGTTTATTTCACAAATTTATATAATGACTACACGGTACTAAGTGCTTTATTTTTGATTCTCACAGAACCTGCTCCACAGGGTTGTCAACCTTATTTTTGACAGGGGGAAAGAGAGGCCCAGGCCTCATGGCTGGTCAATGGCACAGGTCAATGCAGCCTGAGACTCTACCCCTCATCCTCTCATTGTGCTGTGAGCACAGGAGTTTAAATGATGAACTGGGAGATCGGGGAGGTTTCCAGAATCTGAGTGTTTCTTTATGGTCAGAGGAATTAAAGGACCAGAAAGCTAGGCAGCATGGATGTGGAACGGTGTGAGCATTTGATTTGAGGCGTGGAGTAATTTAGGGTTATGACAAAATCTAGACGGTAGCTGTGGATGTGGGTCTCTGGAAAGGAAAGGAATTGAAGGCCACTGACCTTCAGGCATCAGCAAACTCTGAGGCCAGGTGTTGGTGGGGACATCACACAGCACTGAGATTATCCAGAGACTGGAATGATGAGGAGGAGAGGGACCAGATGCCAGCGGCTGACAGATGTAGGGCAATGACTAGGAGGTCAGCAGGCGATGATGAAGGGAAGAAGATGCTATGAGTTTCAATGAACAGGGATTGGAGTATCATTCATGAACAAGAGAGAGACAACACCAGCTTTGATTCTGAAGTTACAGGGAGTGTAAAAGGAGGACAGTCTCTCATGAGGATGGATACAGGTAGAATTGATTTTTAAATTTTAATTAAAAAATGGATACTGATTTATTGGAAAACATTTAAGTCTGTTTGGAACAGGTTGGATATGTGAATCTATTCTTCTGTTGTAAAATTCATGAAACCTAGATATAGACCAAATACTTTCAATGAAAATATAAGCGTCTAAATTGAGATATGCTGTAAACATAAAATATGTAGTGGATTCTGAAAAATTAGTGAAAAAAATGTAAAATAGCTCAATAATTTTCTTTTCTGGATTAAATGTTAATGTTTGGATATATTGAGTTAAATAAAATATATTATTAAAGTTAACCTCACCCATTTCTTTTTACCTTCTTAATGAGACTATTAGAAAATTTATTTATTTATTACTATTTAAAAAAATATGGAAAGCTTCATGAATTTGCATGTTATCCTTGCATAGGGGCCATGCTAATCTTCTCTGTATCATTCCAATTTTAGTATTTGTACTGCCGAAGAGAGCATACTATTAGAAAATTTAAACTTAGATGTGGCTCGCATTTTATTTCTATTGGGCAGTGTTTTGAAATCAAGGAGGGGAATGCCTGCCTTGAGGTCTGAAGTGGAGCACTTATGTCATCAAGAGGAAGTGAGGGCAGACACACAGTTGTGGGAGTGTCTGTGATGGCAGTGTTTTAGGGTCATGGCGTCCAGATGTGACAGATGTGTGGCTGGAATCAGAAAAAATTATGAGCATTTTATTTATAGGAGACATTCACATGTACTAATTAACCATCTTCTAACCAGAGAAGTATTTTTGAAAACTCTTGGAAAGAAAAATAAAGAAATGACTTAGGGAATTGGGAAGAAGGAGGATCCAACTCATGAAGGAAGAAGCAGAGAGTAGTAGAGTGAGGGCTTCAGGTGTGTACAGGTGGTCAAAGTGCCTTGTACCATTCTTGGAAGATGCAAACTTTGAGAGATAGACGATGTCACTCCAGTTTAGAGAGAGTCATTAGTGAGGCAGATAATAACACAAATTGTGAGAACCTAGTCTGTTAGCAATGAGAGTTAGGAATATCTTTTTGGCTCTAGAAAATGTCTTAATGAAGAATGGGAACAGAATTCCTTGGTTTCTCCTAAGTCAGTGGTTGGCAAACTGCAGCTTGCAAGCTACATGCGGCTCTTTGGCCCCTTGAGTGTGGCTCTTCCACAAAACACCACGGCCTGGGTGAGTCTATTTTGAAGAAGTGGCATTAGAAGAAGTTTAAGTTAAAAAAAATTTGGCTCTCAAAAATAATTTCAATTGTTGTACTGTTGTATTTGGCTCTGTTGACTAATGAGTTTGCCAACCACTGTCCTAACTGAAGTGGTTCTTACCATGGAGAGCCTTTAGAGATAGCACAGATTTCAACTTTTGTAATGCTTCCCTCTGAATGTGGAAAAGAACTTGTCATAATTAACATAATTAAGATTTGTCCATTTTCTTTTCTCCTTATGCAGCCAAATGTCTGAGAGGAGGTTGTCAGAGGCAGTGGCTGTCTCATAAACTCAGAGCTGGCTTCTTTCTGGACTCTCATTCCTAACAGATGAATGCAGGTAGGCTCTGAGGTGAGCTCTGTTTGCTTGAGGATTTTATGGGTAGGAATTCCTTGTTCTCCTATTCAAGTCAACCTTTATTCTTCTCTAAACAAATGTTCATAGGTATAGAGATAATCTGATTGATACACGTGGCCACACTGATTGTTAATATCTGCAAATAGCATGTAACACAACCCACTGTCTGCTTTCAGTCCTAGAAGACTAAAAAGAAGTCTTCTAGGACTCGTCTCAGGGGTTCCAATAGGGGTTTTCCACCTAGTAGTCAGAGTCAGGGGTGGTGTTTCTGGTCGGGCCATCTGTTAGCCGTTCTCAAATCAGAACATGGGGAACCCCTTCCAAGATGCTTCTTCATCTATAAATGCCCCCTGGGATAGCCTAGAACAGGAATAAGATAGATGACCGGGACTAGAGCCAGGAGAGCTGAGTTCCAGATGTCTTCAAGCCATGAGCATCCTCCTGGGCTGGGTCAGCTGTCTGGCTGGCCCTTCTCTGGCACTTTTCAAGATGGAATGAAAGACACAGAATACCCTGAGATACTTGGCTTCTTCTATTTTGAGATAAGACCAGTTGGCAATGACTTTGATTCAATCAGAGCTTAGCATCTACATTATTAATTTTTCTATTTAGTACATTTTTGGACCACAACTGAATTTCCCTTTGTAGTCAAACAAAGCTGAGCAACGGGAATTCTTTCTAAAGCTCTATTGACTGGCATACATTGATTTATATTTTTCAACCCTTTTGTATATTAAAGTGATTCATCAAACCAAATCTAGGTGCAAGTTGAGGAGGGCAAGAGGGAACGTTAAGCTTCTGTATCTTGAAAACCTGCATGTAATAAATCTACACAGCGAAAAGGACCAGGAACCAAATACCAAATGGGCTGATGGGAGGGGTTTGAGATGCAGCCTTTAAAAAAATTATCTCTATTGTTGAAAGTATTACAGATGCCCTCTTTTCCCCTCTCCCCCTCATTGATCCCCTCCACTCTTTTCTCAACCCTCCATAAATCAACAAACAACAAATGCTGGAGAGGATGTGGGAAGAGACGCAGCTTTTACTTAAGGTTAACGTGATCACATAAAGGTTCAATCCTGCATTTCTAGCCCAGTGCTAGTGCAATGGGAGAGGCCCGAGAAAGCTTTGCTGTTCTTTTGGTTATCCCTTGATTTCTAAGGAGATTTGCTGGATGGTGTCAGAGGAGTTTATCATGTTCTAAATTTTTTCCTAAAAAAGAACCCTTCTGGGCTCCCTGATTAGCCCATATTCAGCTGTGAGGGAGCCACTTGGAACATTTGCCTAAATTCTGTAGGTACTGTTTTCTGGCTGTTTTCTCCTGCTTTGGCTTCAGTGGTGCATGTTTCTTGGGTTTAATTCTTGATTAAGGAAAGGGAGTTTTAAATGGCTTCAGTTTTTTTTTTTAAGCTGAATGTGAGATTTTGCTGTAATGTGGGATAAAACCTCATTTCCCCTAATCATCTATGTATTCTGTACCTTCATACACATCGATACAAAGCCTATTTTAAGTCTTAAATTCAGGATTATTGCTCTGATATATAGATATATGTCTGTCTTTGTCTTCTCCTCCCCTAGACCATTTGCTTACATTTTATACAAAGAAATATAAAAATGAGTTAGTTACATCAGTATCTTGGCATTATTGGGTTAGAATTACCATAAAGCTTGATACAGAAACTTAACTCCAAAGATACTCTCCTAAAGTCATAATTATTGTTTGTTTCTTAATTTTCACCTGAGACTATGCATATAGTGTCAGGTGAAAATTGAGAGAGAGAGAGAGAGAGAGAGAGAGAGAGAGAGAGAGAGAGAGAGAGAGAGAAACATTGTTTGTTTGTCTGCCATACATGTCCCAAGAGGGATTGAACCTGAAACCTAGGCATGTGTCATGACCAGGAATTGAATCCACAACCTTTTGGTGTGAAGGATGGTGCTCCAACCAACTGAGCCACCCAGCCAGGGCCCATAATCACTCTTTATTCATAAAAGAAGTAACTTATTTAGAAAAAAACAACAAAATTCCTAAGAAAGATGCTTTTCCCTTAAAATTCTGTGGAACTTCACACAGTTTTAAGGGACTTAAAACCACTTTCTTTTCTGTAGGTTATGGTCTCACCTGACACAGAGGCTGTATTTTTAAATTCCCTGGGTGTGTCCTCACTTCATGGCTCTGTAAATTAGTGTGCTTGAAAGACAGTATTGCCTTATATTAAGGGTTGGAAATGAGAGAATAAAGGAGAGTAGGATTTGGAGATTCCTAAACTACTTAGTGGAGAGAATAAAGCAAAAATATATGAAATCATATGAAGATATTTTCAAAGTTATTTGAAAATTGTCCCCAGAATCTTCTATCTTTTCTCTTTGGCATTTGGTTTCCCAAATACCCTCACATGCAACCCATAGCACTCGATGAGCCGCTCAGCCACTCCCATTTCACTACCTTTTGTGTGACAAGTTCTCCATAGTTGTTTCCATCAAGATATACCTGTCTTACATCTCATTCCCTTCTGACCCTATTCTCTGCCAAGAAGATAATTTAGTGGAACAAAGGTTTTTTTCACTGGTAAGGTCTTACTGTACCATCTCATCCATTATATATTTGCATTTTAGCAGTTGCCTTTAGGGATATTTTCTATATGAAGTCTTATTTTACAGCCCATCTAGAAAGTGAGGAGAGCATTTTCATTCAAGAAAAAGGGCAGAGAGGAAGGTGATTCTTCTCAAGGAGATAGTTCTACCTGTGAGTGCCAAGATCTCCCTCATGCTTAGTAGACCTAGGGGTTATGATCTCAACTGGGAAAAAAGCACATACATCATTATGATGGATCCTTATTCTAGGGAATTAATTCTTATGACTAATTAAAGGAAGACTATAGCTTTTGTAGTCTTCCTTTATAGATTTAGTAATAATGAATACTGTTCTCCCACCCTTTGTTTATTTATTTTTAATTTATAGAACTTAACCTACTTTTTCTTTGTTGAAATGACTCTTCAAAGTAGGTACATTAATATGTAATCTACATTTTACAGGTGAGGAAACTGAGTTTTATGGAACATAAAGTGACTTACTTATTTACACATAAGGCAAAGACTATCCAGTGAATCCTTGAAAACAACTGCAGACTCAGACCTTTCTTCCATGCATTTGGTTGGACTCAAGGCAATCCAATACAATCATTTCTAGTGTTGCTATGACCTACCATTGACCAGAAGCTTCTGTTGTGATGATCTGTCTTTAAACTAGTTTGCTGGGTGTTGAAGCTCCCCAGGTCCCACCCCGACCAATAGCTAGACAGCTCTGGCCAAGAGTGGTTGTATCCCAAGAGTGGTATCTTGAGGTATTTTTCCCTTTCCCCACTGGCTTGCTGAAACAAAAAAAGGCAATAAAACAACACAACCCAGACAAAACAGCATGGCTGGTGTTTCTGTTTTGTGTAGGCCTCTGACCTTTCACATTTGTCCCAGGCTCTTTGTTCAGCTGGGCAGACAGCAGGTGGGGCGCCAAGTTTTCATTTCATGCTCTAGGTATCCCTCAGAAAACTCTGGTTCCTTCCATCAAATCTAGCCCCATCACACAACTCATTTCTATTCATAATAGGTGCTGTTCTCTTTCAGAAAATCCCATCTTGGCTAAATGAGCCCACTGGGCTGGCCATATCATTTCTTTACCAGCTGAGCACAGTTATGATCAAGTTCTCTGTGCAGTAATGCTTCCTCATTCCACATTGGAACCAATCAATAGGCACAGAAGATGCTGTGTTGTATCATTCGATAGATAGGATCTAGAAAGTCTCCTGGCAAGGAACTCCATTGATTCATCTTTAGCAGGAGTCAAAATGTAATTAGGTAGGAATATAGCCAACAGAAATTAGGGTGTATGTGCCCCAAACCTTGAACAAGTACATTTATGGTAGCATAATTTGTGATAGCCCCAAGCTAGAAATGTCTCAGATGTCCCTCGACAGTTTGATGGATGATTGTGATATATTCAAACAGTGGAATGTTACACAACAGGGAGTGAACACATTAAAGCCACAAACAATAACATGTATCCTCTCACAGACATAACATGGAACCAAAGAAACCAGATACAAAGGAATGCAATACTGCAGGGTTCCAGTTTTATAAATTTCAAGACCAGGCAAACTAATCTCTGATATGTAGCCACTTTTGGAAGGTGACTGGGAGAAGACATAAAGGATTCTTTAGGGGTATTGGTAATGTTTAATTTCTTGATCTGGCTGGTGGTTTCATGAATGTGTTTACTCAACACAAATTTATTGAGCTATATAATTGTCATGGATGTCTCTGTATATATAATATATTCCAACAAAAATTTACTTAAATATAACTAGGGTCCATCTGGTCTGTTTCTATCTTTCAGAAGGTTTATTGCTGAAATGCAAGCAGAGACGGATGGGATATGTGGTTGGTTCCTTCTTCCAAACCCTCCCACTGGAAGGAGTGAATGAGGGTATGGGGTGAGGTAGGTATGTGTGCTATTTTAAGGAGATGCCTCCTCATGAAGATTGCAGAAAAAGTTTTCCCCAGCTGTGTAGATTCCAATTGTATTTGCTTCCAAAGCCTTGACTTAATCCCAAAGAATGATCCCAATGTAGCATTTCAGAGTAGCAGAATAATGTTTTAAGATCCTGGCTTTTGGGGGAATTTGTCAAGTCATTCAAATAGGTCCCTAGTGCCTGGAGACACCCAGTTATAATGGCCTTTCCCATTTGACACACCTCACTGGAAATTGATGAACCCCTCACCTGAATGCAGAGATTCACGAGTTTGTTGAATGGTTTGTGGCTGCACATCCATCAACAGATGAATTATAGGTTAACTTCTCAGAATATTGGAAAGCCTAAGTAATTTTTGATTAATGAGGACTTAAGTTGGGTAGTTGGCTTCCACTCTGTATGTATTGAAGAGTAGTCTGATTAATTGATTGTTTTGGGAGTGGTAAATACATTTACTAGGTAATGGAAATTTTCTACAAATAAAAATGAGTAATTTTTTGCTAGAAACTCTTCTGAGAGAATAAAATCTCTCTCTGAGGTTCTTTCCTTACAGTGCCATCAAAAAGACAGGAATGGCTTAAAATAACCAGAACTCATGTTTAAAACCACAAATTCAGCATTCAGCATTGACAAAGCCCTCAAATGCACAGGCTTGACTGTTGAAGACGACTCACCATTAACTTTATCAAGAGTGAGTTTGTAGGATATGCCTAATTTGCAAGAAATCTTTGAGTTCAGAGAACTTGCTTAGTTGAAATTTCATTCTGTATAAAGTTGTTCATGCCTGGTTCAAATACTGACACACTGCAATTTGCCAGCTGTGGGTTGAGAAAAAAAATGCCTCACAGTTTCAAATGGGAAGACCAAGGCTAGTTCACCTTTCAAGGCCAAGCAGGGCTACTTAAACTTTGATCATTAAGCAAAGAGACTGTTGAAATATACTCATTTTGAAGGAAAGACACCAAAATGTGCTTTAGTGATTCTTAAAAGCCTATTTTTGTACAAAGTTCTGATGTGGATTTTGTTTCTATATTTCTTTCTCCTATGGTGTCTCTTTTGCCTTCCCTTTGGCCCTACCCCTGACCAGTATTGCTCTAGGCTTACTCTGACTTGAATATGTTTGTTCTCTGTTTATTTGTTTGTCCTTCATTTCACTCATTTGTCCTATCTTCCTAATGTATAGGTTCACTCAGCATATGCTATAATAATGGGATGGAATCAATCTTAAGAAACATAGTTTATTTTGGGTCTTCTAAAGATGATGTCTATCCTTTTAAGGTTTTATCTGTTAGTGATTTTGAAAATGATTCCATTGGTTGAAAAGAATACAAATGGCAGGTTGATGGGATACCTCCTGTGGTCTTTGGACTTGAGTATGGAGAGATATTTTTCTTTCTTCCTTCTTTTATGGTTTGACATATTATGTAAAGAAATGTTAGTTCATGCCATCAGTTTTATACTTCCCCAAATGGCCTTCTACTTAGAGTCGGCACCTTTTCCAGGGAGCTGAATGATGCCTCTGCTCTTTTTAGTTGGGTATAGGTCTCCATGACTTACTTAAAGAGAAGTTTATCTCTCAGTTGTGGGTAAAGCATGACTAGAATGTGAATAAGAAAGACAGTTACTTATGATGATAAGCGCAGCTGGATAGCAGGAGCCCAGAAATCCACAGCCACAGAGTGGCCCATTGTGAATGGACTTTTAGGTTTCAGAGGCTGAGTTGAAGGTCTAGCTTCCATTCTGGTGATTATGCCACCAGTGATTATGCAGCAGGTAGGTCTCCAGGAAGTGGGTGACTTCTAGATGCTGCTTCAGTATATTTAATGTCTATTAAGAGAATAAAAAAAGACAAAAGAACCTACAGGCTGGAAATGAATAGTTACAGAGCTTATGTCTTAAAAAGAGCTTGTATCCAGAACATAAAAGGAACTCGCAAAACTCAATGATAAACAAACAATCAACCCCATTTTTAAAAATGGCTGAAAGATTTGAATTTCATCAAAGAAGGTATGTGGATGGTAAATAAGCAAATAAAAAAAATGCTAAACATTATTAGTCATTACAGAAATGCAAATTAAAACTATAGCAAGGTGCCTTTACATATCAATTAAGTGGGAAAAACATAGCATGTTTTGGTATGGATGTGGAGGAACTGGAACTCTCATATGCTAGCGATAGAAATGTAAAATGGTTCAAATTTATTAAGTTGCACACTTTAAATATGTGCAATTTATTGTCAATTGTATCTCAATCAATTTATTAACATTTTTTTTTTTAAAGAAAGGCCCTCAGTTCACAGGCTGGGTCCCACTCCTTCAATCTGAAGTCCCACTCCTTCAATCTGAAGCAGGCCCTGGTTCTTGCCACTTGGCCATTAGCTCTTGTTTGCACATGTCTGCATTGAGAGAATGGGGAGGGCTGTTGCTCCATAGAATGCAGGGGGATGTGGTTTCTGAACAGATGCCTCTCAACTTCTCAAAGTGGAGGGAGCAGTAACCCTGCTCACGAATCCCGGATTCCTGGTTTTCCTTAGGCAGAGATTGATGGGCAGAAAGTGCCAGAAAATCCAAGAGGATCTGAGCCCTTGTCACCAGGGCAATGGTGGGAGCAACTGGTGTGGGGTTGTGGAGAAGACAGGCAAAGAAAACCTCAGTGGGCAGTTTTACCTGACTCTCTACTGCCAGAGGTGAGAAGCAGGACATAAAACACGTATATGTAAATCTGTAAACAGAATCAAAGATCAGCTATTAGTTTCCTAAACAATGAATTTTCCAATCTCCTTGGCCTGGGTGGAAATGCTCTTTTAGTTTATGTAAGATTCAGTTTCTTTCTTTCCCCTTCATTCAGCCTTTTCTTCTCTTTTGAATATATTCCGGTGATAATTGAATTATTTATTTAAAAAGGCAATTTTTAGTATCTAAACCAACTTGGGATCAAATCTCTGACTTTTTTGTTCACACTTTAAGTAGCAGGTAATTTTGTTGGACTGATTTCAGTGACAATTTTCTTCTCAGAGTCTTTGAGAGATATTGATGTGAAATAATATGTCAATGTTTTTTAGAGTGCAGGGCCCACATTCTATAGTGTTAACGAAGAATTGTGCGCTTATGTAGGATGCTAATCTGTTTTGATACCAATTTTACGTGGTGGTGGTATTGGGAGAAGCTTTCAATATTCTTAGAAGAAGGAAACCTTAAAACTTCTCATCTGAAACAAGTGTGTGATTTATGGATTTGGGTCAATTTAATTATATATTTGTATAAGAGAGGAATAGCTTGGTTTACGGATATTTGATTGGATTAATTACTTAAAAAAACATTTACTGAATATCTATTTTATGCCAGACATGTGGTGGAGGCTGTAGGCACAACAATAATTAGGCTCCATCCCTCTATTATTCTGGTATATTTGTGTGTCCTTGAATTTCTACTTGGAGACAAGAGGCTTTTTATTTCATGTTTAAACTTCTTGGGGAAATGTATTTGGAAAAATATGAAAATAGGACTTATTTTCCTTAAGTGGGAAATTTGAAGCAGGAGGATAGAAACTCAGATTTAAGAGTTTCAATTTATATGCACCATTGGCTTGTCGGTCACCTTGCACAGACTTTTTCTCAAGTCCTCTTCCCTGGATGGCCTCGGATGAGGGAGCTCATAATTGTTTGCATAGTGTCTGAAACTTCAGAATCAAGCCACCGTGAATGGTATTCAAAAGACAAAGAATTTGTGGCTAGTTTTTTTTCCCCCTTAATGCCAGTACCTGTTATATTTTTGTGAAGATAACTAATCAAAGGAACATGCCAAATATTTATTTATTTATTCATTTTTTTTCTTTTTAAAAAATTATAATGGTTTAAGTTTATTTTATTTTTTATTTAATAAGTCTTTATTGTTCCAATTATTACAATTGTTCCTTTTTCTCCCCTATAGCTTCTCTCCACCTGGCTCCCACCCCACCATCTGCCCTTATCTCCCCCTAATTGTCCTCATCCATAGGAGTATGATTTTTGTCCAGTCTTTCCCTTTCCCCCTGAGAAATGTCAGTCCACTCCCTTTCTATGCCACTGTTTCTATTATATTCACCAGTTTATTCTGTTCATCAGATTCACTTGATTTTTAAAAATATATTTTATTGATTTTTTTACAGAGAGAAAGGGAGAGGGATAGAAAATTAGAAACATCGATGAAAGAGAGACATCGATCAGCTGCCTCTTGCACGCCTCCTACTGGGGATGTGCCCACAACCAAAGTACATGCCCTTAGCTGGAATCGAACCTGGGACCTTTCAGTCCGCAGACCGACGCTCTATCCACTGAGCCAAACCGGTTTTGGCCACTTAGTTTTTAGATTCACTTGTTGATAGATATGTATTTGTTGTTCATAATTTTTATCTTTACCTTTTTCTTTTTCTTCCTCTTCTTAAAGAGTATCTTTCAGCATTTCAGCACAGTTGGGAGGTTCTGTCTTCTTCCCGCTAGAGAAAGCCAGCAGCACAATCTGCAGTCAGTTCTCTCTGCATGCACTTTCGCGCATGCCTCCAGACCTTTGTCTTTCGTGACTCCTCTAAGTTTCTATGCACTCCTCCCTTTTCACAACATTCCAGACTCCCCCATATGAGTCTCGCCCAGAACTGAGGTTCAGTGCCGTTGGAAATGGGGTTCAATACAGTCAGCAGTTTCTGTCTCCCTCCTGCTAGAGGAAGCCAGCCAGGCCCCCTGCCGCCCTTCCTCTCCACACGTGTCTCTGTAACTCAGCTTTTTGCAGTTCCTCTGAGGCTCTGTGAGCCCCTCTCTTTCCTTCTAGTTGTAGAATTTCCACTCAGCCAGCTTTACTGTGGTTCTGGATGAAGTTCGTTCTGTCTGTTAGTTGTACTTTTGAAATTGTTGTGTGAGGCAGTAGTTTAGGTGTTCACTTATGCCACCATCTTGGTTTTTATGATACACATTTCTTGCTTTGTGACTTGGATCCTATGAGAGGATTATTGATTATTCATAATTATTTACTTTTTGTGGGCGACCTGATTCTTTTTTCTTTCTATTTTATAATGACTTATTTTATTGTTTATAATGTTGGAAGCATGAAGCAAATGTTCCTAAGAGTTTTTGGTTGTCTCATTTCTACTTCCCTCTGCCTAGCGAAAGAACCACAGAGTGATTGCTCTATTTTTAGAGTTGCAGCCATGTTGGGTGGGCTCAGCATGCTTCAGTGTGATGGGTAACAATCTCTCTATATAAAAGGCTAATATGCTAAGTGTCTGACAGTCCGATCTAACACTATGACATGCACTGACCACCAGGGGGCCAACGCTCAATGCAGGAGCTGCTGTAACACACACTGCACATTTATAGAGAACTAGCACCACGGAGAAATAGCACTAGTGCCCACAAAGCAGCACTTGGCATCCCCCAAGTGGGACACAGGCCCTGCCACCACCCCAGAGTGAAGACCATCAAATTGCAGCCAAAGCTGCCAAGACCCCATGGCACAAAATGTGGCCTACAACTCAGCCCAGCTTGGAAACAGTTGCTGGGGGTGCCAGGTAATGATGTCATGTAGCAACACCTGGCTTCCTCTTCCTAGCAACTAGTCTCCTTGGAGTTTCTTCAACCCAGGAACATGACTTGCTTTATAGCCAGGTGGAAACATTTTACACTTTAACCAAATGTCTGTGAAGCATTTTCCCATGCCTCATCTCATTTGATTCTCACAGAAGTCCTAGAGAAGGTAGATAGGAGACTTGATGGAATCCTATTTTCTTTTCATTAGCCAGAAAAGGGAGTTTAGAAAGCTTAAAAACTTGATCCAACTGAAAAGAGGTAAGAAATGGTGGACCTTGAAAATGACTTCAGGTTTTCTCACTGCACAGAATAAAGTCAAACACTGCTGCAGTTAAATATTTTACCCTTTGTTCTCCCTGCATGATCTATAATAATAATCTGCTTCATGTTGATATTTACTGCTGTGTTGCTGAAAACTACCTGAAAGAGAAGTTGGAGAGCTTTACTGGGCTGGAAAAAGTTTAGCTACATCAGAAAGCAGGTTTAATTAAACAAGTTTATCTATATATATATAAAGCTCTCTCTAGTGCCAATCTCATGCATGTATTTCAATTTGCCATTGTCGATTGTGAATTTGGTTGACATTTCTATTATGGAGAAAAGGGCAAATAGTGATATTAAAATATTTTTTCTAATTAATTTCCTTTCAATGTGCACAACTTCATGAACCAGGCTTCTAGCAGAACATAATGCACACACATTTTGCCAAGATAACTGTGTATGTGTTTTGGAACTTTATATGTGATGCATTTAGGTTAATTCTAACTCTGTACCAGTGATCTTGGCAGGCTCTTTGTTAGCCATTGTTAAAAATAGGGAGCCCAAGCTTGTGATTTGTACTATTTTGAACTGATTACATTTTCTAAGCTCAAAACACCCTGAACAACTGGAAGTTTGTTCCATAATTCAAAGATTCTCATGTTGGAAGTTTCCTTAGGCCATGGGCCACAAACTGCTCTTGAACAAGGATCCAGTTAGTTAATGCGTCAATGAAATCATGAGTGTAAAGTTAAATAACTAATGTCAGTGATTTAAAGCACCAGGCTTTCCCTGGCTACAATCCTTATCTCATTTTTGGTAGAAGTGTGAGTTCAAAGAAATACTTTTTGACAATATAGAACAATAGTGCAAATGTGACGTTACACATTGGCAGTGACCTGGGGCACTCCTGCTACTAAAAACCCAGTTTTGCAAATGAAAGGAAGAGGTGCTAGGAACACATGTTTGTCTTTCTTCTGGGCAGATGTGACCTCGGAAGCCTGCTGTGGGTGGGCGCTGGCCTGAGTTGGCAGCTGGGATTCTGGACACTGGTCAGGAGGTGCTGGGATTGCCACAGCAGGGCATCATTTCTGGTATCTTTGGAGGCATTTTCTTCCCAGGGCTCATCATTCTTCCCTGTTTCTTCCATCCTGACATTTCTACTTTCTCACATGCACATGGTGGCAGTGGAAAGCAATCTGGGCACTTTATTCGGCCAGGCTTCTATAGTCTGGGCTCTAAGAAGAGCCATTAGTACCTTCTTATCCTCTATCTTACCAAGCATGCCCTTCTGCTCCAGACAAGTGACTTTCTGTGGCAGAAAGTGCTGTTATTAATGTTTGTGGCCCCTCTCCCCAAATTCATACCTTAAAATCCTAACCTCTAAAGGTGATGGCATCAGGAGGTGGGACCTTGGAGCAGTGCTCAAGTCCTGTGGGTGGAGCCCTCATGAGCGGGATTAGTGCCCTTTAAGGAGGCTCTAGAGAGCTCCCTAACCCTTCTGCCATGGGAGGAAGCAAGAAGTCCACAGCCCAGAGGACAGCTTCTGCCTGACATGCTAGCACCCTGACCTCAGACTTGCAGCCTCTGGAACTGTGAGCAAGAAATGTCTGTTGTTTGAAATGTTTGTTGTTTGAAATGTCTGTTTGAAATGTGTGATGTTTGAAATGTCTGTTGTTTGAAATGTCTGTTGTTTGAAAGAAATCCCTTTCAGCCTGTGGTGTTTTGTTAGGGCAGTCCAAGCACTAAGACAGTAAGTTTCTTCTAAAGTGGAAGAGACTAGTCAGTTTTTTCACCCACTATGTTAGAGAGTCCTGGAAGATTGCTTACAGTCCTTTCTCACAGTTTAATCCTGTATTATAATCTACTAGAGTTCTGGTGCATGAAATCCATACATGGAGGAGGGGGGGTGTTCCTCAGCCTAGCTTGCACCTTCTCCAATCTGGGATCCCTCTTGCAACCCAGAACCACTGGCTCTTAACTGCTTCCTGCCGGCCTGATCCTCCTAACTGCTGTCCTCTCCTGGCCTGATCTTCCTAATTGCCAGTCTGTGCTCCCCTCCTGGCCTGATCTCCCTAATTGCCTATCTGCTCTCCCTTCCTCTCTGCACCCTTTGGACCTCCATCCAGCACAATCATGCTGAGAGCTCTCTGCTGTGGCCCCACCCCTGTCCTGATTGGTTGTTACATGACGGCATCCCAGCCAATTTGCATGTTCCTCTATCATTAATATAGATTCATTAGAGGCCCAGTGCACGAAATTCGTGTACTAGGGTGGGGTGGGGAACCCTTCAGCCTGGCCTGCGCCCTCTCACAATCCGGGACCCCTCGCTTCTTACTGCCCACCGGCTCTCTGCTCCTTGCCATTTGGCTTGCTGCTCCTTAGCACTCCCACGGAGGTAGAAGAGGCTCCTGCCACCACCGCTGCGCTTGCCAGCCATGATCCCAGCTTCTGGCTGAGTGGTGCTCCTCTTGTGGGAGCGCACTGACCACCAGGGGGCAGCTCCTGCATTGAGCGTCAGTGCACATCATAGCAACCAGTCATTCTGGTCATTCCACTGTAATGGTTGCTTAGGATTTTATTGTATAGATTATTGTATTATTTTCATATGAACAACTGTAAACCTACTTTTGCCCCCCTGTATATATGTACTAGTATATATACATATATACACACTATGTAGTTAGCAACGGGCCCCAAATAAGTACATAGTGTCAAGATGAAAACCTATGCAATATTGGCCACTTGGAGACTTTTCTGTATGACCTTGAGAGGAGAAAATGTTGGCAACATCTCTTTGTAAAAGTACCTTTTGGTTTCTGGTGCCACCAGCAGTTAGATTATGTGGGCATAGTGTAGATTTGGATCCACTGGCATCGGTAACTGTGCTGAGAAAGTGATCTTTGCACCTTATGAGCTTGGGGTATCCAGAGGCTGCTGGTTTCTCACAGTAGGGATTTTAGTTCAACTCTGATCTCCCTAAACAACGCCAGCCTGGAGGAACCTGGCTCTCATATGTTATTTTAGTTTTTATTCTGACCTTGAAATTATTTTGAAAAATTATATTTAAATATCTACTACCCAATGCACATCAGCTACCAAGAATCATTGGGAAGCTTTTCTTGAGAAGACTGTGACCTGACATTCATAACTAAGTTTTGATTTCACACATTCCCTTTCATTTCACAGAAAAACCTGTCAAATTTGCTCTCATAAATTGTTTGAATGCAGCTGCATTAACAGCTTTCCTTTTTCTTTCTTTCTTTGGGGGAGAGATACTTAGTTACAAAGTTGAAAAACTTCATTTTAATCTTGTGATCACTTTTTAAAAAGTATTTTAAATTTGAATATATTTTCCCTATTATATTTCTCTTTCTGGCTATGATTTGCATAATGTTTTTTGGAGGGAAAACAACATTTTGAAGGATAATTAAAATTACTCTTCAGACAGACCACTGGCAAGATTAATACATTATGTAACCTCTTCAAATTTTACAATATTTACAGCAAAAACATGAGTGTTTAATATGCCGATTTAACCTTTTATATGATTTGGCCTGGGAGATTAGGATGTTAGTGGATAATGACTTTCATTGTAACATTGAGAGAGATGAGACATTTCTATAACAGGCTAAGATGAAACTCTTCCATTAGAGCCTTTTTAGTCTTGTTTCTCAATGTTTTGCTTATAATTAGTTTCAAGTTTAATCCTGTATACTTTGACAAGAAAGAGAAAGAAGGACTTATGTGAAAATTCACATTTGCAACCAAACTATTTTTCAGCTATTTAACATAGACCTTTGATGATATATTAAGGCAGAGTTGCCCAAATAAAGAAATAAACAGGTTTATAGTCATGCTACAGCAATGGAATTACACTGGCTCCTCCTGCTTCCCCTCCCAAGAGGGAGGGAGGGAGGGAAGGATAGATGGAGGGAGAGAGAGAGTGAGAGAGAGAGAGAAAGTAATCTAGAGGCTAGAAAGTTGTCCTTACAATAGGGCAAATGTCTTTGGGTAGGTATGGAACTACATTTATTCTGTTGTATAAAAATTCTCCTTATTAATTGAATATACCATGAAAAGAGGTGGCCTGTAACAGACATGGAACAAATAGTCTTAACATGGACATTAAAAATCCTTACCAATCAGTAAGGCGGAGATGAATGCTCCATTAAAAAATGATGGATTGGTGGATGTCAATAGTTAAGACAGATACATAGTTAATAAATATAAACATAAATATTTAACTTTATCAGTAATCAACAAATAAAAATGAAAACAAAGTAAGATGTCACTATACCTGTAGATTTGAAGAGATCAAACAGATCGCTAATATACCATTTATAGTGAAAGCAAGGGGAAGCCAAACATTTATGAAATGAGCTTTCTTGAGGGTAATGTAATATACACATAAGAAAATCTTTCAGGCCCTAACCAGTGTGGCTCAGTGGATGGAGTGTTGGCTGGCAAACTGAGGGGTCTTGGGTTTGATTCTGATCCATGGCACATGCCTAGGTTGCAGGCTCAATCCCCAGTGGGGAGCATGCAGGAGACAGTTGATCAATGACTCTCTCTCATCATTGATGTTTCTATCTCGCTTTCTCTCCCACTCCCTCTCTGAAATCAATATAAATCTATTTTAAAAAGAAAATATTTCAAATAAATAATAGGGCAAGTCCAAGAATGGTAATGGTAGCTTTAGAAACAAATAAAAGTTCTCTTAAGACATTAATTAAAGATATCACAGAACACGGATACAATTCAGTATGTAGCCACTAAGAAGAGTGAACTATATTTTGCCAGGAACCGATTTTCCAGTAGTCCCTTGCATTTCTGCATGTTCTGGAAGCAGAGGCACTGATTGCCTTTGTTCCAGGCTGTTTTTAAGCATGGTGGCCTCACAGCCTAGGAAGATAGAGATGTTTTCCCCCAGAGCAAAGAACAGCTCTGCTTACTGCCTGGGATAAAAGATTCAGTTTCTTCTTCTTCTTCTTTTTTAAAAAAAATATATTTTATTGATTTTTTACAGAGAGGAATAGAGAGTGAGAAACATCAATGAGAGAGACATCGATCAGCCACCTCCTGCACGCCCCTTACTGGGATGTGCCCGCAACCAAGGTATATGCCCTTGACCGGAATTGAACCTGGGACCCTTCAGTCCGCAGATCAATGCTCTATCCACTGAGCCAAACCGGTTTCAGCAAGATTCAGCTTCTTTAAGCTCAGGTTATTCTCTTTTAATGCAAGCCAGGGTGTGTGCGGGTATCATCTAGCCACTTTGTGGTGCCCTGTGGGAGTTGGGTTTGGAGAATGGGTATAAGAAACTGCTGACACTCTATTTCCATTTCTGTGACTGAGTCCTTCATCTCTGACCCAGGAGTCTTCTGCCTTCTGTCAGTCTTCAAGAAACTGTGCCATGGCGACTTGTTAGTTCATAGTGTAAAATGTCAGATTCTTCACAGTTCTTGACTTACCTTTTGCTAATTAAAATTTTCCTTATTTTTATCTATGCTTTTTAAAAATTTAAGTGATATACAATGAGGGGTATAAAGATGAAAAAGCAAAAATTCTTACCAAGAACTCTTTCTAGAAATACCTATTATTCTGTAACTTGTTTTGTCATGGGTACATGAAGAAAACATTTCTTTAAAGGTGAAAACCACTTACAGAAACTTTAACCTATTTCTAAGCCTAGCTTATCAGAAGATTAAACTTTTATCAGCTACTGAGAAAGATATTAAAATAGTCTTTTAAATGGTTGTCTATAAGTCTATTGTGTGGATGTTTGTAATTTAACCACAATCCCATTGACAGTTCCATTTCTGGACTAATTAGGTTGCCGTAAATCTTGTACAGATACCATGGTGGGCTAATAGGCTACACCTATAAACTAAAATACAAAGCATTCTCAGACCTGTGTTGAAGTGTTTTGACCATAGTAATCAGTTGGGAGCCATCGGCTCATTTCCTGGTACTAGCTCAAAAATGTTTTTGAAGACCAAGACAAAACATAACAAAACAAACAGCTATTAAATAGTATGTGTTATGTGTTTCTGGTTAACTCTGGGTTGTGAGATTAGCATTAACCATTATTTTCTATTTATAATATTTCACATATTCTGTTTTTCTTTCCCTGCCCTGAGCAAGTATTACTTTTATAGTCAGATGGGCAATAAAACTACTAAGATTAAGAGATGAGAGAGAAATGGGGTTAGGGTGAAAAATGAGACATGGACACAAGACATCAAGAGATATGAATGGACAGTTTTCTGTTAAAGACATTTAAATTAAGTAACAGTTTTTAATTAGAATTGTTTTATGCAACCTCAGCATTTATTGACTTCAGAGGAAATGTTTCCCAATAAAGCAGATGTAGGTCTTTGCGAGAAGCAGAGATTCATTTATTACTTTATTTATTCTCCATGCTTATATTACCTTTTCCTACATTTATTAACCCTATTTCCAAGAAACTACTCTATGCATAATCCTGCTTTAAATGCTATATAAAATTTTACCAAGGAATTTCTCTTAGTTTGTGGTTAACTGAGGGCTTTATTTTTCTTGTGTATTTTTTTCCCTTAATGATAATTTTATTTTTCTTTTCTTTTTTAATTTAATCTTTATTGTTAAGATTATTACAATTGTTCCTCTTTCTTTCCCCCATAGCTCCCTTCCACCCGGTACTCACCCCACCCTCTGCACTTACCTCCCCCGCACTGTCTTCATCCATAGGTGTATGATTTTTGTCCATTCTCTTCCCACACTTCCCATACCTCTTCCCCCTTGAGAATGTTCAGTCCACTCCCTTTCTATGCCCCTGATTCTATTATATTCATCAGTTTATTCTGTTCATCAGATTTTTAATACACTTGATTTTTAGATTCACTTGTTGATAGGTATTGATTTGTTGTTCATAATTTTTATCTTTACCTTTTTCTTCTTCCTCTTCTTAAAGAGCACCTTTCAGCATTTCGTATAATACTGGTTTGGTGTTGATGAACTCCTTTAGCTTTTTCTTATCTGTAAAGCTCTTTATCTGCCCTTCAATTCTGAATGATAGCTTTGCTGGGTAGAATAATCTTGGTTGTAGGTTCTTGCTATTCATCACTTTGAATATTTCTTGCCACTCCCTTCTGGCCTGCATAGTTTCTGTTGAAAAATCAGCTGACAGTTGTATGGGTGCTCCCTTGTAGGTAATTAACTGTTTTTCTCTTGCTGCTTTTACTATTCTCTCTTTGTCTTTTGCTCTTGGCATTTTAATTATTATGTGTCTTGGTGTAGTCCTCTTTGGATTCCTTTTGTTTGGGGTCTGTGCACTCCCTGGACTTATAAGTCTATCTCTTTCACCAGGTGGGGGAAGTTTTCAGTCATTATTTCTTCAAATAGGTTTTCAGTATCTTGCGCTCTCTCTTCTGGCGCTCTCATAATTCTGATGTTGGTATGCTTGAAGTTGTCCCAGTGGCTCCTTACACTATCTTCAAATTCTTGGATTCTTTTTTCTTTTCGCTTTTCCAGTTGAGTGTTTTCTGCCTCTTTGTATTTTAAATATTTGACTTGATTCTTGTGTTCCTCTAGTCTGATGTTAGGTCTCTGTATAATATTTTTTATTTCAGTCAGTGTATGTTTAATTTCTAGTTGGTCCTTTTTCATCTTCTCTTGGGTCTCACTAAATTTATCCATCTTTTCTAGGAAATTCTTGAAAAAACTTATAACTGTGGTTTTGAACTCTATATCCAGTTGTTTATTTTCCTCCATATCTTTCATTTGTGATCTGTTTTTTTGTTTCCTCTTTTTGCTGCTTCTCTGAGTTGGTAGAGTAGCTTTATATGCTAGGTGTCCTATATGGCCCAGTGGCTTCGCCTTCCCATTTACTTGAGGTGGACTCTCTTGGTGCACCCCTTTGTGGACTGTGTGTACATTCTTCTTATAGTTAAGTCTTGATTATTGTTGGTATCATTGGGGGGAATTGACCTTCAGGTTGTGAGGATCAGCTGGGTCAATGCCCAGAGAACTTTTAAGCTAGAGTCAGCCTTATGAGACAAGACTTGCAAAATTGCAAAAGCCTCTGTGCTCGGCTTGGATGGGGCAGAGTCTCAGGGCTGAGCAGACAGCCCTGCTCTAATAGGCCCCTGGGTCTCAGTTTCCCTTGGTAGTCACTGCAGTTCTCTCTGTGTGCACTTGTGCTCATGCCTCCAGACCTCTGCCTTTCACAGCTCCCAAGTTTTCCAAGTTTCACAGCTCCTCCCTTTTCCCAACAGTTTAAACTCCCCTGTATGAGTCTGGGACCCCAAGATCTCATGTGGAATTGGAGTTCAGTGCAGCCAGAACTGGGGTTCAGTGCAGTCAGGAGTTCCCATCTCCCTCCCTCTAGAGCAGTGGTTCTCAACCTCCCTAATGCCATAACCCTTTAAGACAGTTCTTTATGTTGTGGTGATCCCCAACCATAAAATTATTTTTGTCGCTACTTCATAACTGTAATTTGCTACTGTTATGAATCTTAATGTAAATAGCTGTGTTTTCTGATGGTCTTAGGAGACCCTGCTAGC
Source organism: Lasiurus cinereus (assembly GCA_011751065.1). Classification (NCBI taxonomy): domain Eukaryota; kingdom Metazoa; phylum Chordata; class Mammalia; order Chiroptera; family Vespertilionidae; genus Lasiurus; species Lasiurus cinereus. The sequence goes on along the minus strand of JAAGEH010002531.1, from coordinate 49,860,218 downwards.
TGTTTGCAACCCACAGGTTGAGAACTGCTGCTCTAGAGGAAGCCAGCCAGGCCCTCCACTGCTTATCCTCTCCATGCGCGTGTCTCCATACCTCAGCGTTTTGCAGCTCCTCTGAGTCTCTGTGAGCCCCTCTCTTTCCTTCTAGCTTTAGAATTTCCACTCATCCAGCTTTCCTGTGGTTCTGGATGATGTCTGTTCTGAAATTGTAGTTTTGAAATTGTTGTGTGAGACAGCAGTTTAGGTGTTCACCTATGCCACCATCTTGGTTTCTATGATATTTTTCATTAGTCCATTTTATAAAGAGCGTGGGAGTGTTAAAGGATACCTACTTAAAACTAAAGAGTCATCAATTTAGTCACATACTGATCCAATGAGCATCGTCAGAGAAATTCCAGTGAGTCCCCTAACAGGTGAGCTGCTCATCTGGGGAAAGAATGTGTATGTGTGCATGAGATGATTTATTGATTGACAGGGAGCTGGCAGTTTAAATGGTTATTTCCCCTTAACTAGAAGCTTACATGGTAGCGCTAAAGCCTGTGATGATGGACTACACAGGTACTTTCTTGTTAGCAATCATAAGATTTAGACCCACACACTTAGCCTCTGCAGGAAAGACCTAGTTCCTATTAATATTCTTTTTTTTAAAATATCCTCCCATCTATAAAAATGATTGCTCTGATGTTCAGGGTCCCCATCTTACACCTGACCTTCATTTGGTTGAGCCCTTTGTGCGAATATGTTAACAATTCTGACTTCCTTCATAGCATTTTTTTTTTTACCTTGTACCCCTGGAAAGAATCTATCTTTTCAGTTCAGAGAAATCCCTGGGAGGTCAGGAAGCATTTTCATTTATTTAAGGAGAGACTTTCAGATCATGCTGGGGAAGGGAGTTAACTCGCACGTTTGTGGTAAGACTTTAAATGCTAACATTAAGCTTTACAGAGTAGTTGATGCCATTTGATCATGTTTTGGTCTCCTAAAAGTCTCTGGCCAACTTAAAAATAAATCATTGCAGACAGACCATTAAATTTTATGAACTATGAATGTGCTTAATAGTCCAGGATAACAAAATGCTCCAAATTTCTCCATGAGCCATTGCTTCTACCTGAGCCCTTGCACACATTTCAAATACTGCCAACCATATCAAAGGCGATTATTTTGATAAAGTGGTAGTGTGGTGGGGCCTTTGTAAAGCACTGGATTGTACTTGACCTCTTGGTTTACTATGGAGAGAATTTGTGAAAACTAAGGAAAATTTTTTTGTTTTGGTTAGAGCCTAATTAAAACCACTTCTGACTGCATAAAGGCTATGGCATATGAAAAGGATGATTAAAAGGTTTAATTTCTGCTCACAACATTTTAAAAAATTAGTTGGGAAAAATTTAATAAACATCAAATGGACTTTACCCTGGGAACTGCAATACTGAATGGTGACATTTTAAATATTTTTTTCAGAAAAGGTTAGTGATTTTCTTTTTCCTGGGAAACATGGAGATGCAACTAAGAGTATCAGTACATCCGGTCTAGGTTACTATAGTTCAGTGAAAGCTGATATCTAAACAGGTGTTCACATTTCACATCTACGATAAGGCAGACTGCGAAGTTCAGTTTCACTGAATTGTAGCAAAAAAAAAAACTTAAAGGAATATTAAATTTTTGAAGTGCAAACTCATAAACTATATTGGGATCACTTTTTTTTGCTTGAAGTGCAAATGACTTGACAATACAGGCAGTTTTCTTTCCTGATTGCTTGGGAAAACATTTTTGCAGTAAGTCTTGTATCTTTACTATGATTGGTTGTTTTTAAGAAAGGTGATCAGCTCTGTGGTTAGTTTCCCACAGTTGATGAGCAGATCTATCAAACATATCACAATTAATTTAAAGAAAATGTTGGTTATCAAAGGCCGCAGAAACAGGGAAGAAATAGCCCTTCTTATTTTGTATAAGCAAGAAATAGCACTTCTTATTTTGTATAAGCACAAACACTTAAAGCTAATCACATTGCAGGTAAATCTAATACAGTATTAGGAAATTCCATAAGAAAGAACAAAAGACCCATGTTTACTTCCATCGCTCCAATAGTCAAGCATTAGAGTTGCGTGAGAGTTGCGCTGGAGCAGTTTGCTGGTCCGATTTAAGAGTTCAGAGTCCTTTTTGTGTATCTGGCCCAATGATATCCACATCCCATATAAATTCAGTTCAAAAAACAGAAATTATGGCAATGACTTAGTAAAACGAAAGCACAAGGATATGCTACTAAGAAACTGCTGTCCTTCCGTGGTTAATGCACACATAAAAACTTTGGAAGCAGAAAAACGACACTATCCAATAATTCCAAGAGTGAGGATGGTTCTAAGAATGCATTGCAGAGAAAAGATCACCGAAAGCTGGAAAGTAGGATCATGGGTGGGAGATAGTATCCAAGGACGCTTGCCACACACCAAATGAAACACCTGTCATGCTCATTAAGTTTAATAAAGAAAACACTCCTAGATGCCCAATTGCACCGACTCCATACACAAAGCCAAACTGGATTTTGCCAGCCAGTAACCATGTGGTTCCAAAGGCCAGGCAAAAATTCGTGGGTCCTGCCAGAGCAGTCTCATTCGTGATGCTGCCATCTGTCATTGTTAATGATGTGATACTGTTAGTTTTTGGTCAGATGTGGTGGAAATCCATACCTAATTTTAACACTTTTAGTAAAGGTGGCTCATCCTCAAAGTTGTTTCCATAGAATGGCGGCAGAGTCGTTGGAGCAAATATCTGAATTGGTGGAAAATCTGTCTGGCGTGGGGCTATTGTGGCTGCATCATGACTGGAGGGACAGGTGGGCTTGCTGCCAGTAGTCATAGCCAGATTACTGTGTGCTAAAGGTCCTCTTCTTCCTCCATAACCAGAGCACTGCTGTCGTTGGTCATGGATGCTGTAACATGACGTTTAAATTATTAAAGCCTAACATTGCAAATGATCAAATGTGGAGGCGGGGACAACAGCTCCAGCAGCTGCCAAACTCAGCTTAAGACCCTGAATGGGCACCGTTGCTGTGTCACAGGCCAAAGAACTCCACAGCATTTTTTAAAAGGCAACTCCAATGCAATTCTAGTTTTCTGTACACGGAACAATGACTTGCCTCCTAATGTTTTTCATAGTTATATACACAAAGTGACCTAGGTTCCTGTTTTATAAAGTCTGTGAAAAGAATGGAAAGGGACTTACCATGTTGGTTAGTGTTCTGGTTCCACTTTGTAAGTGGTTTGACACTGATTTAGTTACCGGGATCCTTTCTGGCTTTGTCTCTAAAATAAGAGTAACTCTGGGGTCATTAATGATCTCAAATAAGGTAATGCCATAAAAGTAAACATATAAGTAACTGTACATATACAAATATGTACTGCTATTGCTATTTTTGTTAATATTTGCATAGCACCTGCTAATTGCTTATACATTTGAAAGATCCTGGGGCTGGGGTATAGGCTATCTAGGCATCAAATCATTTTACAATGAACCTTAATATCACTCTGGTCACTGAAAGCAGCATAGGCCAGGAGACCGCAGGGACTAAGAACTGGATATTGTCCAAGAAGCAGCCACATTTTCTTTCTTTTTTCTTTTGATTTTTTTTTGTCCTCATTTGCTTAAAAAAGTACTCCTTATGCACAAACCCTGTTTATTAAGACTCAGCTTGTGGCCAGGTAAACTTTATGACCTTTGTTAAGACACACTGACCAAAGATCATCAAAAACATATCTATAGTAAAAAAAAAAGATTTAATAGTTATTATTATTATTTTTAAGTAGGGAAGCATGCACACCAAAAGGCAGGTTAGGGAAAGATGCTTCTAGGGTTGGGGGAACTAGAGTTAGCCACAGGGTAGTCTTGGTGTGGGGATTGGTCAGAACTTATAAACTAGGTGATCCTGTGGCTTTAGCTTGGAAGGTATGATTTGAATGAACTTAGGTCGTTTGTCTTGTAGGCACAATTTGGTTCGTTTATTTTTTGTGTGAGTCAGGGTACCGTTTTGTGAGCTGAGGGTCCTGTTCAATTCTCAGTTACTCTCCCCTGGTCCTTCTTCAGCATAAACTGAAGGGGAGCCATGATCTCTTTGACATGATAAGCCTGGGTCTGTGCCCTTGTCCAGAGCCTGCTGATCAGAATGGCGTGCAGAGAAGGTGGTCTGCATGGAACCAGAATCAGTCCCACATGTTTTCTTAGTTGCAGGGTGAGCTATTGAATCACCTGATGTAGCAATGACTGCTTGGCAGCATTTAAGACTCTGGAGACCACATACTTGATACCAAAATAGGCAAAACTAAGACAAGAATTATTACGAAAGTTCCAAGCTTGGCCATAGGGTCCATAATGTTCAAATACTCAAAAACAACATACTCATATGCATTATCTTTTAAATGTAAAGAGTGAATATGTTGAGACTATTCTTTTTTAAAAAATATATATTTTATTGATTTTTTACAGAGAGGAAGGGAGAGAGAGAGAAAGTCAGGAACATCGATGAGAGAGAGACATCGATCAGCCGCCTCCTGCACGCCCCACAGTGGAGATGTGCCTGCAAGCAAGGTACATGCCCTTGACCAGAATTGAACCTGGGACCTTTCAGTCTGCAAGCTGATGCTCTATCCACTGAGCCAAACCGGTCTCGGCTAGACTATTCTTGATAAATATTTTTGACTGAAAAATACTATCCAAATTCAGATGTTGCTGATATTTTTGACAAGAGAACCCAAATCTTGATCCTAGTAGTATTAAAAGCTATTTATTTATTTTGTATGTATGTATGTATTTATTTTATTTTTGTTTCTTTCTTCCTTAGCTGCTATTCTAGTCCAAATGTTTGTTATTTGCTACTCAAGTGACAGTTGTAGCAGAATGTGAAGATTTGTTCTTATAATAGTGTGGAACCAGTTCAGATATACGTTTAGTTCATCTTGGCGTTTATTTGACAATGGGAGACCATTATTGGGCCGCAGGCTCACATCTGTCTCAGTTATCTCCTAATTACCCTGACATATGCTTTCCGAGGCAAAATTTTCTCTGTGCCAATGGTCTCCCAACTTTTAAATTGTGCCTCCCATCAGCAAAATATTTTGAAAATGTCTCTCTACAATGTGTGTGCATGTTCTCTTTTTGAATTGTATACATGTACTATTTTCATTCTGTATATTAAATCGCAAGAAAGTCTGATTTCTCATTTTTGAGACAAAAACATAAAAAGAAATTCTATTATCTTAAAACATGTTTCCTGAGGGGTATATAACTTACTTGGGAAACCATAGTCATATACTTCCGATTCTTAATAATTTTTATGCTCTAATATTTCATTGTGATACATCTCACTTCTATTATGTTACCACTAGAGCAGCGACTCCCACCTGAGGGGGAATCTGAGAGGAGATACATGAGGACCGTGATTTGGAAAAGGCCTGAGGTGATCCTGATGCCACCACACTTCCCACCAGGGCCACCTCACCCCTAAAAATGGCGACTGGGACTCATAACATGAGCTCAGATTCCTCATGCAGGCACATAATGGCATGACTTGTAGGTTTGTTTATTTTTTTTCCCATGCATCTTGTTCTTAGATAAATGTGGTAGCAAAACAGCAAGGCAGAACTGTAAAGCAAACACTTGGTATCATATTGGAAAAAAAACACACCTTACGTCAATTTTATAAACATCACAGCTGTATAATTCAAAGCAATGGTCACTGTGCAAGGCCATAGGTGATCGTGTTCTGTAAGCCAGTTTTCTTGACAATTTGCGAGGAAGTAGACTTGTTTTATTGTGTAAGTGGGACCGTTTTTAAATGTGCTGTGGGAACCTATGACTGAAGGGGTTTTTGGGGAATCTCTTTTTGTGATGAAAATAGTCATTTGCTTTTCCGGGGTGTGTGCTATTGCCCTAACGAGGTTCTCTAGCATAGAAAATACCAGGTGATAGCAGGAAGCCGATCCCCCGAGACTCAGAAGCTTTCATTATACAACAATTAGAGTGGCTGATTGAAGCAAATATCCAGATAATTTAGGCTGAAGTCCCCCTTTTCTGTTTGAAATATACTGGGGTGAGTTTTTTTTTTAAAAAGTCTGAAATCTCTTTATTTTCTTGGCTATAATCTTAGCAAGCTGAGTGATATTTCTGAGGGAATGTTCTAACGGTGGTGCCAAGAGGAAGCCTGAAGAAAGGTTCTGTGCTCCAGTACATTTAGGAAACACTTCTGCTTGTCCCTGGCTGTGGAAAGTGACCGGGCATTAATGACTATGGGAAGTCCTGCAATAAAGAACACTTTTGAACTTAGTTGAACAGTGTTTCCTAAACCTTTTTCTTAGGGAACCCTTCATTTACATAACATTTGTTAACTTAGTATAAAACGGGTGTTCTTTGACATACACTTTGGGAAATGCTGGTGTAAATATGTAAAATAAAAAAATAAAAATATAACAATATATGTGTGTAATCCCAAATACTGGAGTTGAACGCCCTCATCAACAGACATGTATTGGAGGAAGAGCCAGTCATGGCCGGGACATGACTAGTTTATTGTCACCTGCTGCTGCTGCTGCTGCTGGTTTGAGGGACTTGGCAAGGGGGCTCTCCAGGAAAGCACTGCGTTTGCTAATAACTCTGCTTTATCCCCAAAGAGAAGAGTAGCCACTTGGTGCCCAGGATAGGACTGTTGGACTCATGGTTTGCCCAGAGCCTCCTTTTCTCTGGAGGCCTGCCCACATTTTCATCATCTCTTTGAGGGGGAACAGTGTGAAGAGTGTGGAGCAAGGTATTTTTTCCTAAGTGGAGAGGTACAAGGACTGTCAGTGAAGTCAGACATGATGAGATGGGGTAGAGGAAAAGCCTGGAGCTCCCCTTAGAGGTAAGTAGCTGGTCATCACTACGGTGGCAGGAAACTTGAATATTTCCTTTTAGGCTTGCATAGCATGGGTATTACTTGATGTTTCATGTAAGAAATCACTCTACTATTTTATTTTAAAAGGAAAACAGAGCATTTATCCTTTGACATAGTGCTTATTTGAATTGAGTTGTCATCTTACAATGGCCATGTTTATGCAATAGCTATTTCTATCTAAGGGCTTCAGACCAGTCAGAATCTACATCTTTTTTAGGCTAAGAAGCTATCATGTACTGATGGCCAATCTGATCTGCAAATACTGTGTTTTATTTAAACACAAATTTGGCTAATGTGCCTTTTATGAAGTAGTCTTATGCAAACTCCTTATCTTTCTTCCCCAGCTGAGCCATATAAGACTTAACCTGATTTATTGTAAGTGATTCTGTTTAAGAAATGGCAGGCCCTTCTAAATGTTATGACATTAAGAGATGTTTTCTCCTTAAGATGCCAGAACACTTGTAATTCCTTTGAGAATTAGGTTGTGCCCAAATGCATTGTTGTCTGTTTTATGATGTTTATGAGGAAGGTGGCTGAGCCCAAAGGGCTGGTCCCTGGTTTAGCACATTCTTTCCCACACTGAGTTAGAGACGTTCCTTGAGCTTCCCGGGGCCTCACAGGTTATATTCTTAGGAGATGCTGCAACACCTCATCGTGGACCCACACTATCTTTTGTGCTAATGGAAAGACAACTCCCCACGGGTGGCAAATTGAGGCACATTCATCCTGAAGTGTCTGGGGAACGTGCCAAGGGATAGGCAAAGTCACAATTTAATCATGGCACATTTCCTTAGAGATTTAATTTTCTCAGAGATTTAGGAGGGGCAGTATTATTTTTACATGAAAGAAAAGACAAATTTGCTTGAGAGCAAACTAGAGAGACATGAATTTCTAACATAAAACACAAGGGTGAATTCTGCAGCCTCCCACAGCCCTAGGGCAGGCACTCACTTAGCAGGAAAGGTGATTTCTATAAAATGGTTTGAGAAACACTGAGCTGCACTTGCAGAGCCTAGAAGTGACTTTGGACAGTATCACACCATCATCTGCCTCAGGCTCACTCTGGGTCACTCCAATATTTACTCTTGCCCTATTCTTTAGGGTGGTTCCATCTACATAGTTCTCATGTGCCAGGCACTGTGTTGAGCCCTTGATCAACATTACTTCATTTAATTTTCACAAGAATCTTATAAAGTAAGAACTATTACCCCATTTTACAGACCAGAGACCCAAGGCACAAGGATTTTAAGTTATTGGTTGAATGAGGGAATGTCAGAAGCAGAAACTGCTGAGATCTCCAATGTGCCAACGCCTTGGGAAGGCGGACTCTGCCGCCCCCTGAAGGTGAGAAGGTGGGAGTGCAGGACAAGGAGTGCCGCTGGAGAAACACACCCCTCCCATTCAGAGACTGAATCTTGAGGGCTGAGCTCTATTCATGGTGGAATATCATGACTACATTATCAATATGCCTTTATAGAGTCTAGGAGATTCCACTGCACACCTTGGCCTAAGTCTTATATTTCAAATGGATTTATCATTTCGCCCAGGTGTGTAGGCATAATACCATCCTGCACTCCAAGGTCAAAAGGGAGAAGGTTCTAGATAGATAAAGTACCCTGAGGTTTGTAGCTCTTTTGTGCTGTGAAGATAGAAAACAAGGACAGTTTAGTTCAACTTAAGGAGCATGTGTTAGGCACTCACTATATACCAGGTACTGGGTCCTATTGTCTAGTTAGAAGACACAGACATGTATAGAAATCACATTTTTGCAGGATTTATTAAGTGCTACAAGCGACATAAAATAATACCCTTGATCTTGTATTTCCTAGTTCCTGATCTCAAAAAAGAAGAATCCTTTTCCCATTGTTTTTTGAGGGGAGGGTGAGCAGTCCATGTGTTAGGTCACAGGTCCTATCATTTGTTGGGGGGCAGCGTTATCTGATATCATGGTTGCTTAGGAGTTAACCCTACAACCGATTGACATGGTGAAGGCATCAGTAATTGAAACAATTCCCTTTGCTTAGCACTAAGGGAATTGTTCTTGATGTTCTTGATTCTTGGCCAGATGAGGGAAAATGGTAAGAAATGTTGTTTGCTTCAGATCTTTAGTTTTCTAATCTGGCTATCCCCTTGCCTCTGCTAATGTTATCTGTCTCTCAGGGTTTGAAACTGTTTGTTTATTAAGGAAAGCCCGTTGAGGAGCTTCCTCAGTGTCATCTCCCAGATCCTGCCTGTGGTTCAGGAGGAAGCGGTGTAATAGGCTCTGGTCCCTTTAGGAAGCTTTCTTTGAGATTCATTTGGGCACAGACATTTTATGGGTGCAGTCAGAGCGAGGCATGGCTTACTGAAGCTCTAGGCAGGATATACGGTGACTGATCCACACCTTAACCAAACAGCGGGTAAGCTTCTCTGATTCCCATTAGCCTTTAGAAAACTAGAATCTAAGACAAAAACTATAATTAAACTAAAGACAATGAGAAACAAACACATGTTCTTTTTGCCTTAATTTTTCTTTTTCTTACTAATGAATAATTTTAAACTGTGGCCATCGCACTTAAATATGTGTCTTTTGAATGGGCAAAGTGTGGAGAACAATGTGAAATCATCAGCAGGTTGATGTGTTAGAATCTTTTCATGAGAACCTTAAAAAAACATCTATAGTATAACTTCTCCATTTACTCTTGTGAGAACTATTGCTTAGAGTAATTTAAGTGTTATACAGTGTGGGGCAAAAGTAGTTTACAGTTGTTTTATAAAAATAAAGCAATAATGAATGAATAATAATACAAGAATAAACTGTTTTTGCATACTCACAACTGTACCCCTACTTTTGCCCCACCCTGTATTCTGTATTTATCTTGTTCTTCTTTACATAGGGATTCTATCTTCTCCACTTGTTATGGAGGACACTGAATTTAGAAAAGAAAGTAACTTGCCTAATTTCACACAATCGTAGATGTAGGAAGGAAATCCATATATATATATGTAGTGTGTGTGTGTATGTGTATACATGTATATATATATAATATACACACATATATGTGTATATATATAGTTTTTGGAAATCCATATGTTTTAACAGCTACTCTAGGGTTCCCCACCCCCCCCCCAAAAAAAAAAAAACCCAAACAAACACAATTTGTTTCTCTGCTGTGATGATTTCAGTTTGGTTATCAGGCATATTGGTTGCTACTTACATGTGATGGTCACATCTGGCTTGATGTTCTTGATGTTGTAGTAAGGCCCTGGGCACTCAAATATCCGCAGTGCCGGGCTAACATGAATGAGTGTGGTGCGCTGGTGTTGGAACAGAGCGTGGTGGGGACTGTGGCACATGAAGAGCACACACCCCACTTGAAGGAGAGTGCCCTTATCTGTCTTCACTGGGCGTACTGGACTGGCACTGCCAAATCACTGACATTTCTTAGAGGATCCAGAGATCTAGGTTTTCTGTGAAATCTTTCCATTTGGCAAATTAAAAATGTTCTTTTTCTTTTCAACTCTGGAAGCCAAACAAAACACATCCCTTAGGGAGATTCAACCCATGACTGGGAGTTTATGACGTGGGATTTTAAAAAAAAAATGTGCATACAAAGAAGAAGTGAACAAATGAGAGCAAGTCCTTTACTCAGACTATAGATACTGATTTTTCCGGAAGCCAGGAATTCTGAGCAAAGCTGGGAGCTCCACTGTGGAGTTTGGACTGCGCAGGTGTGGGCATTTGGGGCCTCCCACTTCTTGCAGAAGTATCTGAAATAAAGGAGGCTTCTTTATTAGGGCTGACCACCGGGCACCCACCCTCTAGCACTGCCCACACTCCGACGTCATTCCTTGCCTCTCCTTGGGGAATTGCACTTTCAGCTGACGATGAAAATGAGATCAGTACCATTTGCAAACTTGCCAGACAGAAAGCTTTCAAAGAGGGCAAAGTTGTTGTTTTAAACTAGATTTCTTTTGTTTGTGTGATCTATGGGTTTTTCTTTATTCAGTTTTCTGTCCCTGTAAACACAGAAAATTGAAAACTAATTTGATTAAATTTTCCCAGATGCAATCTCATATGTATTTTATTTAATTTAAAGATTTTTGAATTTTAACCAAATCTAGTGTAAAATGGCTATGTCACTGTTATGCGCCCCCTGCAAAAGGAAGCACCGTTCTGAGAACTTTTTTTTAATTGTAAAAAGCATGCTATGGCCCTGTCATCCTCTGCACAAAAGGGTTGCAGATTTGATTACCACTCAGGACCCATGCCTGGGCTGTGGGTTTGATCGCTGGTGAGGAGAGAGCAGGAGGCTGCTGATAAATGTTTTGCTCTTACATTGATGTTTCTTCCTCTCTCTCTCTTTTCCTTTTTCTCTCTCTCTCAAAAAAAGATCAATAGAAAGCATGCTAAGGAGGAAGTTCAGAAACTCTAGAATTGAACATTGTTTGCTGAGCACTCACATTATGCGAAGCACTTTACAGTCACTTCACATTCTCTTTAGCCCATTAAACTGTATGTAAAGCCAGTCCCACCTGAAAGACGGGAAAACTGAGTCTCAGAAAGGTTCAACACCTTGCCAAGGTCCTAGGGCCTGTAAAACTCAGGTTTATTTGATCCTCGAGTGCCACCATTTTATAGAGCATCTTCCTCGAAGAAATGATCATGCCCACAGCTCCAGGGCCCTGCACAGAATAACAAGCAAGCAGAACTAGCTGATGGGAGATGTAAAGACTGCTCTATGCAATTAAGATGGTATCAGTTACTTAGCAAAGCAGGGCACACTGGTCATAATTAGCAGGGGGATGAATGTCATATATACTTCCTGGGACTGGTGGCGAAGAAGGTTCTAGAAATGCTAGCGCGGGCAACGCACTCACCTTGCTTGATTAGTAATGTCTGGGCCTGTAATGCATGAGAGCCTCAAGCTGTCAGTCAGCTGTCTGTTAAGTGACCATTGGAAAAAACAATGCCAAGTTTTGTGATAAGGTGGGATATTGACTTAGGTCATGTTTTGTATGAATTCAATGCCTGCTTTGTGTTTTAGTCTATGAATGCTCCTTAACTCTTTAACTAGTTCACTATTCTAAGGTACTGAGAATTCAATATCTGCATGTTTTGTTCTCCAACAAGTTGTTGCCTTAACTAATCATTTTGAACTCCACCCTCTATTGACCTCTATTTAGATTCAATATTTTGATAGCACATCAGTCATGGTACATTGCATTTGTAAACAATTACCTCTTTTTGGCAATCCGAGTCTTGTATGATGTTTCATCTCAGCATGCACCTGGATAACAAGAGAGGAGCAAACATCTGTAGCTGAACCTATTCTAGGTATTGTCTGCTTCTATACAAACATATGTTTGCCTTGATGCTAAAATTGTTTGCATCCAGAGAGGAATTGACAGGTCTGCTCCAACCACGAAGACAAAAGGAGAAACAGTCCAGAGATGGAAGATGCTGACGACGCCTCGCTATGCGAGCAGTCAGCAGCTGTGCATCACTACAGGTTGCTGAGGACCAAACTAGAGAGGGTCAGACCTGCATTGCCACCATTTGTCCACCATCCAGATACTATTGCTGACACATAAGGAACTGTTTGACATTGAAACTGGAACTCAGAACTATTGCACAGTGAAATTGGGACTCAAACATTTTTTGTTCTTATAAGTCTATTTCTAGCCTGCAGAGGCAAGATGTTTTTAAAGAAAAGAATCAGGGTGGGGAAAAAAACCAAACCAAACAAACAAAAAACCCAAAGAGATACAGAGGCAAAGAACACTGAACAGACTGTCATACTACAGTGGGAAGGCAGGGGAGGTTGGGGAGAGGGGACTATAAGAGATCAACCGAAAGACTTGTATGCATGCATGTAAGCATAGCCAATGGAAATAGGACACTGTGTGGGTGGAGGGAGAACAGGTGAGGGCATGTACTGAGGGGTGGGGAAGGCTGGGGGGAGGTAAATAGGGGAAAAAAAAAGGAGACATATGTATACTATTTGTAATACTTTAAACAATAAAAATATAAAAAATAAATTACTAATCAACATTAAAAAATAAGTTATATAAAGAAAAAGAATAAAAACCATTATCTTAAAAAAATTGTTTGCATCCAAACATGTAGCCTGATGGAATTAGCATAACTGAAAAAAAGAGAAGAATCGAGTTATTATCTTAAAACTTCTCCCTTTTGAACCAGCCTTTAAATTAAGCTTTATCAGTCTTCACTGGTTAAGTATCTGCTATCTGTTGGCTAAAATGCTCACAGATTTTAAAGTCTCTGGTGGGACAATTTGTGTATATCTTTTTAATTGGATGTATTTAACTTTCAAAAGACATTCATGAAGTCAAGTTGAAACTGATATTCTATGCCTGCTAACTGTTTTTTTTTTTTTTGCTACTAGTTATTAATATAAGCAGCAAGCAAGATAAAGGGAACAAAGAACAAAGAGTTTAAAAGTAATAACCTTGGAAGAAATTCCAGGCAGGACACATTGGGGATTGCCAGCAGTGCCCATGTGTGGTAAAGTTGTTGGAGTTATTATCATCTCAGCCTTTGCCTCCATTTGACATATAGTGTAATTAGGGTGGTGACTTATTTAAGGATGTGCTAAATAATGTAGGGGAGGGACTTCAGGCTGCTGTGAAGACCAAGGCTTTGCTCTGAGACTGTTGCAGAGTTCTGAGCAGCAAGTTTCAGGATGACTTCTGTTTTAGAATGAAAGGGGCAGGGTGGAGGCAGGGGCACTAGTCAGGGGCCACAGTGGCAATCAGGCAGAGCCATGTGGCAGCTCAGATAGGGCAGTGACAGGTGGTGTGGCATGGTCAGACTCTGCAGGGTTCTGTGGCTACTTTTTTACCAGGCTTAGCACATCTTTTGTCTCCAAACTGGGGGGTAGGAAAGAGTAGGAAAGCATGTTCAGGTAAATGTTTGTGGGCAGCAGTTGTGACCAGTTCCAGGAAATGCAATGGGAGTAATTAATGCCTTGGGGAGGCTTGAAAGGAGTGATTGAAGACATATGCCCAAAGGGTCAGCCTGATTTTGTATTCTTTTCATTGAACAGACTATGGGCAACTCTTTATCTGACCTTTCAGAGGTAAAACTGTTGATGAACTCTTGGGGGGAGAAAAGGTATCCAGAGGAAAACAAGTATCTTTGTTTTCAGTTTGAGGGAATATATGTAAATAAATATAATCTTTTAAAATTTATTCCACTGTAAATGGGCAAATAGCATCTTCTAAGCTAATACAGGGTTCCCCACATTTGAGTAGTTTGATAAAAAATGATTTTTAAACACTTCCATTTAAATATTTAAGCTTCAACAATTGAATTTGAAATTGCTTTTTTTTTGTTTAATTCTGTATAACTAGAGAATCAAAATATGGGTAGTGTTTTATTCATTCTACAACATTATGGAATAATTAATTTATATGTTGATTTTTTAATTGAAATTCAATAAAGAATTAATGGTGGTCCTTTGACATAGTACTAAAAACCCAAATGTTATAATTGGTACCTACGGCCAGTGGATGCTTCTATACTTAAGGCTGGTTGTTGTATTAAAATACGGATCTGTAACAGAAATGGTGACTTCTCGTAATGTTTACATCAAAGACACAGTTATGAAAATATTTTCATGAAGAGATATAAGCTCTGCTTGGAGAAAATCCATCCATTTCACATTCACTTATTCCTCAAGGGCCTACTCCGTGCCAGGCTCTGTTCTAGGCATGAGAGAACTCTGTTACTGGTGCAAAGTCAATGTGCCCAATGCTTTAAAGGGCCCAAACTCAAAATGTCAGAGTTTGGAGTAAGGGAAAGATTTATTGATTGATGAGCCAGTGGAGAAGATGGAGGCCCCAGGAGTTCCCCAAGTTCATCTTAGGAAAGGACAGAATTCAGACTTCTTTTATGTCAAGGGGAGGAGTAATAGGAGGAGCTGTTTCTGTAAAACTTGAGCTGCAAGCAGAACTCTTCTAAGGGTTAACATGTCTATATGTAAAACAAAGCAGGCTTGTGCAAGCTGGAGTCAAAGAGAGACCCGAAATTTCACTCTGCTACAACACAAGTGCAATAAATGACGTTCCTGCCTCCTGGAACTGACATTCCAGGGAGGGAGACAGGAAACCATTTATATAATATTAACATGCGATGGAAATAAAGCATGTGAGTAAATAGAGAGTATGCTTGGAGAGGATGGTCAAGGCTGATCCCAATGAGGGGCAAGCATTAAAGAGGAGGCTTGAATGAGAACTAGAGCTGTGAACCATGCAGATGTCTAGGGCATGAAAGTCCCAACATGGGCCACAGTCAAGGGCAAAGTGCTGAGCAGCTTGTACAGCTCTCAGCTTTAAGCCCCAGGTCTGTCTGCCACTGTGTTTGGAACATAACTCTGCTGAAACCCACTGCTTCTGTCAGGGGTGCAACCAGGCGTTCCCTGCAGAGTGCAAGTGGCTGTGGATGTGTTGGTGTGGCTGGTGATTCTACCTCTAAGCTCTCACGTGTGGACTCAAAACACTGGGACAGTCAGTGATTGCCCCTCCATCGCTCAGTCATCAGTTCTTGGCAGTGCCTCTTTTACATGTAGTCCCAGATGTTTTCTGGGCTCATCTTGCTAGGTCCTCACCAATTCATGTCTAAGTTGAACTTGACACATTTACTTGCAGCCCTTTGGCCTCTGGAGGATGGGGATTGTGAGAAAGGTAATCAGCTTTCCTAGTTTACTTCTGGAGTCATGAAGAACAATCCTGTACCTTTTATTTATTTTTAAAACATGGGCAGTTCAAGTATTTGCAGACAACTATTATATAACTAGAGGCCTGGTGCACGAAATTCGTGCATGGGGGTGTCCTTCAGCCCAGCCTGTGCCCTCTCCAATCTGGGACCCCTTGAGGGATATCCGACTGCCCGTTTAGGCCCGATCCTACTTAGATCCTACTTAGATGGGGCCTAAACGGCCAGTTGGACATCCCTCTCACAATCCAGGACTGCTGGGTCCCAATTGCTCGCCTGTCTGCTTTTCTGATTGCCCCTAACCACTTCTGCCTGTCAGCCCGATCATCCTCTAACCACTTCCCTGCCAGCATGATTGATGCCTAACTGCTCACCTGTCAGCCTGTTTGTCCCTAAATGCCCTACCCTGTGGGCCTGGTCACTCCTAACTGCCCTTCCCTGCAGGCCTGGTCACCCCCAACTACCCTCCCCTGCAGGCTTAATCATCCCCAACTGCCGTCCTTTGCAGGCCTGGTCCCTCCCAACTGCCCTCCCCAGCTGCCTGATTGCCCACAACTGCCCTCCCTTGTAGGCCTGGTTCCTGCCAACTGCCCTCCCCTGCTGGCCATCTTGTGGTGGCCATCTTGTGTCCACATGGGGGCAGGATATTTTGACCACATGGGGGCATTCATCTTGTGTATTGGAGTGATAGTCTGCATATTACTCTTTTATTAGATAGGATAGAGGCCTGGTGCATAGGTGGGGGCCAGCTGGTTTGCTCTGAAGGGTGTCCTGGATCAGGGTGGGCGTTCCCTTGGGGCATGGGTTGGCCTGGGTGAGAGGCTGTGGTGGTTTGCAGGCCAGCCACACACCCAGCAATTCAAGTGGAGGCCCTGGTATCTGGGATTTATTTATCTTCTATAATTGAAACTTTGTAGCCTGGAGCAGAGCCAAGCCTTCTGCTCACTCAGCCATTGAAACTTAGTTGCTTTAAGTGGAGGCCTGGGTCGGCCAGGGTGTGTGGAAAGCTTGGCTTCCTCCATCGTCAAGGGCAACTCAAGACTCCCTCCTGCTCTCTCTGTGGCCATAGCCATCTTGGTTGGTTTTTGCATACTCGCTGTGATTGGCTGGTGGGCATGGCTGGTGGGTATGGCTTGTGGTTGTAGCAGAGGTATGGTCAATTTGCATATTACTCTTTTATTAGATAAGATTTCTTTTTCCAGGCCAAATCTCTTAGTTCCTTTAATAATGTGTCCATAACATGGTCTCCGATTCCCTTATTGCTTTGTTGCCATTTTTCTGTCAAATCCTTTAAAAATGGGATGCTTACAACTTGAGTGTGTGATCTGGATGTGCTCTGCTGAGTCTCAGGATGAAAGGACTGAACTGTCCCAGGATCTGAGCACTGTACTTCCTTTATCTGAATGCTATGCTTTTTGTTGTTGTTCATCCTCACCTGAGCTTATATTTTTCCACGTAGAGCTGGGGACTGAGCCTGTAACTGAGGTAGGTGCCCTTGACCACAATCAAACCCAAGACTCTTCAATCAGCAGCTCAATGCTCTAACCACTGAGAAAACCAGCCAGGGCTGCATGCTATGCCTTTAATTACTGTATCTTTTAGGTTAGCATCTGCTTTCTACTATTAATTCATAGGTAGCTTGCAAGCAAATTAGATTCAACCTCACTCAAAAGTGAGTCAGACAGCCCTGGACAGGTGTTTCTGTCAATTGGAATGTTGTCACATACAGCAAATACTTGCTGTTTGATTCTCAGTCAGGTACATAACTAGGTTTTGGGTTCAATCCTTGGTGGGGACACATTTAGGAAGCAAAAGATGGATGTTTCTCTCTCATTTAGATGTTTCTATTTCTCTCTCTCTCAAAACCTGCAAAAATACATCCTTGGGTGAGGATTAATATTTTTTTTAAAAGTGAGACACACATAAGACATAAATTCAGACTGTGCCATTATATTAGCTGTATGTCTTTAAGCAAGTTATATTTAACCTCTCACAGTCTAAGTTTTGTTAATTATAAAATTATATACATATCTAATTTATTTTTCACTTGATTGTTATAATAAATAAGATTATACATATAATATGTGAGAATTTTTGGAGGCCTTTAGTATTGTTAACTCCTTTCTATATACACCATAATCTGTTTTTTAGGACCAAGCTCTCCTGTCAGTTAGTTAGTGTATAAAAAGAAGAAAGCTAGGCGTCATCCCACCTGCCTGGGCTATGTCTGTATTGTCCCGTGACCACTGGAGACCTGGCGCATAGTGGGCCCTCAATAAATATATATTCGTTGATTGATTTTATTTCAGGTAAGAGGGCTGAATCACTGGGCTGGCTGATGAATTTAATGGGTGGGTGGCCTTTTAGTTTCCCTATTTGTAGGGTTGGCTTTGTCTGCTTATCTCTCTCACAATTAGGAAGGGTTGGCGAGATGACATAATAAGTGTCATTAGTACATTAAATGAAAAGTTATAAATGGCTGCTTACAGGGCCATTAATTCAGCCTGGCTACTAGAGGCCCATTTAGTGCCTTGAAATGGGTAATTTGTTAAATGACACATAAGAAAGGTGAAAGAATTAATGTTGCTTGCCAAAGGGCAATCCACTTTTTCTTTTTTTCATTCAGACTACATAATTATTCAGAGCCTTGGGTTCCTTGTAAGAGAGAAGCTATAAAATAACAATGTCATCATCTCTTCTTTATTTTTCATTTAGAGCCATAAGACTGGAGGAAGAAACATAATATGCAGAATGGATACTGGCACGTCTGGAGGAATTTCTGCAGAGAACAGAAGCTTGCCAAACTGGATATAGGAAATCACAGGTGACATGCACAGCTTTGGAAGAATATTTGAATTTGCATAGAACCTTGTCACCTTCATGACAGCTAAACCCATTGTACTTTTTATAATCAAGAGCGCTAAGCAGAGCTGCCAAGGTGAATTTTAATCCTGGTTCTTTGGGAGACTGTAACCTTCCAGTGTGATGGGATGTGGATTGTGACATAAGGCACAGGGTTTCTGCCATAAGGGATTCCTGTACCTTTCTGTTCTCACCCTCCTGAGTAGCGATCATCTGAGACCGTTAGTTCACAAAGAGCCTGAAGAGGAAGAATCTGTGGGTGTCTACAGTCTTCTCAGACCTGTCCAGACTGTTTAACTACAAGGAAAAGTTTTAGTCCAAGTTCTAACACTAACTTCACAGAAGCACTCAACCAAAATAACACAGTCTGGATAAGTCCACTGTCTTAAAGAAATTTGGGTAACTTAAAAAGGCAGACATTTAAATTAATGCAATATAAAGCCTACACATATCACTGGGAATATCACATTTGTGAGTCTCACATTGAAAACATGACATGAAAGGCGATACCCGGAGACCCAAAGGGAGATGTGGTGCAAATAACAACTGAGAGGGTCTAGTTACCAATGTGAATATGTGATGAATCAAGCATAGAATGCTCATCCATTCAGCTATTTCAGTGCTTTGCCTCCTGCCCTGAGAATTTTACCTGGGAGATCATGAAAAAATAATATGAGAAGTTTCACCATCAAATGGACTTTTCTCCAGGGGAGTCCCTTTTTACTTGTCTTTTATTTCCATCAATCTTTAGTCTAATGAAGGACTCAGGTAGTAAGTGGGGTTAACAGGGATAACACTCTGGGGCTCAGAGATCCTCAGGCAATGCCATAGTGGACCGTTTATTCTCGAAACTGGACACATGGTCAGATGACTAAGGTTACTTGGTTTTCTTGAAATAAATCTTATCTTGGAAATGCTGCCTGGAAATCAGCATCATGATTTCCAAGAGAGGTCAAGAGTGCTGGCTGTCTTCAGTACCTCAGTGAGTGTGTGTATCCCGCTGATTACACCAGGATAGACCAATGGGCACACAACCAATCTCCCCGATAGCCTGCTTGTGCTTGTCATTCTTGTACTCCCTTTTCTTTCGTTCCAGGCCACGTGGACAAGGAGCAAGCAGGACAGAGTGAGCCCCACTCACTTTGGGTTCACCCACATGCCAAAACCTGGCTTCCCAGCCACCTCCCTCTGATTGTTCCAACTCCTTTATTGTCTCCAATTTGACATCCCCTTAATGAATAGCTGTTTAAAAGTCTACTGAAAAGTACACCCAAGTCTCAGATCCAGGTGTGTCAGCTTTGATGCAGTAACTGATGGAGGAAGAAACACAATCCACAGGGGAGTGTTGAAGAGCAGGATCCAATAAAGGGAGGTAAGAAAAGGCTATGCGGATCAGGAGGTTGAGGCAGGTTTTAAGATCCTGGCATTGGTGGGCACAGACATAGCTTCTTTTGGGACAGGCTTCATATTGCAGTCAGACACCGTCTCTTTCAAAAGTGCTGGCAGCACTTGCCTTGTTCTAAATTGCAGGCATCCCTGGTTTTTATGCCAAGAGACACTTTCTCCAATGTGCTGCGGGAAGGCCAGATGGCCTTGCCATTTTGCTAGTCAGTGGATTGTGGGCCCTAGAGAATGTGCTGAGGACTCTGGCGTTGGCTAATTAATGCAAGCTCCCAGTCACAGGCAGGAATTAAGCAATCAACTCCTTTCTCTATTTCTTAGACTCTTTGGAAGTGTGCCATGATTAGCATGGTCTGAAAATAAAAAAAATAAAATATGCTTGGGTTAAGCAGGGAATGACAGGAAAACTCCTATATGAATCTGGCAAAAATTTAGCTGAGATGCCTAATCAGGGCATGATAAATAAAACCAGACAGAATCAAATCTCTAGTACTTCTATGGAGGGAGAATGTTTATCTCTATTGGTTGAGCTTGTGTAAGATTTGAAGAGTTAGCTGGAATTTGGTGGCCTCTAATTAAAGTAGAGCTTAATATTTGATACTAATATTTAATATTTGGTACAATATTGAGGAAAAGAAAACCACTATTACCAGTAGTCTAGCGGATCTTTTAAAGGATGGAAAGATGTTGTGAAATTGTTTCATAAAGACATTTCTCCTTTTCCTTCAGTTATTTTTTGTGTTTGTGATTTCTGTACTAGAGGCCCGGTGCACAAAATATGTGCATGGGGTGTGTGTCCCTCAGCTCAGCCTGCAATCTCTTTAATCTGGGACCCCTTGAGGGATGTCCATTCTGCCTGTTTAGGCCCGATCCTAGTAGGACATCCTTCTTACAATCCAGTACTGCTGGCTCCCAACCACTCACCTGCCTGCCCGCCTGATTGCCCCTAACTGCTTCTGCCTGCCAGCCTGATCACCCCCTAACCACTCTCCTGCTGGCCTGATTGACGCCTAACTGCTCCCCTGCTGGCCCGATCACCCTCAACTGCCCTCCCTCAACTACCCTCCCCTGCTGGCCTGATCATTCCCAACTGCCTGCCCCTGCTGGCCTGGTCACACCCAACTGTCCTGTCCTGAATGCCTGGTTGCTCACAACTGCCCTCCCCTACCAGCCATCTTGTGGCAGCCATCTTGTAGCAGCCATCTTGTAACAGCCATCTTGTGGTGGCCATCATGTGATGACATGAGGGTGGCCATCTTGTGGCAGCCAACTTATGATGATGCGAGGTTCACCTAGGCTTTTATTAGTATAGATTAATAGTGTTACTCCAGACCAAGTGTAGTTCCTCCTCTATTTGTCATTTATCTGTTTTTTCCATATTATAAAGTAGTTACCATAAGATGCAAGCCACTACCCTGAGCAGCCAGGAGTGGTGTGCATAGTTTCACCAAGACTTTAACTCTCCTTTATTAAACTCCCAGTAAGACCTTCCTTATCTTATCAGTCAAAAGAAAGCTATCTGCTTTCCTCCTCTTCATTTTTCTCCCTCTACTCCTCTTACTTCTACTGATCAGTAGTTTCTCTTGAGTTAAATAATTAACTCATGTTATTTCTACTGCCTCACCTTGACATATTCCCTCCTTCCAATGTATAATAGATTTCTCTTTTGGAACCCCTCCGTCCTCCCAATCAATACAGAATGTAATTCAGCTTATATTGATGTGATATTGAATACTGCCTAATGTTTCCAGGAGGAAAAAACACAATTAAAATACAAACTATAAATACATTAATTTGTTGCTATATGCATTTATTTTAAATTTAAAATATTTTAAAAATATTCTTTCTTGACCAGAGATGTGACTGTGTATAAGTATAGCGAGTAAACTGGATATGGGAGAAATGTGGGCATCAGAAATGGATTTACCATCAGTAGTTTGGGTGAACAAGAGACTATTGGTATAATTAATAGGAGTAAGCAAACGAAGGAGAGGAGCTGGGTAGGGGCAGAAAGTGAACATCTTCAATTGGGCATGTTAATTTTGGAGTGCTGGTAGGCATGAAGTCAAATATTTTGGTGAGCAGCTACAGATGGACACTTAAAAATTAAGAAGAAGACATACCACTTATGTTAAATTTTAAATATATGTTGTAATCTTTGATTGCCAAATTCCTCAAGGATATCACCTGTAAGCTGATAGATATTGCAACAGTAAACCACATTTCAATTTGTACTGTTGAGAAAATGTCAAAATTTGCATAACATTTTGTTCAGCATATGTCAATTCATTCTGTTATATTTTTAAAGAAATAATTATGGGAGATAAGGGTAATTGCTAGATCATAATGAGATTCAGCATTTGTTCATTCAGTGTACTTTAATGCATCAGATATGTATTGCTCATCTATCAAAGCATCTCAGCTACTTATATGAGCAATTTTTGTAAGAGTAATATTCTGAATATTTAATCATCTACAATAAAATAAAATGTTCCAAATTCAATACAGTTAATCTTTGAAGTAAACAAAATGAAGTTCATTAACCTGGACATTGTATTTATGGAAGAAGAGTGTATCTCCACAATGGAGGTAAATTCAAACTCACTGTCTGAAGCTGTTATCAGCCTTTAATAAAGTTTGTAAGGCAGATACTAGTCCTGATGATCATGTAGAATGTAATTGCAGTATTTATTTGCTACAGTGCTGAACAATAAGTTTACATTCATAAGTAATACAACAGGAAAGTCTAAGAAGAAATTTATACAATTGACCCCTTTCTTTTAAAATAAGTGATTCCTAACACTATAAAGGTTAGCCATGGTAAAGTCTACTGCTAAAATCCAATTTGTTATTAAGAGCAACTTCTGAGGTAACTTCATTTAGACTTTTTTTCCCCTCTAAAGCTACTAAAAGTCAAGAGAGACAATGAAAGAGTGGGGTCAGAAGGAAGGAGATAAAAGAATTCAGTGTGAGTCTTCTTATTTGAGAAAGAAGGATTGGAGACAAGCTAATGCTTGAGTTAGATGAGAAAACATATAAAAATAGATTCCTGATTGAGATAAAACGGGAGTCAGATATGGCAAAGTCAGGTAGAGATGAGATAGAGCCAGGCTTTGCTTCGGGGTTAGTTAGCTGAGGGGACTGTTGAAATGAAGGAAGTTGCACTTGCCTGCCTTCTCTTTCAAGTGTTGGGCACCCTCATGCTGTGCCCTCAGCTGGGCCCTCTGTGGTAGAGAGAGAATAATACTAGATAGTGTCAGTGCTGCCTGGGGAACCCAGTTATTTGGGCTGTGGATGCCAGCAAGGTGACCTGGATTACTTATTTTGTGTTTTTATTGCTATCATAAGGCTGGAGGTTCTAAAGGTTAGAGTGCTAAGAGTGATATAAAGGGCTGTTCCAAATGCAGATTCCTGGTCAACTCTTCCAATTCTAATTCAGTAGGTCTGTAGTAAGACATGGATTTGCATTTTAAATCAGATCTCTAGGTAATTCTGATGTACCTTTGGTCTAGTTCCTGATAGATGAGGGGGAAGGCTGAATGGAAACAAGTGCCAAGATAAGCTCCCCTCTCCTTGTTTTCTGCAGGATCTGATTTGCTCAGGGAGAGTGAATGGAGGTGAGTGGATGAAATGTAACAGACTCCTCTCTTGACGGGAAGCCCCATTTTTATTGGTTGTATGTAGAGAGAGGAATGATTTCTACTGGAATCATGCCCTTTTCCTTATTAGTCTCTCAGAATTTGCAAGGTCACAGGAGGAGAAAATTGGTACAATTTTGGGGCAGATGGCTCAGTACACAGCACATTATTACACGTCTTAGTATGACTTAGTATAGTGAGTTAAGTAATCATCTCACAGGAAAAAAAACACACACTTTAATGGAGCTAATTCTGACCTATTTGAGTGTTCATAAAGGAATCATAAAATTATAACTGTGCAGGAAGGACTCCAGAGAGTGTATATATATATATGGATATTATATTGATTTTCAGGCTTTGCCATATATATATATATGGCAAAGCCTGAAAATCAATCTCCAGCTCTAATCAGCCCATTTAAAAATTGTGCCTACTAAAGCTCCAGTATAATACATATTTATTTTAAGAGATCTAAAGGCTTTTCAGATTCTACATAAGTCTCTACTGTATGAATAGCTCCTTAGTGGGCAATTAGTCACTTTTTTAGCCATTCATTTTAAACCACTTATTTCAGAATTTTTTGTTCTCAATCCTGCCTGTCCAGAGTACATATGCATTAAGGTACCTAACTGATAAAATAGCTGAGATGACAGAGTGATCTAATAGAATTTATTTTCAAATTGTGGGCTTCCAATTAGGGGATTAATTCAAAGGTGAATTTTCACCATGATGAACACAGCAATACTTTAAAAAGTCTGGAAGTGCATTACTTGTACCTGAGAGCAGGAGCAAAAGGATTTTGGAAGGCACTTTCCTGGCAGAAAAGACTAGAAAAAATGAGAGTGGAAGCAGCCTATCTGCAGGGTCAGCCTACAGGCAGCTGTCTGCCTTGACCTCAGCAGCCTTGTCCTTCTGCTCAATGGGGTTAACAAATAGCCAAGATGTTAAAGTAATACCTAGGAAGAAGAATTGTGCATGTTAAATTATAACTTAATAGTCATTGATTTCATGCTCAGAAAGAGAGAAATTTTGGTGAAGATATTAATTGGGCCAGATGATGGTATGATGAGGCAAGACCACTACTATAGATGTCTGGTTCATTGTGTTAAGATCTGTTTCATCCTCTTTCAAATAGTTTAATTCACAGGTTTATTTTTTGTTAAGTGCTAATTCTAGAAATTAGCACTTCAATTTGAATTTTAACTTGAAGGAATTACTTAGAATTATTTTTCTTTATTTTTAAATTATAGTTGCTATACAATATTATAATAGTTTCAGGTGTACGACACTCTGATTCCACACATATATCTTAAGAAATGACCACCACAATAGGTCTAATAACCATCTGTCTCTGTACATAGATTTTAAATGTTCTCTGTTCTTCCCATCATCCCTTTCCTCCCATCCCCTTTCCTCTTCTCTCTCTCACATACATACACGTTTCTAGCAGAGGTTTCAGTGGACAGTGACACCTCAGTAGAAGTGGTTCTTCAATAGACATAGATGTAGGCTAGTTGAAGTAAATATTGCATCTTCTAGACCAGTTAAAGCCACAGGTTGTAGATATTAAAAGAGCTTCAATGCCTTGATTCCCCTCCCCTCTATCTTGGACCCCTTATTATAAAAGTCTTCCTGCCCTGGTCCTTTGTGCATAAATAAGAAAGTGCAGCCTTATGTGACTTTACTCCAGGGTAAAAGGATGGGAGGGGTGCAGAATGGTGATCCCCCACTTTCAGGGTCTGCATCTCATTCACCAGTGAGGTACATAATTTTCCTTAGAACCAGAACCCCCCAGACCCTCCTTCTGAGAAATTTCCTGTCCAGATACTTTTCACCGGGATAGCCTGTCCCTGTCCTCAAGGCCTCACAACCTGTGTCTGAAGTTGCTTACCCACAAGATCAGGGCCTTCTCTGGGATCTATGAGTATCTCCCAGTACTCACTTCTAAGCCTTGATGGGAATTTCCAGGGATTCTTTCCTGAGCTAGAACATCTGGAAGAAAACAGGCACATCATTTAAAGGTGAAAGAGTAATGCAGTTCTAGAGTTAGTAGCACCACAGATTGTCCTTCTGAGATAGCCCTAAATCCAATGACATAAAAATATATTTTGTCCAATGTTTCCCATCAAATTCTGAGGCAGGTACAACAGGAATAATTTCTGTAATTATAATGAAAATTATTGTAGGAATAAGAGGAATGATTTTCATAATTGCAATGAAAATTATTATAACAGTTAAATTTTGTAGCCTACTTTTGAATAAAATCAATATTTTGTGAAGCTAGGGCTACCTGTAGGACTTTACAAGATTCATATGTTTATCAAACTCACAAATATATTACCCGTAGCCATAACCACATCACTGATTGGGGCTTTAGAATGATATAAAACTTAGGCAGTGAAGCATTTTTTACGTAAATTTGATACAGTAGCATCTGGTTTTAATGATTTGTTAGATAATTGTTTTGTGAATTACAAAATTTGTGAAGCATTACAGATTTCTTTTTAATGGAAAGAGTCTAATGAGGGAATGAAAGGCAAATTTGGTTTTGTGAAATGCAACCAAGAGACAAGCAGTGGGAGTCAAACTCAGTTCTCCACAGCAATATTTCATTTTTTGCACTTTCATGCCCTGTTAGCATTTTGCAGGTTCATTTCCCAGTGCTAATTTAGAAGAAAATTGATCTCCATTAAGGAATTAATTTAATAATTAATTAGGGTTGGTGTTAATAGCAACCCTACAATACATTTGTTAGAGTAGACATTTAGAGGTTGATGCTCTTAAGTATTTTTTGGGTACTGGCATTTTCACAGCATTACATATTCCTTCCATTTCCCTTTCTTCTTTGCCCCCTGCATTCTGAGAGACAAAACCCAAAGAACTCACCCTGTTCATATACCAGCATAACATGAAGATAACCAGGAAAGAGAGTCCCTGTCAGTACTCTAAAAGCGAGTCTCTTCAATATGGTTACTGTCATAACACCTTTTCCCAAGGAATAGCCACACTTGACCAGTATGTTGTCAAATTAGAGTCAATATTTTGTTGTGAACAATAACAAATGTATGGGTGTGGTCTTTAGTATAGGTTCCTGATTTACTCAGTGATGAAACACATTCATTTTAATTATTTTGAAAGATAAAGAAAATATTGACTAGTTTATTTCCAAATGGGAAAACACTGTTCATGCCTGGTAACTACAGTCATCAGTGTCATAACTTAAAACTTCTAGACTTGTGTTTGCTGTTGCTTAAAAAATAATTCATGGAGTGATTCTAAAAGTATATATGTGCCTCAGGGAAAGTGTAAAGTGAAAATCCCCTGATGGTATCGAAACATCTTTTAAACATGAATCACCCAAATAGTATGGTGATATCCCATCTCATATCTAATCCCACAGAAGAGGTTTCTGTGGAGTCTGTGAGTTTGGAGGATGTTAGAGGGCCCCAGCAAGGGGAACATTTGGTGCAGTGGAGAGAGCAGTGAGCTGGGAAACAGCCTCCGGGCCCTCCTGGGAGTGACCTGCTCCGCTTCCTTGGCACAGTCACCAGTGTTGTCCCTGACAGGAAGTAGAGTGGCATGACTAGAAGGGGACTGACTTTTCCAGGGGCTGGTAATATTCTGTTTCTTGTTGGGCACGTTCATTTTATGGAAATGATTTTCACACTTTTCTGTATGTGTGCAACATTTCAATAAAAGTTTAAAAACACCCGATGTCTGATATTAAGGGGAAAAATACAGCCATAGCTTTGAAAACAGCGGCAACAACAAAATCACATCCATCCTATTCCCACTGCATCCTGTGCTGACCTCCACATTGCATTCTTATCATCTGTTGTATGATTGTCACCACTATTATACTGTAAGTATCAACTAAGGAGGGAAGAAAATAGTTTGGCAGAAAATGTCTAGAGCAGTGCCTGGCACTCAGTTGGGTTCCCTGGTTGATTGCTTAGTACATCAGTGATTTAATGACAGGAGAGATGGACTCTGGTTTTTCACTCTGCCCCTGGGTGAGCACACGCGAATACACACACACACACACACACACACACACACACACACGGTGGTAGGGGTTGGGGAGAAAAGCTCTCTGGGTTTACTTGTCATGTAGGAAAAAACTTCAGGATAGGAGGATGGTTAAGTCTTTTTCCATTTTCAAAATTCTATGAGAATATATTGCTAAAAATATTTTAGAGTGTTAAACATATCTCATGGGTGATTAAATAAGAGAAAATAAAGATAACTAAAAAATAAAAACTCCAAATAAAGAATGATTTTGATATATAACTGGGGCTTTCAATTTATGCAAATAAAAATGGAATTAATTTTTTGAGTGCCATATTTTCCTGTTTAATTCAATCTTTCATGTTCTATATGACTTGAATTTATGACGCTAAATCAAAAATAAAAACTAAGGAGCTAATTTCTCTCTTTAAAATAATAGAGGTTGAGTTTATCCTCTCGTTTAAACACTGGACAAAATATATGAAATGCTGTTTTTCCGACATTGAATATTAGGCGATGCAAGACATTGATCTCTGGGAGTGGGAAAACCAATAGGAAGAGCCATGTGATTTCTTCAGCTCAGTGCTTGGAGTGAGGTTCTGGGATGCAATGTAGGGAACAGGAATCTTAGGGAGCCCAGTTATATTCCTGATTTGAAGAAGTAGAGCTAGGAGCCCAGAAAGGCCAAAGTGGCCCAAATTTACTGGACAGAGTATGGGTGAGGATGGAGCTGAACAGAGGAAAAGCTTTAGAGACCATAAACTGTCCTCTAAGTCTTCATCTAATTGCTGATCAGAATGTGCTTGTGGAAACCTAACCAAGTCTGGGAAAGGAACTACTGAAAAAGAGCAGAGGGAACATTTGTGGAACTCATACAGAGCTGGGACTAGTGCTCCTCCCAGACAGGGTGGAAAATGTCCTAATCCAAAGGACATCAGAGAAATAAAAGACTACTCAGAAGAGTATTGCCTCAGTGGAACAAATTTAGATCTAAACAAAGATGACTGAATTCCATCTCATCATCTTAACAGCAAGCCTAAAAAACCCCAATTTCCAAATAATATAACTGCATTGCAGAACACAGTTTGAGAATATAGGCATTCAAAAATATTCAGCACTTATGAAAGAAAAATGCTCCATATCTGGCATCCAATGAAGAATTACCTGGATATAGAGAAACAGGAAAATGTGATCCATATAAAATTAAGTATTGGTCAATAGAAACATGCACATAAATGACAGATGATAGAATTAGTAGCAAAGACATTGAAGCAATTGCTATAACTGATTTCCATGTGTTCAAGAAGGTAGAGGAAATGTTACATACTCTAAATAGAGACTTGTAAGAAATGTACAGCTTCTGAAGAAAATGTAATGTCAAAGATGAAAAAATTCAGTGAATGAGATAAAAAGATTAGATACTGAAGAAGGAAAAGATTAGCAAACTTGAACATTTAGCAGTGGAAGCTATTCAGTATGAAACACACACACACACAAAAAAGACCTGAAATAAAAGAAATAAAGCATCACTGAGCCAAGGAATAACTTAAAGTAGCCCAATGTATGTACAATTGAGGTCCCTGAAGAGAGTGATGAGGGGTGTTTGATAAGGATAGTACTATGGTTATGAACCATAGACCTAAACTATTTTTCAAGACAAGGGATGACACTCTGATACCCCCCCCCCCGCCAAAGATGATGCAGGGATTATCAGGGTTACCACTCTCATCAGAGGCCCAGAGTGCAAGAGCCAGGAGGTAGAGTGGTTGCAAAGAATGAGGCCACCATTCCAGTTCCAGTCATGATGTATTCCATCCTCCCATCTCCAGCCCAATATGTTAGGGGTGATACTGCTACAAAGAGCTGTGACCCTGGAAGAGAACTGTGATTCGGGTGGGCCCTGGACAGAGTTGTGGCGGCATCCTGCAAAACCATTGGGATGACATTGCCACTTCAGTGGCTCCAAAAGGCAGAGCATTTAGCCCAAAAGGATGATTTTTGAGCCCTACAGCATAATGGAATTTACTCCATTAGATTTTGGACTTACTTAAGATCTGTCACACTTTTCTTCCTCTTTCTCTCTTTTAGAATGCAAATGTCTATCCTATGTCTATCCCACCATTTTGGAAGTATATACATTGTTAGATTTCACAGGTTCACAACTGGAGAGGAATTTTGCCTCAGGATAAATTGAACTTCATGTCTCACCCATTTCTTATTTAGATGATATTTAGATGATATGTTGGGCTTTAAACTTAGAGTTGATGCTATGAATTAAGACTTTAGAGGATGTGGGGGTGAAGTGAATGCATTTTACATGTGAAAAGGTCAAATTTTGGGTGGTTAGGAGTGGAATGCTATGGACTGAAATTTGTGTCCCTCTGAATTCATATGTTGAAGCCTAATCCCCAATGTGATAGTATTAAGAGGTAGAACCTTGGAGAAGTGATTAGCTCTAGAGGTTGGATTTCTTATGAATGAGATTAGTGCCTTATAGAAAGCTTTCTCACCCCCTGTGCCATGTGGGACATGGCAA
Organism: Lasiurus cinereus; assembly: GCA_011751065.1. Lineage (NCBI taxonomy): Eukaryota > Metazoa > Chordata > Mammalia > Chiroptera > Vespertilionidae > Lasiurus > Lasiurus cinereus. The sequence continues at coordinate 49,830,141 of JAAGEH010002531.1, read as the reverse complement.
GAAGAAAGCGTCTATACCAGCAAGTGGGCTCTCACCAGACATTGAATCTGCTAATACCTTGATCTTAGACTTCCTAGTATTCTGAACTATGAGAAATAAATGTTCAGTTTTTCTAAGCAACCCCTCACCCCCAGTCTATGGTATTATTTTTTGTTTTATAGCAGCCTAAATAGATGAAGACGTCATCCCTTGAACATAGAAAAAAGAGACTCCTAGCCATCCTCTGGCCTTCTTCCCCATTTCTGACCCCTACTTTCCCTACCCCATAAGCAATAGTTGGTTATTTTCCCATATTTGGCTTGGCCTAGAGTTGAAAGAATATACTGCTTTTAACCACCAATCAAAAGGGTAAGACAAAACCACCCCATCAGTTAGAGCTAAGTTAGACAATTTTTTCCTGTGTTTCAGAAATATATCATTAACCCTATTTCTGCATTAGAAACACTACACTTCATCATTTGACTGTCAGCTGTGATCTTGTGTAGACTTTAGTGGTTCCCCCAAATATTTCTGATTTTCTTCCCTTCCATACCCATATGGTTGTACTTTTCAGGTACTTGGGCATTCTTACCTCCAGGACTGTAAGAAAGTAAATTGGTGGTGTTTAAACTATGTAGTCCATAGTATTTTATTATGTTAGTTCAAGCAGACTAATAGACATTAATTCATTTAATCATCACAGCAACTATCTGAAGTAAGCAAGAGGAAGAGAATGACTTGCCCAAGGTTACACAGTGATTCCAACCCTGGCAGTCAGACTGCAAGTCCATGATCTTAACCATTAAGCCATATATGTGGACACAAACAGAAACTGTCTGTTAGCAGTGGCAAACTCACTCATGGAGGAGACTGCCATCTCTGTAAGGTGCCCTCATGTTTTGTACTGTGGCTCCTCATGGATTCAGGGTGCAATGCAGATGGTGGAGTCATTTGGTTGCTGATTTAGCATTATCTGACATAGTTTTGAGCCCAGAGGTCAGGCCTCTATTTGAGGTGTAGAATGAGGAGATGGAAAAATACTTTATTTGAATTCTTGAAACTAAGATGGACCTGAATATGAGTTCTTTCTACTCTAGCTTGGGTAGAACACCCCCAACCATGGTGCTCCTGACCTTGAAGTCAAAGAGACACACATTTCCATACTAAGGAGGCTGAAGACTAGTTAGTGACTTCTTCATTCTCTCTCTAAATGTAGACTTGATTTTCAAGCAGACATAATGCTAATGCCATGCTTTTTTCCCCTCCATGCAGATGGAACATTTGGAGGACCCAGGTGGGTTTGTGGTGACCTGAGGATACGACTTTAGCAAGAGATTATACTAATCTCCAACTCGTAGGCTTTGAGACTGAGTTCTATGTAGGTAAGTATACAATATCTTTCATCAAGACTAAATTAAATGCAAACATGTTTTTATATTGATATCCCTGTGAAGAGATTTATCTTTCAAAGCAAAGAATTATCTCTAACTCATAAATTCAGTCCATGTTTCACTTAGAAGAGTATTTGTTTTTCTAAATATAATCCTTGAAAATCAGCCACCAGGTTCTCAAATATTTCAATTTTGTTAATGACACTTGCTTTAAATTCAAATCCCATTTCTCAATATCTCTTTGAAATAGTTAAGAAGCCATTGTCATTTTTCAGTTATTCCTAATATAAGAGAATTTTATAGTGATTTGCTCCCTTCTTGACCCTCCCACACAACTTTCTATAGAGAGAGGAGGGTAAAAACTTACAGGGCCCTGGACTTGGGAAAGGAGGTAGGACTACGCAAGTTTGAGATGCAGTTAGGGTTTGAAATAGAGGGCATTTTGGTCACAAACATGCTACTCACAATTTAGTTTTCTAAGAGTAGATGTTTGACTTTGGAGTGAAGATCAGAAAATGGGTAAGATGGTCACCATTTGCTAAGTATTCACAAAATACAAGGTGCTGAACTAAGTGCATGGACATGTATCATTAATTCCTTATAGTAATCCCATGAGTAAGTATTATGATTAATCACCATTTAAAGGTGAGAAAATGGAGGCTTACAGGGGTCAGATAACTTGCTGACTTAGCAGAGGTAAGGTTGCAAAGCTGGTTAATGGCAGAATTTAAACTCAAGTCTGCCTGAGCCCAACATGTTAGTTTTGGGCCCCATGCAATGTTCCATTTACTCAACAGATTACTGAGGTGAATCAAAAGAAGGCATCAGATGAAAGCATGTTCTCACTTCTATACACAAAAGATAGCAAGATGCTAGATCTTGACATTTATTCAGCAAATATTTATTAAGCCTCATGACATGTGTGCTCTGATAGGTGTGGCGTGATAGGCACTGTTAGGAAAACTATGTTAGTGATGCCCTGCTAGGAGGACTAGCATTTTCAGGCATGTACTCTAGTGTAAGAGAATCTCTTTTCCACTTATGTCAAGAGCCAGAATGGAAACAAAGAGCTCCCTCATCCAGTGGGGCCTGAAGTGCTGAGAAAGTTCTAAGTAGTTCTTCAGATTCTCTTGAATCTTCCCTGGGAATTTTTCAAAATTTATTAAGTGTTTAGTAGGTGCTCACACTATGCCAAGCAGAGGGTATGTACTAAAAGAGACAGAGATAAGTAAGGTGCTTCCTTGTCCTTCAGGGGTTCTTGGTGTAATGGGGCTATTTCTCTGTTCCAGGTGCAAATACAGAGATTCTGTTACACTCAAATAGATAAACAGATGAATGCCTCTATTCAGGGTAGGGTTTGAAGAACATTATATAAACACAATAAACTTTAAAGTAATGAGGAAAAAGGAGGAGAGAAGGTAAGGGTAGTGAAGTTAGGCTTGGGAAATTATTAGTACATGAGCCAATGCCTAATGCTCTGTACAACTTATTTATTTCTATTTTTAAATACTTAAAACATTTAATTATAGTTGATATACAATATTATGTTAGTTTCAGGTATACAGGGTAGTGATTAGACATTTATATAACTTACAAAGTGATCACCTTATAAGTCTAGTATCCATCTGACACCATACATAGTTATGACAATATTATTGACTATATTCACTATGCCACTGCTCTGTACAACTTTTTGTGATCACCTGGTCTGTAGCTCCCTAGCTGTCAAAGCAAAATGGACAACATGACCAGTTACAAAGCTCACAAGTCACGTAAACATAATCTGTTCCTCAAGAAAGGCACACATTTTCCTGTCTTCAAAACCTGAGAAAAGTTTTTGCTATGAGTCTTCTTAAAGGACAACCATCTGAAATAGTGACCCATATTCTCAATACTACAGCTCATTCTAATGAACACAATAGACATTCCCAAGTGGCAGCTTATTAGCACATCAGCTGAGTTAATAATGCCAAAGTGAAACTCTGAAATTGACATTTATAAGGGCTAGAGTGGGAAACCCAAGGGCCAAGATGGCCATTGCTCTGGCTTAAGATGGGGCCAGAAATTCACTTTTGGTCTGGGAGGTATACTCTGAAATGATGGTGGTCCTAATTTATAAGCCCTGAAGAGAAGAGGCGTTAGCTGCTTTCATTTTTTTTAAATTTAATAAATCTTTATTGTTTAGAGTATTACAATTGTTCCTCTTTTTTCTTTCCATAGCTCCCCTCCACCTGGCTCTTACCCTACCCTCTGCCCTTACCTCCCTGAATTGTCCTCATTCATAGAGTACGATTTTTGTCCAGTCACTCCCCACAACCCCTCACTCCTTTTCCCCTAAGAATTGTCAATCCACTCCCTTTCTATGCCCCTGATTCTATTATATTACCAGTTTATTCTGTTCATCAGATTTTTTATTCACTTGATTTTTAGACTCACTTGTTGATAGATATGTATTTGTTGTTCATAATTTTTATCTTCACCTTTTTCTTCTTCTTCTTCTTCTTAAAGAGTACCTTTCAGCATTTCATATAATACTGGTTTGGTGGTGGTGAACTCCTTTAGCTTTTTCTTCTCTGTGAAGCTCTTTATCTGCCCTTCAATTCTGAGTGATAGCTTTGCTGGGTAGGGTAATCTTGGTTGTAGGTTCTTGCTATTCACCACTTTCAATATTTCTTGCCACTCCTGTCTGGCCTACATAGTTTCTGTTGAGAAATCAGCTGACAGTTGACTGGGTACTCCCTGGTAGATAATTAACTGTTTTTCTCTTGCTGTTTTTAATATTCTCTCTTTGCCTTTTGCTCTTGGTATTTTAATTATGATGTGTCTTGGTGTGGTCCTCTTTGGATTCCTTTTGTTTGGGGTTCTGTGTGCTTCTTGGACTTGTAAGTCTATTTCTTTCACCAGGTGGGGCAACTTTTCAGTCATTATTTCCTCAAATAGGTTTTCAGTATCTTGCTCTCTCTCTTCTTCTGACACCCCCATAATTCTGATGTTGGTATGCTTGAAGTTGTCCCAGAGGCTCCTTACACTATCTTCACATTTTTGGACTCTTTTTTCTTTTTTCTTTTCCAGTTGAGTGTTTTCTGCTTCTTTGTATTTCAAATCTTTGACTTGATTCTTGCATTCCTCTAGTCTGCTGTTAGGTCTTTATAATATTTTTTATTTCAGTCAGTGTATGTTTAATTTCTAGTTGGTCCTTTTTCATCTTCTCTTGGGTCTTGCTAAATTTATCCATCTTTTCTAGGAAATTCTTAAAAAACCTTATAACCGTGGTTTTGAACTTTATATCCAGTCATTTGTTTTCCTCCATCTCTTTCATTTGTGATTTGTTTCTTTGTCTCCACATTTTTGCTTCTTCTCTGAGTTGGTAGAGTAGATTTGTGTGCTAGGTTTCCTATATGGCCCAGTAGCTCTGCCTCCCCAGTTACCTGAGTTGGACTCTCTTGGTGCACCCCTTTGTGGACTGTGTGTACTGCCTTGTTGTAGTTAAGTCTTGATTGTTGTTGGTATCACTGGGGGGAATTGACCTCCAAGTCAATTGGTTGTGAGGATTAGCTGTGTCTGAGCTGGGAGAACTTCTGTGCTTGAATCAGCCTTATGATACAAGATTCGCAAAATTGCAAAAGCCTCTGTGTTCAACTTGGATGGGGTGGAGTCTCAGGACTGAGCAGACAGCCGTGGCTTTCTGTAAGCCCTGCCCTAATAAACCCCTGGCTCTCAATGTCCCTAGGTAATCGCTGCAGCACTCCCTGCATGCACTTGCGCTTGCGTGCCTCCAGACCTCTGCCTTTTGCAGCTTCTCCAAGTTTCTGTACACTCTGGGGACCTGTATGAGTCTGGGTCCCCAGGGTCTTGCCAGAAACTGGGGTTCAGTGCAGTCTGAACTGGATTTCAGTGCAGTTGGGAGGTTCTGTTTTCCTCCAGTTAGAGAAAGCCAGCAGCACAATCAGCAGTCAGTCCTCTCTGCCTGCACTTGCGTGCACCTTCAGACCTCTGCCTTTCGCAGCTCCCCTAAGTTTCCATGTACTCCTCCCTTTTCACGACAGTCCAGTCTCCCTTCATATGAGTCTTACCTGGAACTGGGGTTCAGTGCAGTTGGGAGTCTCCATCTCCCTCCCGCTAGAGGAAGCCAGCCAGGCACTCTGCCGCCCATCCTCTCTTTGTGTGTGTCTCCATACGCAGCTTTTTGTAGCTCCTCTAAGTCTCTGTGAGCCCCTCTCTTTCCTTCTAGTGGTAGAATTTCCACTCAGCCAGATTTTCTGTGGTTCTGGATGATGTCCGTTCTGTCTTTTAGCTGTAGTCTTGAAATAGTTGTGCGAGACAGCAGTTTAGATATTCACCTATGCCACCATCTTGGTTTCTCCTCTGCTTTCCTTTTTTCTGTATTACATACACTCAAACTTCAGTGCTTCTGGCAGCTTTATCCCCTGCTGGTGGTTTTTTTGTGGATCTCACATGCTTTGGAGTGAGACAAGGTGGAGTTTGTTTTGCTCAGTTACTTCAGCTGTGTCACCTTGGGCAATTGCTCAGCTTCAGTAGGGAGTTGGGAGGGCAATACCTGCTATACAGGTTTGTTGGGGAAAACAGAAGAAATGACCTGTCCAACTACAAAGCTCTGTGCTTGGGCAGAACAAACATGTACATATTAAGACAGTGAAACTATAGATCATGTTGGTTAAAATGTCACTTGCCTTCTTTGAATTACAGAGGGATATCTATTTTTCCTTTAAGATTTCAGCATAATCAAAACTTTCATTATATTAGTATACTTTCCAGGTTTTGTTCCTACTAAGAATTTGATATAGCATGTCTAATGCTTTATCTAATTTTTTGAATTTTTATATAATCTTAACGTTTTTTTTTGCTAAGAATGAAGATAAATGTTTGTTTATCTGAAGTTTGTGAAAGAAAATGCAAAAGCTAAAAATGAAATAAGACAAAAGCCCTTCAAACTTCCTCAGGTTTTCCCAAGACCCTAGGTAAGCATCCCATAATAAATAACATCCATAGCTTAAAGAAAAGCACCTGGGGAGTGGGAGGGAGGGGGACTGTGAGGTGGTAGGTCTCATTTTAATTAAAAAGAAGATTTTAGAAGGAGTGATTTTGTTAATGCCCTTGGTTAATAGACAAGTACTTATTTGCATATCTGGAAAATGCATATTTAAAGCAGGCGATAAAGGCTTGCTCTACAAAGGCTCACAAAGCAAATAGGGGGCTGACCTTGATCACCATGTGCCTAGTACACATATTCATGTACCTCAGAAAAAGACCTGTCCCTCTTTAAATGCTCACAGTTAGGAATATGTGCTCACTCTGTTTCTCTTGCCTTGCTCCTTTCTTGCTCTCTCAGCAGAGATCTCGTGCAGCTCTCCTCAGGTTAGGTGGCACAGGTACCAGCTAAGCCAATGAGTCCATTCTCAGGGGACATGTCCCTCAGTAGGCATTCAGGGAAATGTGGGTCAGCATTATATGGCTTCTATCTAGTTTCCCTGAAAATAGGAACAATTTGAATTTCAACAATGATATGGTGGGAACCAGAGCCCTGGAAACTAGAGAGCATGTGGCTATGATGAGAATGCCTCCAGGATGGCATAAGCCCTAGTTCTATCTCAGCCCTAGTTCATGTTTGATTTGGAAAGATACTATGTGTGCAAATTAAGTCACTTTGAGTAAAGGCTTGAGTACTTGGGAGAAAAAGACTAGATTTCAAAGTAACCTTGGAAAATGAGTCAGACAGAGAGGAAGGTTAGGCATGATTTTATATATAGGGTGGATGAAAGTAGGCTTACAGCTGTTCGTATAGAAAATAATACAATAATTAATAAAATATAAGAATAAACTCTGTGTTTCATATACTCACAACTGTAAACCTACATATATATACACATGGAGGCAGATCAAGAAAGAGAGACTGAGAGAGAGAGACAGAGAGAGGGAGAGACTGGCGTTATCCTATCCATATCATATCTGCTGTGTCTATAAATGCTGGGCACAAAATAATCTCTAAAATCCTGGTTTAATTGAATTAGAAAAGAGTCACTCAAAAAATTAGAATTGCTTTTCTAGCAACCTGGTTCCCAAAGGCATCCAAAGTTCAGGACTATTTTAATCAACTAAAAAAGAAACATTGTAATTTTCAGTTATTTTCAGTGCTAGTAGCTCCGGTTGCTAAAACAAAAAAAATCACAAAGCCCTCCATAGAACAATAAAGAAACAAAAGGTGGTGTTTGTTTTATGCCTTTTTATTTCCTCTTCCCTTCATGCTGAAGATGTAGTTGGAGCTGTAGGTGATGCTGATATAACTTTTAATTTAGATTTGTGGACTGATGGTGGGGGACCCAGTTCCCATTTACTGCTTACACAAATCCAGCCCCCGTCCCCGCCCCAAAGAAACTCCAAGTCCTCTTAGTAATTCGGAGCCACAATCTCTCCTCTACGTCCTGCAGACACAGTTGGGATAGACAGAGCAATGGGGTTATCAATACCTAAGATCCTCGAGTGTAGAGAACAGTGAACATCCATCATGAACTGTCAGGTGGACTTCAGGTGGAAGGGTATCTTGCTCATGGTTCACAGTCCCCCCTGCTGATGACCACAGAGGGTACACTTTTATAGGAGTGACCAGAACATGCCAGTTCACAGTCATGTCATGGCCTGGAGGTTTCTTTCGCTCTGTGGCCTCTGGATACTATCTCAAGCAATTATCTGTTTCATTATCTCTTCTGTTCCAACAGTGTTTTCTTTTAGCATTTCACACTTTTTAAAGAAAGTTTTAAATAATATCAACCCAGGCTACAGAACTTATCTTCTGAAAAAAAAAAATTCCCCCTTCCTTGGTAGATTTTCTCAGCATGTTTAGATACTGCCATTATTTTCAGCCAGTAGGCAAAATTTAGAGGGAAAGGAGATTTGAAACAATTAATTGTTAACTCAGAAGACTAAATAAATTTATTGTTTTTGTGTTTCTTTCTTATCTACCTTTGCTAGTTTTTTTTAAAGTACTTAATTTTAGAATAGTTTTTTGATATATACAAAAACTGCAAAGATTTGTACAGAGTTCACTTCCCTGTACTATTAACATCTTACACCTATATTTATTATAATCAATGAACCAATATTGATACATTATTATTAACTGAAGTCCATACCTTATTCAGATTTTCCAGTTTCCCCTGATGGTTTTTCTGCTCCAGGAGCCATCGAAGAGGCTCCAGGACGATAGTTGTCACGTCTCCCTTAGGCATCTCTCCGTTGAGGCAGCATCTCAGACTTCCCTTGGTTTTGATGACTTTGGTAGTTTTGAAGAGCACTGGTGACGCATGCAGTAGAATGTCCCTTAACTGACATTGGTCTGATGTGTTCCTCATAATTACGCTCTGGCTTTGGACGTTGGGGAGGAAGACCCCAGATATAAAGTGCCATTCTCATCACACACAGTCAGCATGACCTCCTGTTGATGGGAACCTTAACCACCTGTCTGAGGTAGCATGTGTTTGTCAGGTTTCTCCACCATAGAAGCATACTTTCCCCTTTTTCTATACTCGTTGGAAGGAAGACACTGTAAGCAAACCATACTTAGGAAGTGGGAGTTACACTCCACCTCTTCGAGGGAGGAGTATCTACATATGTTATCAGGAATTCTGCTTGGGAGATTTGTTTCTTCTCCGCCACTTACTTATTTACGCATTGGTTCACATCAATATGGATGCAAAGATATTGTACTTTGGGTTATAAACCGATACTAATTTATTTTGTTGTTCAAACTATTCCAGCTTTAACCATTAAAAGCTCTTTCAATTGGCTCCATGTCCTGTTGACATCATTGTGGTTTTAAAATTTTTCTTTTTTTTAGAACTTTTTTTACTTCTAGAAATACCAAAAGCTACAGGCTCATTTTCTAAAATAATTTTTTCATTTTTCAATTACAGTTGATGAACAATATTATATTAGTTTCAGGTATATAACCAGTGATTAGACATTTATATAACTTATGGAGTGATTGCCCCAATAAATCTAATACCCATCTGATACCATTCATAGTTATTACAATATTACCGATTATATTCCCTATGCTGTATTTTTATATTCTACAGACTCCTTTTGTATAATTCCTGTCTCAGTCCTAGAATCAGTCATTTCTTCAAAGAGCCTTGGTTTTCTTCATTGATGAATGGTATTATAAACTAATATCTGCACACTCACAGATCTGAATGTGGGCAGGGAGTAACTTAGTACTGTCTATCTCACTTCCACCCCATCCCCATTGACCTCTTTCTGCAATGAAGATGAAAACTGGCTTAGATATCTCCCTGATAAGGCATGGTACCCAGAGATTCACTTGCAGGAGACTTCAGTTTAACCGGCTGTAAGATCAGTTTAAACATGTACGTGTTGCTGAAGATATACATAGTCTAGCATTTACCATCTGCATTTCACCGCAACTTTGAAAGTCTCTGGTAAGAAATTAGCTTGCTCATTCTAAATGTGTAGGGCCTTATAGCTTGCAGTTTGAATTTCATTGCACACAATTTAGTGGTGTGGTGCCACATTCACTTTGTGACTGAACACCTGAATATAAATGTGTGGGTTTTTTCTCCCTATCAAACTAAACAAACAAACAAAAACACCCCTGAGCTAAAAGGAAGAGAATGCTTGCTATCCTTCAGTGCCAGGAACCCAATAAAACTCCCACTTGTCGCTGCATATAATCAGTCAGAAGGTGCAAATCAACCACCAGGCATTTCTCTGCCAGGGGAGGAGTGAGCTCCTGTGAGCGAGGTGCTTTGTGAGGGAAGCGTAGCCAGCTGCTTTCAGGGCCATAATTTTCTTAGGAAAATGAGAGGAAAAAAACAGCTTTTAAAATAGAAGTATAAAAAAAGAAATACCAATAAGTTGGGTAATAATCATAAAGAGCTATGGTGAACTGGTCCAACCTCCTCATTACCTAGGGAGAAAACAGCGGTGGGAGGCCAAGTGCCTTGCCATCAGCCCAGGGCTGGAGTGCAGGGCTCTGTCTCCGAGGCCTGTGCTATTTTCATGCTGCCTTATATTTAATGATCGGATAGACTCTTATGCCTGGTTTATATTCAATGTCCTTGACAAGTTAGAAAATAGATTATATATTTCTAAGGTTTCATTTCTTGTCCCAGGGAGGAGTATATAGTCTTAACTCTTCTGTAATTTTAGCTAAAACTGATATTGGCTTGCTGTGAGACCAACTCTAGCGTCAAATCTACAGCTCTGGTGTTTAACATATTGTAACAATGGTTTTTATGTCTCTTAATTCAGATTTTCGAGAGGGAGAATCTGATTGGCTCATCCTAGTCAGTTGGCTTTTGGGTCAAGTGTCTTTTTCTGATTTGCATTGGCTAAAGCTGGAGGTCCTGGTTACCTAGAACAGACATGAAGTTTAGGTCTAGTCCTTTACCATGGCCTACTCCATAGAAGACATTATGGATTGGACAGAAAATATGCATTAATTTCCCATGGCTACTGTGACAAATCAGCAGTAGATCTGATGGCCTAAAACAACGGAAATTTATTCTCTCACTGTTTTGGATGCCAGACATTGAAAATAAAGATATAAGAGTGGCCATGCTCATTCCTGACGTTCTAAAGAAGAATTTGTTCTTTGCCTATTTTACTTCTGGTGCTGCTGGTGTGGCTTGCCATTCCTTGTCTGTCGCCACATCACTCCATTCTCTGCCTCTGCCTTCACATGGCCCTCCCTTCCATGTGGTCTCTCCATGGGTCTGTTCCCAACTCCCTCTCCCATTGTATGTGTACATGCTGTTAGGGTCCTTTCAATCTCTTTAACTTACGTACATAGTTTGCCATGTGATGTATTATTCACTCTTTTGTCATGTAAGATAGTATTTATAGGTTTATAGGTTAGGATGTGGACTTTTTTTTCCATGGGCCACCATGCAGCACACAATAGACAAGTACTTGAAAATACTTTTCAAGGCTTTCCCCTTTGTCAGTCATATTTTATAGGATAAGAATCAAGATAAAGATGCAGATGCTGGATTCAAGATTTTGTCTGAATCAGTCTCTTTGTAACCATTTCATCAAAAGGATTTGCGGTGACTTAAATGCACAGAATCATCATAGTCCCACTGTGAAACAGCACTAATTGGCCCTATTTGGTTACATAATAAGAGAATGCATTTGAAACAAACCTGTTTTCTTCTTGTTGAACTTTATATACAAGATGGAAGCAACAGGTGTCTGTGGAAGAAAAATCCACTCTAGAGGTATTTTTCCATCTAATCTGTGTTTCATGAAGCGTAGTCAAAAGCTTTATTAAAGAAATAGTCTTTTACCTTGCCTTCATTTCTTATCAATCAAAAAGGAAAAAGAAAAGGTATGAAAATAGAAAGTAGCTTCTGGGCTTTAGAAGGGAATGAGGGAAACATATTTGTAGCTTTATGAAGGCTGTTGGAGTTATTTCCTCTGCCACATTGTGTGTTCCTTGTGTAATTCTGCCATCCTGCTCTCTTGGCTCTTGAAAGCAGATTTCCACTGTCCTTGAGTCAACCTTTCTTGAGGAAATCCTCCTTTTAGACAGTTACTCTTATCAATGCTTTTTCCTCCAGTGACCCAACTCCCAAGTCCCAGCTGCTAAATTAGAGGAGAGGGATTATTCTAAGTGCCCTGTTAATACTTTCTCTTCTGGGATGACTGGAAACTGCAGACTTATGCTCTATGAGGAGCACTGTCCTCCTGTTTACATCTAGTCTGCCTTATTTGACCTTAGATTAAACAGGGACCTGCTTATTTTGCCATCTGTGGAGAGTTTAGCACTGTGGTCGGCAAAGTGCGGCTCGTGAGCCACATGCGGCTCTTTGGCCCTTTGAGTGTGGCTCTTCCACAAAATAACACGGCCTTGGCAAGTCTGTTTTGAAGAAGTGGCGTTAGAAGATGTTTAAGTTTAAAAAATTTGGCTCTCAAAAGAAATTTCGATCGTTGTACTGTTGATATTTGGCTCTGTTGGCTAATGAGTTTGCCGACCACTGGTTTAGCAGTACCTCTAATGACTAAACTCACTTCTTTTGTCTCTGTTCTTACCCCTGGAAATAAGAGTGGGTTCTAAAAATTGTTTGAGGGAGGATCCAAGCTTTGTGGAGGAGGAAAATAGGGGAACCCTGGTAGGGTTCTTTAGCTTCTGGAGAGCTATTGCTTCTTACCACAGCCTGCCTCCCTCTGCAGGGAGCAATGGGCCACCCGAGGCCACCCTCCTCTCTGTTTAAAGGCTGCCAGAAACCAGCTTCAGTGGAGCTTTTAGGGATGGATTAGAGAGAGGCTTATTTGCTTTCCACATTGGCACCTGGAGAGGAATTATTTGAATTAAACAACAGAAAATTACCTTCCCAAAAGTACCTTTAGGAGACATATGATATTGGCATTTAGGTAAATTCCTGAATCCTCTAGAGCTGGTGTCTAGACTTGAATAGGCCACTCCTAGATACCTAAGAATGTCACCTACATTCTCTAGGTATAGCCAAATATCTCTTGTTTTAATCTCTTTGTTTAGCAGAGTATTTTGTAACATTGTGCTGAATGCTCAACATCTCTCTTTGTAATAAAATAGTTCTTTACTTTTGTTGGTAAGTTTCTTAATATTCCCTCTCTGGACTTATTTTAATTTATATAATAACTTTTTATGGCTCTTCCTTGAAACTCTACCTTGTGTCTATATCATTATAAAGGTATGGTAACTGAAACTCCCATGATGTTTTTATACAGGCCTGCCTGTCCCTCGGTATAGTGCAAAGCTTATCTTTAGGCAAGATAGTATGGAGGAATGGCTAACTTGTTGTGATGATTAATTCTGTATCAACTTTACTGGGCTTTGAGATGCCTAGATATTTGCCTAAACATTGATTCTACATTGTCTGGGAAGGCATTTCAGGATAGGATTAACATATGAGCCAGTAGACTGGGTAAAGTAGATTGCCCCCCTCCCTCCAATGGTGGTGGGCCCCATGCAATTGCATAGAGGCCTGAATAGAATAAAGGCTAAATAAGAAAGAATTCTTATTTATAAGGGTATTTTAAAAATAGTACTTTTTGGGAGAACCAAGATGGCAGCATAAGGTATACACCTGTACATGCTGCCTCTCACAACCACACCAAAACTACGACTAAAAGACAAAACAACTATCCCATAGAACCATGGGAAAGCTGGCAGAGTGGAAGTTCTACAACTAAAAGGAAAGAAAAAAGTGCATTGAGACCTGTAGGATGTGTAGAGGCTCAGAAAGGCAGAGGTACGAAGATGCACACAAATCGGGTTGGCGTGCACTACTATTTTCAATTGGGAGGGAGTTACAAGTTCCCGACTCTCTGAACTCCAGTTTCCGGAGAGATTCTGGGGACCCAGACTCATACAGGGAGAAACTGGAAAGTTTGCCTTTGGGTCGGAAAGAGAGTGTGGCTCTCTCGCAGAGGTGCACACAGGAATCATTGTTTACTGTGCTGGGGCACAGGATGGAACATGGCAGAGAGGGCTGACTGGCAGCCAGTGCTGTTTGCCTTGCCCTATCCTAGTGACTCCCTGAGACCCTGCCCTGCCCTCTCGCAGCTTAACTTAACAAATTGCAACTGGGTCAGACAACTCCCAAACTTCCAAACTCCAAGCAAAGTAGAGAAATATGCAAATCTCACTGTAGCTCCTGCTGGGTGGCCTCAGACAGTAGCTGACTTGCACCTCCTTGGAGATCCAGGAACCAGTGTACCTAGAGGTCAGTGTGAGATGACACCAGATTTCAACTCCTTATATACATAAGTGACACACTCAAGAGGCAGACTTGGTGAACACCAAAACCCCACTGAAGCAAGTCCTGCCCCATAGGGGTGTCTCCCGCACAGCCATTCTTTCATTATAGACAAAGCTAATTGTCCTAGTCAATTGGCCTGGAGGTCAATTCCTCCCAGTGTACCAATAGCAATAAAGACTTAAGTACAACAAGACTGTGCACCCAGCCCACAAAGGGGTGCACCAAGAGTGTCTACCTCAGCTGACTGGGGAGGCGGAGCTACTGGGCCCTAAAGGACAACTAGCACACAAAGCCACTCCATCAACACAGGGAAGCAGCCAAAATGTGGAGACAAAGAAATATGTCATGAATGAAAGAAATGAAGGAAAGCAAACTACTGGACATAGAGTTCAAAACCACATTTATAAGGTTACTCAAGAATCTTCTACAAACCGCAGAGAAACTTAGTGAGACCTTCAAGGATCTTAATGAGAATGCCAAAAAAATGGGAAAGGACCAGTCAGAAATTAAGCATGCACTGTCTGAAAAAAAGAATAAGATACAGAAATCCAACAGCAGTCTAGAGGACCCCAACAATCAAACCAAATATTTGAAATATGAGGAAGCAAGAAACACCCAGCTAGAAAAACAAAAAGAAAAAAGAGTCCCAAAATGTGAAGATAATATAAGAAGTCTCTGGGACAACTTCAAGCATACCAACATCAGAATTACGGGGGTGCCAGAAGAAGAGAGAGAGCAAGATACTGAAAACCTATTTGAAGAAATAATGACTGAAAACTTCCTCCACCTGGTGAAAGAAATAGATTTAGAAGTCTAGGAAGTGCAGAGAACCTCAAACAAAAGGAATCCAAAGAGATCCACACCAAGACACATCCTAATTAAAATGCCAAGGGCAAAAGACAAAGAATATTAAAAGCAGCAAGAGAAAAACAGTTAATTACCTACAAGGGAGTACCCATATGACTGTCAGCTGATTTCTCAACAGAAACTATGCAGGCTAGAAGGGAGTGGCAGGAAATATTCAACATGATGAATAGCAAGAACCTACAACCAAGAGTGCTTTACCCAGCAAAGCTATCATTCAGAATTGAAGGTCATACAAAGAGCTTCAGAGACACGAAAAAGCTAAAGGAGTTCATCATCAAATAAGGATTATATGAAATGCTGAAGGATATTCTTTAAGTAAAGGAAGAAGAAGAAAAAGGTAAAGATAAAATTATGAACAACAAAGTGATAACAAATCCATACCTATCAATAAGTGAATCTAAAAATCAAGTGAATAAAATCTGACGAACAGAATAAATGGTGAATAGAATAGAATCAGGGGCATAGAAAGGGAATGGACTGACAATTCTCAGAGGGAAAGGGATGTGGGAAGAGATTGGACAAAAAATCTTACACCTATGGATGAGGACAGTGGTGGGGGCTAAGGGCATGGGGTGGGGGATGGGGAATCAGGTGGAGAAGAGCTATGGGAGGGGGGAGAAAGAGGAACATCTGTAATAAACTAAGCAATAAAGTTTATTTTAAAAAATAGTACTTTTCCTTTGTTAGTAGATCTGAGATATACTGAAATTAAAATAAGATTTCTATGGGAAAAACAAAGAATTCCCTCTCTTTGCCTAACTACATTCAAGCTGGGACAACAGTCTTCTGCTTTCCACTTGTACTCAGATTGAAACTTACTCCATTTGCTCTCCTGGTTTGCATGCCATTGGACTTGGACTAGAACTATACCATTGGCCAACTGCAGATCTTGGACTTTTCAGCCTTTATAGTTACATGAACCAATTCCTTATAACAAATGTATCTATCCTCTCTCTCTCATATTGGTTCTGTTCTCTGGAGAAACCAGACTAATACACTTATCTTAGGCAGAAAATAAACCTGGACCATCTACTTGGGCCTGAAAGCATAAGCAATTAAACACTTCTTGAGTCATGTCTATAGGGCATAGGATTCAATTGTTAAGGGGCTTCTATTGGTAAAAGATGGAAATATTTGAATATTAAAAAATGGCCCCGCTGGTGTGGCTCAGTGGTTGAGCATTGATCTATGAACCAGGAGATTACAGTGTGATTCCTGGTCAATCTTACAGGGTAGGCCAGAGCAAAGCTAAGGCTTTCATCTCGGATACTGCAGTCATTCATGTATCTGAAAAAGGAGGATGTCCAGGTTGTGGGCTTGATCGCCTGGGGGCATGCAGAAGACATACAATCATTGATTCTCATCATTGATGCTTCTATCTCTCCCTCTCCCTCTCTGAAATTAATAAAAAATATTTTAAATGGATGCCATAAATTATGACTTTTATATCAGGTTCAGGAGCCAGGACCAGGCCAGGGTGGTGGGGCTTTGGTCTGAGGGATGCAGTGGTCGAAGATGATGTATAGCATCACCGTGCAAGTGTACCAGTGCTGCAGCCAGCCCCTGAACTTGGACATGAGCTTAAAGAGCATAGACCATGTCACCATCCAGGAGCTCATAGCTTCATTAAAAAATAGAGTGATAGCTAGGAATAATGGACATCTATGAATTCAAATGACACTTCAAAAAGGAAAAGTATACCATGTTGGTTACCTTTGTAAATTGCCTGAGCATATATTCATTCTTTGTAGAGTGATAATTAAAGTGAAAGCATTGAGTGTTTCCTGTATATTTCATATTTCATGATAACCATATTGGTATAAATATCCTTCCCTTGTACCCTTATTTCCCAGGTCATAGACCACCAGAAGCATACCTGCAACTCATCAAGTCAAATGTATTACTTGTTGCAGAGAAGGAAACTGAACTTTGGGGACCTGGGACATTTCAGAAATAGGGTATTAGAAGGAACATATTATAGGATTTAGGCTGGCATTAGGTGGTGTTGGGGTGGTTCAAAGAAGAGAGATTTAGCTCTGGGTTGGAAGGGAGAGTAATTCTGTGATTGGGTATTTTAATAACTCTTCTTTAAATAATGCTATGATTTGGTGTTTAATCGATCTTACAGGGTAGGCCAGAGCAAAGCTAAGGCTTTCATCTCGGATGTTGCAGTCATTCATGTATCTGAAAAAGGAGGATGTTTGATTTTTTGTGGTCTTCATAGTGACCATGTTTGCCTGTTATTAAACAACATTATGAAGTTGTTTTTTTTTTATCTCACTTCAACATTACAAGGTGACTTGATGTTCTATGAGATTGTTTATATCCAACAAAAGAACACTGAGGTCCAGCTAGGAGTATCAGACCAGCTCCTAGAGTTTAGGAGCTGCTTTTCTGTTTCTGCGAGAAAGGGATTTTCTTTTAAAAGAAAGAAATTTAAATAGAAGAATAGTAGAAAATAAACAAGTAAAAGATTTGTATAATTCCACTTTCAAACCCTAATGAAAGAAGGGATCTAGGCAGTCTAGATGTTAAAATCATTAGGTGGAATGTTAATGGGGTGCTTTATTATGGATGATTCAGGATAATAGCATCTGAGCAAGTAATCAATCTTAACATCACTACAAGTGGGACAGACAGATGTTACCTGCCTCCAAGGTGACTTGCAGAAGCACCTTTGAAATATTTTTGGCCAAAAAAAAAAAAAAAAAAAGAAATTAAATCTGAATCTAGTCCAGTTTCTAAACTACGAGTTTTTAGGAAATATGAGGGATAGCACATCATTGTAAATAATACCAGGAAGTTTCAATCTGCCAAATCTAGAATCTTCAGCAAATGTCATGGGGGCGGGGAAACAGAGGGGGAGATGTTATAGATGAAAAGAAGCTTATAAAATATATCAGCCAAACATAGTGTGTGAATTTTGTTGGGATTCTAATTTAAATAAGCCATGTAAAAAACATTTTTGAGCTAATCAGAGTAAAATGAGCAGGGATGATATTAAGATAAAATTATAAATAGTGTTGGTTATGAAAGTGATACTGTTGTTATTTTAAAATGTTCTTATTTGTTAGAGATATATTCTGAAGTATTTGTGGATAAAATGATATAAAGTCTAATATTTTCTCTGGGGGGAAAAAAGGTCAGCAAGGGAATATGTGAAACTAAGAGGAGAGAATGTTGTTAATTCTTAATGCTGCCTGATGAGTCTATGGAGGTGGATCATTCTTTCAACTTTTAGGTAAATTTGAGAAGTTCCAGAACAAACAGCTTTAAAATTGTGCCCCCCCTGCAACCCCCACAAAATGGGAAAGGACATGCTAGATGCTCTTTCTCCCATTATCTCCACATACAATACCATCACTCATTATTTAGAAATAAAGAGGGGAAGACAGTTTTACTCACCTCTCCTTCCAAATGTTCAAGCAGAAATAGATCCATTTCCCAAAGATTGGTTCCATAATTTCCAAATACTGCTTTTGCTCAATCTCTACTTTAAAAAAACAACACACACACCAAAAGACAGATTCTTTAATTTTCAAGTTAAGTTTTGAAAGAAAAATCCCAAACACTAACGGTACCCTAAATAACCAATCAACCCTCATAAAAGAATGTGAAGGGCCTTCAGCTCTTTGGTGTTGAATTCATTGCTCCTTTTGTTTGGAACATACATTTTTTAAGATTGTAATTTATTTTTAATTTATTGTTGATATTATTACAAATGTTCCCCATTTCCCCACCTTCACCCACTCTCCCACCACTCTGGCCATCATGAAGAGTTCTACTTTAAATGGCCTTAAAGAGTTCTCTTGACAAAAGTATCTAGTATTATCAATTTAAAACCTTATTTTCTGCCTCATTCATTTCTTGGAGGTTATATGTCCATCAAAATAAGTGGCAAATTATAGAAAGAATAGATAATAATATGATTATAATTTTTATATGGTGGTTGTCAAGTCAGTATTCAAAAGCTGAGCTGAAAGTTGAATGACCATAATAATACTTAGAAAATTTCTATTGAACGCAACATTTTAAGGCATTTTCAACACAGGAGCAAATCTTCTATAAATGTTCAAATTTTTAGAATCCCTGTGGAGCTGGGATAATAGCCACTGCCTAAAATGGATGAAGACTAAAAGCCAATCCTAAGTAAGTAGTACTTTGCCCTCTTGGGCTATATTTAGCCTCAGTTTGCTCCTAGAGATAGAGGTGAATAACTGTCATTCATTTCTCCTTACTAAATGTGCATCTTGACCTTCTCTATTATTTACTCACCAGATTGGCATTTTGGGTTTCTAGTCCCTTCAGATGTCCTGACCACCTTAAAAATTCTTAATAATTCAAGGACATTGCCTCAATAAAATACTATATATGTGTCTATATCACAGAGTATCTGGGAGCAGAATTCTGTGTTGTTATAGAATGCCAGCTAAATGAAATCATGCAAAGTGGTTAGCTGTTCTTTTGTAGGTTGATTTTGTTTGTTACAAAACTCTTGTGGGAGTTTTATAAAATAGACTAGATATTTATGTGGTCCCCAAACTTCTGTGGCATGGTTTTATTTACTTGTGAATCAAAATTATATCTAATAACTGTCATGTTACAATTTGAGGGTAACTTGTGGCAGTTCTGTAGATTGACTTCATTTACAAAGTGATGTTGATGACAGGAAATGGAAAATGATTTTTTCTGCACAGGACTAGGTCAATAGCATTGTATCTGAAAGCTAAGATTCTTAAGTTTTTTCCTTTTATTTGGAGGGGCTTTTGCTCTTCTCCCATTTTTACTCTTCTTTTTAAAAAATATTTTTATTGATTTCAGAGAGGAAGGGAGAGGGAGAGAGAGATAGATAGAAATGTCAAGGATGAGAGAGAATTATTGATCAGCTGCTTTCTGCCCCCTACAAGGGATCAAGTCTGCAACCCGGGCATGTGCTCTTGACCAGTATTAACTGAACCTTTCCAGGTGAAGGCTGAGGCTCTATCCACTGAGCAAAACTGGCTAGGGTTCTCCCATTTTTTCCATATACTAGACCAGGCCTATGCTTTAGGGGGTTTTGACATGGAAATAACCAACTAAGATTATTTGCTTCTCCAAATGACTCAGTTGAGTAGGATTAGGAAGATGAAATGAAAGAATGATATATGGGGCTTACTAAGGGTTTGAAGGAGAGAGTGGGCAGAGTCTGCCTGGAGGGAAAGAGAGAGAAAGAGTTTCATAGGATAAGTGATGTTTTGAGTCTTAAAGGATATGCTAGATGCTAGACTGAAAGAGGGATATGAACGAATTTGGGGGAATCTGAAATAGTACAGTACATTCAGAGAACTGCAACTAGTGCAGTACTGTTGGAGGGTGTGTGTGTGTGTGTGTGTGTGTGTGTGTGTGTGCATGCAAGTAAGTGTGCTGGTGATTAGAGAAGTTATAAGAAGAACTGATGTTGGAGAAATAAGCAAAGGTGAGATCATAGAGGGCTTTGTGTGTCAGACCAAGAAAATATAACTTTATTTTGTAGATGATGGGGTGTTGATCTGTTAATATTGCCGTATTCTTGGTGTGGGCTTTCACCAATAGCTCAGCACCTTATGCAATCTAAAACCCAGGGTGGCCTTGGAGAGCCTATAGGAATCAAAACAAGAGATGGATTATATATGCATTTGTGTCAGTGTTCCCTTAAGGGGGCGAGGTAGCTCAGGTTTAGGCTTTTGAGAATTTTGACACATTTTTTTTTTTTCATATGGCTAAGAGTGTGGGCAGGACAAGAATCTGGCATAGCTTATCCCAGGTTGAATTTGTTGCAGACAAATTATAGCTTTCCAAGATGCCACTTAATTAGTACTGCTAGAATAACTGTGTTTGGCTGAGACCGGTTTGGCTCAGTGGATAGAGCGTCGGCTTGCGGACTGAACGGTCCCAGGTTCGATTCCGGTTGGGGGCATGTACCTGGCTTGCGGGCACATCTCTACTGTGGGGCATGCAGGAGGTGGCTGATCAATGTCTCTCTCTCATCGATGTTTCTGACTTTCTACCTCTCCTTTCCTCTCTGTAAAAAATCAATAAGATATATTTTTTAAAAAAGTTTAGAATAACTATGTTTGGATTCCATGCAAGAACTTGATATGTCATTGTAGAGCCCTTTTATCTTCTTTCTATCTTCATGTTTCAATGAAATATCACTAGTATTTATCTGTCATTTATTTTAAGGTACCTATTATGAAACTCTGTTCGTGATTTAAAATGGAGACTTCATTTGCTACTATTTCCATTTATAATTTGAGGTCTCTCATATCACAATTTAGTCTTTGATGTGTATAAAAAGCATAAAGAGTTTAGGCATCAAATATTCCTGAAATAACAGTTCCAATTAGTTTTTTGGTGAACTTCAGAGCAAACAATTAACTCATTGTCTTCAAGAGATCATGTTGATTCCAGTTTATGCTCTAATAGGAGATATTGCTCTAAACTTCTTCAGGGGGTTGAAAGAGGAAGTAGGGTAATGCAGTTCCCTCAGTTAATTGAGTAAATTGTCAGCTGCTTGAAGGGCTTAGAAACAATAAAATTCTGTCTGGGGAAAAAATCATGCAGGTAAAATTTTAACAATTTATATTAAGAATGACATGGAAGCAGCTGCAGTTTTCTTTCACTAAAGTAATTCATTTTGCTCATCCTAACTAGGCTTATAAATGCAGAAGGCACCTTGAGATATCCTGTCCTTTAAGCTAGTTAACCCTGAACCTATGCCTGGTTGCTGAAATTCCACTAACAAGAAGTCTTCTCTGAGTGTTTTGGTTATCTACTACTGCCTAGAATATGACTCTCAGACTTAGTGGCTTTAAACTGCTTTTGTTTTGGCTTTCAGGGCCAGGAGTCCAGACATGGCACAGTGAGAAAACCCATCTCTGTTCCCAGAGTCTAGGATGACTCAAATGATTGTAGACCAGAACAGCTTGGTTCTGCTAGGGCATCTTTCTCTTTATGTAGTCTCAGGACTTCTCCATGTGGTCTTCCCATGTGATCTCTCTAGCATTTGGGACTTAGAGTAGGAAGACTTCTAACACGGTGGCTCAGGGTTTTAGGAGTGAGTTTCAAGACACTAGGGTGGAAGTTTCAAGGCCTCTTATAACTTGGACTTGAAGTCATGTATTATCACTTTGTCATATTTAGTTATCCTCAGGGTCAGCCCTATTCACTAATACTGGGTGGTGTGAGTCATTGGGTAAAAGAGTAAGGGACATCTTGGAGGCTGGCTATAACACTGAGTCATTACCAACTTAGTAAGGCTCACTTCTTCAGTTCACTCTATTAATTCTTCTTAGAGATGAAGTTGAGCTGGTTTTCTTCGAGGCCTACCACATCTAGCCCCCTTCTTTTCATGGGCAGCTGAAGAGACCTTAAGCATTTCTATCTGATCATGACTCTTCATGTTTAAAGCCTTTCAGTGGATTATTATTGCTCTTAGGATGAAGACTTTCATTCAACAAATATTTCCCAGAAATGTTCCAGGACCCAGGGACCACACAGTGTCTATAGATGTGTGTGTGTGTGTGTGTGTGTGTGTGTGTGTGTGTGTGTGTGTGACAAAGTAAATAAGTACAAATATTTACTTTGATGTATTAGAGATAAAAATAATAAACCAGGTAAAGAAAAAGAAAGGGTGGGGTTGCAATTTTAAACAGGCTAGTAAGTCATTTGAGCAAAGAATTAAACTGAGGGTGTAAGCAATGCCAATATTTGAAGTATGATAATAAGGGTAGATGAAATAGCCAGTGCAAAGGTACTGAGAGGGAATCATATCTGTCTTTCAAGGAAAGCCAGGCTATTGTGTCTGGGGCATGCAGAATGAGGATGGGAGTAATGAAGACAAAGTCAGAGACATAAGCAGACCTGACCATATAGGAACCTTGTAGGCCATAGAAAGGACTTGGATTTTCACTCTGAATGAGATGGGGAGCCTTTGGAGACTTTGGGAAGAGCAGTGATATGGTCTGAGTCATGTTTCAAAAGGATTGTTCCGGCATGGGGGTGGGGCAAAGGCAGAAATAGGGAGACAATTTATATGACTATTATAATAATGTAGGAGAGAGGAAATGGTGGCTTGGGCCAGGATGCTATAGTGGTCCAGTAAAAGATATATTTTGAAGATAGGATGAGTAAGTTTTGTTGATGAATTCAGTGTAGAGTATGAAAGAAAGGAAGTAGTCACAGGTGATGTCAAAGGATAGAGTTGCCATTTACTGAGATGGAAGAATCTATAGGTAGAACAAATATAGGGATGTATTTAATTTAAGCACATTAAAAAAAACAACTTCAGTATGACCTTCAATGACATATTTACCCTGCCATATTCTGACCTCTGACTCCATACCTTCATGCTATAGTCCTGCCGATCTTTTCACGTTTACTTGAGACCCAGGCCTCCATCCCCCTTAGGGTCTTTCACTTATTTGTCCTTTGTCTGGGATATCCTTCCTCATCCCCTTCAGCTAATTACTCCCTAGTCCTTCAACATTCAGCTTAACTATTACCTGTTCAAAGAAGCCTTCCATATCCCTCTAACTAGCTTTATGTTTCTACAACATCCTAAAATTATTATTTAATGTCTGAAGTTACCTCTGTGAGAATGTATGCTACTTGGGGAAAGAAACCATTCTTAGCTACTCATCCCAGTATTTCCAATGCCTGCCAGGTGCCTAGAACCTGGCATTACTCGATAATTGTTTTAATCATCCCTTATATTCATTCAAATATGATAGTATAATTTGCCCCACAGTTCTTTTTATTAAAAAAAATAAAGGCTGACTGAAACTACTTCCTTAATACAGAATCTCCAATAGGATAGCAATTGGGCTTATGGCTCTGTAAAACATCTCAAATGCCTGAGGATTCTTTTATACTTAGCAGGGCCATATTACATTCATACTGTATTCATAATTGCCCAAAGATTTTCTTAATTCAAAAACCCACTAAATTGTTCAGTGGCATATCAGTGAGTAAGGGAAGGGTGTCACTGCTTTGGACTACCATTTTCCAAAGACTTACACTTTCTCGTATATGGCAGCACTTATGTCATATTTCTGAAGAGCTTATGCTGTTTCAATGAGAAGAGATGCTGATTCACTGTGAGTGAAATGTCATTTCAATTCTTTGCTACCTTTCATGGAGAGTATTCGTAGAAGAGACTTTTCAGCACAGAAAGTGAGAAGGCAAACGGAAGTATCTGAGAGATGGAAGGCAGTTTATTCTGAGCATATTAGTAGCCTACTCTCCAGTTGTACTGATGATAGATATACATGGAGAAATATGCAGAACCATAGAGGAGGAGTTAAGGTGTAATGAGGCAGAATGTCCTGGGTGAGATGCTGCATTAGTTTGAAACTATATTTTTAGTTACTTACCATTTAGATTTAGAATTATTATCAATGGATAAACTTATCTTTATTAAATAATATACTGCAATTTTCTGGGACTAGCAAGTGAAATATCTGGGGACATACTTTTGTCCTGAAAACCTCTCTAGAAATCTTCATGGATATTTTCAATTAACACTATAGCATGAGGTAGTAATCAATCCTCCTGTGGAGATGAGCTACAGGCAGGGTCCTCTTTGCCTGCTCCAGAAAATGGGTCTGTGACAGCAGGGCCTGTTCTCAGGAAAACATGAAGTAAGCAGAGATTGTCACTGGACAGTCCCCTCCACTGCCCAGGCACTTTGAGGACAAACCCCTTACTAATGTTTTTCTGATTCTTGTCCTCCTCCAACTTGCCAGAGATAGTAACATCTGATCTCCAGTTTTGTAATTAAAGACTCTATTTTTTGTAAAGGGACTTGGCAACATCACAGATCATTAGTGAAGGATATTATGGGGTGGATAATGGCCTCGTAAACACTCCAGAAATCATATAATGCAGGCAAGTTTCTGTATAAATTGAGATAAGTACAGGGGACAGTTCATCTCTCATCTTTCCAGTTTCCCATTGTGCCTGTAACTCAGCTTCTGATTTCTCTATATTTGGCTTCCTCCACCTATCAGCACTCCCCTTAGCTTTCTCTTCCAGTGAGAGTCAATGCAAGGATAACTTGTGGAGGCAAAATTGTCCCTTTTGGATGTATTCGCCAAAGTTCTTTTGGTGGAAGATGATTGAAACTCCCAACTTGAACAAATTGAAAAACTGACCTTTTTGGTTCATTGAACAAGAAAGTCCAAAGGATGAAGGCATAGCTGCAGGCATCCAGAGTTTCAGATAATGGGATCAATGCTGCCTTCAGGTTCTAGCTCTGCACAGCATCATTCTCAAACACGACTTGCTGTCTCAGTGTCTATATCCAAAAAGATCTTGCCATCTGGCCAATAGAATATTTTGATTAACCAGTTTGGGTCACATGGTGGGGCAGTCCCCCAGAGGAAGAAATTCAGAGCCAACCATGTATTGGTGGTGTCTCCAGGCTGAATTCCACATGCTGCATAAAGTCTGCTCCACTGGGGAGGAATTTTTACACATCAAGCTGTATTTCAGCTCATCACCACACAGTGCTTTTTTCCACCCAGTTGCCTAACTCTGAGGCTCCTAAGGGCAGAACAGGGACAGATAGGTGAATGTTTCAGGGAATGAATTTCAGATACAAATAAAGAAGAACCCCCATGTTCATTGAAGCATTATACATGGT
Source organism: Lasiurus cinereus (assembly GCA_011751065.1). Taxonomy (NCBI): domain Eukaryota; kingdom Metazoa; phylum Chordata; class Mammalia; order Chiroptera; family Vespertilionidae; genus Lasiurus; species Lasiurus cinereus. The sequence continues at coordinate 49,804,459 of JAAGEH010002531.1, read as the reverse complement.
AGCCAAGACATGGGAACAGCGTGAGTGTCCTTCAATGGATGATTGGATAAAGAAGATGTCACACACACACACAATGAAATGCTACTCAGCCGTAAGCAATTATTTCCATCTGTCATTTATGACAGCATGGATGGGGCTTGGGAGTATCCTGAGAAGTGAAACAAGAAAAAGAACAAGAACCATATGATTTCACTCATATGAAGATATAAAACAGAAGGCAATAAACCCAACCAACTCATAGACACAGACAGCAGAATGGTGGTTACCAAAGGGGAAAGGGGGTCAAATATATATTGTCGGAAGGAGACTAGTATCTGGGTAGTGAACACACAATGCCGTATATAGAGGATGTATTATAGAACAGTACACTTGAAACTTACATCTTATTAACTAAGGTTATCCTAATAAATTTAATTTAAAAAGCCAAACAAGCAATTGAATCTGAGTGGATGTGAAGGGGCTGCCTACTCCATAACTGCCTGGTTCCAAAGGAATTTGAGGTTGCTCCAATAGTGCCTTCTGTCAGCTGAATGTTGGTGCTCTAAAACTGCCCCAGTTCTTAAAACTGAGCACGGGCAAGACCTGTTGATGGAAGGTTGGTTTCTGTACAGCAAGGCTTATTAGTTAAACCCCATTGGGTTTCATCTCACCTTAAACTAATGGGAGTTCATTAGTGTACTCACAAAGTGCCAAGGGCTCCCTTCAAACCTTGCTTCAACATATTTGCAATATGGATGAAACTGGTCAATTTTTTTCAGGGAAAAGGAAGATGACATTGTATCACCAAAGAGGAGAAGGCTATGACTGACTGGCCGTGGCATTTCTAAGGGCTAGTTTGTCCTCTTACCTTGAGGAAATGCTTCTGGGAAGAGAAAACTGAAACTTCTATTAGTCAGAAGTTACAAATCTGCAGATTTAATTAGAACAACATTGCAGAATCTAACCTGTCTTGAAGAAGAGAGGCTTCTGTGTGAATCTAAACCATCTTATTTAGCCGAAACCAGTTTGGCTCAGTGGATAGAGCATTGGCCTGGGGACTAAAAGGTCCCAGGTTCAATTCTGGTCAAGGGCATGTACATTGGTTGCAGGCACATCCCCAGTAGGGGTGTGCAGGAGGCAGCTGATTGATGTCTCTCTCTCATCGATTTCTGGCTTTCTATCCCTTTCCTTTCCTCTCTGTAAAAATTCAATAAAAATATATTTTTTTAAAAAAATAAACCATCTTATTTAGGTAATGTCCTTTGGAATTATTTCTATATACAGGGTGGGGAAAAGTTGGTTTACAGTTGTGAATATATGAAAGAGTTTATTTTTGTGTTACTAATTATTGAATTATTTTCCACACAAACGACTACAACCTACTTTGCCCCACCCTGTAACTGGAAGTGACATAGGAAATACAATTTTTGAAATACCAAAGAGTTCAAACTTTTTTGCTTGGTTATAGAATGTGAAGGAAAAAATATCATCTGTATTTTGTATTGTGTGTTCACCAATCCAAGTCAAATCTCCTTCCATCACCTGCTTTCCCCTCTTCAACCTCTTATTCCCCCCTTTCCCTCTGGTAATCACCATCCTGATGACTGTGTCTATGAGGTTTTGTGGGTTGTTGTCTTTTTGTGACTTTCTCTCATCTCTGACTTTTGTCTTTGATATTCTTTAGGTTGTGTTCAACATTGTCACAGAGGTATTTGTTACATGTCAAAAGGTCCTTGGTAGTCAGTTCTGTTGAAAACGTCCATGGCAACACAGCTCCCCATGCCCAGGCTTCTCCACCTGGTCTCGACACAAGTTCTATTTCTGTAAAGGGACTTCAGGTAGTTTCTCTGTTGTTTCCTCTGTAGATTGTCACTTCCAGTATTACTTCTTTTAATTGAGTGTTTGACACAGGGCAAGAGCAAATAACTATTCTTTTAGGCTCAAAGGCACAGGAAGGGAATGTCCATCTTTGGGGCTCTTGCTTTATAAGATGTAATTGGTTTTTAAGTTGGATTTCCTTACTTGTGAGAAGCCTGAAAATTCATAACGAAAAATATTACTTTACATCCCTTATGTATTAGATAAAATTTAACCCAATTATTAATTCCAAATCAACAAAGTTTAAATCACGGAGATTTCCCTTATTTTTATTCATCTGGGAAATTGGGATATCTCAGTTTTTGCCTGGGGTCTTCTATTAGCCTGTGTTAGGGGTCCCTTCCTGTTAGAGTGCCCACTACTCTATTGAAATCTTTGCTGGACCTCTGAGATGCACAGGTGGTCAGAGGCTGCGCAGCCAAGTGGCGGAGAGCCAGTCTCTGCAGCAGATGCCTGTGCTTGAACCCGGCTTCTCTATACAGCATCTGTATGTTTGAATGGCAGAAGCTCTTCAGTATTCAAAGTGTAAATAAGAATAACTATAATGGTAACTATCTCATCAGGTTTTTTTTTTTGTTTGTTTTTAGAGGTCTTAAATGGCTTTAAAACTTGTAAAGAGTTTAAAATAGTACCTGGCTTATAGCAATCACTTATAACTATTACTAGTCTGTACCAGTCCATTAATTTTATTTTACAGAGGGAATTTAGATAGGCGGTTTTCAAATTTGGTCTTATGTCAGAATCAACTGGAAGGTTTGTAAAAACCTCACCTTTAGAGTTTCTAATTCAGTACCTCAGGTTGGAGGGGAGATGTGAGAATTTGCATTTCTAACAAGTTCCTGGTGAATATTGACATTACTCCATAGGATCACACACATAAGATTCTCGTGCAAGAGCAGAGGAAGGCGAGGTTGTCACTGGGGCCCAGTCAACTGTGCGGGACCTTCAGGACATCCAGAGAACTGAGAGCACAGTTAGAGAGAACAGCCACATGAGCTGGGCAGAAGGAATGGCACAGTTCAGTGGGCACCTCAGGCTTTGGACTCAGGACCAGGGACAAACAGCTGAGTGAGCAGGTTGGCTACATCAGTGCCTGCAACTGACCACAATCAGGGAAGACAGCCTGACAAGTAACAGATTTCGTCTTAGTTATGTTTTTCTCACATTCTCTCCTGCCCCCAAACTAGATGCATCTTACAATTAATGTAAATGACTTGCCCCTCTCAAAAAGTGTTATTGTATTGATAATGGCTTCTCAAAATCACTCCTATCTTAGACTTGAACACATAGAGAAAATTTCTAGGAAAAAATGTAATCATTTAGATTGTATTTTATTTACAAAAACCTCTTCTTGAATTCCTTTTCTTCCATCTCTTTAATTGCCATTCATTTGTGCCTTAGACAATATTACTTTTATTTTAAAAACATTTTTACTGACTTCAGAGAGGAATGAAGAGGGAGAAAGAGATAGAAACATCAATGATGACAGAGAATCATTGATCAGCTGCCTCCTGCACACCCTTACTGGGGATCAAACTCACAACCTAGGCATGTGCCCTGACCAGGGGACTGAAACCATGACCTTCTGGTTCATGGTCAACGATCAACCACTGAACCACACTGGCCTGACAGCACTGCTTTTCTTAACAGTGAATTTTCTTCAGTTTGAGGGCAGGAACAGCTCTTTGAAAGCTCCAAGATTCACCATGGCATTCCTTGTTTGATGCCATGGCAAGTCACAAAATTAACAGGGTAAGGAAAATTTGTATAGCTCTGGAGCAATTTGTTAGGAATGAAGCATGAAGCAGAAATATAATCTTTTCATATCAATATTAATGTTGCAAGGTCAAAAAGAAAAAAGGCTTGTTGAAATTGCTAAACTAAATAGATATGGGAAGCAGAGAGGAAATTTGTTTATGCCGCTCTAAGTGTCGCCTATATGAATATTCTTGTACAGGTGAAAAATACTTTTAGATCAACAGATAGCATATTTCCATGGGTATGTTTCTCAACCTTTTAGCAATATAGTTGATAAATATCCTTTACTATTAAGAAGCTTCAGATATTTTCTCTGGATGACACAAGGCCCTGCCATTCATTTTTCCTTCTTTTTTTTTTTTAATAAATCTTTATTGTTCAGATTATTACAATTGTTCCTCTTCCCCCCCCATAGCTCCCCTCCACCTGGTTTCCACCCCACCCTCTGTCCTTACCTCCCTCTCCACTGTCCTCATCCATAGATGTATGATTTTTGTCCAGTCTCTTCCCGCATCTCCACACCCCCTTCCCATCAAAAATTGTCTTTCTATGCCCCTGATTCTATTATATTCACCAGTTTATTCTGTTCATCAGATTTTTAATTCACTTGATTTTTAGATTCACTTGTTGATAGATATTTATTTGTTGTTTATAATTTTTATCTTTACCTTTTTCTTCTTCCTCTTCTAAAAGAGTACCTTTTAGCATTTCATATAATACTGGTTTGGTGGTGATGAACTCCTTTAGCTTTTTCTTATCTGTGAAGCTCTTTATCTGCCCTTCAATTCTGAATGATAGCTTTGCTGGGTAGAGTAATCTTGATTGTAGGTTCTTGTTATTCATTACTTTGAATATTTCTTGTCACTTTCGTCTGGCCTGTATAGTTTGTTGAGAAATCAGCTGACAGTTGTATGGGTGTCCCTTGTAGGTAATTAACTGTTTTTATCTTGCTGTTTTTAATGTTCTCTCTCTGTCTGTTGCTCTTGGCATTTTAATTATGATGTGTCTTGGTGTGGTCCTCTTTGGATTCTTTTTGTTTGGAGTTCTGTATGCCTCCTGGACTTGTAAGTCTATTTCTTTCACCAGATGTGGGGCAACTTTTCAGTCATTATTTCTTCAAATAGTTTTTCAGTATCTTGCTCTCTCTCTTCTTCTGGCACCCCATAATTCTGATGTTGGTATGTTTGAAGTTGTCCCAAAGGCTCCTTACATTATCTTCATATTTTTGGATTTTTTTTTCCTTTTCTGGTTGGGTGTTTGCTTCTTTGTATTTCAAATCTTTGACTTGATTCTTGCATTCCTCTAGTCTGCTATTGGGTCTGTGTTTATTATTTTTTATTTTAGTCAGTGTATGCTTAATTTCTAGTTGGTCCTCTTTCATATCCTCAAGGGTTTTGCTAAATATATCAGCCTTTTCTAGAAAATTCTTGAAAAATTTTATAACTGTGGTTTTGAACTCTATATCCAGCCATTTGCTTTCCTCCATTTCTGTCATTTGTGACCTGTTTCTTTGTTCTCCACATTTTGTCTGCTTCCCTGAGTTGATAGAGTTGGCTTTGTGTGCTAGGTGTCCTATAGGGCCCAGTGGCTCAGCCTCTCCAGTTACCTGAGGTGGATACTCTGGGTTCAGAGCCATTGGGAACTTTTGTCTCCCTCCTGGTTGAGAAAGCCAGCCATGTACTCAGTTGCCAGTCCTCTCTGCACGTGTGCCTAGGTACCTCTGCATTCTGCAGCTCCTATGAGTCTGTTTGCTTTTCTCTTTTCTTTTAGTTGTTGAATTTCTACTCAGCCAGCCTTCCTGTGGTTCTGGATGATGTCCGTTTTGTCTTTTAGTTGTAGTTTTGAAATGGTTGTGCTAGGTAGCAGTTTAGGTGTTAACCTATGCTGCCAACTTGACTTCTCTCTCCCCCTTCTTATTTTTAATGTCATATCCCTCTAATGTAACAGAAACACGAACATGAATGTACCAAGGAAAATAGCAACCCATGATGTGGAGCCATTTATTCCATTTGAAGACATTAATGCAGCAAAATATTACTTGATTAAGTGTTAGTGAAATAGTAGCATTTTGCATTAATGATATACCATAGAAAAAATATCTGTATATATATATTTTTCTGTCTACCTACCTACCTACTTAAACTTGTGCCAACATTTGTCCTTTTGTGTGATGGTGATGGTAATAAGATGCTGTGGTGGAAACATTCCCCTATGCACCAATGAACTATATTATACTGTACTTTTCTGAGCAATAGTAAAAATAATAGCACTTTGTTTTTTTGTTGGGAAATTTTTTTTCCAATATAATTAGAGATTTTAGAACTTGGTAAAATAAAGAGTTTTTCAATAATGTTGAAATGACATTTGTGCTGCTGGCATTATCAAACCATGCAGAGACCACCAAACGCTATTGCTTCATGCCTCATTAACACTCCTGGAAATAACTCGGAGAACACAAAAGGTTCCACATAAGTAAATGTGAAATGGCAATATAAAGTTGGCATGGAGGCTGTTCCCTGGCTGTGCTAATTCCTGAGCCTTTTGGATCTGCCATGCCCAGGCAGAGCAGCCTTCCCTGCCTCTGAGGAAGCCCTCAAGAGAGAGACTCAGATCCTGGCAGGGGATAGTCACCTAGTGGTGTGGATGGGCACCTACTGCATCTACTGCACCCATTCAACTTGTGAATCTCCTTTCCTTATTTCTCTTGGTCTGAGAAACACACTGATTTTCATAACCTCATCGGAAGTTACTTCCTTGATATTTCAGGTTTCTACCACTGCGGGACAAATTACCATGAGTTTATTAGCTTAAAACCACACTCATTTAACTGCTCATAGTGCTGTAGTTTTGCACACACCTGCATGGGCTCAGCTGGGTTTCTATGCTCAGGGTATCACAAGGCTGACAGGATCATTTTCAGCATTCTACCACACTGGTAAAAGCTCTTTCCTATGGCCTCCTTTCCCATCTTTCCCTGATCCCTATGCCATTAAACCTCAAATTGCTATTGTACTCTTTTTTTAAATCAGAGCATATAGAACTCATTATTGCACTAATTATTATTCTGGAAGGCAAGCTTCGGAATCCTGTAGTGAGAGTTCGAATATGATCTTGTGCTGTAAGACTTCAAGGTAACTGCTAACCTCTTTAAATTTAATTTTTTCTTAATTCTAAAAACAACATTGCTGGATTGTTGTGAAATTTACAGGAGATATTGTATGTCAGCCAATTAGTATAGCATTTGACCTAATATAGGGGCCCTCCCTAAATGGTACTTTTTCTTTTTCGTATGCTTATCTGTTTATTCTTTCTTTACCATAAACTGTAGTCAGGTGGGTTATGTTTTATGCTGACCTGTGCTTCTAGAGCTTTAGTGTAGTCCCTGTGTTTGTGGATTTCAGTATTTGTTAAGTGACTGAGAACAAATGTCCTTCCCTATTTTCTTATCTAACAAGTGAGAGTATAACTATATTTCATCTATTTTCAGAGTTGGTTGGTAAAAACATAGAGGGCAGTTGGTAGGAATGCAATTTGCTAAATATAAAACAATGCATTGAAGACATGGGGTGTGCTTGATGTACTCCATTGTTGAAAAGGGCAGAGGAATGAGAAGGCCTCTCAGTGGCAGCCATTCCTTTCAGTTACCTTTCTAGTGTGGGGAGTAGGTTCTAAGCCACCAACTTGGTATAACAGAGTTTCCTACCTACTTAGGATGCATTCTTTTGCAGGCTAGGATTTTGAAGATCAAAATACATAAATTCATGTATTTTCAATTGATTAAAAATTCTTGAGAATATAAAATGCAACAGAAAATATAACCACGAGGATATACAAATAAAGGAATAAAGGTGTTATTATAAGGGGTTAAGGGTTTAAATAAAAACAAATTAGAAACATAGTTTAATGTTAGGGGATACAATGGGTTGTACATGAGAATTTGACCTAGAGTAATTTACTGACAAGTTGGTGAGACTTTTATTGAAAGAGATTTATTTATTTTATTTTTAAAATATATTTTATTGATTTTTTTACAGAGAGGAATAGAGAGTTAGAAACATTGATGAGAGAGATACATTAATCAGCCGATTCCTGCACGGCCCCCACTGGGATGTGCCTGCAACCAAGGTACATGCCCTTGACCGGAATCGAACCTGGGACCCTTCAATCTCCAGGCCAAAGCTCTGTCCACTGAGCCAAACCGGTTTCCGCTGAAAGGGATTTAAATGAAGATGTTAATACTGGTGGAAGTGGTTACTACATAAATTAATATCCATAGACCTAACTGGTTCAGTGCCACATTAATTTAGTCAAACTACCTGTCAATTAGATTCATTTTAACGAATGGCCCAACATTAAAATAATTCTCTATTAATTGAGAATATTAAATTGTAGGATGTTATTAAGCAATTCTTCATTAAGACTAAATGGTGGAAACAATTTTGTGTGCTAATTCAGGCCAGGATTGTATTGTGTAAAAGCATCATCATTAGCTCATTCCCCATTATAATATTTTCCCAGCATTCCATGGATCAACTCCCAGACTGTCTGGAAAATTCAGGCATAATTTCTACGTTTCCTGGGCAGCAGCACAGACACATACTCACCAAGGTGCTCCAGCGATTTGTGAGATTATTTCTAAACAGAAGTTCTGGGAGGCAGTGTGACAGGCCTATCAGATTTCAATACTGTCTGAGTTTATTTCTCTCATGAGGGGTTTAGATATTCGCGTTAGGCTACTGGAGGGACATGGAATCGATCCTTTTCTGCAAAGCATAGTATTTGAGCAGAGTAATTGTGAAAGATATTTTGGTATGAAAAGTGCTCAGCTATTCAGGTATACCATATTTTACTTTTTTTTTTAAGTGAGTGAGTATTTTTTTGAAACCCAAAGAATGAATATTAATTTTTCTAAAGGATCTAGTGGAGAACAAATGTGGTTAGTTCCCTCACATTCATAGGATAAGGAAAGAGCTTTTAAAAAAGTGACGGATAATGCCTTTCATGGGGACAACTTTCCTATTTTTGTTACATTGAAACTTTGGTTTAAATCGCTCTAATTGGGGTTTCCTGCCATTTGGAGTTAATGTCTTAAATCCTTGAGTCATACAACCTATTAACTAATAAGAGATGTGGAAGTAACTCATCCCACACACTGAAGAGAATTCTTCTTTCTTCATTGTATTCTATGTTCAGTAGTTGGTTCAGAATTCTTTTTTGAAATAAAGAGTTATTAAAAGTGTGTGTTTAATTTACTCTCAGTTGAAATTTTACAGGAGAGATAATTTTTAATGATAAACTATGATTGACTAATTCATATTCTTCTTTTTCCAAGAGCCTTAGGTGGGTTAGACCAGCTGATTGTATTTCTTTTAAAAAATGTTTTACAGTTTCTCTCTTTAAAAAAAAGATTTTTTATTGATTTTTAGAGAGAAATAGTGAAAAATCGATTGGCTGCCTCCTGCAGCTCCCCTACCAGGTATCAAGCCCCAACCCGGACATGTGTCCTTTCGGTGCGTGGCATGATGCCCAATCAACTGAGCCACACTAGCCAGGGCTGATTGTATTTCTTACATCATCGTACAGCATTACGATCAATTGGTGCAAATTTTGTCATGAGTTTTATTGTTTTTTTTTCATATTTTATTGTTTTTTTACAGAGAGGAAAGGAGAGGGATAGAGAGTTAGAAACATCAATGAGAGAAAAACATTGATCAGCTGCCTCCTGCACACCTCCTACTGGGGATGTGTCTGCAACCAAGATACATGCCCTTGACCGGAATCAAACCTGGGACTTCCAGTCCGCAGGCTGATGATGCTCTAGCCACTGAGCTAAACCAGATAGGGTATTTTATTGTTTTAAAAATGATTAATTTTATCCTCAGTCTATCCTCAAATAATTTAATCTTAACCCACAAGCCTCCAGCATTTACTTAGATGCTTGTGTGTGCTGTTGAAAAAATTTCTGTTGGTTTTTATGTGTTGTAATGTGCACAATTATATATTCTATACAGTTACATTGATAAGTTTCATTGTATTTCACTCAACATTAATATTGAGCTCTATTCATGTTGCTATATACTAGTATTACTTCTGACTACTGTATACTTTTCCATTGTGCATATTTTATTTTTTAATTCCAAATTAATGGACTTTCAGCTCTTTTGCTACTGCAAAGAACACTGCATAAATGACCTCATACATGGGCCTATATATTCCACAGAATAACCACATATGAATTCTCTGTTCTGACTTAATATGAACTTCATATTGCCCCATTGTTTCATTTTTATTTTGCTTAGAGTAAATTCATTTTTCCAATTATTCATTTTTTTATTTGTTTTTTTAGTACATTGGAATTTTGGTTTGCGGTTACATTAATTTTTTCTCTCTGCACTCACACTTCCTACCTAGCAATTTTTCAGCTACCCCCAGGTCTTATGTTGAGTGTTCTGTCTCACTCTGATCATTAGGATCACTAAGCCATGGACATGGGACTGAGGTCCTAGTTGGGAAGCTGATATTGCAGACATCCTCAGGCAGCAGTCTCAGCTCACCTTATTTCAGCTGCATTCAGAGGGGCAGCCCACTCCAGTTTTGGTTTTAAGTAGTTGGCTTGGCTTAGACTTCTGTCATCTCAGGTGCTGTGGCTCCCCATTATTGATCATGTTGGTCTTTGCTGGCTGCATACCATCCATGTTACACAGCATTTCTACTAGAAGTACACAGTTATGAATTTTTCAACTTTTCCTTTTATCTGACTCATCTTTACTTGAGTACTTGACATGCCATTAAAAATATATAATACTGCTGGTCCTTGAAGCTCTCTTTCTTCCTTCAAAAAAAGAGTTTTTTTGTGTGTTGTTTTTTTAAATTGATTTTTTACTTCTTAGATAATCTTAGTTTCAAATGATGTGAAGTTCAGAACTGGGTTGAAAGGTTCTGAAAATATGTCTGTTTAATTCATTTGCTTTGCTTCTGTAAAAATGTGATCTTTGTTCTTTGCACAAGTGTTCAGAGAATCATAGGCCATCTTTAAGACACTCTGGTATCAGATCTGTTTGCTGTTTTAGTTCGAGATGTACTATGGAGTTTTAATTAAGTGATTTTTTGAATTCAAGAAATAGAAATGTACATGCGTCTTTTTAGTTTGAAATTCAGTAGTCAAATATACCCCTCTTAGTAATGTTACTCACCACAATCTTCTAGATGTGACTGCTGTGATCATACTGTAATTCCCAATCAGCACATCCTCACTGAGCTCCCTCTCGGATTCTTCAATAAGTGAGCAGGTTCCTCCTCTAGTGAAGAGCAGACAGACCCTGGGGGTGTTTTTCACATTTTCCCAGGGCGAGCTTACTTTAGTTGATTATAGATATCTATTTTTTCTTCTCTTTCTCCCAGGATTTAAAATATCTTTCTCTTAATCTTTGGAAGCATTATTGAAGGAAGGGGAGAGGTCTCCCACAATGAGATTTGAAAATAGCCCTTTAGATGTCAACATCTTTGACTACTTTTAGAAAATTTCCAAGTGTGCTGGGCTGGTATTCATTCCAGCATACTTTATTATTTGTTTTTTAATCCTCACCCAAGGACATGTTTTTATTGATTTTGGAGAGAAATAGAGAGAGAGAGAGAGAGAGAGAGAGAGAGAGAGAGAGAGAGAAATGTGATTGAGAAACATCTGTTGGTTGCTGATGTGATTGAGAAACGTCTATTGATTGCCTTCTGTATGTGCCCTGACCAGGAGTTACATCCACAACCTTTTGGGGAATGAGGTGATGCTCCAATTAACAGAGCCACCTGGTCAGGGCTATATCTATCTATCTATCTATCTATCTATCTATCTATCTATCTATCTATATCTATCTATATATCTATCTATATCTATATCTATATCTATATCTATATCTATACCTATACCTATACCTATATCTATATCTATATCTATATCTATATCTATATCTATATCTATAT
>JAAGEH010002531.1:49733281-49792860 GCA_011751065.1 Lasiurus cinereus | reverse complement strand
TATATCTATATCTATATCTATATCTATATCTATATCTATATCTATATTTTTCTTCTGTTCATCAGATTGTTTTATTCACTTGATTTTTAGATTCACTTGTTGATATATATGTACTTGTTGTTCATAATTTTTATCTTTACCTTTTCTTCTTCCTCTTCTTAATGAACACCTTTAAGTTTCATACTGGTTTGGTGGTGATGAACTCCTTTAGCTTTATCTTGTTTGTGCAGCTCTTTATCTGCCCTTCAATTCTGAATGTTAGCTTTGCTGGGTAGAGTAAGCTTGGTTGTACGTTCTTGCTATTCATCACTTTGAATATTTCTTGCCACTCCCATCTGGCCTGCATAGTTTCTGTTAAGAAATCAGCTCACAGTCATATGAGTGCTCCCTTGTAGGTAACTAACTGTTTTTCTCTTGCTGCTTTTACTATTCTCTCTTTGTCTTTATTCTCTCTTTGTCTTTTGCTCTTGGCATTTTAATTATGATGTGTCTTGGTGTGGTCCTCTTTGGATTCCTTTTGTTTGGGGTTCTGTGTGCTTCCTGAACTTGTAAGTCTATTTCCTTTACCAGGTGGGGTAAGTTTTCAGTCATTATTTCTTCAAATAGGTTTTCAGTATCTTGCTCTCTCTCTTCTTCTGGCATCCCCATAATTCTGATAATGATACACTTGAAGTTGTACCAGAGGCTCCTTATACTATCTTTACATTTTTGCATTCTTTTTTCTTTTTTCTTTTCTGGTTGAATGTTTTTTGCTTCTTTGTATTTCAAACCTTTGATTTGATTCTTGTGGTCCTCTAATCTGCTGTAGGATCTCTGAATTATATATATATATATATATATAATTCAGTGTATGTTTAATTTCTAGTTGGTCCTCTTTCATATCCTTGAGGGTCTTGCTAAATTTATTGGCCTTTTCTAGAAAATTATTGAAAAACTTTATAACCGTGGTTTTGAACTCTATCTAGTCCTTTACTTTCCTCCATTTCTTTCATTTTTGGTCTGTTTCTTTGTCTTGGCATTTTGGCTGCTTCCCTGAGTTGATAAAGTGGCTTTGTGTGCTAGGTGTCCTATAGGGCCTAGTGGCTCAGCCTGCCCAGTTACCTGAGGTGGACACTCTTGGTGCACCCTTTTTGGGCTGTGTGCACAGTCTTTTTGTAGTTAAGCCTTGATTGTTGTTGGTATTACTGGGAAGAATTGACTTTTATTGGCTTTGAGGATCAGCTGTGTTTACTCTGGGAGAACTTCTGTGCTGGAATCAGCCTTATGAGACAAGACTTGCAAAAAGCCTCTGTGCTCGGCTTGGATGGGGCAGAGTCTCAGGTGAAGCAGACAGTATTGGTTTCCTATCAGCCCTGCCCTAATAGGCCCATGTGTCTTAGTGTCCCGTAGTAATCGCTGAAAGTACCTCTGAGAGAAAGCCACCCTCGAGTTCTGAATGCTATCAGACAGTCCAGTTTCTCTGCCCCAAATCTTGCCCGGAACTGGAGTACAATGCAGTTGGGAGCTTTTGCCTCCCTAATGCTTGTGAAAGCCAGCTGTGCACTCAGTTGCCAGTCCTCTTCATGCCCGCGTGCGTCTCAGTACTTCTGCCTCCTGAAGTCCTCTGAGTCTCAGTGTGCTTTTCTCTTTTCTTCTAGTTGTAGATTTCCACTCAGTCAGTCTTCCTGCGGTTCTGAATGATGTCCGTTTTGTATTTTAGTTGTAGTTTTGAAATTGTTGTGCGAGGCAGCAGTTTAGGTGTTTACCTATACTGTCATCTTGGTTTCTTCTTGTGGGATATACATTTTTAAAGCCCTCTAATGACAATTCTCAATTTTAAGTGTATAATTTGATGAGTTTTGATATTTAGGATTATCCAACTGTTACAGAAAATCGGAATAATCAAACCATGCTTGGAGAGTTTGGAGTTACATTTATTATGCGCAGGTCTAGAGGAAAATGTTTCTCAAATTCTGGGCCCCAACATGCAGAAATTTTCCGTATTTATATGTTTTTACCTTCTTTGTCTCCCAAATATGGAATGTTTCCCGCTCCTTTGCAAGTTCTTAAAGGACCCCTATGTACTGAGGCCTTGAGACCTCAACCAAAGGCCTGGTGCCAACACTGATAATTTTGTCCAGGGAAGGTTTAATGGCCTCTCTGAAATGAGAGTAGTCTCATTTTCCCTTATTATTTAAGCAAGCAAATTTTACAGAAGCCAATAGCAAGGTTAAAATTTCAAATAGCAGTTTTTATATAAGATGGATACTTCATTCCCCACTGGTTTTATGTACATGAGTCAAATCATTGACTGTTGGTCATTGTCAAGAAGGGAGTTATATTTACACCTGAGAACTATAATTTTAATTTTCTGTCTAATAAAGTTAGTGGGCCTTCTTATAACATAACAGCCCAGAATGAGGACCAGGAGTAATCTTTAGAGTCCGAAAAGTCTTGGACTCTATTTTTCCTGAGCTGCTTAAGCTGGGTGATGAAGCCACGTTGGGATTCTGTTGACTTTGACTGCAGTGGAGGTGGTCCTTTTCAGGTAGGAGTCAGTCCTTAGGTGGCAAATTTCTTTACCCCGAGTCACCAGGGTGGAAGGGATGAATCAGATCAGAAGTAGGTACAGGTGGATTGTCTTGGATGTGCTTCTGGATTGCTTCCTGGGTAGACTGTAAAGTCTGTAGGAACTTGAATAAAGACTGGTTATGGGTTTCAGCTTTTCTAGATTGGATAGATCAGGGTCTGGAAAAGTCACTAGAATCTGTAGAGGCCCCACTTGTTTTAGGACAGCCTCCCGGGCAGCTTGATCTGTGGCCCAGTTCCCTGTTGCTTCTGTGGAGACCCTTTACCTTACCCCTTACCTTGTAAATAGCACTATGTATGTGAGCTATTGTAAATGCATACCTGCTATCAGTATAAATTGTTACTGATTTTTTTTTTTTTTTGGTCTACCAGAGAGCCTGAAACTGGGTGACTTTAGTGTTTGACATCCAGTGCTCTAGTGTGTTCCAGAGTAAAGCCTGGACCTCATTTGGGGCAGTTAGGATTAGTCACTGCCCTAGGGTTAACTTATTTGCATTTCTGATAAGCATAGCTGTGGCTGCTACCACCTGGAGGCAAGTATGTCATCCAAATGCAAAGGGTTCAAGTCTTTTGGACAAATAGGCTACTGGCCTTCTCTAAGGGCTGAGACTTTGGGTGAATACCTTTTTGGCTATGCCCCTTGTCTCACATACGTAGAGATGGAAATACTTAATTACATCTGGTAGCACTTGTTGGCCCATCATCCTTGCTCTGCTTATGTTTGTCTAACTGCCTAATATATTACCTCAAGGATCCTGGCTCTGAATTCTTTTAGGGAAAATGGACATTGAATTTCTTTTGTAGCTGCTTCATGCTGAGAAGGGATGGAGTTTTTCTCAGAGCCAAGATATCCTTGCTGTCTGTCAGAGAGATGATGAGACCTGGGCACAGAAGGAGGTGGGTTTGTGACCTGGCAGAGACAAACTGTAACAAATGGTCTGGTGGAAGGGAAAGAAAACATTTCAGTTTTAATAACCTCTTGAAATAGAATTTTTCTCCTTAAAATTCTGTGTTTATTAAAAGAGCCAAATCAAGACAAATTTACCTATTTTATTTAATTTGGCCTGATTATTTGCATAAAGGTAACCAACTACCTTTGCCAGAATTTCATGATTGAATCTTAGTGTGCTCATAGGGCTAGGAAGCCAAGCCATCCAACTGCTGTCTGGCCTTGCTTTCACTATCTGCTGAGTTAGGTGAATCCCACACTTGCAGCGACTTCACCTGGACCCACACTCTAGGTTTCGTGTGTGCGTGTGTGTGTGTGTGTTTTATTGTTCAGATTTTCATATTTGTTTCTCTTTTTCCCCCCCTATGGCTCCCTCCATCTAGCTCAGTCATTTCTCCTCACAAGTACTTCACCTAACACATTTTCAACTTAAAAATATTCATTTTTTAATTTCACTTAGAATAAGATCTGAACCCATTTCCACAATGCAAAATCTACCTTTACATTTTCTCAGACTTCATTCTTTACATATGTCCTGCTTCCTTTTCTTTCTGTTCCTCAAGTATTCCCCTCTCTTTATTCCTTCAAAGCTTCTCCTATCTATAAGCAGTGTCTCTCTCTCTCCTTCTGGCACCTTCATAATTCTGATGTTGGTACGCTTGAAGTTGTCCCAGAGGCTTCTTACACTATCTTCATTTTTGGAGAAGCCTCTCTGTTGAGCTTGGATGGGGTGGAGTCTCAGGGCTTAGCAGATGGCCTTGGTTTCCAATCAGCCCTGCCCTATGCAGCCCCTGGGCCTCAAGTGTCTATCTGTAATCCCTGCAGCTGCCACATGTGTGCGTGCCTCTAGACGTCTGCCTTTTTGGTTCCCTTGTGCTCTGGACCCCATATGAGTCTGGATCCCCAGGGTCTTGCCTGAAAATGGGGTTCAGTGCAGTTAGAAGTGGCACAGTTGGGAGGCTCTGTCACCCGCCCACTAGAGAAAGCCATCGGCACAATCAGCTGTCTGTCCTCTCTGCGCCCATTAATGTGCATGCCCTAGACTTCTGCCCTTTTGCGGTTCCCCTAAATTTTCATGCACTTCTCCCTTTTCACAGTCCAGACTCCCCCCGTCCCCCCGTATGAGTCTTGCCCGGAACTGGGGTTCAATGCCATAGGAAAGGGGTTCTGTGCAGTTGGATTTCTGTCTTCCTCCCACCAGAGGAAGCCAGCCAGACACTCTGGTGCCTGCTTTCTCCACATGCTCATCTCTGTACCTCAGCTTTTTGCAGCTCCTCTGAGTCTTCGTGAGCCTCTTTCTTTTCTTCTAATTGTAGAATTTTCACTCAGCCAACTTTCCTGTGGTTCTGGATTATGTCCATTATGTCTTTTAGTTGTAGTTTTGAAATTGTTGCGTTTGGCAGCAATTTTGGTGTTTACCTATGCAGCCATCTTGGTTTCTCCTCACCCTAGGTTTTAAGGCCCATCTCAGTAGCCCTCCTACTCATTGCAGCCCAGAGTGCTTGGGGATTCTGCAGGGACACAGAGGCGTCCTTGTTGCTCCCCTTCTACTCTGACCAACCACTGGTGATGATAGGGCATGGGCCTGATGCTCCAGTGCCAGCCATTTTCAGGGTTCCCAAGCAGGATACCAGGCTTTTCTTTGGCACTCTTATTGGCTTCAAGTCTTCAGAGTTCATACAGGGCTCTTTAAAACATGATACTCCAGTCAAAGTTTCCAGTCAATAAAACCACTATTGGAAACTGGTCTTATTGAATTTATGCAAAAAAATGTATTGCCATGATTTATTAAGCATTGCCAAATTTCAGAGGAATTATATAAGGAGAAAAATATACTGACCTGCTTTAAAATCTTCTGATTTTTCTTGTTAGTCCTTTCTATGGATTCTTCAGAGTAATATAACTGTCTTCAATTGACAAGGAGAAATTCAAAATGTGTCTATATTAAAATAGACAATTATAGCTGTCCTAGTAGTAGGGTTTCCCCTACTTGACTTGTCCTTAAAATTTCATATGGTCTCTGGGAGGGGTTACATGCCCTCTGAGAAAGGACTAAGGGATTTTTATTGCTTTATAGGGTTTCACATGTCACAGGACCTCACAAGGTCTGTGATTCCTATAACAAAGGGCTAGTACTCACCACTTCCCTCTGTTCCAAACAGGCCTTCCTCAGTTTCCTAAAGTTGAGGTTTGTGCCACACCTGACATGGGTAAGGCCACACAGGCCTGCAAGACAGTATACAGGCTGTCAACTGTCTTTCAATAGAGACTAAAACCAGAAGGGTATTTTTCTTCCATTTGAGCACTTGACCTTTTGGCAACTGCATTCAAATCTGTAAAGTTAATGCAATATTATTAACACACTGAAGTATAATATTAGCACTGTGGCCACCTTAGGTAGCTAAATCTTCTGCTACCACATGATAGAGCTATACAAATATCTTAGGAAGATGACTAAGGTCTATTCTTGACCTTCTAACTAAAGCAAAATTGTCTTGGTCTTTCTGGAGTCATGTCCATGAAGATGCAGGCATCATCTAAGTCTATTATACAGTTTTCTGCAGGCCCCTGTCAGGGCTGTGCATGGTGGCCAGTTCTTTCTAGCCACAAACACGGCCTGTCTAATTTCTTAAAATTTATTCTGGCAGTGGGAAAAAGTTGTCTTGCTGTAACAGGCACCTTAACCCCTACATAACTGGGCTTGGAAATCTGCCTAGAAAGCCGTAATTTATAAGTTTAACATGTGGCCTTAGATCCTTCCAACCCAACAGGGTCTCTGCCATCCCTCAGTCAGACTCTTCCTTTCTTGGAGAATCTCAAAGTCCTGAAGGCTCCCCGTTTCAGGGAGAGTGCCTTTCCTCTGCTCTTTGACTTTAAGCTGCCAGTCCAAAACAGCCAGAGTTGCAATTAGAAACAGCTTTGCATATTGCAAAGCACTTCTGTGGCAGTGGCTTGGGTATTAGGCCCCTTGTTTTCCCACCAGTCCCTTTTGTGGCAGAGCAGCGACCAGGCCTCTCCTAAGAGAGTGCACTGGAAAGGGATTTCAGCCCCTCCTCTTGCCAGCAGCAACAGGTACTGAACCTTTTCAGTACATTTGCAAACAGGGGGCTTTCACTAGCTCTGTCTGCTGCTTTTACAGATTCTAGGCTTGCTGCTCTCTTCCTGGGGCTGCCAGAAGGTCAGTAGCAGTCACTGGCTTCTGGTTTAACTATTGTAGCCAGCAAGCCAAAGGCCTAAGTCTTATATTGCTTGTTGTAAAATGCTCATTATACACTTGGCAGCAGCGGGGCAGTTCTAGTATCAGATAAATGTCTGCTGTCCCCAGCTTTTTTTCGCTGCTGTGGTTTCTTCCAGGGTTACAGCAGGCAGTTCAGGCATCCATCCCCCTTCTTTCACTTGGCTCTTGGGAGGCTGAGTCTGCCTAGCTACCAGTTTTAAATCACCAGGGCAGCTTGATTAATTATGCTTGCAGAAAACTTGTGACCTTTGAATCTAGTGAAGTTCTGATAAGACACCTGGACCAGACCCCTACGCCTGCAGAATGGTTTGGAGCCAGTAAAAATCAACAAAAACTTATCTCTCTCTGCTTCATGATTAACAGCCGACATCCTCCCTCTCGTCTTTTCTGCATTAACCACTTACTCTGTCCTGAAACAAGGCAAATGGTCTGAGATCCAGTATATTTAGGCTTTTTACATTTAAGGATACTTCTTTCTTTCTGTAACCGTTGTTTTCCTTTATAAATTTTTTCTATTTATTATAAGCCCCTAGAGTATCTTAAACCTTCCTTCTTTAATACTCTTGATTTCTCCGACCATTCCTGTTCCCCAGTCGAGTTGCTTGTCTCCCTTTCCTATTGTGAGTCAGAGGAAGACAATTTCTACAGAAGGGAGAAATAGAAACAGTGGGCGTTTCAGAGAAAACTACTGACTACCGCTGTAGTAGTGCTCTCTTTTGAAGCCTGAGGTCCAACCTGTGGAGAAAAATGACTCTTAGCCTGGA
The DNA here is from genome assembly GCA_011751065.1 of Lasiurus cinereus. Lineage (NCBI taxonomy): Eukaryota > Metazoa > Chordata > Mammalia > Chiroptera > Vespertilionidae > Lasiurus > Lasiurus cinereus. The sequence goes on along the minus strand of JAAGEH010002531.1, from coordinate 49,785,341 downwards.
AAGATAAGGATGTGTAGGGAGATTTCTTTCAAACTGAAACACTGGATAGCTTCCTGAAAGAAAAGATCTTTAATCCACTTACAAATGCTATTGGAATCTAAATGAGGGAGGAAGGGAAAGACCAGGTTATGTCCTCTATGAGGATCTTAATAACTGAAAATAGTAAGTTAAACAAAACATATAATTACGAAGACAATAGGCCTCAAAAGAAACATGTAAATAAAATAAAATAAAATAAAATAAAATAAACACTTTAATAACTTCAGCCTTAGTTCAGCCTTAATTGGCTCACATTGGACTATGATGTCACAGGCAGGGACAGGGTCTGTAAATCTCTTTGCCCTGCAGAGCTGTAAGCCCTGTCCCTGGAAGTCTCCAACCACCAAAAGAGATAAGAAAGCCATAAATAAAAGTTTTTCATTCTTTGAAATGTCACAAATTTATGCCTTTGAGTTAACTCTAGGACTTTAAAATTTAATATAGAAAATTCACAAATCAGAACAAACTGAAACTCTTACTTATACAAAATTAGAGAGGAATTTTTATTAGCTAAATGGGCCGATTCCCTCTCTGACAGAGAGCAAAAGACTCAGAAAAAGAATTCCAGCAGCTTCTAAAAACTTTTGCACTCTGTCACAGCAGGTCCACCCCATCTTTAAACAAATTAAACAATCGAAAGGGATAACAAATACTCTCCTGTGTACAGCCAGAAGGCACAAAGTAGCTTCTGTCTCACACAGACCAGTTAATGAGCAGATAATTATTCTAAGACAGACAAGCATCCATACTCGCACACTCTCAGTAGATTAAGCCCAGATTGGAGCTGAGCAGATAAATGAAACAATACCCATCCCGCCAAACGGGCTTAGGGCATTCCTGGCATGCATGCCCTAGAATAAAATTCTTGACTAACATCTTGATAAGAACCTACCAGAAGAGTTAAGACTGTATCCAGTCCTTCTTCTCGGTACCAAATTGGCTAGTCTTACACACAAACAGCAGAGTGAAGTCATAATTCCTTAAATCTGAACTCACTCACCTCTAGAGTCCCACATTGATATTCTAGCTAGTCTAAGTTTTTACTTCTACCAGATATTTGCCCAGTTTAAACCGTCTACCTGACACCTGACTCCTGATTAATTACCTGAGGAAGCTACAGCTTCTGGGGAGGTGATCAAGCTCTCCCTTCCATTCTCTGGAGTGGGCCAAACTGATGGGGCCGCTACCTTACAGATTCTGTGAACAGGTGCAGAAGTGTCTGTCCACTCTCTCCAGATGCTGGCCTGGTCCTGGGCTGAGGCCTGGAATCCCCTGGTTCAATTCTGCTAAATCAGCAGAGTGGTACCTCCCAGAGGCCTATCCGGCTCCCCCAGGCCCCAAACCCAGTCCACTCACCAGAGGCTAAAAAGCCAAGTATGAGTTGGTTTTTCTGGAATCTCAGGGAACCAAAAATGTTACAGAAAATCGGAATAACCAAATCATGTTCGGAGAGTTTGGCGTTACATTTATTATGCACAGGTCCAGAGGAAAATGTTTCTCAAATTCTGGGCCCCAACATGCAGAAATTTTCCATATTTATATGTTTTTATCTTCTTTGTCTCTCAAATATGGAATGTTTCCCACTCCCTTGCAAGTTCTCTATGTGCTGATGCCTTGAGACCTCAACCAAAGGCCTGGCCTGGTGCCAGCACTGATAATTTTGTCCAGGAAAGGTTTAATGGCCTCTCTGAAGTGAGAATAGTCTCATTTTCCTTTATTATTTAAGCAAGCAAACATTTACAGAAGCCAATAGCAAGGTTAAAATTTCTAATAGCAGTTTTTATATAAGATGGATACTTCACAACAACCACCACACTCATAGTGTAAAGTAGGGCAAAAGTAGGTTTATAATTGTGAGTTTGAGAAACACAATTTATGCTTGAATTATTATTTATTATTTCATGTACAAACAACTATAAACCTACTTTTCCCCACCCTTTATATGGTTTCCACTTCCCTTTATGGAGATGGATTAAGCTCACACTTCAGTGTTTACTGAGTTAAGTGGAACAAATATCTCTTCACCAAATATGGTCTTTAGTTGTAAAAGTATTTTGGAGCTACACAGAGAAACACACACCCTCTTAAGATCTTTGTCCAGATTTATAAGTGAATTGACATCAACAGTTGGTTCATTCTGTTCTTAAAAAAAATGAGTCCAATTGGTTGTCTGGCTCAGCTAAATAAAAAATATGTCAAGTAACATACATCTTTATCACATTTATATTTTATATTAGAGAAAATGCATTCTGGATCATGAAGCCAAGTGGTGACTTTTATATGAATCTTGGCATCCTAAATGCTTCCTTTCCTGGAAACCTTGAAATGTAGGAGGAAATCAAAGTTATGTAAGTGAATTTCCTGGCAGTTTCTATGATATTTATGGATGGAATGACTCCAAAGGGCTATGTCTGACACATTTTAACTTTCCTTTAATCACAAAATAACCAAGTCCATCAATGAATGTTTTTTTAAAGAGAACTATACTATGTTCTAGGACATAGTAAGCATAGTATTAGGCATTCACTCCTGCCTCAGTTGGCTTGGAGCCAATCTCCACCCTCATACCGGATACACAGGGCAGAGACCCTGTCTATTTAGTTAGCAATCTGAGCCCATCCCCAGCACAAGGTCAGGCTCCTCAGTAATGGCTAACACTTTAGTTCCTTCTTTCCAATTGTCCCCAACAAAGCCAGGCAAGGTGTCTGTCTGCACCAAGCTGCGTCATGAGGAGAGCCATGCCTACCAATACCTTGGAAGAAAAGGTGAGGTTGCCGGGCAGAAATTGAAGGTATCTCAGAGCCGGCTCAGGGGTCTGTCTACTCACCTTATTAACAAGAGGAAAACGGAGACATTTAGCCTAGAAAGGTGTTGATTTATGGTTTGCACCATCTCAGATAACTTTTTTAGTTCTGTCAGGATAAATGAGAAGAAAATACTACATGTTACAACATTGTTTCTTTTTCTTTTTTTTAAGTGCTTGATGTAGTGGAAAGGTGTTGGTTCCCTTGCTAAGAATCAGTGTTAATTAGTGTTACCCTTACATCCTGTTTATGAATACAATCTGTTTGTTTTGGTCCCTCTTTTTCATACATCGCCTCACAGAAAACAAAATAAGTCTACAGGTGTCAATTTCTGTTTTGCCAAGTAGCATTGAACAGGCCACGTTACTAGCAGAGGCTCATGTTCGTGAACGAATTGCTATCCAATTTTGTTTTATCACTCATTTCTGAACTTGTGAAATGACATATGATTTTACCAGAATCCTGTGTACTGTGCATACAAGGGAACTGCCAACATGAAAACCCAATATGCCCACATGCCTCAGGCTGGCTGTTGGGAAGCAATACAACCTTGTGCTGAACCTCATGCTGTGATATACTGGGATGTCCGCTGAGCTGCATGCCTAGCAAACAAACACATGTCGTCTCTAAACAATAAATAAATCTGAGGTTGACAATATTTTTTAATGAGAAATGTATTTATTTCAACTTTTCCTCTTGTGACATTTACTAAGCTTATTATAAGAAAAAAAATATTTTTTTTAGCAAGGATTCTCAAATTCTGGTTCCTGAACAGCAACATCTGCATCACCTGGGAACATGTGAGAAACTCAGATTATTGGGCCTATCCTGGAACTGCCGAGTCGGCTGAAATTCAGTAGGTTAGACCCAGCCATCTGTATTTTAAATAAGCCCTCTAATGTGATTCTGCTGCCTGTTTAAGTTTGAGAACCTCTGTCCTATACAATTTGGTGGTGCAGTAAATGTAACAGGAAAAAAAGATAATATTTTTTATACTTTAGTATTTTATGTACTTTCTGTATTTTAGGATTATGTATTTAGTATTTTAATACTTTAACATTTCATTTTAATACAACAAATTAGTGGACTACTAGGACAGCATTTTTAAGGTCATGCATATTAAGATGAGTTTTATTATAAAAATAGATCCAATAAAATACCTATAAATAAAATACTTAGACATATTAATCTGGATAAATTTTTTACAGGATGATGCTCCAACCAACTCAGCCACATCGGCCGGACCATGAGGTATTTTTAAGTTAAAACAATTTTTAAAGGCATTTTAGATTAGCCTATTTTATTTAATAAAATATATAAGCATGTCTGTTATTTTGTATGGACACATTGTATACATGACTAATATATGATTAATAATTTCAATGCTTGGCCTATGCCAAAATTTTATAAAATTTTTCTATTATTAACTTATTTCTTACTGTTATAATTTTCTTTTTAAATAACTTTTGATCCTTCCTCATAATGACATTATGAATGTGGTTGTTGACAAAGAAGTCCTGTACACCAAAAGGTGCAGGTTTGATCACCAGCCAGGGGGGCATATGTAAAGACAACTGATCGATTGATGCTTCTCTCTCACATTGATATATATATATCTTCTCTCCTCTCTCCTAATCTCCCTAAAATCAATAAGCATACCCTCAGATGAGGATTAAAAAAAATACACTCATCTATAGCAACCTGAAGAAGTAGGAGAGCGCTGTAGTACACAGAAGAATATGTATAGGGAACGATTTAAGGCAGGTGGTCCATGCACGGAGAGTCTCATTTCCCTTTAGTGGACTAAAACCCTATAGTAAAGTAAAAGAAGCCAATATTTTGTTCATCAGTTTATTTTGTTCATTAGATTCCACATCGTAGTGTGATCATGTGATACTTATCTTTCTTTGACTGGCTTATTTCACTTAGCGTAATACTCTCTTGGTCCATCAATGCCTTTGTCCATTTTAAAAATCAGGTTATTAGATATTTTTGCTTTTGAGTTGTAGGAGTTATTTACAGATTCTGGATATTTAAGCCTTATCAGATATATGATTTGCAAATATTTTCTTCCAATTCATATGCTGCCTTTTCACTCTGTTGATTGTATCTTTTGATGAGCAAAAGTTCTTAAGTTTGATGTGGTCTCATTTATCTATTTTAGTTTTTGTTGCTGTTAGTGTCATAGCTAATAAATTATAGCCAGGTCCAAAGTCATGAAGCTATTCTGTTATGTTTTCTGCTAATTACTCATGTAGTTTTAACTTTAAATTGTCATGCTCAGTAACTTTTATTTTTATATTTGTCAGGAGTGTAATTTTAACCACAATTTGTAACACTGTGGATGAAATTAAAGAAAACATTTATTTGATACAGTAGTCTGAAGAAAGTTCTAAAATTTGACCATTGTTGAGAAACATTATAACCTCACTGAACTATTTGGATTTTTTTAATAATAAAGGCATAATCCCTTTTTAAAACATTCCATCTATTGAAAATACCTTTTCAAATTAGTAATAAACTTTGAGATACTGTGTTTCAAACAAGGAATATTTAAAAATATTTTTAATGAAAACATAAGACATCTATTTATAAAATGCCTGGCTTTGAGATTTTTTTTTTCCTGTTTATTCTGGCCAAGTTACAATTACTAAAATTTCATATTGGGAACGTGGGGCAATGGAAAAGATACTATCGGTGATTTTAGAACCAGCAATTTCCTAAGGAAAGGACTGGCTATTTGGCAATGAAGAGATGACATTTCAGAGTTTAACATTTGTCTGTAATTCCAGAAAAAACAACAAAAAAAGAATAACAAACCACCGATTGGAGAGCTTATGTTTAACAAACGTGGTTTTACACTCTCCAAGCAAAATGTAGGTTCCCAGATCCAAAGAATTGGTTTATGAAAAGCTCTTTTCAGGATGAAACACAACCTAAGTAATTGCATGGAGGGCGTAATGGGATGAGACTGCAGTGATTTTCTACGAAACATGCCTACAATAAATGGCTGGACGTACTCTCCCCCCCCTAAAAACATGGATGTCAAAGAAACACTCTTATTTTTTGCTCTAAGATAGTCTCTCCTCTTAAAATAACAAATGTTGCAAAAAGAAAGCTTAGGAGGATGATTTAAACCTGTGGACGGTGAGCAATAGGCAGCCTGAACAACACTTAGTAATATTTTAATAACACAAGGTAAATAACTCCTAGTGGATTTTAATATATATATATTAAAATATATATATATATATTTTAGGAGGGAGAGGGAGGAAGGAACACTGATACTGTTCTTATCCACATTTCTAGCAGTGTGTGTGTGTGTGTGTGTGTGTGTGTGTGTGTGTGTGTAAATGTTTCTTCATTGGTTTGCTTTTAGTCAGCCTCCAGAGTCTTGCTGTAGACAGTGTTGTCATTTTATACTTGTTTCTTTGGGGGTAGAATTCACTGACCTCTTCCCATCCTTATAGCTGGAAGCCCTGCCTCCATTATCTTTTAAACACTTGTTATACTGCTCCTTTCTACCTTACTAGGTAAGATGTGTTTCCCATTAAATTTGGGACTTTATTTTTTTTTTAATGCAAACATTAAAAAAGTGTTTTACATGGAATATTTCAGGTTAGTTGAACTGTCTTGGTCTCCTTAACAGAATGACACATAAATGTGATATCGAAGCATTGAAGGGTATGCATTTCCCCTTAAGTGCTGCTCTAATTGTATCCCTCCTGTTTTACTACATGGCATTTCTGTTTTCCTTCAGAGTAAGCATAGTCTAATAGCCATTGAGAGTTTTCTCACTGCTTAGAAAGGGTTCCTATGTTTTCTTTCTGAGTTATCTTCTTGTTTTTTTCTATTTCTACCTTAATCACATGCTGAAGTATGTGTTCAAATTTTGAAATATTTCATATGCACTTTAGAATAAAGGATTATTCTTCAAAGTTAATCTTCTACATATGTTCACATCATTGAACTTGTCAGTTGTGCTATTTAAATTAAGGTTATCCTTCCTGATTATAATTCGCTTGTTTGCTCTAAAAGAAGGGATGAGTGAAAACATCCACTGTGACTTCTCCTAATGTTTTTATCAGTTTTTGTTATATCTACTATAAGGAAATGCTATTAAGTACACATGAGTAAATGGGACAGTTGCTGATTTTGTAGCAATCACCTTTAATTCTGGTCTTGCATGTTGTATTAAAGCCCATTTTATGCCTAGACCAGTTTGGCTCAGTGGATAGAGCGTTAGCCTGCGGACTGAAAGGTCCCAGGTTCGATTCCAGTCGGGGACATGTACCTTGCTTGCGGGCAAATCTCCAGCGTGGGGTGTGCAGGAGGCGGCTGATCGAAGTCTCTCTCTCATCGATGTTTCTGACTTTCTATCCCTCTCCCTTCCTCTCTGTGAAAAATCAATAAAATATATTAAAAAAAAAAAGCCCATTTTATGTGCTGTGTAGTATAGCTACATCATTTTGAAGGTTAAAATTTGCCCAGTATATTCTCATGAGTTTTCTATTAGTCTGTTCATTATTATTTTTTTCTTTCCTACAACCTTTTTGATTTTTTCTCATTCCATCTACTCACTACTTACTGTTTTTAATTTGCATATTTCATATGTATTCTTTTTCTACTAAAATAATTATATATCTATACATTTGCAATTCCGTATGTATTCTTGTAGTGTTTATCCCAGCTTGTATCATAGTTAACATGATCTAAAGTAATCAGCGTTAGTCTCCTTCTGGATAATACCAGGGCTTTAGATCATTCTAAATGCTCCTAATTTATATGCTACTATATCCACCCATGACCATGCATCTCCCTAGAATCCAGGACTCTAAATGTTGTGTTCTGTCTTATTCTGAAGAATTGTGAAGCATATGTGGGATTTGTTCTTACTTCTTTGCAACAGTGGCAGCAATTGGAATAGGAACCATGAGCTTTAAAAAGGAATGAGGAGAAACCTATTGTGATCTTCCTATTGGTAGCACTCACACCCAATAAAAAACAGTATTACTCTGTTTAATGTTGATTGTTTATTAACTTGCTTTTCCCATTGGTTTCTTCCATTTTCCTCCTGGTCTCTCTTTACTCTCTCTGATGGGCACTCTCTCTGCTCTTGATTTTTTAAAAAATGATACAGCTTTATATAAATGGGGTTCTACATAATAAACAAGATTTGAAACTTGTTTAAAAGTACTTGTTACCTGGTACAGACACTGCTTCTGTAATTATGATGATGATGACAATACTTTTAATTTTTATATTCTTTCTGAAGTGTTCCACCTGGAAATTATTTCGGGTTAGCTGAATTGTCTGGGTCTCCTTAACAGAAAGACACATAAATGTGATATTGAAATGCACCTTTAAAGTAAATGGAGACTCAATTTCCAACTTACTGTCCCCCCGTCTCCTGCCCAGCCTTTACTGTTGATTACCGTTCTCATCTACATCTGAAGATGTCCTCTGTTTCTGTCTCCTGGGTGCTTCCAGCTCCTGAATTCATCTTTCAAATGTCTCATTAAAAAAAAAAAATCACAATTTGAGGCATTGATTCTAAATACCAAAGACTTTCCCCCGGTCCAGCTGCCACTAAAAGCATGTGTCCAGCTGTTAAAACAGTGCTTCTAAATGCCAGTCAAGGCATGCTGAGCAAAGTACATGGTATCTTTCTGGGACTCATAATGACAAGTTAAAGCAGCTATTGACAGTCAGCAACGATGGAGGGTGAGACAGAGTTTTACATGCAAATGGGAAAGCTGCTTAGAAAAACAAGTTGTGCTTCTGAGCCAGCTTTTGAAATCAATACACAAAATAGAAACGTAGAATCCAAAGAAGTCTTTGGAATATTACTTTCAAATCTGTAAATTTTTACCAAAACAAGAAGAGAGAAAAGCTGTGCACATTTTGCTATTAAGTCAAGCCTCAACGGTTATAGTATGAGCTGGTTTGGAAAGTATGATCTGAAATTGGAGATCTGATCACCTTTACCTATTGTTCTTCCTATTTTCCTCACTCCTACTTATACATGTTAAACCCCCCTCTTACCAAAATTACTGTTTCTGTTAATTGAATCTGGTTACTGAAAATGGAGAGTGTCATATCTTGTTTATTCAAAACTTGATCCACATCTTTGTGGCCAGGAAGTTAGGTATATTTTTAAAAGCCTCTGGTGTCCTCAGAAATTAATAATAATAATAATAATAATAATAATAAATAAACAATGACAGACATATATCTAATGCTTACTCTGTATGAGGCACAGTATTAAGTGTTTATTTTTCATTTTTAAATATGTTTTTATTGATTTTAGAGAGAGGGAGAAAGAGATAGAAATATCAATGATGAGAGAGAATCATTGATCAGCTTTCTCCTATATGCCCCTCCTGGGATTGAGTCACCAACCTAAGCATGTGCCCTGACTGAAAACTGAACCAATGACTTCCTAGTTCATAGGCCGAAGTTCAACCATTGCGCCACACTGGCTGGGCAAGTATTTTACATATATTAATTTATTTCATACTTAACACAAGTCTATATTACTGATGAGAAAGCCAGGTTACAGGGCGGTTTTGTTTTTTGCCTGTAGGTGAGTAGGAGATCCAGGATTGAAGACAGATGATCTGGATCTCAGAGTTCAGGCCCTAACCCTCCATTTCACATTGCCTAACGAATTCTTTTATTTAGTTATTTACTTTTTTTATGGGAGGTACCAGAGTGTATCCTTCACTGAGAATCTGACTGTGTGAAAAAGTCCTCCACCCTAAATTAGGCTCTCACTGCTCCATTCCACACTGCTGCGAGTTCCCCTTGTCCACACCTATTTTCTCAGTCTCTGAATCCCAGAAGTACTTTCTGCTTTTTATAATTATTGGTGGGATAGAATCTATGTGAACCATCTGTATTTTGTTTAACTGTATCATGGATCTGTTTTATCTTCCTAGTTAGCGCATAGCATATGGAAGCTAGAGACTGTGTCCTACATTTTTATATTGTCACCAATCCCTAGCACAATCCTATGGCCTAGGAACTATTGATGTAATATATTGGCAGGTAAATGAGTGAGTAGTAATTGAACAACAAGGATGGAAAGATTGTCTGAATATCTAGGAGAGAAGAGTTTAGCTTAAAAAGGAGGTAGGGATGGAAAAAGAAAAGGAAAGAAAAAAGAAAGAAACTACCAGCTTTCAAGTGTAAGCATTTCAGACTAGGAAAAAGGTAGGATGAGTTAACTTGACAATCAGATCTCTTTCTAGTTGAGGGAGAGATAAGCGGGACCTGGATGCTCCTCTGTGACTGTCTTTTCTCTTGGGCAGATGCTGTATCCTCATCTCCCCATCTCTGCGGTAAAGTCATGTTTTCTATACGCGGGAAGGCCAGCCTGACGGTGCTCTGCTGTCAGCCAGAGTCACCATGAAGAGGAGGAGAAGGATCTGTAAGGGGATGGCTATATTCTAAGGTCAGGACCACAGATCGAAACTGCTTGGAAACAGCAGCAAATTAGGCATTTGCTGAGCTGTACCATCAACCCCCTTTGTTCCAAGAACATTCCTCCATAGGACTTGAAGTTATCTGGCAGAGTGGGTATCTTGGCAATATTAGCAGACAGGAGAATTTATTATGTTATATTGGTATTTTTATCGTTGTACCAGATTAGATAAAGTGGAAGCTTGTTTTAATGAAAAAGATGAAAAATTTGAAAACACCTGAATGGTTCAAGCCAGGCTTGGATGAATGATGGAACATTTTGTCAAATATAAAATTATCAGATTTTACAGAGAGTACATAAGATTTTAATTTGATGCACATTTTTGTGCCATTAACTTTAACAATACATTTTAAATCCAATTGAAAGAAACATTTTTTTTGCTTTAATCTAATATTATCCTGCAAGTCACATTTATAGGCAGTATGGAAAAAATTTGCTTTCCCCAATGATGTTGTGTGTTTCTCTCTCCAGACTTCCAGTTCAATTTCATTAGATTACTCTCTAAGCTATTTCTGAAGTAAGCAATTTTAAGCAAGTCTCCCTCCCATCCCAATTTTCTGGAAGACTGCTGTTCCAAGATAACCACAATTACTTCACTAATTTCCTTCATAGACTAATTAGGATTGTTATCAGATTAATCTGAAATTACCTGGAAAGAGTTCTTAGGATAGTTTTAACAAGCATGAGCTTTTGCCAAAGTAAAATGTTGCTTTGAATTATTTTTAACTTGTCTATCATGTAAAGGTTCTAGCTGCAACTCCTACATAGTTGTTTATAATTGCCCACAGACCTAACAGCAAGTTGTTTTTTATGAAACATTTCATGAACATCTTTCTTTAAAGCCAGCTCACTGCATCCCTCACCAGTGAACATGTGTGTTCTCACCTGTTTGGCAGATCTATATCCACTTGAATATAGATGCCTGAGACTGTCATTGATGGGCTTTAAGGTCATTTGCATAATTCCTCTTTTCTTTCATGCACACTGAATAATTTTTGATTATCTATAGGCTTTCTAAATAAATAGATTTTCAAAGAGAATGCACTTATTTATGAGTAACTCTGGATATTGTGGTCCACTCTTTTTCATTGACACTTTGGTGGATGCAGAGGTCTTTTGTGAGTTTGCTTAATATGAGAGAATGGTGTTAGTCCTTTAGAAAATGATGAACTCTTGGTACAGTGACAAAACAATGATTTTAGACTTTAGAAACTGGATTGTATCAAGGAAATGGTGATATCTCCCTAAAGGAGCAGCTCATTTCACCAGTTGGCTCTGTAAATGCTACATAGTTACAGTTGGCTGGCCATGTGATTGTGAAGGGCTGGCTTCCTTAGCACATCTACAGTGGCTTCATTGACTCTCTCTCTCCCTAGCCTGTCAGAGGAGGGTCTCCTTGTTTGGCGACTCCCTTCCTGGGTAACGCTGAGTAGAACTCAGTCTTGATCCAGCTTCATGGAATGTTCTGCCATTCCACACATGGTTTAACTTGACTTTTGCCTCTGTCTGATCTCATTTCAGAGATGAGATGTATGCTACACATTAACCCTGAACTTATCTGCAAAGTTTTACCAAATATGACTTTAGTAGTTTATGTAATATCACCAAATACAGATGTGAATGACCCAAGTATTTTTATATACAGAATGACACATGTAAAGTTACTACTTCAGGAAACATCACTCATTGGTCGCACATCATGCCTACAAAGACATCTTTTCTTCATGAAGACTCACAAATGAATTCCTTCCCTTCTATTTCTACCAATATCTGCATAGAGGTTTTCATTGGCTCATGGACTTGCATCAGGTTATTCCTTAAATGCATTTTATATAGTCATAGAACTTTGGCCTGGGAACCAGAAGACACAGACCATAAATAAGAGTGAACATGAACAAGTCAGTCACCTACCTGGACCTTAGTTTTTTTAAATAGAAAATCATGGAAGTAGACTAGAATACTTGCAGAGCTTTGCTGCACTAAAGGGGAGTTGCTTTGTCAGTTCTCCTATCCTCACATCTATCCTAAAGAGTCCAATGGTTTTTTACTTTATATGGAAGAAACTTTAGGATCCTAGGCCTTTATATTTTGGGCAAAATATTTTGATCTCATTTTACTGATGATTTTACACACATGCTTTACATGATGGCTCTTCCCTCTTTGCTCCTGCTGCTCTTTCTACCTCTTGCCTTCTCTGTGCTTAACTGGGTCTCAGTCCTCCATCAACCTCTGAATTGGGCTCTGTAACAGTAACACCCTTCTCCATCATTTTTCCAGGATCCACAGTGATTTTTCTTCCTTGAGTTCCCAATGGGCCTATATATGTGTCCTGGGAAACCTTGTCTTCTGCAAAATCATGCACTAAAAGTACTAGAAGTCATGGGGAAAACAGATTCAGTGCAGATCACGCAAAACCATGCGACCACAGCACTAATGAAAACAAAAATAATCATAATCTTAGCTATTGTAAATAGTACTGCTATGAACATATTCTTTTGAATTAGTGTCATGGGTTTCTTTGGATATGACCCCAGAAGTGGGGTCACTGGGTTAGAAAGCAGTTCTGTTTTTAATTTTTTTTGAGTAAACGCCATACTGTTTTCCACAGTGGCTGCACCAATCTGCATTCCCACCAACATTGCACAAGGGAGGAGAATTGGGGGGCTGGATGAAATAATGTGAAGGGCTTAAGCAATGCTCCCCCCACCAAATATATATGACATATAGACAAAGACAACAGTGTGGTGATAGCCAGAGGGAAAGGGGGTAGGGATAGGTGAAAGTGGGTAAAGGGGAGGGGCAAATGGGGACTTTGCTTTGGGTGATGGACACACATTACACTGTGCAGACGATGTTTTGTTGAGTTGTGCACTTGAAATCTTTATGGTTTTGTGAACCAATATCACCTCAATAAATTCCAATTTAAAAAGAATAATCCTAATATTAGTTTTAGTAGAGTTTCAAAAGACCAGTTAAATTCCTAAAAAATGAAAAATACTACAGTAAATGTAGGATTTTACCAAACAAATATTTTAATAACAGGAGAATGCAGGTAGATATAAGGTGAGAGAGAGGCTACTAAGGAAGGGAGATCAGAGCAATATGTACACTGATCTGGGAAAACCTGGAATAGCCCTTCTAAGGCACATGACCTAATGGGTAAATGCACAGTGACTTGCTATCTGCAGCAGTAGCAGTATGTGAGTTTATCTGCTAATACTTGATCACATATTATTAATGAGCTAAAAACAATCATGTGTAAACTAATGTAACTTCCATATTTATTCTGAGATCATTAATTTACTGATCCTGTATAAGCTATTTTGTACTATGGTAACAGACATTGTACTAACACAGATTATGCTCTCCTTCTTCCTCTTCCTCTCCCTCCTCCTTCTCCTCTCCTCCTCCTCCTCCTTCTTTCTCCTCCTTTTTTCTCCTCCTCCTCCTCCTCCTCCTTCTTCAGCAGCAGATATTTTAATGATTTTATTTATTTCATTTTTTGTTTTGTTTATAATCCTATCTAATAAAAGAGTAATATGCAAATTAACCACCACTACATTATACCCACAAGCCATGCCCAACAGCCAGGCCCACCCAATCAGGAGTGAGTATGCAAATTAACCCAACTAAGATGGCTACAGCCATGGAGAGAGCAAGAGGGAGGGTTGTATTTCCCCAGAGATGGAGGAAGCCAAGCTTTCCACACATCCTGGCAGGCCCAGGCCTCCACTCCAGGCTACAAAGTTTCCATTATAGTAGATGACTAAATCCCAACAAAAATGGCGGCAGCCATGGAGCTGGAGAGAGCAGGAGGCTAGCGTTGCTCCTGGCAATGGCGGAAGCCAAACTTTCCGCACACCCTCACTGGCCCAGGTCTCCACTCAAGGCTACAAAGTTTCAATTATAGAATATAAATAAATCCCAACAGAAATGGCTGCCTCCATGGAGTGAGCAGGAGGCTTGGCTCTGCTCCAGGCTACAAAGTTTCAATTGTAAAAGATAAATAAATCCCAGATACCAGGGCCTCCACTTGGGTTGCTGGGGGCCATGGCCAGCCTGCAAACCACCACAGGCCTCTTGCCTAGGCTTCCCCATGCCCCAAGAAAACCCCCACCCTGATCTGAGACACCTTTCAGGGCAAACCAGCTGGCCCCCACCCATGCACTAGGCCTCTATCCTATTTAATAAAAGAGTAATATGTAGATTGACCATCACTTCAACATACAAGATGGCTGCCCCTATGTGGTCAAAGATCCTGCCATCATGTGGACACAAGATAGCTGCCACAAAATAGCCAGCAGGGGAGGGCAGTTGGGAGGACCAGGCCTGAAAGGGAGGGTAGTTGGGGGCAATCAAGCCTTCAGGGGAGGGCGGTTGGGGGTGACCAGGCCAGCAGAGGAGAGCAGTTGGGGGTGACCAGGCCTGCAGGGGAGGGCAGTTAGGGGCAAACAGGCAGACAGGGGAGCAGTTAGGCACCAATCAGGCTGGCAGGGGAGTGATTAGGCGGTGATCAAGCTGTTAGGCAGAAGCAATTAAGGGCAATCAGGAAGGCAGGCAGACTAGCAGTTGGAAGCCAGCAGTCCTGGATTGTGAGAGGGATGTCCGACTGTCCTTTGGGCCTAAAAGGACAGTTGGATGTCCTTTGAGGAGTCCCAGATTGGAGAGAGTGCAGGCTAGGCTGAGCGACACCCCTTTCCCCCCCTCCCTGCCCCCTCACCTCCCTTCCCCCCCTCCCCCCATGCACAAATTTCGTAATAACAACAAAAAAGGGCTAAGGCATATGAAGAATTCCCCTTGGTAGTCAGCTTGCTAATTTGTCTTCTTTACAAATCATTTCTGAAAACAAGTACTTTCAGAATGGGAATCTCTTTAATCTCTTGTAGTAAGCCCTTTGAAGAGTAAGGGCACTGAGAACTCTTTAATTCCCTGATGGTATTCCCTAATTTTGACCTAGAGGGTGCTTAATATGTGCTTAATTAATGATGATTGCCCCAAACACACACACAAGTCTAATTAGGAGTAAGTACTATTTAGCGCAGTTACGTTTACACCATCATTCTAAATATTTCTCTTACCAGTCAGGGATAAAATTATGCAAATGATGAGTAAGCTTCGCATTCAGTAAATCATGGAAGAAAAAAACTACATATTATCTCTTGCTGAGTTCCTTGTTCTGGTAAGACAGGAGAAGTGGCTCCTGAGGGAAATCTCCATAGCACCAGCTGCTGTGGACCTGCAAGAAAATTAGCATTTCCATAATTCTACACTAAGAAAATGAAAAGTGTATATGGCAAAGGAGTGAAGTAGCAGCTATTTAGAGTCGTGTCTCTCTCCCACACGTGTGCGGGATCCAGCACGCTGGCTGGGCCTCACGAGCATATGGCGTTTGTGTGGGTAACTTCAATGAATGCGTGTCAGTGTCATCATGCACTTGCAGGCGTGGTAAAATCCTATGCTGACAGGTTCTGTGTGCTGCTAGTGAATATGGTGCTAAAACTGTATCACTCTGAAAATAACTCAAGTAAGAAAATATGATTCCTGTCTCCATACTCTGAGAGAATGTTGACAAAGTGGTCCCTTAGGGTCTCTCATAAACTTTGTGTAAATCAGTATCTTTTAAGTTGAGAAAAAGAATAAGTTGTTGAAGAAGAAGGGGAAGAAGAAGAAAACAGTACACACAAAACACATACTTTTAGAATCTGGGGAGTTTTCAGTGTCCCTCACATCTCACTTCAGCCAAAGAGAGTTTGATGTCAGGGCAGGTGAAATTATTAGCTTGTTCCTAGAGAAAGGAATATTGCTATAAGAAACTTAAAAATTATGCTTTAGGGCTGTCAAGGAAGCTCTTTTCATGAGAAGGGATACTCATAAAAGGTGACACATTCTTTTTTTAAAGTGGGTAAAAAGAAGCAATTGAAGAGAAGTACATTTCTGGGAATACTTTGGGTTATATAGCATGGAACCTCACAGTTCCAAATATGGACTTGGTTTTACTGTGGCAATTAGCTTCCAGCAGGCAACATCTGTCATCTGTGAGGCGTGACTAAAAATGTGATATCAATGACAAGTGCACTTAGAATTGCAGTCCATGCCTGAGAGCTTGAGGTCTCGGTAGTTATCAGTGTTACTAGCTGGTTCTCAGAAGAATGAATTTTAAAACCTACTAATCCTATGGTCCTCTTATTAGGCTATTTTCCCCTTGTGCTTTATAAATTTTAGGCAGTATTATCTCTTTAGATTGTGAAGAATATGACAAGGACTTGTTGCTGTTTGATTCAATGTTCACTGAGCATCAGAAATCACTTGGGCAGACTTAGAAAATACTGAGATACAGTCCTTACCCTTAAAGATTCTGAAACAATTGATTTCTAAGCTTTTGAAATTCTAAGGTGCAGCTGGGATCAAGGACAATCTGATATCAGCCACGCTTGTGAAGGTAATATATTAAAAGGACAGTGCCTGTTATGAATAGTTATTCAGTTAATGGTAGTGATGATTAGGAGCAGGAGGAAGGAAAGAAGGAAAAGGAGGAGGAGGAGGAGGAGGAAGAGGAGGAGGAAAAGGAGGAGGAGGAGGAAGTACTATTCTGGCTGACAATATCTTGAGTCACAAATTCCTTATAGGCAAGAATGACATTACCATTGTTTTCTGTCAGCTTATTCTTAAAAACTGAATTCCCTTGTTCATCCAGGTGATAAATAGATTCACCTGTACTTCTTGGATTTTAAGTTTCTGCTCATTCTAAGGTACCTGATCAAATTGATAGTAGCTCTTTTTTTTGATAGAGAGGGGGATCATGGGTGAAAGAAACAAATTTGCACCTCACTACAAATCACATTCTATTTCAGAAATAGTAACAGTAACACATGATGAAAGAGTTTGGTAAAAACCAGAAAATAGCCCGTGACTTTCCCTTCCTATTCAAGTTGAAGGATCATCACCCAGTAACATTAGCCTAATTAATGATGGTAGTCCACAGGAAAATATTGATCTTTATAAGCAACACTAGTGACCTGGTGCACAAAAGTCATGCACTTTAAAAGGTAATTAATTAGAGGAAATATTCTAATATTTCTATTTGCTCTTTCTCTGTAAAAGAAATGTCAGAGATGAAAAAAATTAGTAAAATGTATATGAAAATCTTCCTTCTGTCAGAGTCTGGGGCATGCCACGGAAACCAGAGTCAAGTCCCTGCCCACCCATGAGTGCCTTGAAATTGTGCGAGACCAGACATGGCCAGCCCCACCCCCATTGAGCTAGATCCAGACCCGGCTGGCCGTGCTCCCATCAAGCTCTGCCAGGTGGGGGGCGCAACCTCAGGTTACCTAGCCTGGCACTGGGGTGAGGGGCATGGCAGAGATCCTCTGTTAAGCCCCACCAGGTGGAGGGTGCAGCCTCAGGTCCCCTGCCCTGGCCCAGCACCAAGCAGCCTCATGTCCCTGCTGATTGCTCCTTAAGGCTCATTACAGGAACTTGGCCTCCTCTGTGGGCACAGCCATCTTGTGTTACAGGATACCAGCCTCTTCTATGGGCACAACCTTCTTGTGTTATGGAATTCCTGCCTATGCTGTGGGCATAGCCATTTTTGTTATGGCATGATGGTCAACTTGCATATTCCCTCCTTATTAGGTAGGATAATGAAATCAACAAATTCAAGGAAAAATAAATTTCCTCACTCTCTATGCATTTTAATAGAATCCAAATGAGTGGTCTTTAAGAAGCACCTTTTGCCAACTTCAAATATAGTGTATTGCTGATAGTGCTGCTATATGTCATCAAAATGCTGTTTGGTCAGCCACCTTAATCACCTGGGTGGGGAAAGCTTCTGAAGACACAAATAAAAAACAAGCAAACTAAACTGTTAAATTGATAAGAAATGTTCTTCAAGTACAACTAATTTATTAAGAAAAAGATGTCACATATTAGCTACAGATTGAATTACTTACTAGCTTATCACATAAAAAAGTTCATTTATTTAATATGAAAACATAAATTACATTTCAAACCTTGAAAGTTCTACTAATTTAGTGATACTTTTGGATCTCTCTTTCCCTCTATTTCTTTTCCTGCCCACCTCTCTCTGCTAACTTTGAAATAATTATGATCTCAACATAATATTAAACTCAGACAGTAACCTTGTATCTGTAAAAGATATCACCTAATAATGATTTTTAATGAACCATTTGATCCTTTTCTTTCCCTAGAGTAATTCATTTTTATAATTGTTCTTGTGTTTCATGTATTATAATATTAGAAAGATGTCCACTACAAGATTTTCTCTTGCTGAACTATACAGGCAAAGTAAAACCATCTGTCTCTTCAGTAGTAGATAACCATCTAATGGTATTATTCTGTCTCTGAGAGCATAAAGAAACCCGAGAAATTCTTAATATTTTCTTTGGAAACACTAATTTTCTATCCATACTCTTACTTATTTGCTATTAAGCAATTTTATTCCTACTGCAAATATAAAATTGGAATATCTAACCAACAGTGTAAGAGTACATGCACTTAAATTTTTGCTGTACTCCACAATCCCTATGTTCTTATATTTGGAAGGCATCCTATCTAATAAAAGAGTAATATGCAAATTGACCATACCTTTGCTACACCCACAAGCCACACCCACTAGCCAACCAGGAGCCAGTATGCAAATTAACCCCAACCAAGATGGCTGTGCTCACGGAGAGAGCAGAAGTGAGGCTTGGATTTCCCTGGAGATGGAGGAAGCCAAACTTTTTGCACACCCTGGCTGGCCCAGTCTTCCACTCAATGCTACAAAGTTTCAATTATAGAAGATAAATAAATTCCAACAAAAATGGTGGTAGCCATGGAGCTAGAGAGAGCAGGAGGCTAGGGTTGCCCCCAGCAATGGAGGAAGCCAAGCTTTCCACAGGTCTAGCCTGCCTTGGCCTCTGCTTAAGGCTACAAAGTTTCAATTGTAGAAGATAAATAAATCCCAGATACCAAGGCCTCCACTTGGGTCCCTGGGGGGAATGGCTGACCTGCAAACCACCAGAGGCCCCTTGCCCAGGCTGCTCCATGCCCCAAGGAAACCCCTACCCTGACCTGGGACACCCTCACAGCAAAGCATCTGGCCCCCACCCATGCCCCAGTCTTCTATCCTATCTAATAAAAGAGTAATATGCAGACTGACCATCATTCCAACACACAAGATGGCTGCCCTCATGTGGTCAAAGATGGTTGCCCCATGTGGACACAAGATGGCCACCACAAGATGACCTGCAAGGGAGGGCAGTTGTGGGCAATCAGGCCAGCAGGGGAGGACAGTTGGGAGGGACCAAGCCTGCAAGGGAGGGCAGTTGGGGCAATCAAGCCTGCAAGGGAGAAGAGTTGGGGAACCAGTCCTGCAGGGAAGGGAAGTTAGGGTCAAACATGCTGGCAGGGGAGTTGTTAGGGGATAATCTGGCTGGCAGGCAGAAGCAGTTAGGAGCAATCAGGAAGGAAGGCAGGCAAGCAGTTGGGAGCCAGCATTTCTAGATTGTGAGAGGGATGTCCGACTGCTCTTTTAGGCCCGATTCTACTGGATGGCAGTCGGACATCCCTTGAGGGGTCGCACCCACCCTGCCTCCTGTGCATGAATTTCGTGCATCAGGCCTCTAGTTCAAATATATGAGGCTTGAACATTTGATGTAAGCTTTTCATTATGTGTATGACAATTGAGGAAAGCAAAAACAGGTTGCAATTTTTTTTTTTTTAGTTAAACTACCTATTGTGAAAGCATTTCTCTCCACCTCCAGCTTTATTAAGGTATAATTGGCATATAATGTGTAAGTTTAAGATGTACAATGTGTTGATTTGATACATTTATATATTGCAAAATGATTCCTGCCATAGTATTAGCTAACATCTCCATCATGTCACATAATTATCATTTCTTTTGTGTGTTGAGAACATTTAAGATCTAGGAGCAATTTCAAGTATATAATACAGTATTATTAACTATAATTGCCATGCTCCATATTAGTTTTCTCCAATTTACTCTTATAACTGGAAATTTGCACCCTTTGACCAACATTTCCCCATTTTCTCTACACCCATTCCCACCCCTAATAACCACTTTTCTACTGTTTCTGCAAGTTAAACTTTTTTAGATTTCATACATAAGTGGTACTTATAGTATTTGTCTTTCTCTGTTTGACTTATTTCAATTAGCACAATACCCTTAAGATCTATACATGTTGTCACAAGTGGCAGGACTTCCTTCTTTCTATGTCTGAATAATATTCTGTTGTATATATATATACCACATCTTCTTTTATCTATTTATCCAAGACAGATACTTACATTATTTTCATATCTTGGTTGTTGTTAATAATGCAGCAATGAACATGGAATGCAGATATCTCTTCAAGATCTCATTTCATTTCCAGTGTGGTTGCTGGATTATATGATAGTTTTATATTTAATTTTTTGAGGAATTTCATACTGTTTTCCATAGTGGCTGTCCCAATTTACATTCTTAGCAACAATGGCCCCAGCTAGGTAGCCCATTTGGCTAGAGTAGTGTTTCCCAACCTTTTTTTGGCCATGCCCCATTTAAGCATCTCTAAAATCCTGATGCCTGCCCTGACATATAATTCTTATTATTCAAAAAGGGAACTTTTATTCACATGGAGGAAGCCTAAAAGGCCATTAACTTAGTCTACACATGCTTCCAAAGAACATGACATCCATGAAAGAGAAAAACAAAAGGACAGTTGAAATACTGAGGGAGAAATCACTAAGAAATTGCTAAAAAATAATATGAAATGATATGAAAAATAGCAAAGTTTCAAAACATATAATAGAGAACTGAAATGCATAAATATGTTACAATATATATTCAGATATTGTATATGAGGTCCCTAGAGCCATAAGAAATTTAAAAAATTCACTGTTAATAACTCATTCTTGTACATGCCCCACAGTGGGAATCACTGGGTGAGAGCATTATCCTGATATGCCAAGGTTGTGGCAGGGCACAAATAAGAATCAACTAGCAAATGCATAAATAAGTGGAACAACGTCTCGATCTCTCTCTCTCTCTCTCTCTCTCTCTCTCTCTCTCTCTCAAAATAAAATTTAAAACACCTCAACAGGACTGCACCAGGGTTGCTTCTTCTCACATTCTCACCAACACTTAGTCTTTTTTATAGTGGCTATTCTTATAAGTGTGAGTTGATACTGTGGTTTTGATTTGCATTTCCCTCATGACTGGTGATGTTGAATATTTTTTCACATATCTGTTGGCAACTTGTAAGATGTTTTTTCCTCCCTCTTTTTTTAAGAAAAATTTTCTTTGATTTATTTTTTTCAGTTTGAAAATAATATGCTTAGGTACAGTTTTCATTTACTTTTTTAATTTTTTTTTTTGTGTTCTCTGAGTTATTAGATCTGTGATTTGGTGTCTGATGCTAATTTGGGAAAATTCTGTCATTATTACTTTAAATATTTCTTCTGTTCTTTTCTCTCCTCTGGTAATCCTATTACATTTATGTGACACTTTTTTGTAGTTGTCCCATGGTTCTTGAATAGTCTCTTCTGTTTTTCCTCATCTTTTTCCTCTCTGATTTTCAGTTTAGGAAAGCTTCTTTAGACATATTCTAAATGTCAGAGATTTTTTTTTTCTTTTTTCTCAGCCATGTCCAGTCTGCTATTGTGGCCATCAAAAATATTCTTCATTTGTGTTATAGTGTTTTTTACTTTTAGCACTCTTTTTTATTTTTTTTCTAGAATTTCAATCTCTGTCTGCATTACTCATATGGTCTTTCATGTCATCTAATTTTCTGTTAGAGCGCTCAGCAAATTAATCATAGTTGTTTTGAATTATGGGTTTCATAATTCCTACATCCCTGCTATATTGGAATCTACTTCTGCTATTTTCTCTGTCTCTTCAAATTGTGTTTTTTAATCTTTTTGTTTGCCTTGTAATTTTTTGCTGAAAGCAAGACATAATGAATTGGATAAAAGGAACTGCTATTAAGATAGATGCCTTTGGTGGTATGGTGGTAAGGTGTGGGGAAGGGGAAGCATTCTATAATCTTGTAATTACATTTTAGTCTTTTAGTGAGCTATGCGCTCCCCCCCCCCTCCCACAACTTAGGTAGACAAGAGGGCTAGAATTGGCAGGAGTTGGGTATGTTTTTCCTCCCAGGTAGTTAGGCTTTGATAAAAACACAGTAAGTTAGGGTCTGGTAAACCAATTTCTAGAGGAGAAGATTTTGATAAGAAGAATAGAGTGTTCTGGTGTACTAGTATTTTAAAATGGTTATTTTCCCCCTCCCTTGGATGGAAACTCTGAGGCCATGTTTTCTCTGATTTTCACTTTGAGAACCAGGTAGGGCTCCTGTAGATAAAACCCCACACATAAAACTCAGACTTCTTCACATTGAGGTTTTCCCACCTTGACATGGGTTTCTGGGGAGGTTTGTCCTCCTGGGTCTCTGCTCTGACAAGTTGTGATTCTCTGTATTCTCCTGGCAGCCTCTCCAATGTTTGGAGCACTGGTTTGCACTGGGACCTCATTTCTATGACAGGTCTCAGAAAGAATGTTGCTTTTTCAGCTCATTTAACTTTTTACCTGTTAGGACAGATTGACAGCTTCAAGGTCCTTATAGCTGGACTGAAAAGGAGTCCCATATTACCTGTTAAATGTTAGGTTTATTCCTAGGCATTTAATATTTTTATTGCTATTATAAATTGTCTTTTCTGTCATTTTATATTTTAGCTAGTGTTATATTATACACAAAAACTATTGTTTTCTGTATGTTAATATTTTCCTGTTACCTTAGTAAATTCTATTATTGTTTGTAATAGTTTTCAGTGGATTTTGTTGGTTTTCCAGGTATACAGTCATGCCTGTTTGCCACACTGTACAGCCAGAATATGATGGGAATGATAGTTTCTGGGGTTGTGAAATACGGTGGACTCGCTAATTCATGTCAGCTGAAAGAGAGACCATTCTACCTTACTCTTTCCCATGTTTATACATTTCATTTCCTTGTTTTGCCTAATTGAATTGGCTAGTTCCTCCAGAATGGCATAAAAGTAACAGTTATTTACATCTTTACCTTATTTTGACTTTAATGGGGCAATACCACTATTGTTTCCTATTGATCATGATGCTGTTACCATGTTAAAGATATCTTTATTTTTTTCTATGTTTTAAAATTACTTTGTTCTTAAAAAATCAGATATAGAAGATATTTTTGAGTACAGGTGATATTTGAGCTATGGATGCCATTGTAGTGTGAGGAAAGCAATTGTATATATAGAGGAATGAAAGGACTATAGATTAAACCTGAGAAAAATTCCTCTATTTCAATAGTGGAAGAAGAGAGGAACTACAGAAGTAGTCAGAGGAGAGTCCAGGTTGAGATAAAACTGCCTGGTAGTATTTTGAAAACTTATTACCACTATTTGTGAAAATGTAAGCTATTTATGTTTGAACAGAATTCCCAGCGACCAGTAGGATAACAAAATTGGGATATGTTTCTTTGGTTTGAAAAAATGAGTATTGGCTTTGTAGAATTGCTGTAGGAGTTATAAGTGATGGATGAAATACTAAGCATCTCTGTGTGCTGCAACATTGCATTCAGAGGCAATCATAAAGGTCTTCTGAGCTCAAAGCCCAAGATGGAGTAAAATGAAGCCCTTCATCCACATTCTGAAACACTGAGCTATTTCTTGTTTTCCTAATGTTTCACAAAATCAAATCTGTTACTCTGGAGAGACACCTCACATCAGCTCTATGATAACAACATAAAAACATGACTCTTAATTGTGCAAAGTTTCCTCAGAAATTTTTGTGCATAATGCATATTTTAGTGATGCTCTTTGAAGAAATGGTCAGTTCACTAAATTGGAAAGTATAGATGGAGGCACCTGAATAATTATATCACAAGTGAGCTCTTACATATTTTGGATATAGATAAATTCATAAATTACAATGTTGAGGAAAGAATCCAGAGAAGAGCTTCGTTTACTTTGAGAAGAGCTTCCTTATTACTTGTCTTTCCATTTTCCTTTTTTTAGCTACTATTTCTCTACCTAGGGAGTTCATTAATTACCTTTGAGATATGATTGACATACAATGTAAATCTAGAGAATTATTATTTAAAGTCATTCTTTTACCTAGTTATGGAACTACTGGTGAGCCCACTAGAAGTTGATTTGCAAGATCTGTTTCATGAGGATTTTCTTTTGGAGAAAGGAGAGAGAATAGAGTGGAAAGGCACAGAGACTGTGGAAGAAAAGGAGCATGGAGCATATTAAAGAGATGGGTCCCCATCAAGCAGCCCAGTCCCCAGGATTTCTAACTGAAGTATAGGAAGGAAAGGACTGCCAGAAGAAGTTCTTTGTATGACCATTTTTTTTGAGATACTGAGGTGTAGACATCATGAATTTGTTGCTGGTGCCCAGGATTTTGGTAGAAGCTTTGGACACATTTCCTTGAGTTTAAACTCCAGCTCTGCAAATGTCTAGCTTTGTGACCTCAGATAAATTACTTCACTAAGCTTCCGTTTCCCATCAGTACTCGTTTTTTGTTTGTTTGTTTGTTTGTTTTTTGTTTTTGTAACTACCATAGCAAATTACCACAAACTCAGAAAACAACAGAAATTTATAGTCTCACAGTTCTGGAAATTGGAATTCAAAAATCAAAATCTTGGTGAAGCCATGTTCCCCTTGGGAGGCTCTGGGGAGAATTTATTTCTTAACTCTTTTAGCTTCTGGTGGTCACTGACATTTTCAGATTTCTGGGCTTGTGGCTCCATCATTCCAAGCTCTGGGTCTCTCTCTCTCTCTCTTTTTTCTTCTCTCTCTCCCTCTCTCTCTCTTGACATTTCACTCTGCCCCTTTCTTAGAAGAGATACTTATGATGGGATTTAGGACCCACCTAGATAATCTCCCAGTTCAAGATCCTTGATTTAGACACATATTCAAATACTTTTTTCCTTTATAAGGTAATATTTGTAGGTTCCAGGGACTAGGCACTGAAATTTTTGAGTGGTCATTATTCAGTCTATCACAACATCCTGCAAAGTGTTGATAATAAAAATGTCTACCTCCTAGTTTTGTCATGATATAGGAGAAAACACAGGTAAATTCTTTAGCATCATTCCTGACATACTGTAAACAGCCATAAGTGTTCATTATTCTTCTCACTACTGTAAGCTCTTTGTGAGCAGTTACCACATCCTCTCTGCACACCATTATAGCCCTGGTGGCTAGTATAGTGCCAACAACAATAAGTATTTGTTAAAAAAAAAAGTAAAGTAAAAAGGAATATTTCCACCGAATTTGTTTGCTCAGAATGCATCTTGGGTACACTGGAACATCTGGGGGTGTGGTAATATTTTGGTGAGTTGGTGTTCGCTTTCTTGGGGCCATTGGAAGATAGTGCCTTTGAGGGGGAGGTAAGAGGAAATAAACATTGACTGGTGGCTATC
This sequence comes from Lasiurus cinereus, assembly GCA_011751065.1. Taxonomy (NCBI): domain Eukaryota; kingdom Metazoa; phylum Chordata; class Mammalia; order Chiroptera; family Vespertilionidae; genus Lasiurus; species Lasiurus cinereus. The sequence continues at coordinate 49,759,557 of JAAGEH010002531.1, read as the reverse complement.
GAATGTTCAATATTTTCAAGTACTGCATGGCTAGTAGTGGCAAGGAGGCTATCTCCAAGTGACCTAGATTAGGCTTTTGGTTTGGAGCAGATCAAGGTGGACAGAACTGATTGTAAGTTCATGAGACACCAAAAAGGATTCCCCCTAATGCTTAAGGAAGTGGAATTTTGCTGGAATCTAGGACTCATGTGTTAATAGAAAGGAGCTAAATATTGATTTAAAACTAGCCAATGAAATAAGCATGTTTGTTAACAGTCATATCTGGTTCATAATTTGCTTTCTAATTCTGTTGTTTCTTTTTCATTTACCTACTTTTATTTCTAGTAGTTCTTTCTTCTATAAAGAAGAAAGTTCCTATTGCTTTTGTCCTCTTATGGTAGCCTGTATCTTCTTATGTAGTTTTTAAACTAGAGCAATAAATCTTCAGTCAATGGCTGCACTCAGCATTTTGTTTGATTAATCTGCTATTCAAATACAGTTGAAAATTGACATCCTACTTTTAACCATAGCTATAAAAATGAAACATGGATTTAGAAGTCTTTAGTGGCAACTGTCTAAGGATGACCATGTAATTTATTGTCCAAGTCAGGACACTTCCAAGAGTGAAAGGGAGGACTATTAATAATTATCCTGAGACAGTCTCAGACCAATCAGGATAAATGATCACCCTATGTAAAGGTCCCAAGTAATTACTTGATGAAGGTCTGGATATTTCCTCTCTTTTCTCAGGACATATCTGGCCCCATCTGGGGGAGAACAGTGCCTAGACTCAGACCTACCCACTCATTCAGGGAGTAACCTTAGCTGAACAGTGATCAGTTTGGTGAAGCTGAATCTAGCATCCAGATGGTCTAGCAACATTTCCCAGGTGAGCAGACCACTTATCATAAGAGACCAAGATAAAGTGTTAAGTTCTACTAGAAAGCAGAAATGGGAAATTTCATGAGTGATGGCTGGCAATAAAAACAGGCAGGTTATTCTAATATGGGCTCAAGAAGAAGTGTCAGAGTCAGAATCATGTTGTTAAAAAACAAACTGGGCCACCAAGAAAGGTAGAACTTCAATGGATTAAGTTGAAGAAAGATAAAAGTAGATAACTTTGGTTCAGAAGAAGCTTTGGTCATGAAATAAAGGTGTAACAAAGGTGCATACTGTGTCTGAAGGAAACAGTCCAGAGAAAAAGTTTAGAATACAGTGAGTCAGGAAAAATTAAGATCATGCATAGGAAAACAAAGAAATGATATTAAGACATGGACTTAGAATATGCCCTTGATGATAGCAACTAAGTAGAAAACCAGATACACAGAAACAAATCCTAAAAATTGTAATTCAGCAAGAAGATTTTGTTAAGCTTTTCAATTATGGATGACAATTGTTTCCCTTTCTCGAATGTTCTAAAAGTGGTCATATAATTTTTAAAATGAAAAAGTTAATCAGAAAAACTGTCTTTCAGAAGACACCTCTCATTCTTCTATTCTTCCCCCTTCTTCCCTCCATCAGTGATGTCTTCATAGCCTCCTAGAGGTCTGGTTCATGAAAAGTCATGCATTCAGAGGGGGAGGGGAGTGGTCCCTCAGCCCAGCCTTCCCTAGCTGCTCTTCTCATTCTCAAATGTCTTGTGGAACGATGGCATGTAAGAAGGCAATGCAGAAGTTGAACAGCAATAAATACAATTGCTGTGGGTTGCTACCTCCCAGGATGCAGAGCAAGAGAAGTGGGATATTTTAATTCACTTTAAAAGCTGGAGTTCTTCCTAAATGGATCATATTGGGTTCACAGCTGATCTTAATGGGGGGTGGTACAACAGGTAAAGTAAATCAAGAAATTATGAACAAAGGAGTCTCCTGCTGCCTTTACATCCTTCTTTTACTGAATCCCTACCCACTTGCTCATTCCCCATAACTTCAGGGGTGGAGGATATAAAGGAATTAAAATAAGATACTCTTAGGCTTCTGGTTCCCAGAATGTCCAAATGAAACATCACTCAGGAGTTTGTACCTATGGATGTGATTTGATGATCAGCCTTAGACATCTTTAGCTAGGAGCCACTTAAACTATAACATAAGATTTGTCATTCTGTCCAAGGTTGGTGAGTATGCATTGGGAGAATAGGTCCTCTGTTCCCTTCACCCCATCTGATCCTTCACATCCTTACCCATGTGGAGGAGGGGGATCTTCAATATAATAATACATCAAAGTTGTGGTAGGTAAGGAAAATTGAAGCTAGAAAAAGGTCTGTGGAGGCAGGAATACAACCAGGAGTGCCCCCAACCTTATTACAGAGGCAGTGTCAGGACAAAGCCCCTGGGATCAATGCCTTGATGAGAGGGATTTCAGGCCAGCTTGGTGTTGATTTTATATAAACTGAGAGGCAACTTAATAGGAAAAGTATAGGTGTGCTTTTAATCTGTACTCATTACTTGCTGGCAACAATCTGATCTTTTTTTTTTTTTTTTTTGTATAGGGCTAAAATGGTACTCCTTCTGGATGTTGGGTATTCTTGTTAGATGTTGCAACACTGAGAAAGAGCAGAGTCCCTGGGAACTCAGCAGACACAGAGAGGAGCATGCTGGGAGATATTTTCTGCTGCTCTGCTGAAGGGCCCCATGGAATGAGGTTATAAGCCCCTGCTCAATTTTGCCCCCTTCCCAAGGCAATCCTCAGAGTAGTCATAGGGAGCTGGGCTAAATATATATAAGAACAAAATGTATGAGAATGATAGTGGCAGTCTGCTAAATTCCTGAGATGTCAAGGTGAAACTTACACTAATTTTTCTTTTTCATGTTGCTGCCATTGTCTCAGTGTGAGCATTCAACTTTGATTAAAATGTGCCCTTTTCCAACCACCAGTTTATTTGTGCTTCAGTCAAGACAGACGAATCCCATAGAAGATACTATCAGGCCAGTGCAGTAAGAATGATTATGAATCTGTGACAATTTCCAGACAGAGAGGTCTGAAGTAGTTGACATGTCATTGCTCAGAATTCAAGAGCATTGGTGGAAGTCTTGAAAATGGAACAGATTTTTCTGAACCTTTTACTTGCATCAGCATAAATTAGCCCTCTTTCTTTTTCTTTTTAAATAGAGCATTCATGTGCAAAATATTTTTTTTCATGATGCCTACTGCAATTTTTGCTAGTCATTTATGTAATAAATTTATGGTATTTCTGAGGGCAGCCTTTATTCACAAACTAACCAGTTACAATTTGCCTGGGTCTTCAAATCCGCATAGGAAGAGCAAAGGGCTATGAAAGAACTGAGCTGACTCCATGCCCTTAGTTTCCACATATGATCCCACCTCAAGCTGCTCACAATGACCTGTGCATTCTGCTTTTGCCATTATTCATATTTGCAAATAGGACAAGTAATGCCTGCCCCACATATTCAAGGGCTAGTTGCTGACAGAGTGAGATAAAAATGAGGAAGTTTGTTGAAAGTGAGGCTTCTCGTAATTGTTTTCCATAGATAAGGCAGCAAAATCAATCCAGTGGAGCCTCAAGGTTCATCAAGTCAATCCTTGAAAGAACAGATTGCAGTTTAAGAAGTTGCTTCTTAAAATAGGTATTGTTCAAAATCACTGATGCATATTTTTCAGTGGAGTAAGTTAGATCATGCAGAACTACAATTAAAAAGGGCTGACCGCCCAGTGAGCATGGCTCAGTGGTTGAGTGTTGACCTATGAACCAGGAGGAGGTCACAGTTTGATTCCCAGTCAAGGAACATGCATGGATTGCTGGCTTGATCCCCAGTAGAAGGCATGCAGGAGGGCAGATGATGGATGATTCTCTCTCATTATTGATGTTTCTCTCTTCCCCCCTCTTTCTTCCTCTCTGAAATGAATAAAAATATAAAGAATACATTAAAAAAAGGGGCTGACTTTTATTTTCAATAATATAATGTACTATCTACAGAATATATTCTGTCAAAGAATACAAAAATTGCTTATTAAAATGTATTAAAAATGTCTAAGCTTGCAGTAAAGGAAATTATAATAGGCTAGAAATAATGAGAAAGCATGGTCTTAGACAAATAAACAAATGTTGGCACTGGCCTTTGCCTAGAGCCATTGGTCATAGTAAGTCATACTTTCATAGGTTTCACTTATGCAATGGTGGGTAATGGCTGAGTCTGAGGGAAGAGGTCAGATCAAAGACCCTTGAATAAAGTTCATTCTCCTGTAAGTGTATTAGAAAAAAGTGTCAGAGGCAGGTCATGAAGATACTATTTTGCCTTAGCTCTGGGTGGAGTAGGGAGAGTATATATCTCCAGAAAATTCCTAACTTCAGTCTTGCAGTCACATGAGTTAGGGGATGGAAATCTCACTCTCTATGGCACCTGTAGAAAATGTAGTCTAAAGTGCTAATGCATTGGTTGTACCTCGTGGTACCTGGCAGAAGGAAACATACTTCTCTGGAGGAAAATACAAGACTTCAAAGAATTCCTTCAGATAAGTGTTTGAAATCACAAAATATATTAGAAATAATCCATCATAAACCAGTCAGCCGAAGCAACAAAATAACAGAATCAAACTTTCAAGAAAGGGATTGTGGAATATTCAGATAACCACATATACTAGTAAAGTAATCTACATATATAAAAGCCTAAGTGACTAAAAACCGAATGACTGGTCAACTGGTTGCTATGACACACACTGACCATCAGGGGGTAGATGCTCAATACAGGAGCTGCCCTTGGTGGTCAATGTGTTCCCACAGCCACACTCCCCTGCAACCATTGGCCCTGATCTCTAGCCATACTGAGGGACCCCACCTGTGCACAAATTTATGTACCAGGCCTCTAGTCATATAATAACATGGTCTAAGGAAATAAAAGAAATCATTGAAGGTAGGACAAAGTGTTGAAATTTTTTTTAAAACTCTGACTTCATTTTAGAAGAGCTTAAAAGAAAAGCTCATGTACTGATGCAACAAAAGAATCAAACTTTAATATTGTTATTCCCATTTTTTTAGTACTTGGTTTTATTAGACAGAGAAGGCATTGCCTAACTTCTCTTGGAAGACAGTGTCAAATACAAGATCAGAATGAAGAACTTTATTTGTGGGAAGGTGTGGGAGAAAATAGTGCTAGAATATCCCTATATCCAGGTATGCTATGAATTTCTGGAGTTCTTGGTAAAGCAAAAATATTTTGAAATTTCACAGCCTTGCTGCTGTGTAAAACCAAATATGCTAATGTTTTCAGGTTGTTTTTAAAACTGATTGCTGTTATTTATTTACGTTTTGCTATCCTCCATGGTAAGGAACTAAAAGGAACAAAGGCACTAGGATAAGGAAAACAATGTATGACTCCCTCCCCCTGCAAATATGGCCCAAAAGAATGAATTTCTTTTGTAAGACACCAGTTTTATTTTAGTCAAAATGACTATTTTTCTGTTTTAGCCTTTTCTAAAGTCAGTTTGACAAGAATGATATTGTTTAAATAGATTTTATTGCAATTCTTCAAATGAGGGGTTGTTCAAGTTTATTTATTCATAATTACTATTTTGCAAATTACATTTTGCCTTTGTATTGCTCTGCTGATTTGATGCAAATCACTCTAATCTTGAAGCCTTTAGAATTGCATTTACTTTAAGCATTACAAATTATGAATTCCACAGCTATACTTGTTAGATCCTTATGTTTTATGGGGTTTTCTAATTATTGAAAAAGTATTTCCAAAAAATTAATGTATATGCTAATGCCAAAATTAGATGATCTTTAAAGTTAATTAATCCTCAGTTTTTCAGCTTCAAAGAAAAATTGTGCTCCTTTTTTTGGCATAAACTTATCCGTTAATATGGTATAGTTTAAAATATTTTTATTGTAAAAAATTTGAAAATTGATGATTATTACAGCAGAAATCTGGTAACAATATGTAATACAATCATACAGTAAAATCATAGTCCTAAAGTATCTTCAAAAGAACTATAATTAGAGAGTAGAAAAAAACATTTTAAATATGGATTCAGGAAAATATTAACTAAAGTTCAATTAAATTCTTTACATTTGTACCTCTAGCATCATTCTGGCTGCCATAAAGCTTAGTAATAAAGTAAGATATGGTCTTTTTATAAGAAACTAGAAGCCTAGTGCATGAATTCGTGCACAGGTGGGGTCCCTGGTGAGAGATCAGAACCCATCTTGCCCAATCCTGATAGGATCAATTGGGGCTGGGGTTAAGGACCCCGGGAGGCTGTTCGGCTGCAGGAGGTTGGCCATGGGAGTGCAATAATGACCAGGAGGCAGCTCCTGCATTGGGCATCTGCCCCCTGGCGGTCAATGCACATCATAGTCACAGGTTGACTGGTTGTAAGAGTAACTTAGGCTTTTATATACATAAGCAAGTGTTAAATTGAAGTTAAATTAAGAGAATAGAAAGATGAAAGGGAAGAGAGGTTGGCGAGATTGGAGAAGTTAAGAAGTTATATAGAATAAATCAGAATCCTTGAAGGACAGTGAGGCACATGTAAAAAAAAAAAAGAGGCCAAGCAAGGAATAATGATGTACGTGGAATAGAATAAATATAATGTGTTCTATATGGGAGTGTAATTTTCTTCAGAATCACTCATCCTCAGAGAGCATCTGGTAAAAATCCTCCCCTTTAAAAGGCAAGTTACTTCTAAGTATATTTGAATTCATATGCAAGGTCTATTAATTTGATATGAGAGGTGAGCCATCATACTTGCAAAAGTATCGTTAAGGATTTTTATGTAGGTCATTCCTTTTTACATTTTGAAGGTGGGACAACCTAATTGAAGATTTCTCACTAATCTGGTAGTGGTTGGACAGTCTCTGCTCTGATTAGAGACCCCTTGATAGACAAATAAAATAGCAGTGTCTGCTGGAGTTTTCTCCCAAGATGCTTTAGGAGGTGCAGTAACTGGAGGACATCTCAAAGTAAAAAAATGAGCCTTAATTGCCTGGCAGGCATGGTTCAGTTGTTGAATGTTGACCTATGAACCAGGAGGTCAAGGTTCCATTTCTGGTCAGGGGATATGCCCAGGTTGCAGGCTCAATCCCAAGAAGGAGGCATGGAGGAGGCAGCCAATCAATGATTCTCCCTCATCATTGATGTTTCTATCTCTCTCTCTCTCCTTTCCATTCTGAAATCAATAAAAAATATATTAAAAAAAATAGAAGAAGCCTTAATGTATGAAATAGATCACAAACACTGGTGTTCATCTTGAGGGCTAATTGTATATTTGTATTGAGGGCTAATTTTATATTTGTATTAAATTTCTCAATGCAAGAGTTGATTCATCATAAAAGCTAGGATTCTGTCTGAGAACCAACATATAACAAAAATTTCTCTCTTTTTTTGTTTACCTAAAAATTTGTAGAGCTTAACTCTGTACTTCTCTGTTGTGTTGAGTTCAAGATCTTAGGGCTTCTCAGTTCAGCTTCCTACCTCGGTTATTCTTTTGCCCCTATGAATTCTAAACATTTCAGGGGGAAATTATGAGAACTTATTAATAGCCTAGGATTTGATCACTTTATTGTAAATATTCTTTGAACATTCAAAAGTAAATTATATGCTCTACAGGTACAAAGTTTGGTATATACCTTGTATTAATTTTACTATTATATTAATTTCTCTGTCAAGAACTGAGAGGTATATAAAATCATCTATTGTAATTATAGCTCTACAAATGTACAATTTATCATTATTTTTCTAATAATTTGGTTTTATATCCATCTACAAGTATTTATCTTATGTTATTTAGCCTTTGGATTTTTTTTTTAACGAACTTCCTTATTTCCCTTTGGTTTTCCTATTTTGCTTTTATTTGCCATTTGCTATTTTTATTTGACATTTCTGTTCTTCTGGTGGTTATTTTTGAACTCATATTCCTCTCTCCATAATAAAAATTTAGCATTTTATAGCAGTTCAAGTACCTACCATCTTTCAATTAGCAAGCTGAATAATTCACATATATGATTTATTATTTGCAGCAGTCCTGTAGATATTAATATTTCCATTTACTGATGAGAATAGAGCTCCCATGAAGGTACATCGTAGCCTTAGAGTAGAAAGTTAGTAATTGGCGGGGCCAGAATTTGAACCTAGGCTTCCAAGGCTTCTTTTATCTGCTAAGCTATGTCTTCTTCTGAGTTTAAAGTATTTTTTTCTTTTCCCTCCCATCACAACTTGTTTCAACTAACATGAACTAGCAATCTAGACTTTTAGTATTAGTTTTATAAGGTATAAAATTTTCTTTTAAGGGTTTTTATATTTGTATTAAATTTCTCAATGATATTGATAAAACCTAAACAGACCTGACATTTTACTGATTACTCTGCCTTTTTTTAAATTATATCATTGTAGTTCATCTATTTTTGCCATCCCTAAGAGACACATTTTTTATCTCATAAGTTTAAATGTTTATTCAGCATCCATATAGTTGTAGCTCTTTTATTTTTTTATAATTAAAGTTATAAGGGTACTAAATGGACTCTTTCTATCTGAAAATGTATATCTCTTTTTTTCCCTCCAAACTAAAACAATCTTATTCAATTATTGTTTCTTCTCTGGCCCTTCTGTCCTCTGAAAGTACTTTAAACTAGATATTCTAGGTTCCCTTCACATTGCCAGTGTTCTGTTCAATGTAATTATCTTTCATTGTAATTTTCCATTGAATTCTGGGATAATTTGTCAAATGTGTCTTCTAATTCATTTGCTTGTTTTGCTATCTAATTAATTTTACTTTACTGTCTCCAGTAAAATTCATCTCTCTCGATTTTTATTTGAAGACAATCTTTCCTAACTCATATCATTCTTTTTTCATACCTGCAAGTACCATTTAAAACATGAATAAATTACATTTTGCAAACTCTACAATATTTGTCACAGCACAATCGAGTTATTTGTTATGATTTCCAAAATTGCCCACTTTCTTGGACACTACTGAAATGTTTCTATTGTCTGGTAATTTTTATTTGTCATCCTCACAGGAGAATGTCTTTTATTTAAAGTTGAGCTGTGTTCTGATAGATATTGTTCCTTTAGCTTTTTAGTTCCAGATGAAGAGGAAAGTGGAGGTTTGTATTATTTGATGTTTTGATATTGTCCTTTTAGGAGAGTGGCACAGAAACATGTCTATGTCTGTAAACTTCATGATTGTAGCAAAGAATTGATCTGTCCAACAAATATTTGTTGAGGGATAGCTCTGTGTCTGATACTGCTGGTCACTGGAGATATGATGATAAATAAACTGACCTGGTCCTTGCTTTTGTACAGATTAAAAGCTCCTCGAGAAGTCTTATCAAATAGTTACACAACAGTCTACTTAATTAACAGTAGTGATAAGGATTATAAAACTTACAGCATGCCTGGTGAATTGGAGGGACCAATAGGAGACTTGTTCACAGTATAGTGAGCATAGAGGAGTTTAGGGAGACAGGAGGAGCCAAATGACATTAAGAACACAGAGAATAATCCAAAAGCAATAGAAAGCTTTTGTTGACCATGAAGTGGGTGAATGGTATATTTAAATTTGTGTTTTAAAGGCTCACACTAGCTTCATTGTGGAGGACAAATTGGAGGAGCCAGGTGGATATAGAGAAAGTACTTTAGAACGTTTTTGCAGCCATTCAGACAAGACATGTCTGTGGCTTGGACCAGGCTTATTGTGATGGAGGTGAAACTCTGTGGACATGTTTAATGGTGGGACAGTATTATGAGAAGAATGGATGACTGGTTCATTGTGGAGGTGAGAAAGAAGGATTGCATTTTCTTGTTTTCTTATGGAATCATCTGGTATCAGCCTTCTCTATCTGCAGTACTGCCTGCCTCAGAAGCAATGACCTCACCATCTACTCCAGGTGGAAATGAGATTCAGAATGGGTTTCTCTTTTCATGCCACTCTTCATGCTTAGTGAAGTTAATGGTAGTTTCTAAATGTCTAGGACTCTAAGGTAATATGGAATTGAGAATACAGGTTCTAGAGCCAGACTGGGTTGAATTTTGGTTCTTCCACTTACTGTCAGAGTGGGTTGGGGCAAATAGCTTTATTATTTTTGCCTCAGTTTTCATATCTGTAGTATCTACTTCATTGATGTGTTGTGAGGTTTGAGCTACTATTTATCAAGCACTTGCAATAGTACTTGACACATTGTAAGTGGTCTAATGTTAGTTACAATCATTGTTACTCTTATTTTAGTGTATTTGCTGCTGAAGCAAGCATACATTACTCTTATTTTATGGTGGCTGAGGATCTTGTCCATTCACCTGGCAATCACTTCCATTCTTACAGGGAGTATTTTCTTCAGTTGTGGCTCCATAAGATTATATAATTATGCCAAAGATTATATAATTTAAAAAATTACTTTTTCTGGCTCATGAGTTATACCCAATGCTTTTCCTCTATTAAAAAAATATTTTCTCACTTAATTGGAAAATTGGATTATGACCATTACTTTGAACAAAAATTTTCTACTAACTTTTAATGGTTACCAAGTCATGTCTTCCTGGCATATTTATTTATTAGATGGTAGAAAACTGATGTTGTATATCTGAGTAGCTTCTTATGGACATCAGCAGGAGGTAGATATGTGACGTAATGAGCTGTTATATAAAGAAATGTTTCAGTCAGGATTGAATCAGAGAAACAGATCCAGCAGGAGATGTGCATTAAGGAATTTATTGCATGACATTGGCTTATGTGATTGTGAGGATTTGCTAAATAAGTCTGAAATCCAGAGGGCAAGCTATCAAGGAAAGCAGGCCCAACTCTCAGAGGCAGCATTTTTTCTTCAAGGAAGAATGGGTTTTAATCTTAAGGTTTATCAGCTGATTCAGTTGAGACCACCCTGATTATCCTATATAATAAAAGTCTAATGTGCTAAGTGTATGGTCAACTGGTTGGCTGATCAACCAATCAAAATGTAATATGCTAATGATATGCTAAGGCTGCTCAACTGCTCGCTATGATATGCACTAACCACAGGGGGCAGATGCTCTCACTGATAGGTTAGCTTGTTGCTGGGTTCTGGAAGATTGGGGTCTAAAGCCTTCCACAACTCTCCCTATCCCTGACCATGCACTGGTGGGGTCCCTTGGCCTGGCCTGCACCCTCTTGCAATCTGGGGCTCCTCGAGAGATGTCAGAGAGCCACTTTCAGCCCAATCCCACAGGGAGAACACCACTCAGCCAGAAACTGGGATCAGAGCTGGTGAGCTCAGCAGCGGTGGTGGGAGCCTCTCCTGCCTCCATGGCAGCGCTAAGGATGTCTGACTGCTGGCTTAGGCCAGATCCCTGAAGGCCTAAGCCATCAGTTGGACATCCCCTGAGGGCTCCTGGACTGTGAGAGGGCACAGGCTGGGCTGAGGGATCACTCCCTCCCACAAGTGCACAAATTGTGCACTGGGCCTCTAGTCTGAAAATAATCTATCTTCCTTAAAGTCAACAGATTGCAGACTGCAATCAAAATATCTTTAGCATGCCTAATTAGTGTTTGATTGAATAACTTTAAATTGACATATAAAACTGACCATCACACACACACACACACACACACACACACACACACACACACACACAAAACCCCACTATACCTAAAATCGCTTAGAAACAAATTTGATTGTTTTGGGGAAGGTTATATGGTCTACAAATATATTTTTTAGGAAATTAATTTCAAGTGGCAGGAGAACTTTTCTAACACTTAAACTTTACTATTTGAGTTTTAAAAATTACTGATGGGTTTTATTTAGATGTATTCATGCTGCATTAATTTACTATCCTTCTTCCCACTATTCCTTTCTCTGAATCAGGTGACAGGGGTATCCATTATTTTTTTATTGTGCAAACTTCTATATAGTTTCTTTTTCCCTATTATAACCATTCAGAAATCTTACTTTCTTTAATCTGGCCTTTTATTTATTTTTTTCTTTGACTCAAATTGGCCTCACCTAGCACTTAGGACAGTGAGGTTCTGGTCAACAACCAGTTTCAGAAACAAGGTCCTGAGTCTATTGACTTTTGAGACAGAGTTTTCAGTTAAGTTAAACATAATATCTTGGCCTCAATTGTGTTTTAGCTCCTGACCCAGGAAAGCTCTGGAAGCCATCAGAGAGCCAGGTCTTTGGGCATGAGCTACTGGAAATGGTGCCATGCCCTTCATAAATTCTTACTTTCTTGGCTGCCAACTTCTGTTTGTGCTTATTATTGAGCTTTGATGTGCATAAGCAAATGGACTCCTTCAGGCCTGTAAAATCACTCCCTTAAAAAAAAGTCATAATTCCCTCCATCTTCATTATTTGGTTAATTCTTTTCTTCTTAAAAAAAAAAAAAAAAACAGGAGCAGCTACAGTGTCTTCTTTTTTACTTACACAATTTTAGATCCCTGGATGGGCTTCTTCTATGTAGTGCCAGCCAACCTCATCCATTGCTGCTTCATGTAGAAGGCTGGCCAGGATTTATTGTCTCTGGCCAGCAGCTCAGCCAATCAGGTAAGTAATCCTTTCACACTGTCTGGTGGACTTTGTTGACTGTACAAAAATAAGACAGGGCACATTCTGAGCTGAGACAATCCCATCTATATACTTTGGTTGTTTGATTTTAATTTAGAATGTTCACTTTCCAGTTAGGTCTTCAGTTAGATTGAAATTAATTAGAGGTAAAATCAAAACAACAGAAAGAATCTAGGGAAGTCAGCGACTTACTGATACCACTCAGAACAGCAAGAATGCTCACTAGGAAAAAGAAATTCCAAAGAATTGAGAAAAAAGAGGGCTAAACAAGTACTAGGAATCAACTGAAGGTCAGTGGCATAGGAGACAGAGAAATCTGGGAGATGGCAAAAGCCATGAAAACTAAGCAAATGGGAACCAAACTATAAAACAAATGATGTGATGTCTGGAAAAATATGGCAGAAGGAGTTTGAAAAAGGACATTTGTTTTCTTCAACTGTGATATACTGAGTTCATCAGTATTACATTTGGTCAAAAGCGCCTAAGAATTATTTCTTCAGGGTTAGTTTTCTTTTTCTTTTAACTTGCTATTATTCTATTTCTCCTCCAGTTACTCAAATAGGTATTTTTCTGTTGGTTTATTTAATTTTATATGTAGTTTAGAGCAGGGATTCTCAAAGTGTGGTCCCTGAACAGGCTGCATCAGTGTCCCCTGGGAACTTGTAGAGATGTCATTCTCAGGCTAGTCCTAGACCTACTGGGATAGGAACTCTGGGAATAGGGCTCAGCAATCTGCTTTAGCAAACCCTCTAGAAAATTCTGATGCAAGCTCAAGTTTAAGAACTGCTGGTTAAATTATAAAACTGTCTTTAATAATGTCAAATTTCAGCCCAACAGGCATGGTTCAGTGATTGAGCACTGACCTATGAACCAGGGAGGACATGGTTCCATTTCCAGTCAGGGCACATGCTTGGGTTGTAGGCTTGCTCCCCATTGGGGGTTTTGTGGGGGAGAGAAGGGCATGCAGGAGGCAGCCGATCAATAATTCTCTCTTTGATGCTTCTGTCTCTGTCACTCCTTCTTTTTTCTTGTCTGAAATCAGTAATATATATATATATATAAAGAATGTCAACTTTCAGTGTTCCATAGCACATTTTGCATATCTTGAATTCCTGTTAGAGGATGCTAAGCCTAGTGCCACGCCCATTACTTCTTGTAGATCTGTATGTTTCACAATATTGTCTGGACTCACCTTTAATACAGAATGAAGGCACGCACAGAATTTTTATCTTTGTTGGCTAAATGGAAGTGCAAAAAGTTTTCCTACCATTTCTGGTCCTATGCATCTTGATGCTGGCCTCAAAATAAATTCAATTCCTCTACTGGTCTGAAGCACATACATTTCTTATTTTTAGGGATTTGGCATATTGCAAATGTCCTTTGGGTTCATTTCAATTGAATTTATAATCAGGCTCCTGAAAATACTTATGCTGAGAAGCAACTCTTTCAACCTTTGAAGTGATTCACAGCAAATTTTCCTTGAAGGGATCCTTTTGCAGGAGCCATGTGTATTTGATCTTTCTTGTGCACACTGTCTGTTCTGTAGTTTTCATGAAGCACAAAATAGACTTCCCTTCAGTCTCTTCCCTTTGCTACATATTGCTGCAGAATCTTAGTCCAATCTTGTCTTTTTCTTCTGTTATCCTGTTTGGAACCGTTGCCAGATACACTCTCTGTGTGTCTTACAGAGTTTCCTTTTTATATATAGGAATGAGAAGAGGATAGGGTGGATGCACTCGGAGGACAGGGTTGTAAGTTGAAAGCCAAGAGATTTGTGATGCCTTTAATTTTCTCTGTGGAGTAGAAGGTAAGGTCATCTGTTGAGATTTAGGGAAGTATAAATTGGAGTAATAGAAAAATATGGCGATAATGATGATTCAAATATGGGAATAATTCTAAGTCATGCTGTGAGTCCCTATTTGGCCTTATTTCTATGCCCAACTCTTTCCAGGACTCCTAGACTTTCCTATGATTTAGCATCTGGAGGACAGCATTGTCCAGAACCAAAGCTCTACCATCCCTTTTCTGATCAGTGGATGCCATTCTTTCCTGTTGGCTAAATATTTTGAAATTTACTGTGAACAAAGATTTTTTGAGAGAAGAAAATATTTGACATGGGTGTTGTATAAAATGGGATAGTGAAATTTACACAGGAATGCAGTAGACTTCCTAAAAGCTATATTAAGGGCTCAGTTGCTGGTGAGTCATTATGGGATTTTCACAACTGTGGGCAAGGAGAAAGCAGATAGTTGAGTCCATGAAAGGTTGGGAATTTGACAGAAGACCTCAATAAAAAAGACAGTGAGGCAGAAGAATTCATATCTCTACTATATCAGGGAAATTTGTGAAAAAATAAAAAAATGGGAAAAATGATTATCAGTACAGTGTCCTTTCAAAGAAAGTTAGAAGATGGTCTAGAGCTATGGACAGCAAACTATGGCTCACAAGCCACATGCAGCTCTGTGGTTCCTTAAGTGTGGCTCTTCCACAAAATACCATGGCCTGGGCAAGTTTATTTTGAAGAAGTGGCATTAGAAAATGTTTAAGTTCAAAAAAATTGGGCTCTCAAAAGAAATTTCTGTCGTTGTACTGTTGATATTTGGCTCTGTTGCCTAATGAGTTTGCCGACCACTGGTCTAGAGTCTAGAGTACTCTTCTGGGGAGGGGTTGTCTTTCAATCCATGAGTGTGTATCTTTCATTGCCTTTGAACTACTTTACAACTCTGCAAGTTGTAGAAAACTGATGGTAATGCAAATTATTTTTGTCTATAAAGACAAAAGATGCAGCAAATTTTGTTCAGTGAAAATGTAATTGATGCTTATCATGTAGCTATTCCTTAGTTTTATATCTATTAGCAGATGTATTGCAACATTCTTGACTACCTATATATATGTTTGTTCTTTGAAATCATTTTATATATCATATGGGATTCCTCATTAATTAATGAGTTAAATAAAATCTTTTACACATATTCATTTTGTTTTCATGAGAGCCATAACTATCTTACCTAAAAGTAGACAAACATGTAAATTGACCATACTTCTGCTCTACCCATAGCCAATCAGGAGTGAGTATGCAAATTAACCCAACAAAGATGGAAGATTAATTTGCATATGCAGGCACAGAGCAGCACGGAGGGGAGGGACACCTGCTATGATGGGGGTGGGGGTAACAGAGGGAGCTACAAGAGTGGTGCTCTGCCGAGCGCAGGGACTTGCAGGCTCCCGGGTGCCCAGGAGTGAAGCCAGGGGAAGAAAGGCCTATTCTTGCACAAATATTGTACAATAGGCCTCTAATATATTTTATAACAACCAGTTTAAGCTTTTCTTTTTAATTTCATTGGTTGGGCTGGCATTGTCTACTAACAAATACATTCATTCATTTCTTCATTCATTCACTTTCTTATTAAACAAATACTTACAAAACACCATGTGCTGGGTCCCGATGGTTTAATGTTTCTACAAGCAACTATTGCCCTGACCTCTTAACCTCATTTGCTGTGCTGACATCTTCTTAGCATCTAACACTTGCTATTGCAACTGATTTGATATATCTCACCATGTCGGGTGTGATGACGATGCATTGTCTTTCTTAAGAAACACTTTTTTGAGAAGTAGAGCTGGGAACAGAACCTAGGCCTTCAAACTCATGGCTCAGTGCCTTCTTCATGCCTCCTTACAGTTCTGCTGTCCTGGGGTGGACAACGCCAAATATTTATCAATTTAATTTACCTTCCAGAAAGGAAGAATGGAATTCGAGAAATCAAGGAAACTTTACAGGAATGAAATAAGTAAAAGAGGCCTGTTAGTTTACCAAAAAGGCAACAGGAAGTGCAGTGAAGTAAGAACAGCTGAGCAGAGGGTTTTTTGTGTACTTTCTAAACATTTGCTCCCTGGCCATTTTCCTCAGAGATCTATTTGCTTCTCTTTGCAGTCTAGCTTGATCCATTTATATTCATTTGAATGTTTGTTTCTGTTTTTCCTTTTTCATTTTCTCTGTAGCTTTCAGTCATTTCTGACAAGGTGATTTTAGCCTCATTTTCTGTTCTTATTTCATTTTCTCTCAAGAAATGAAAAATTCCACTCTAACTGGAAAAATTGTATAGTACTTTACAAAACTTTGGGTCTTGCAGATTGGAAAAAAGATTTGTTGCTATATTAGGAAAGATGGAAAGATTCTGGAACATAGAATAAAGAGATATAATTTATGTTTAGAGAGAGAGAAAAAAGGTGCTCCAATAAAAAAATAGTTACCAAAAGCATATCTAAATATATTATCTTCAAATTTAAATACTCCACAAATTTTAAAATAGGTGTCCTCTTGCCAACTTATAGTAATAACATTTATATGATTTGTTCAAGGAAAATAAAAATGAAATCCTCCTGGGTGGTTTTGATGAAAGCATTGAAAATAAATTACACTTGAGAATTGTGTTTCTTCTGAATAGAGAAACAAACTCTTCAAAAACATGCCAAAGCTTTGAATATTTCACCCAAGTACAACTCATTTCTTTGAAAAATAAAAAGTAGTTACACAGAAATGAATCTAAGAACTGAATATAGTTGGCAATTCAAAGTATTATGCAGTCAGATTTGTTATAGTTTCCCTTGGGTGACAATTTCTGATTGACCTAAAGACAGAACCAAATTTGAACTAAAGAGAAGGCATTTATGTAATAAGAAGCCTATCAAGTTTAAAGATTACATGGAAAACATGTTTGGGGGCAAGCCATGTCTTGTATTGTAAGACTCAGAGGAGATTATGTAGTGAGAATGAGTTTAAAAAGAAAAGGCAGTGGTCACAAACAGGGTTATCCAAGGCCCCAGGGATAGATTTTTCTCCTGAGATAGGTGAGGCATTATGCATGGCACTGATAAGGCCTTAGCAGGGGAAGCCAATTAATCACAGCGCTTTTGTAATTCTACTTTTCCCTACCTCTCCCTGCAATCTCTGATGGTCAGGCACATGCCCACAGAAAGCTTCACAGCCACGGATGGTGAGTCAGATAAATTACCTCTATCTACTTTGAAATGAATGTAGCACATGCTTTAATAGAACTAGTGTTTGAGGACACTAGGCTAGCCACTGAACAATCCCTGTTGTCAATGAATTAGTCATTTCCTTCTTCCACACACTCATTTATTTGGGAACTAAAAAAAAAATATTTATTCTATGCTTTTCCTTTGGTGACACATTTTAGATATGTGTAAAGGCTGATTTAAATATTTAAGTAGAAAAAGTGGTGGGAATATGAGAAATAAGATTGGAGAGCCTGGCTGGTGTGGCTAAGTGGTTGAGAGTCGACCCATGAACCAGGAGATCACTGTTCAATTCTGGGTGAGGGCATATGCCTGGGTTGTGGGCTCCATCCCCAGTAGGGAGTGTACAGGAGGCATCTGACCAATGATTCTCTCTCATCATTGATGTTTCTATCTCCCCCTCTCCCTTCATCTCTATAAAAAATCAATAAAATATATTAAAAAAAGAGATAGGGGAAACACTGAGAAAGAAGAGCAATGTGAATTGGTGATTGACCTAATAATGTAAGAGTGGACAAGTTATTTAAGAGGATTGCAAATCTTAAAATTTTGGAGGATTTTCAAGTCCAGGAGGTTTTTTTTTTTTTTTTTCCCCACATCCACTTTACTTTATGTTGTTGTTTTTTTAAATTTGATTTATTGGGGTGACATTGGCTAATAAAATTATATGGGTTTCAGGTGTATAATTCTATAATACATCATCTATATGTTGTATTGTGTGTCATCACCCAAAGTCAAGTCTCCTTTCATCACTATTATCCTTTGTTCTCTTCTACTCCCCCTCACCCTTTTCCTCAGGTAATCACCATATGGTTGTCTGTGTCTATGAGTTTGTTTGTTTGTTTTGTTTGTTTTTCCTTAATTCCTTTTTCACCCAGACACCCAACCCTCTATCGATGAATCTGTTTGTGATTTGTCAGTATATTTTGCTCTTTAGATTCTAGGTCTGAGTGAAATCATATGGTGTTTGTCTTTCTCTTGACTGGCTTATTTCACTTAGCATAATACTCTCATGGTCCATCCATGCTGTTGCAAAGGTGAGTTCCTTTTTTTGTCCAGCTGAGTAGTACTTCCAAATCTTCTGCTTTGAGGGGTTAGGAAAAAGGAAAATTACGTTGACATTCCAAAGATATGTTATCAGAGATGCAAAAATAAATAGAAAAGATAAGTTAGGGTAAAGATTGACCTTTGTCAGGAAAGATGTAGGCTTAGGACGTGACCACCCACCATAATTGCTTTTAGTTAAAAAGTTTTAATTTCAGACCATCCTTGGTGGTTACTTTAGGTCTCTGAGTTTGTAAGACTGCCACACAGGTCTTCCCTGAGTTAGTCAGGTTAGCATATGGTCCCTTTTCATCCACATAAGCCTTTCATTTTATATTTTTAAAGTTTCTTTTTTGGCTGTTTTCAATCTCATGGCTCAGAATAATCAATACATTTGAAAATATTTTTTCCCCCCTGAGTGAGAATAACAAGTCAAGAAAATAGCCAGGCCTTGCTTTTCTCCCTGGTGCACAGGCAGTTTTTGTTGTTGTTGTTGGTTCTTTTTGTTTTATTTTTTTTCAGACAGGAAGATAAATGGCTTGTGCATTAAAGATGAATTCAAAGGCAGGGTGTTGATACACCTAGGTTAAACAGCATCATTGTGTGTCCATCTTCCTTTTGTAGGCATTTCAAAGTGCACAAAACCTTCTCTTTATATCTTTTTCCCTGTAGCTTCAGCAGCACATTGGAATCACCATATCAATAGCTTCTTTCAGGCTTTTTCAAGGTGGAAGTGACAAAACTGTTTGGGAAACAATCCTTGACTTTTCAAGGGTGAAGTGTTTATATCCTCCTCTTCACTCACTTATTAAGGGATAAATGTATCACAGCACTGACTATGTGAACACACAGAAGAAGGTATTCTGGATGGAGCTGTCCTTATCCTCTGCAGGAGTGATGAATATGCCACACATTTCCCATACACCTCATTTTTATGCCATTCCCAACTCATTACCACTTATATTTGACATTATATCTATCAAATTTCTGAAATTCCAAAATAATAATGAGTAACCCCCTATAGAAAACTAAGGCTACAGTGTATGTTTGTCTTTATGACTACATTTTTTTTCCTCTTTATTTTACCTATTGGGATTCAGGTAAGTTAACTTAGCAGCTACAAATGGGCTCTCTTGTCAGCACTTACCCTCGCCTCAATTTTGTAAACCTCTAAATTTTATAAAGCTACTGGTGACTTTAGAAGACAGGACTCTGGTGATAAAGAAAATAGGAATCACTATAAAATATTCTCTGAGGATATTCATTGAATGTTCTTCTGAGGCCTAAAGGTCAATTAAAATATTATACATCTTTAAGGGAGATAATGAAAATAAGTTATTATCTTTATTTAGTCTACACATTATGATGCATTTGTACTGAAAATATGGTGGGCAATTTTTCTCAGCATAGAAAAAAGTATTATTGTTAGAGGGAGACATCAGAAAATAAAACAATTGGAGAGAGAGAGAGAGAAAGAGAAAGAGAGAGAGGGAGGGAGAGAGATCACATATATATAAAGAGTTGGCATGAGGAGGAAGAAGTTGGGGAACTGGAATAAGAGTAGGGGCTCCCTATATGAAAATGTACTAGATTTTAGACCTACATTTGAAAAACCAAAGATGGGGCAGGAATCTGATTAATATCAACAAAATCACAAACAATGTACATAAGAGAAAGAAGAGCTTGTTAAGAAATCTTAAAAGATCTAGCGTGAGAGAGGCTCCTTTATAATCTTGAGGGGGACATTTAATATAAACGCTGAACAGCATTCATGGGCTTAGTTGAGGGCAAACTTGTTGAGACATTATCATGTGCTTCAAGTAGGGAATAAAAACACTCTTAAAAAGGATTGAGACATACTTATTTAGAATTGACGGAATTACTAGTATAAATAATTCTCTTGAAAAGCAGGACTAGACATAATCTTCCTTTGTATAACTTTGGTTGAAAACACACACAAGCTGGATGGGTCAAACATGAATCTGATTAAGGAGATTCTTATTTCCATGCCTTGATGTTGATCATTTGGATAAAATTATTTGTCATGATTTTCAACCATTAGCTCCTGCACTTGATATCATTTTTTTGAATCATCACTGAAGAGAGAAGTCTAGAAAAGTTCTCTTACAAAATACAATGCCCTTGGTCTCTAAATAATTGAATAGTTAGCTAATTTCTGGTTGGGTTGAGAGACACCTGGAGCCAGATGGAATTCCTAGCTCCATTACTGACATCTATAAATAATAACAGTAATTGGTATTTCTATATCAGTTACTGGGTTAGATATGCTAATTTAGTCCTTAAGACAACCTTATAGGTAGGTGCTCCTCTTATTCCCATTTTACAAATGGGGACTCTGGTACAGAGAGGTTAACTTGCCGAAGGTCATATACTTAGTGAGTGAAAGAGCTGATATTTGAATTCAAGGACAGTGCTTCCCCACTCTACAATCTTAACCACTTGTATGCCACCTACCTTCTGTCAGATTAATTACAGTGATTTCCACGAAGCACCAATTTCGTGAGGAGGCAGGAAAACTATCAAGGGATGAACATAGTAAAGGAGGAAATAATCCAACAACAATTAGATTAAATGTTGTGAGGACCAGCAAAAGTATCATTAACACTGCATATATTTAACCACAGTATTCTCACAAATGTGTGGACAGTAGCTACCCTCAACCAAATATTACTATATGGTATTATTTGGAAAAGTTTATGGAATATTTACCTTTTCCCCAGCTCTTTTCAGAAGTTATGAAACCCTTCAAACTCTTAGCCCCAAAGTACAGATACTTTGATAAATAATATTCTCTTTTAAAGTGACATGTGTAGAGGAGTTTAAAGCGAGTGCTTGAGCTGAAGTATGTTTTAAAAATGTCATGATGGATCAGAAGTAGAAATGCTACCAGGTCAACACAAGGCCACATGAATACTTCAGAGAAAGTGGCAGGCACTGAATTGTTTAGAGATGAGGGTTTATGTGTTTGTAAGAGGACTTTTCTACATTCTCCATATTTCTCTTCCCCACCTGGATTGAGAGAGCTGTGAAATGCAGGAACTGGTAGTTGAAAGTAACGACAAAAAATTTAATCTTAATAATTGGAACACTCCTTGTCAACTTCAAATGGTCATTTTTTTCTCTCCAAGGTATTTATCGCTACCTAAAAATGTGGTATGTTTGTTTAGCCCAATTATTTTCAAGCATTTTCAAAAAAAGTCCTTGGCATCTTTTCTTCAAAGAAACTTTCTGGATAAACCTCATATGCAAAAGACACAAAAGTTAGCTGCTTAAGGGAGTGGGAAGTCTGGTTCGATTGCATAGAGTCCTTTCTTTTTGGAGACATCCTATCCTTCCTGAGACAGTCTAGACATTTCATATCAAACTGAAAGTCCATTTGATAAACTTCTGGCTTATAAATGTTGGCTAAAAATGTTGATATAATAAGGCATAAAATACATTACTTAGTCCAGTCTCTAAGTTTGAAAAATGTGCATTTCAGGTTTTGTCAAGCCAGTATCTTTTGAATACTGTTTTTATTCAAAGCAGGCTAAAACCCATGTTTTCTAAAATATATTGGCAAAAACCCTCAAATTAACTTTTCTTGATTCAGTTGAATTTAGTAGTTAGTATTGTTCTGTTGCAATCTTGATGGCACTGACAGAATTTATAAAGCAATCTAGAAAGCAAGGAACAAATATGCTAGGTACTTTGAAAATGAGTTTGAATTTCAGCCTATCCCAAATATTTTTTTTCCATTTGAAGATATTGAATATATGTTATTTGTAACAAAACCTAGCATTATTGGAAAGAATTCCAGTCCTAAGAACCAAATAGGTCAAATGATCTATTACTTTTATATTTTCCTATCATTTTTGTCTTCGAGTGCTTCCTTATCTACTGGTCTCTAGGGGAAACTCTGATTCCCTTTTCACTCTACTCTTTCAGATTCCGAAGAGAAGGAGATTGATATGGATGATTTAATTTTCCAGCAAATGTTTTCAATGCCTGCTTCTTGCTAGGCATTAAGCACTGCTCTGATACTAGAGGAGGCTCAACATTCCTGCCCTCACTCAGCCACACTGATCTCCTCACTGTCTTCACACAGAATGTTCTTGCCCCAAAACCTTTGACCTTTCTGTTTTCCCAGTCTTGATCACTCCTCTTTCAGATAAGGACTCTCATTTTCACTTTCTTCAGAAATGTTATGTAAACATTATTTTTTTTTCAGAAAACCTTCTTATACGAGCCAGTCTAAAATTTTAATCCCCTATCCACCGTTTGCCGCTCTGTTGACTAATAAGTTTGCTGACCACTGGACAGACTAAATGTTACCACATAGTTGGAAACTATGAGGATTAGGCAATTGTGGCATATTGTGTGCAAAGAGGTAAAGGGTAGTATATGACGGTGGTCGGCAAACTAATTAGTTAACAGAGTGGCAAACGGTGGCTCTTGAGCCACATGTGGCTTGTGAGCTGTGGTTTGCCGACCACTGTCCTATCCTGACATTTTGAACCCCTTCTCTGCTTTATTTTTTCCCTTTAGGGCCTATTACTCTTTTATATACAGTGGTACCTTGAGATACGAGTTTAATTTGTTCCATAACCTTGAGGAGTGGGAAACTATGAGACGATCAAGTCAGGGTATACTGGTGGGTCATGTGCAGCCGGCCGATCCAGGCGATTACTTCTATCTCAAATGTTGCTCATATTTCAAAGCAAAAATCGCTCGTATCTCAAAAATCTCGTATGTTAGGGCACTCGTATCTCAAGGTACCACTGTACTCTTAGAGGCCCAGTGCATGAAAATTCATGCACTGGAGCTGGGTCCTTCAGCTCAGCCTGCCCCCTCTCACAGTCCAGGAGCCCTCAGGGGTGGGAGTTGACCTAGCAAGCAGGGTAAGGTGATGGCCCATCACACCTCTGCTGCTGCCACTGCTGGCAGTGCAAGCCTCGGCTGGCCCTGGTTACCTGAGCCTCGGGTGGCTCTGGGTGGCTGGGCAGCTGTCATCTGAGGCTTGCCTGTGCCTTGGGCTGGCCCTGGGTAGCTGGGGGACTGAGGGGACTGGGAGACTCTGGAGATAGGTGCACAGAGCGGCTGGGCCTGCCTGGGGGCATGCCCGGTCTTGCTGTGTGCCTGCTGCACTGGCGGGGCTGAGGGAGCTGGGCACCACCATCTTGTGGCTGTGGGTGCTACCATCTTTGAGGGCGGCACAATCAATTAGCATATTCCCTCTTTATTGGCTGTGGGCACTGCCATCTTCACGATGATGTGAGGGTCAATTAGCATATTTCCTCTTTATTAGATAGGATTATAGTAATTATTATTTTTTGCTTATTGTGTACTTCTACCTTATAATGTAACCTTCAGGTGAGTAGGATTTTAGTTTGCTTTATTCGCTGCTATATCTCCAGCATCTATAACAGTGCCTAACACATAGTAAATGCTCAATAATATGTGTTGGATAAATGAATGCAGACTGACTGGTAGTAGCCATAAATTCCTGGACCCAGATCTTTGAAAACACCACACTGGTAGTTTTCACTCTGGTTTGTGTTAAAAATGGGATTGTGGTGATCTCTGTAGCTATGGCATAGGAAGTGGGTTGGGGACAAGGAAACATAACTCTTGCCTATCCCTTTCCTTTTCAAACAGGACACCTCAGGTTTTATCTCTCTGTTATGTTGGGTTTCAGGTAATATTTCATTAGGAGAAAAATTTGTGGAATAGGGTTAGCAGAAAAGAATGTTTTTATGTAATTGTGTAGCCTACAATATTGTGATTATCAGTGTTTATTCATCCCCAGAAGGAAAGTATAATGGTGAGGGTTGTGAAGAATTAGACACAAAATCTCCAAATTCAATGAGCTTCATATTTGAGAGATTTTAAAAATTGTTGCATGTAAAAGTTATTGTATTTTAATGAATTATTCAAAATTCCTCCTTCTTCATTTCTAGATATATTGTTCTAGTATATTAACTCACTATGTAATTGGAAATTTTTAGTGGGGAAAGAGGACAACAGTGTTATTTATGCATTTATGTTTTGCTTTGAAATTGATCTAAGTGCTATATTGTCCAAAAGCAAAAGTAAGTGAGCGTAGTAACAACAGGTATTAGTTCACATTCTCAAAAAAGTGTAAATTTCCAACACATTTTAAAGCACTTGATGACATAAAAATTATTATGACCATTTTTTGAATAAAGATATTCAAAGAATCTGTGCGAAAGCTAGATGTGGGACCATGGACAGAAACTACCATATTTTTCCGTGTATAAGATGCTATTTTTTTTCTAAAATTGTTAGATTGAAAATCAAAGGGTGTCTTATACATAGAAGTCAGCAAAAGGGAGCTTTGCGGGTGTGTAACTGCCCATATCTTGTCAAATAGGCTTTCTCTAATCACGAGCCTTATTGTTACTGATGTCAGTTGATACCATATGGAGGTGGAGGTGGAGAGTGCACAGATGCAGCAGGGACTGGAGTGTTCTGAACCCATAAAGATGTCAAAAATAAAAAGATAAATACCAGTAAGTAGTTGTCTTACTCTGTATAATTCAAACTGAATGTAATCAGCTATGCAAAAGAGCATAGAAATAGAGCTGCAGAGAGACAATTTGAACCTTGTCTCACTGAGTGTATGATCAGACAGTGGAGAAAACAGGAAGAACAACTCCTTAAGATGCCAAAAAAAAAAAAAAAAAAAAAAAAAAAAAAGAGGGCCTTAAGAGGAAAACTAGCAAAATCTTTAAAATATTGATTTCTTAATTTTGGGTTGGAAAAGTGGAGGGCACCTTATACATGGGGGTGTCTTATACAGGGAAAATATGGTAATCAAAAGATTCATCTGTTTCTATTTATCCTCATATTAACCTGACTCAGACCCTGCCACACGACTGCCTCACAATCATTTAACAAACTGATTTCATATCCAAGGGAATACAGCCAGAGATTTGCAGGGACACATAGCTAACTTCTTGGCAGAGTGAGAATTAGAATGGAGATCACCACAGATTGCCTTACTTCCTGTTTTTCCATGACACATCGCTTCCCTCTTAAAATTCCTTCAAAATGGACATAATGTGCTTTAGCCCTAGCTGGTTTGCCTCAGTAGACAGAGCATTAGCCTGTGGAGCAAAGGGTCCCATATTCCATTTCAGTCAAGGGCAGGTACCTTGGTTGCAGGCTGCTCCCTGGCAGGATCCTGGTCAGGGCTCATGCAGGAAGTAACCAATCGATGTGCTTCTCTCACATCAATGTTTCCTTTTGCCTTTCACTCTCTCTTCCACTCTCCCTAAAAGTCAATGAAAAAATACCCTCAGGTGAGAATTAACAATAAATAAATAAATAAGCTTTATATATTAATACAGAGCTTTGCTTTATTGAAAATGTAAATGTATAGAGGAAACTTTAACTGACCTTTCTAGATTTACAAATTGAAAAGTAACATGCTAACTACAATAAGCATTAGTTGAACAATTACTGAATAATTCTTGGAATAGAAGCACAATTGACTCATAATTGATCAATAATTATTATGATAGAAGACATACCATTTATCATACGTACAACTGTAAATATGTAAGACTACCTGGGGAAAATAGATAAGAAGAGGAAAAGGAAAAGAAAAGAGAAGAGGTGTGCATGGAGGTTGCAACAGAGTGAAGGGAATTATGGTGAGTGGAAATGAGAACACCTGGGCAGGTAGGGTAGAGAGAGCTGA
>JAAGEH010002531.1:49580555-49733271 GCA_011751065.1 Lasiurus cinereus | reverse complement strand
AAATCCATGGAAAAATATCCTCAGGTGAGGATTAACAACAACAACAAAAAGAATTGTATCCTTGGAAGTGGATAATGATCTCACCATCTTAGATAAAGAAACAAGGGCTCCAAGAGGTTCATTGACTTGCCCAAAATGATGCAGAACTCAAAATATAAAAATTATAGGTTTTTACATATTGAATCTAATCCCATAATCTAATCCATATCTAAACTGTAGCCATTCCCACATTATGTGGTCATATTTTACTAGCACAATTGACAGGTGTGACTCCTTGGTATTTACAGCACTAGCCTGATTTAGCATGTTGGTGGTGGGAATGTGAGAACAACCACATAGAGACAGAAAAAATGTCCTAAAAGAAGCAGACTGGTTGTGTCTATTGTCATTGTTAATTTCCCATTGCATTTTTATTTGCCCCACACTAATTGTATTTGTTTGGGCTGGCTTCAGGGTCCATCATCATTTTCATGGTATTTTCAGTGTGGCTTTGAACACAGTTTGAGATCTTCAAATGGAAGTTGTTTCTATCAAAAAAAAAATGATTTCAACATTAAAATAAGCTGCCACCTGGGACATTATAACCAAGAGGCATCATTACTTTATTAGTTAAGCCAATTAATTGTTGAAGCAAGATTAGCTCAGATGACTACACAGTCTGTGCTTTTTCATTGCTTTTGATTTCTAACACAAGATTATTTTGGTTTAACTGAAATAGACCTTCATTTCCTTAAAGTACCCAGAAAGATAGGGGGTATGTATTCAATCCAAATGCAGGAGGACGATCAGGAGAAATGTCACCAGTAGACATGGCACCAGAGGAATGAGAGAACCTCTGTTTGCTTCTGGTTCTGTCACCAACTAGGTGGGGAACTGGAAGAGCTTTGTTTCTCTGATAAGTAAATATGGCAAAATATTGTGGGATATGTTATAGTGAAGTAATTATGAACATATTTCCTTTTCTCCTCCCTTTTATCCCTTTGTTTGCCTCATTGTCTTTCATCTGTTCTCATTGCTGTGCCTTAACCTTCCCAGAGGTCCAAGTGGCTGTGAAAGGATTTTATAAGTGTGAGAATGCTATGCCAACATCTGTATGTGAATATGATTATTTATACAGTGGTACCTCGAGATACGAGTGCCCTAACATATGAGATTTTTGAGATATGAGCCGTCGAGCTAGCGATTTTTGCTTTGAAATAGGAGCAACATTTGAGATACGAGTAATCGTGCGGATACACCGGCTGCACAGGACCTACCAGTTTACCGCAACTCGAGAGTCTCATAGTTTCCCACGCCTCAGTCAATGTGCTTGTTTACGTCGTTGTCGAAGCATCTTTTGTGCATTTACATACTTTATCACATTTCTTTTTATAACCAGGGGTCCGAAGAAAGTGAGTGGAAAGGTCAGTGCTCAGAAGAGGATGATGTCTATTGAATTAAAGCATGAAATCATAGAAAAATATGAGCAAGGTGTGCGAGTGGCTGACTTGGCGAGGCAGTACGGGCGTAGTACTTCAACAATATGCACTGTGCTTGAACAGAAGGAGTCGTTAAAGGGTATAACGCCAGCTAAGGGCGTTACAATAATTTCTAAGCTCCGTAGCTCTCTCCATGAAAAGATGGAGAATCTACTGATGGTGTGGGTGACGGAGAAGCAGCTTAAAGGAGATACATTAACACAGGGCATCATATGTGAGAAGGCACAAATGATTTACGGTGATTTGCTGGAGCAGACCCCGCACACTTCCACGGATGAAGCATCGAAAGACTCATTTAAAGCCAGTAGAGGCTGGTTTGATAACTTCAGGAAAAGGTCAGGCATTCACTCCATCATCAGGCATGGTGAGGCAGCAATTTTGGATGTGAAGGCAGCTGAGCATTACCTCAAAACTTTTTCCGAACTGATAGAAGCCCAAGGATATATCCCCCAGCAAGTCTTCAACTGTGATGAGACAGGGCTTTTCTGGAAGAAGATGCGGAATAGGACTTATATAACGGCAGAGGAGAGACGATGCCAGGCCACAAACCCATGAAGGATAGGCTAACGCACTGTGCGCCAATGCGAGTGGCGACTGCAAGATCAAGCCTCTGCTCGTATACCATTCGGAAAACCCCAGAGTCTTTAAGTCACATAAGATTTTAAAAGATAAACTGCAAGTTATGTGGAGGGAAAACCCAAAGGCATGGGTCACCAGGCAGTTCTTTGTGGAGTGGGTAAATCTGGTTTTCGGCCCTTCTGTTAAGAAATATCTACAGGAAAACAACCTAACCATGCAAGTCCTCCTCGTCCTCGACAATGCTCCTGCTCACCCACCAAACCTCGAAGATGAACTCCTCGAAGAGTTCAAGTTTATAAAGGTTTTCTACCTACCTCCCAACACCACTCCTATCCTGCAGCCCATGGATCAGGAGGTGATTTCTAATTTTAAAAAGCTGTACATCAAGCACCTGTTCCGGCGCTGCTTTAAGGTGATGGAGAACACACACCTCACCCTTCGAGAGTTCTGGAAGAACCACTTTAACATCACAATATGCCTCAGAATTATTGATCAGGCCTGGCTGGGTGTTACAAAGAGGACTTTGACCTCTGCATGGAAGAAGCTGTGGCCTGAGGCTGTAGCCGAAAGGACCTTCGAAGGATTCGAACCCGAGGTGCCAGTGGAGGAGGAGATAGTTTCTCTGGGAAAATCCATGGGCCTGGAGGTGGATGAGAGAGACATGAATGAGCTCGTCGAGGAGCACTCTCTGGAACTCACCACGGAGGAGTTACAAGAGTTGCAGTCTCAGCAACATGCGGAGGTTCTCCAAGAAATTGGTTTCGAGAAGCCAGAGGTGGAGGAGATCTCTACAAGTGAGATAAGGGAGACCTTAGGAATGTGGGAGAGGGTGTCACACTTTGTTGAAAAGAAACACCCGAAAAAGTTGCTACTGGTCATGCATCGGAGCTGTTCAATGAAACTTGCCTCACCCATTTCAGAAACATTCTGAAAGGGAGGAAGAGGCAAACCTCGTTGGACACATTTTTTTTTTTAAATCGGCCAAAAACGCAAAGACCAGTAGCAATTAAGTTCAGTGAAGATTAGTTAAGTTACATTCAGTTTAGGGATAAAGTGTAGCATTAAGAGTGTAATGAGTAGGTAAATACACTTTATAAAACCAGTTTATTCCTTTACATTCTCTTTTATTATGTTTTTATACAATATTTGTCATTTATAAATACATTTTTCTTATTCAAAAACATGTAACAAGAACAACTGGGTGGCATTTTGGGGGCTGGAATGGATTAACGGCATTTCAATTGATTTCAATGGGAAAATTTGCTTTGAGATACGAGCAACTTGATATACGAACAAGGTTATGGAACGAATTAAACTCGTATCTCGAGGTACCACTGTATTATTGGTCCTTTCTTCTGGGACCTCTTGTTAATGCAGAAACAGAACTTTCATTAGTGATTTTGATCTGGAAACTGTTATTCTTAGTTGAAAAGGTCTTTCACATCCTCTATACCAAAGAGCTAATATGCTAATTAGATCAAACAACCATCTGGACAAAGCCGCCGGGGCTGTGAGGGCTGAGCCCCTTGCTCAAATTTTGTGCATCAGGCCTCTAGTAAATTATATAAATTTTAAACTATGAATATTTGCCAGTAATGACATTTTCAATAGTATTAATAACGGAGTAGCTTGAAGCAGGACAGTGTTTCAGTATAATTATTTATGTATTACCTGTTGCTGAGTTTGTTCAGCAAATAGTATCATTCTTGGTACAGAGTAGAGAGTCAGTAACTGATGTGAAATGAATGTGAAAAGTGAATGCAAACCCTAGTTTATTGTTTTAGTGGTAATTGATTTCTTTATACCAAGGTAAGTGAACATGCAGTAATCTGTATGGAAATTTAATGTCTAGTCTGTGCAATAAGAAACCGGAGTGTAAAACTGGAGTACTTTGCAAAATATCCTATATTAATATCATACCAAAACATTTTTATGTTTTTTTTAATTTAATAAATCTTTATTCACATTTTCATTGCTTCTCTGAGTTGGTAGAGTAGCTTTGTGTGCTAGGTGTCCTATATGGCCCAGTAGCGTCGACCTCCCCAGTTACCTGAGGTCTGCTCTCTTGGTGCACCTCTTTGTGGACTGTGTGTACAGCATTGTTGTAGTTAAGTCTTTATTGTTGTTGGTATCACTGGGGAGAATTGACCTCCAAGCCAACTGGTTGTGAGGATCAGCTGTGTCTACGCCAAGAGAACTTCTGTGCTGGAGTCAGCCTTATGATACAAGACTTGCAAAATTGCAAAAGCCTCTATGTTTAGCTTGGATGGGGCAGAGTTTCAGGGTTGAGCAGATAACCTTAGCTTCCTGTCAGCCCTGCCCTAATAGGCCCTTGGGTCTTATTGTCCTTTGGTAACCGCTTCAGTCCTCTCTGCGTGCACTCATGCTCTCACGCCTCCAGACCTCGGCCTTTTGTGGCTCCCCTGAGTCTCTATGCACTCCGGGGACCCATATGAGTCTGGGTCTCCAGTGTCTCACCCAAAACTGGGGTTCAGTGCAGTCTGAACTGGATTTCAGCGCATTTGGGAGGTTCTGTCTTCCTCCTGTTAGAGAAAGCCAGTGGCACAATTAGCTCTCAGTGTTCTCTGTGTGCACTGGCATCTGTGCCTCCAGATCTCTGCCTTTCACGACTCTGCTAAGTTTTTGTGCACTCCTCCCTTTTCACGACAGTCCAGACTCTCCCTGTATGAGTCTCCCCTGGAACTGGAGTTCAGTGCAGTTGGAACTGGGGTTCAGTGCAGTTGGGAGTTTCCAACTCCCTACAGCTAGAGTAAGCCAGCCGGGCACTCAGGCGCCTGGCCTCTCCAGGTGTGTGTCTCCATACCTCAGCTTTTTGCAGCTCCTCTGGGTCTCTGTGAGCCCCTCTCTTTCCCTCTAGTTGTAGAATTTCCACTCAGTCAGCTTTCCTGTGGTTCTGGATGATGTTTTGTCTTATAGCTGTAGTTTTGAAATTGTTGTGTGAGGCAGCAGTTTAGGTATTCACCTATGCCGCCATCTTGGTTTCTCCTGCAACATTGCATGGAAAGGGCTGTGAAGGCCCTCTAGTTTCAGCTACAGCACCTCTGATCATTGGTTGGATCTAGAACTCACAGGGTGCTTGATCTAGAGGGCCTGGGCTAGCCACAGAATGGAAGGACCAACTGAGGCATTTTGAATCAACCAGTCCCAGGTGCCAGACAAATCTGTTCAGTGGTGAACTTTCTGTCTTCAAGGTGCACACTTGTGTACTCACTCGTGTGCATGAGCCTGAGTGAAAACTCACACTCCCACAATGACACAGAGTGGCATGCAAGGAAAAGGCTTGAGAATAAGAATAAGGAAGCCTGTGTTTTTCTTTCTTCTATTGCTTAGTTGCTCTGTACTCCAGATAAATCCACTGCAAGTGCTAGTTAACTGCCTTTTGCTCCTCCAGTTGCCCTTTCTGTCCTATCCTAACCTCACTCTGATCCTAGGCAGCTGACCTTTAATGACTATATTAGAAGTCTCCCTACATTTCTGATTACCTTTTGGGTTTGGTAAACTCTGAGTCCATGCTGGAACCTGGAGAGAGAGATCAAATGAGCTTGGATTTTCCTGTGAGCTGACCTTAGGCTGACTTTGTTCCTCAATCAAGGGTCATAACTACTTTCAAGTAGATTGTCCATAGTTGACTCTCTCTGCTATTCCTCTTGCCCCTAACCCCCATGGTCTGGTCCCACCCTTCGTTACAAACTGAGGATTTTCCCCATGTTAATCTCTTTATTAAACTCTCTGAATTTTCTCAATTTGGCTATGCAATCTCTTTCCTGCTGGCACCCTGACTGATGTATTTAACAGACTATCTTAGGTTATGTCTGTGTTTATCAAGGAAGGGCCCATGGTGGGTGGGTGATGATTGCTATGAGATCAGCTAGAGGGAGGGGAACACAGATGTCCAGAATTAACCATCCACAAGTTCCCTCCAGCTCTTAACATTCTGTGACTTTGTGAATAAGAAACTGAAGGAAGCCTATTACATTTTGGACTTTATATTACTATGGGGAATCTGGACTGGGATGATAAGATGGATATAGCTCAAAGGAAGGCACAAGCAAGGTGTGCTTATGAAAACCAGTGGCGATTCCACACACAAAATACCTCTAACTAACACCTTTCAGCTATTGCTCATTATTTTCAGTGTTGGCTTATTTTTTATTGTGCTACTTTTATGATAGGTATATTTTTATTTCTACATCAGTGTTTTCTTATATGTAGCAATATAGTGCTAGCTCCCGCAGCATATGTAGTAACCTACAAGTGTCAACGTGTACTGCAGTTAGGCAGCTTCACTTGGAAATTTGGCAAAAATATCTACTGCCAATTAGTAGTGTTAAAAATCATTCCTAAGGCGCTTGGTCTGATCTCTGAGTTGCAATTCCTTTTACTTTCCCATTTAACTTTCAAGTTAAAACAGAAACTATTTATACTCATGAACTTTGTTTAATAGTAATACCTTTGAGCTTCCTTATAAATTTTCCTAGAGTGTATACACTAAGTGGCCAGATTATTATCATCTCTGAATGCATAATAATCTGGCCACTCAGTATCTATCCAATATAATAAAAGGCTAATATGCAAATTTTCCCTTGACCAGGAGTTCGAACAGCTGACAGACCAGCTAACTACCCATCATGTCCTCTCCCCCTGGCCACCCATGCACGAATTCATGCACCAGGCCATACACATACACACACACACACACACACACACACACACACACACATACACACACACACACACACATATATACTGAATATCTAGATTATTATGTGTTCAGAGATCATAATAATCTGGCCACTCAGTGTATATTATCAAAAAGCCAAAAATACCTATTTCAGCACTCAATGCAGTGAGACTTGTGAGCTGACTAGGTGTTGTCTTTTTCCTGGTCAAGCATTTGTCCAATTTCCTTTTCAGAAAGGATAGTGACCAGAACTGCTTATGATTTATAGTGGGAGCAATGACTTTAAAAAAGTTTTGTGTTAGAAAACATTACTTGAGCATTCTTGTCAAGCTGTCTGCTCACATAGGATTTGATCCTTAGAACAAGTCAGTAGTTGACAAAATCTGACACTACTGCAGTTGTCTTAGTTTTTTCTACTAAGATATTCCTTTGAGGGGCTCATATCATGGTTCACTTCTCAAAACAATGACCCAGAGCACCTGCCATTTATGCCTATAAGGAAAAGGAAATCTACAAGTTATTGGAAACAGACATGTTATGTGGCTATCAAGTATAAACAGTAAAGGTAATTCTTTTTGTCTTTGTTTTACAGATTTCTTTCACACACAGTTGGTTATGTTATCCTTGGACCACTGTAATAGGTTCAAAGGGAAAGTGCTTTATTTCTGGTTTACAGATGAGAAGTCTGAGGCAGAAAATTGCTATTATCAGGGCAGCACTAGAACCCTGGATTGTTAGTTCATAATAGGCTTTAATTTTCACTTTAATTAAATACTCAGATTTAACCTCAAATATACCCACATGGTTTAACTATAGGAGAGCATTCCCAATTCATACCTAGGCTTCTAGAAAAGGGCTAGTAATTAAAGATAATACTCTCCACTTTGAAGTTGCCCACTCTTTTCAATGCTATTTTCCCCAGCTTATATGTTCAGTTTTAAGCACCAGTATGATCTGGGGCTTTGAGACAAGGTACAGACCATTAACTAGGCTTGGGATTTTGCATCACTTGCTGATCCCCTCCCAGCAATTTTTGGCCTATTTCTTTACCCTGCAGGAAAGGCTGAATGTCTGGATTTTTCTCTACGTGAGCCCTGGATTTGGATTTCAGAACATATGGGTCAGAACACCACAGTAAAAGGGAAATCAAGATTTAAACAAGTAACTTTCTTGTTACTTTTAAGCCTCTTCCAATGAACAAAAATTCCTTTGGCTTGTTGTGAGAAAAAGCACTTGCTTTGCACTACATTCAGGTTTTTGTTTTTTTTTCCTGATAAATGTATATACTTGAGAAGGAAGATCTCATCTGGGAAAACCAGAGTGATTTTTAGCAATAAAACAGGGCTGGACTTACAAACCCCAGAGAGATCCTTTCAGCTTTAACCATATGAACTTCCAGATGTTAACAAAGGCAGAATTTGAACTCCACGTGATTGTGCTATGTTAGTGTTGGGAAGATAGCAAAGGAGCATGAGGAGGGAGAAGTTCAATGTGTATGGGACCTAAGAAATGAAGGTTGAGAGAAAGAAATCCCTAGATGAAGGGCATATGGTGAGAAATATTACAGAAATGAGCTTAGTGAAATCACAGATAGTCAAAAAGTTGAAATGTGGGTGATCATGTAGATAATTCTATGGCCCTGGAACAAGAAATGAGAAGCCATGGTGTCAGCATAGTGTTGAGTTCTGGAATCCAAGCATGTGGATTTGAATCCCTGCTCTGCCCTGGACTAGTTGTGTGAATGCACTAAAGAGCACACTTTAGACCAGTGATCTCCAACCTTGTCTAGTCAGTAGAACACTAGACTTAACCTGGGGAGTTCTGGAAAAAAAATGCAGGTGGTCAGATCCAATTCTGGACCAATTCAATCAGAATCAGGCACTGGCAGGGACAGGCTTGAAAGCCTGGTTTGAAAGCCAGTTTTACAATCACGATTCTCACATTATTTTGCGTGTCAAAATGATACCCATGAATTTAAGGTTCCACACATTTTTTTTTCTCTTCTTGAGTGAATTTGTAGATTGGATCCTCTTGACACCGTAGTCACCTTTTCATTGTTGGCTGCAGTTGGTTTTCTCAGGCGAGAAATGAATTTTAGTATATGTCCTAGGAAAATCTCCAATATTAGAAAGAAAAATATGGCTATGATCACATGATGTAAGCATTACCATGAAATCTTTGTGGATATGAAAAATCTAGAGTACAGTCTGAGCAGTTTTCTAATGGTAGGTCAAATAGAATTTCTGCTTGCTCTCACTGGGGTCTTTTTAGAGGAGCTGGAAAGTTTTTGCGTTTTTGAGTTTATATAACATTCCAATATTATAATTAAGCAGTGGAGGGAAGCAGATCATGGTCTAACAGAAAGCATGAAGATGCCTTCCCCTAAATATTGCTCTGATTAAGATATGTGTTGTGTGCAAATAAGTCTTCAGAAAACAGATGGTTTTCCTCCATCTGTCTTGGCCAAGGGGGTGAAAATATGGGCCTATTGGGTGAGAAAATGTTTAAAGGATGAGGAAACACTTTCATTGTACTGGCTAAAGCCACTGGTTATCCTGTTGTAGTTACTATGTATATATATTTAAAATATATTTCTATTGATTTCAGAGAGAAAAGGGGAGAGAAAGAGAGAGAAAGAAACATCAATGATGAGAGAGAGAATCATTGATTGGCTGCCTCTGTGGGGACTGAGTCCACAACTTAGGCATGTGCCCTGACCAAGAATCAAAGCATGACCTCCTGGTTCATAGGTTGACACTCTACCACTGAGCCATGCCAGCCATGCTAGCATTTCAATGTGAATAAAGACCTGATATAAAAATAGAGAGTGAATAGAGATAACAAAAGCAACCCCATTGTAACTGGGTATTGCAAGTTTATCCTAATGGTGCATCAACATGCAAGGTTCTTGTTTCTTCCCGAGCAGTGCCTTTGACCTCATTCTGTTGAATCTGATTTTTGTAGATCCTATTAACATTTTGGTCAGATCTCAGAGTTTTCAAATAAATTACAGTTTTTAAGTGCAGTCCAGTACAATATAAAACTCCAATCATACCTACTCCCTGATCTTAGCTCAAGGTTTATCAGTGGCCTGAAGGGACATGCGGTGAGGGAAGGAAACTTACTATTAAACTCCACTTCCCTCCCCTCTTCCCTCTCTGATGTGTTAGGCTAGGGAGGATGGAGAGGAAATGAGAAGGAAAGTAGAAATGGATTTTTTGCATATGTGTAAGTTCCTTAGGTAGCCCTGTGGGAGGGGTCCCCACTTCACAGTTACTTTCATGGAAGATCTGTCTCCAGCTTAAACCCTTCCCTTGTCCTCCAGTTTCCTTCCCTCTTAGTGCATCTTCTGGCCACACACTTCTGAAGCAACAGAGAGCCCCCTTAATTAGATTGGGGTATGAGCTCATAGCTCAAGCCCTGCTCCCCTCCACAGTGTTTTATTGACCTCTTTGAAACTCATGCATCACTCACACATCAAACACCACTCTCACTCTCATAATCACAAAGCACCACATGGCTTTTCTTCTCTCTCTTCACTTCTGACATTTGTGTTAAACTCTCTTATCTGTTCAGACAGGCTCTGGAGGAGATGACAGTCTTTCTTTCTTTCTTTTTTTTATTAATTTTTATTAATTTTTTATACATATCTCCCCATTGCCCCCCCTCCCTCCCAGGCATACCCCAAACCCCCAGTGTCTGTGATCATTGGTTATGCTTATATGCATGCTTACAAGTCCTTTGATTGATCACTTATCTACCTCACCTAACTTTAATCTTTCTGCTGTAATTTCACAGTGTTTGATGCTTTATGATTTTTGTCCTCCTGAGAATTATGAGTCTACTCCCTTTCTGTGCTCCTGATTCTATTATATTCACCAGTTTATTCTGTTGATCAAATTTTTAATTCACTTAATTTTTAGATTCACTTGTTGATAGATGTGTATTTGTTGTTCATAATTTTTTGTCTTTTACCTTTTTCTTCTTCCTCTTCTAAAAGAGTACCTTTCAGCATTTCATATAATACTGGTTTGGAGTTGATGAACTCCTTTAGCTTTTTCTTCTCTGTGAAGCTCTTTATCTGCCCTTCAATTCTGAATGATAGCTTTGCTGGATAGATTATTCTTGGTTGTAGGTTCTTGCTGTTCATCACGTTGAATATTTTTTGCCACTCCCGTCTGGCCTGCATCGTTTCTGTTGAGAAATCAGCTGACAGTCGTATGGGTGCTCCCCTGTAGGTAATGAACTGTTTTCCTCTTGCTGCTTTTAATATTCTCTCTTTGTCTTTTGCTCTTGGTATTTTAATTATGATGTGTCTTAGTGTGGTCCTCTTTGGATTCCTTTTATTTGGGGTTCTGTGTGCTTCCTGGACTTGTAAGTCCATTTTTTTTTTTTTACCAGATGTGGGAAGTTTTCAGTCATTATTTCTTTAAACAGGTTTTCAGTATCTTGCTCTCTCTCTTCTTCTGGCACCCCCACAATTCTGATGTTGGTACGCTTGAAGCTGTCCCAGAGGCTCCTTACATTATCTTCACATTTTTGGATTCTTTTCTCTTCTTGCTTTTTCCAGTTGAATGTTTTCTGCTTCTTTATATTTCACATTTTTGACTTGATCCTTGCCTTTCTCTAGTCTGCTGTTAGGACTCTGTATAATATTTTTTATTTCAGTCAGTGTATGTTTAATTTCTATTTGGTCCTTTATCATCTTTAGTTGGACCTTTTTCATCTCCTCTTGGGTCTCACTAAATTTATCCATCTTTTCTAGCATATTCTCGAAAAACCTTATAAGTGTGGTTTTGAACTCTATATCTAGTCGTTTTTTTTCCTCCATTTCTTTTGTTTGTGATCCCTTCCCTTGTCTCGGCATTTTCACTATGCCGGGGAAACTTCTGTGTTGAATTCAGCCTTATGATACCAGACGCAAAGCTGCAGAAGCCTCTATTGAGCTTGGGAGGGGTGGAGTCTCAGGGCGTAAGGGACCGCCTTGCCTTCTAGTCGGCCCCGCCCTCCACGGCCCCTGAGTCTAACGTGACTGGATAATGGCTGGAGTAGTCCTTGTGCCTCTAACCGTTGCCTTTCCAGCTCCCCTGCGCACCAGGACCACACGAGTCTAGGTCTCCAGGGTTTCATCCTAAACAGGAACTTAGTGGAGTCAGAAGTGGCGCAGTTGGGAGGGTCTATCCCCCACCCACTCGTGAAAGCCAGCGGCACAATCAGCAGTCTGTCCCCAGCGCAGTGCCATGCGCAGCACCAGGCCTTTGATCTTTTGCGACTCCCCTAAGTTTCCGTGCACTTCTCCCTTTTCACAGTCCAAACTCCCCCCGTATGAGTTTCGGCTGGATCTGGGCTTTAGTGTCGTAGGATAAGGGGTTCAATGCCTTTGAGAGTCTCCGTCTCCCTCCAGCCAGAGAAAGCCAGCCAGGTACTCGGGCACCCGCTCTCTCAGCGCACGCGTCTCCGTACCTCAGCTTTTTGCAGCTCCTTTGGGTCTCCGTGAGCCCCTCTCTTTCCTTCTAGTTGTAGAACTTCCACTCAGCCAGCTTTCCTGTGGTTCTGGATGATGTCCGTTCTGTCTTTTAGTTGTAGTTTTGAAATTGTTGTGCGAGGCAGCAGTGTAGGTGTTTACCTATGCAGCCATCTTCTAATTTTTTTCAGTCTTTCTTTCTTGTAGGTGGTTTTGGGAGACCCCTGACTGGATTTTGTTGGGTGAGCACTCACCTCCTTCCTTTTTCTTAAAAAAAAAAAAAAGGTATTTTATTGATTTTTTACAGAGAGGAAGGGAGAGGGATAGAAAATTAGAAACATCGATGAGACAGAAGCATAGATCAGCTGCCTCCTGTATACCTTCTGATGGGGATGTGCCTACAACCAAGGTCCATGCCCTTGACCAGCATTGAACCTGGGACCCTTCAGTCCCCAGACCAACACTCTATCTCGTGAGCCGAACCACATCCTTTCCTTTTCCATAAAGAAAAGTACCAGTACCCCTGACTAAACCTCAGAATCAGTAATGCATGATTCTGTGGATGCTCTGTTCTTCCCTTTCTTCTTCTTCAGTATTCTGTTCATATCTATGGGACAGGGTCCCGAGGGATGTTTTGGGACAGCAGAAAGAATATATTAATCTCTGACAAAGTTGTAGAAGGGCCATCTGGTTCCCCAGACTGCAGCTTTATTAGGAAGTAAGGCATTGAGAAGCCTAGTTGTCAATTCCAGAACAATAGGAGGGGTTCTACTAAATACCCCATTACATTATAGTATGCAATATTTATAGATCACTTTCTTTGTACTGATTGTATTAAGTCTTTTAAATACTTTATTTCACTTAGTCCCTATGATAATACCATATGTTAGGTTTTATTATTATTCTCATTTAAATAATCAAACACTGGGCTTCTGCCATATATAGTTATATGAAATATTTTTAAAGCCTCTCTACTTTGTAATAACCCTGTGCAATTTAAATCTTGTGACCTTAGTGAGGAAAGCAACCAATGAAATCTTTGTTTCCAGAGAAGAATGAGTAGTTTGGATTCTACCATCACTTGCCCCCATGAGAGACTTCATTAGCATTGAGTCAGTGGAGGAAAGAGGCATGATGTTGGTTTTCCATTTTGTAGCAGGTATTGAGGCAGAGAGAAAGCCTTAGTCTGTATGGGCTGCTATAACAAAATACCATAGATTGGGTAGCTTGTAAACAACAGACATTTATCTCTCACAGCCTGGGGCTGGAGATCTGAGATCAGGATGCCAGCATGGTGGAGAGGGCCCTCTTCTGTGTTGCAGACTTCTCATTGTATGGCAGAAGAAAGGTGAAGGAGCTCTCTGGAACCTCTTTTATAAGGAAACTTGTCTCATTCAACATAACCTAAGAAGTCCCTTCCTACCCCCCAAAGATTAGAAGTTAGTTAGGATTTCAACATATGCATTTTTGGGGGGACACCAAACATTCAGATCATTGTATGTATTAAGGAGAGCTCTGTTACTGACATACTGTAGGTGATCATACTGTCCTGACTAGCCACTTCCTGATAATGGCAGAGGCTGCAGCTTCCCATCAGGCCAGTTCTGAGTTGTGCCCATGGGAGTCCTGTCCAGAAGCTCAGCCTGGAATCTGCCTCTTCAGTCCTTACAAAGATTCTGTCAGCTCGCTCTGTCTCTTAATAAATAACTTTCTGCTTAAACTTGCTGCACAGGGTTTGTTGGCAGCAACAAAGCACCCTGGCCAAGGCAACAACAGAACGAATATTGCTTTTATTCTTCATATTTGAAGGGATATTTAAAGAGGGAAGAACTATGGACATGACCATGTTTTATAAAGCCAATTCTCAGAAAAATCAGAAAGTCAGGAATATCAGTTATTACAATATTTCTCTGTGACCCATAGAACATCCTTACTCTAGTAATATTCCATTGGAGCTAAAGTGCTTGTAAGGAAAATATTTTAGATAATGTGAAGATTTGCTTTAGCTTCAAAATGTCATATTTAAGATGTTGCTTTTGCATTGATTTGCTGCATATGTCGTTAAATTTGTTCCAGTGAAGAATGGGATCATGGGATGAAAAATCTGACCTATTGGAGTTCTGGCACTGCCATTTATTAGCGCCGAGGTCTGAGTGA
Source organism: Lasiurus cinereus (assembly GCA_011751065.1). Classification (NCBI taxonomy): domain Eukaryota; kingdom Metazoa; phylum Chordata; class Mammalia; order Chiroptera; family Vespertilionidae; genus Lasiurus; species Lasiurus cinereus. Next base: position 49,718,891 of record JAAGEH010002531.1, on the reverse strand, counting down.
GTTAAGTTGCTTAACTGTTTGATACTCAGGTTCCTCATTAGAAAATTAAAATAATCATAGCAGTAATCTTTTCTAATTATAGACAATTTCTGAAAAGAGGAAATAAAAATGGGGAATAATATGAGGCTAACATAAGTAAAATAATTTTTATTATAGCTATGGTCATTTGAATAATCTCAGTGAGTAGGAAATGGTGGGAAAAGACTCTGAAAACCCACACTATTAGGAGGAAAAAGGAAAGACATTTTTAGGAAGTCATGGTAAGCAAATATGATTCCTTACATGCCAATGTCTGTTTTCTCAAATTATGTAAGGCCTCTGATCTTCCTTCCCTTATTCAGCACAAGTAAGAACATTGTAATGCAGTAAGTAGTTCAGAATCCCGGGAGAGTCAAATGCATTTCATCTGTAGTTTCAGAAAGGATGGCCAATTTTCTGCATGTCTTATAATATATAAAAAGTTTCCCCCCATGTATTACTTGTTCAATCATCTCAGTAAAAGTTGCTTCGAGGTCTGCAGGTCCCTTATGCTGGGTAGTTGCTAAGTCTGTCTTTTGACGATGGAATACAAGCATTTGTGGGGTCTAGTGAAGAAGGCCGATGTCATCTCCATGGAGAACTACCCTTCTCCTTTCCTTCTTCCTTAGGGTAGGTCTAAAAGGTAAAAGAGCCATAGATTCCTCTTGAGTGTACTGCACTCCCACCTGTAAATCTGTGCCTCAGGATTACTTCATTTTCCTGAGTGCAGAACTCAAAAGGAATGCATTTTTAGTAACTTGCAAAGGTGAATATGATCACAGATCAATCTTGCTATCATAATTTTCAAACAAGTCCTATCTTCATTACATTTGTAGGATAAAATAGTGATAATTACATTCAATAGGACTTAAGAGACTACTTCCCACGAGATAACCTTCTGGAGAAGGGCCTGCACTTGCCATGAGCTGCTCTCAGCAGAGGTCACATATCAGGAACTGGATGGAACGATGTCAGAAGCCAACAAGCATTTTCTAGTAATATCCAGAGACGGTTAGTATAATTACTCATTGCATAATACACTGCCTGTGATTGGATTCCCTGAGAGTACTGGGGAAAGAACTGCAAATCCTGTACAGCTGATAAGATGCCTGATTGAAATGACCCACATGGGTATGGAGTAGAGTCAGAGAGGGATTTGAGGAAGGATGGTTGGAAATTTGGGTTGCAGACCAAGTCCATGGAGATTTTGGGGGGCAAAGAAGCCTGGTAGAAATGTGAATTCTATTATTGGAAATCCTTACTATAACTAGCACTTCACTTGTGCTTTACAGAATACAAAGCATTTGTTTTTTAAATATATTTTTATTGATTTCAGAGAGGAAAAGAGAGGGAGATAGAAATATCAATGATGAGAGAGAATCATTGATTGGCCACCTCCAGCACACTGCCCTCCCTCCGGGTTTGAGCCCACAACCTGGGCATGTGCCCTAACTGAGAATCGAACTGTGACCTCCTACCTCATAGGTCGGTGCTCAACCACTGAGCCATCCATGCTGGCCAGGCCAAAGAGTTTTTATATATGTCAGTTCTCATTTTATTCTCCCAAACAATCTGTGCAGAAACTTTAATTGTTCCTATATTTCTAATGAGGAAGCAAAGGTTAAACTTCATTGTTTAACTTCCTCAAGCTCACACAACAAGTTGCAGAGATGGATCATGTGACCTTGGCTAGAGCTCTGATGACTACACTGATGACTTTACATTTTAATTTTCTTCTTTTACATTACAATGATTCTCACTTTAGGTTAAGAAACTGAAACTTCTGATGTCAGTTTGGCATTCTATGCCCTGGTTTCAAGATGAAAAGCTTACATTCTTTATTCCCTTTAATTTTTTTTTGTACTGAATAATGATATTATTTGATGTTATTTGTTATTTGTTAACACATAGAAACAACTGTAAGTTTAAATGCTTCTGATAATCCCTTTGTTGTTTTTCTCCCAAGAATGATTTCCTTTTTTACAGTTGGTTAGTGTTTGCTCTTGTAAAAATCAAATACTTCATGCAAAGCTAATTATTAAAAAAAAGATTCTTTACAAAATTGAATTAATGCTATTTTCAGAAGTGCTAATGTTATTCAATCTTAGATTAATAGAACCCTAACAAGCCAATTCAGTAATAGATATAAGTACTGCAATTGGGTGACACCAAAGGGAAAAAAAATTGATAAATAAGAAGAAACATTAAAGAATTATAACAAGAGAAGAATGGGATTTTGATCCCTAAAGACAATGATATAAACTGAAAAAGAATCCTAGTTGGTTGCCTCTGCAGGAGAATCATCTTATTGTCATGATGGGATGTCAGGGAAGGGCATCTGTGTCTGAACATATGTATAAATCATGAAAATGCAGCTCCCTGGGAGGGGTAACATTTTAAGCCTTAGCCAGATTTTAAGTCAATGTACATAAATTCAACAGCTGTATTCGTAAGAATAGATTTTAACAGGGTTAGAATTAAGGGGGGAAGCAGGGCACAGGACTCTGGTCACTTATGGAGACAGAGTGATAGCATCCCTGGCACGATAGAAAGGATTATGGGAAGAGTCCTGGTTCTAGATCTTTCTGAAGACAATCCAACAGTATACTTTGGTCAATTTCTCCTCTAACAAAGACAGGCCCATATCCTGTAGATACATTAAGAGATAAAAAACACATCACCTTTTATATTACTGGGTTCATTCGTGAGAACAGCCAGTGTGGTCAGAATGGCTGTTTGTTTGTCTTTAATTGATTCGGAGCATGGTGCCTGCCTCCTGACCCTGTGCCCAGACCTTTCTCACTACTCCTGTCTCCCTAGTGCTCACCCACATCCTTTGGCTCCCCAAGACTGCACACCTAGCCCCAAGCTGTGTCCATGTGTCTTTCCTGTTGGCCTAACTTCCATTTAGACATACATGTCATTGGTTCTTGATCCCAGAATTCTGTTTTCAGTTAGATGAGAGTTTATCTGATGGCCCATACTTTCCCAATCTATACTGCTAGTGACCCTCCAGATTTTAGTAGATACAACTTGGGGGCAGGGAGGAGGGTAAAAAAGAGTTCCTTGGCAAAATAAATTTGAAAAATCCTACATACTATATCACCCTCTTGAAGATTCACAATACTCATTAGCTTGGTGAAGTCTTTCAGAAATAAATTTTTGTGATGAGTTTAATATGGGAAACACTATTCTAGAATACAAACTAACATCTACATTTTTATCTTTCTCAAACATTATATTTTTCCCAGCAATCTACAGAAAAAAAATGCCTTGACCTTGAGGAATGAACTCCATTGTTGGAATTTCCGGTGCTACAGTAGCTACTGCTGGATATTTGGCACAAGTATTCTGGTGCCAAAATTTAAATTATTTCTTTTTTATTACTTTTGAGTACTTTCTGCTCTGCTAAACTAAGTCAGACTTGGGATAATTGGAATATTTCCACTTCATTTGAACAAAACCAAGGTAAAGTTTGGATAAGCTTATGTTTCTGATTTTAGCAACTTCCATGTCCATTTATATACCTATTCTTTTGAGAAGTGAAATATATTCATTTTCCCATCAGTGCACAAACACCAGGCCACTCAACATTTAAAAATGGTGGAGGTTGGATTTGTTGTTGTTGCTGTTGTTGTTAACAGTAAAGTCATCTCAGGCCAGGAGCAGAGCTCTGAGATGATGTGATCAGATGACTAAATCGCAATCCCCTTCCATTCTGCTAATGAAAATGTTTCTGTTTACCTGGAAATTTGGGTATTTTGGAAATTCTGTTTTAAAGTTCTTATATTCTGGACAGCCTCAAAATGAGGTCACACACCTGAAAGAAATATACGCTGCCTTAGGAACTTAGCCTGCCAAATGGAACCTGGAGGAAAATGCTGTCAATTTGAATTCCTCCCTTCCTTTTTTTCCCTCTGTGTGACTGGAGTGCAGGCTAGTGTTCGCTCTCTGTCTGTCTGCCAGTCCCTTTTTCCTATAATGTGGACAGTTATGAGTTCTCTGGTTTAATATTTTAAATCAAACCTCCTTTTCATCTTTGATTTTGGCAGTTAAGTTGTTAACTGTGATGGAGAATCTCCTATTTCCACCAGTTCCATTTATCCAATAGTTGAAACAGGTATGACTGGAAGCCTCCTTCTGCTCATAATTCTCCTTACTTTTTAAATGTGTGACTACAGATGATAATATTTTTTTCTAAACCAAGCTATAAACCCAGCATAGTGATGTCTGAAATATAGGATTTACTGAGTTCCATACAGATTTATGGACCATGTTATTCAATCATGTATTGCAAGATTCTGTTGCTGACCATGGCAAATGCAGAACAGAAACCTGTTTTTGAAATCCCAAGCTTTTTAAGTAAGCCACATATGTGTACCTTTTTAAAACCCTTTACTAATGAAAATATACCATTGGTAATTTATCTTAACTATATCTTAACTCATATAATTTTTAAAACTATTTCTATAATTTATATCCCTTTCAGAAGCAACATAATGACTTTCTTCTCAGAATACTGTATTGTGCTCAGCATGGTCTAGAATTGCTAAAATGTCCAATCATTATTTTAGTGTTCTATGTAGTCAAATTATTTTAAGAGACTAAGTCTCATTTTTGAACAATTGGCAATTCTAATTTCTATCATCTCCCTCAGAAAGTGGAATTCTTGGTGGATCCAGAGCAATTTTCTGATTCCAGGCATAATGTCACTGGTGGTTGTTGACTTACACTATTCCTCCTAAACACTAGCAGATAAGCACTCCCCTCTTTTGTACCTTGACTAGAAAGTTGGAAACTTGTATCACATGACTCTTAGTGTCCCTATTGCCCATAGTAGTGAATAGCTTGAAAATTCATCTTTGGATTGACTTCCCCTCCTTCCCAATTACCAGTCCCAAGTCCTATTTTTTTTAATATATATATATACATATATATATATATATATGTATATATATATTTTACTGATTTTAGAGAGATGGGAGAGGGAGAGATAGATAGATAGATAGATAGATAGATAGATAGATAGATAGATAGATAGAAACATCAATGATGAGAAAGAATCATTGACTGGCTGCCTCCTGCACATCCCCCACTGGGGATAGGGCCCTCAATCCTGGCTTGTGCCTTGACCAGGAATTGAACCATGACTTCCTGCTTCATAGGTTGATGCTCAACCACTGAATCACACCAGCTGGATCTAACCCCTATTTTTTAGGATCATTTCTTAAAATAAACTCTGCTCGCAAACTACTCTCAGGCTTTGCATCCTTTTGGAACCCAAACTAAGACAAGGAGCAAAATGTCAGGAGAAAAATTAATAAACATTTCCCCTGTAGTGTCCATCACTGCAATGAAGGATGCAGAAAATTTTATAGTACAACATGCTAAATGACTTCGGAATAAAAGGAAATAATTTTTCAAGTAGCACTCAGCCTAAGCGTTAGCTGTGCTTTTCTTAACAAAAGTCATGGTGATCTATAAAGGTCCTTCAAGAGCTGAGGAGAGAAAAAGTTTGTGGACATGACAAGCTATGCACAGGCAGTTACGGCAGACCTATTTGTAAAAATGAGCAAGAGCTACACTTACAGATTCTGTATGAACCCCTACTTCCCTGAATTGCTAAAAGCTCTGCCTTTGAAGTCTGATCTCTGAAAAATTGTGGACAGAGGCTGAACATTTTTACAGTTTACGTGTTAGTCCTGATCTAAGGCAGAGACTGGTCTGGCCTGGATGGATGTAGATTTGTAGGGGGACAGTATCTGAATACAGAAGATGATCAGTGGTTGGCACGCAATTTGAATGATAACAGAAATAGAGAACTCAGGGGCTCTTTTAAATGTCACTAAATATGGAGGCTTTTAGCGACACTCTCATGAGGAGATGTTGATAACAAAGGGCTTCAGACTCACCAGCTACACATTATTTTTTTGCTATGTGCATATTTATGTTTAAATTTAATTATTTAAGAAAGCATGCATAATTTATCCCAAAGTAGTGTGTTTTATTTCTCCTCAATTACTTTTTCTATTTTTAAAAATAGAAACCTTCCACATTTTGCTAAGGTTAAATAGCTGAACCAATGAGCCTCAAGAGATCATGAAGGTCATGCAACTTGTGCTAAGGGAGGTGAGTGGTCCCTTTCTGTGTAATGTCTGACCCTGGCTTATTCTTGGCAGGGTATGTCACAGGGTACACAGCAGAGCAGGAGGAAAAAGTACTATGCAGAACTATTCTGTACTAGCGTTTGTGCCATTCGGAGGAGAGCTGGAAATGTAGTGGTTTTTATCCTTCCGAGACAAATGCCGGCTACCGTTAAAAAGTAGCTGATTTGGGAGAGTTGGGCTGAGAGCGGTGGAACAAAAATAGAACTCGGCTATAATTTTTGTCTTTAGGTTCAGGTTTCTGTAATTGATTACTGGTATCTGAGGAGAACATACACGAATAAGGGAAAACAGGGAGGTGATGAAGAATGGTAAAAGGACTTTTTAAACAAAAAGTAACATTGGAGAAAAAGTGAAATTCATTTAATGACAATAGTAAAGTCATTTTCTCTTTGGGCCAATTTTTCTCTGCTGTCTCCCCTTATTCCTTTATTTCATTGTCACAATTTTCCTTGCTAAATACCTTCTTTCTCATCTCTGAAGACCAGGACTGAATTAGGTTGTCCTGAATTACATGAGAAAATAACCACTTTCAGCCACAGTATTGGGTACAAATGTGTTCTCTAAGCAGCATATAATCTATATGATTTTAAAAGAATTTCTTTTCAAATCCTCTGTGATTGATTATTTGATGGCATGAATAATATGCACCAGTGTAGAAAATACAGATAAAAAAAGGTACCTGTGATAATGATAACCACTTTTACATTTGTATTATTTCCCCTCCAGACGGCAGGATGCCATATCGGGGTGGAGGAAAAGGGTAGGGGAGGTGGTTCACAGACTATTTGTCTTGAAAGGATTTGGAGTGATTTTTTTAAAGTGCAACTTCCTAGTTCCTCCCCAAATCCCATTAAATAAGAATTCCTGGAATGTGGGATTTGGGATATACCTTTTTAACCTGTGAAGGCAAGAGTGATGTACAAAGTTTGAGAATCACTGTTTCAGATTTTTGTTTTTTTGGGGGTTGGGGTGGAGCAAGAGTGGGAGGGAGGGTACCTCAAATCAATGTTAAAAGAAAACTGATGTTGGGCAGCCTGTCTTAAAGAGTTATTCTGGCCTGTTCTTCCTTGTATCGTAGACCACAGGGAACAAAGCACCATAGACCACAGGAATATTAACTATACCAAGTCATATGAGGAAGAGCTGCCTCGTGCCCAGTGCTCCTACAGTCTGTAGGGAGAACATTGCCTCGGCCATTGGCAGGTCTGAAATGACTTTCCACAAGCGCGGATGGCTGACCAGACCTAGGGCTGTGACCAGAACCCATGTCTTGGGTGCCTGTCACTAGGTTCTCCCCATTCCTTCAGGCTAAATGTCATGCTTTCCCCTGTGTAAGAGTTGTTTTACTGATCAGAGAAATAGTCTATTCCTAAATTTCCAGGGGACAAAAAATGAGTAAAGGTAGTGCACCTTGTCAGTGGGCAGAGTAAGCCTTCCTCCTCTTTACACAGACCACATTCCTGCCCTTTCTCTCAAAGGAACTGTCTTTTGGTCACACCCATAACATGTCTTTCATAGGAATAGTTTCAAACCATTGTACTTCTCAAGTATATTTGCACATTATTTATTTTGCCAGAGTATTCTGAGCTTGGGACAGGTGAAGTGGCTTTTGTTGTCATTGTTCTTGGTATATTAATTTTACTTCACATACAGCACCCTTTCCACTCCTCTGAATAAGTGTGTGAACTGAGAAAACATCTTCCCTAAGCAATTTGTTAATTGTTTTTAGAGTGCATGCTCTGTAATAAATGTACCTTCCCTCCCCTCAGATCATAGCCTTTTTTATTCTTGGTATTTAATCTGTCTTGTATGACTATTATATGAGTGTATATTTGAATCATTGAGATTTATCACCAAGGCTACTAGTGAGGATTGTTGACCCACTGTTGGTAAATTAAAAAGAAAGAAAAAAGCAAAAAGCCAAAAAATTCAAAAACTTTGAATTTATACCAAAAGAATTACCACTTTCTAAAAGTTTAGTTTTATACAAAAGACAGGCTCCTGAGCAGTATAAAATATTTAGCTTTCCCTTCTTTCAAGTGAAACATCTGGATAGAGACAATTTCATCACATAAGCAACTTTTTAAGCACCCAGGTGGAACTCATTAATATGAGAGGTTCCCATCATGGGCAACAAGCAGTAGGAAGATTTTGGATTGTCTGAGATAACTAATTGTATTTTTCTGTAACTATTTATTTTATAAAGAAAAGTATTCCTAAAGCATGTAGATTTGCATAATAATATTTTAAAAAAATTTAATAAGTAATGAGCAATTAGAGAATTGTGTTTTATGGAAAATCCATATGAAAGGATTGATGCCTAAGTTAGTATATCCTGAGCCTAGACTGTACCTCAGTGGGGGCTTGCCTTTATTCTAGGATTTGCAGTGGTTTGTGAACTGGAGTTTTTCTTCTTCCCAATGGATTGGCTCTCTTATATCCCATTCTTTTTATTTTGTCTGGTCTCCATGATCTGAAAGGCAGTATAACTAGCCCAAGGTTATTCAATGGAGGGGGGAAAGAACAGTTTTGGAGACTAGGAGATTTTTTAAAATTAAAAAAAATAGTTCCCTAAAGAAGAATAACATTATAAAATTTCTGTATTGTATTGAGCAGCTATTACCAACTATGTAACTATCAATTACAAAAATATCGCCAACATGCAACAATGAACAATTATTTCTCTGTGAGGTATCTGCAGGTCAGCTGGGGCTCAGATAATCTAGGCTAGTTATGGCTGAGCTTCACAACAGTTGTTTGTTGATCATTCTCCTGGGACACGCGGGCTAATCAAGGTGTATCCTTTCCTTGGCAGTAGCAGAGATACAAGGATGCAAGTTCCACTTGAGCCTATTCCTAGACTCTGTTTGTGATATGTCCACTAAAAGTCCCATTGGCCAAAGCATGTCACATGGCTAAGCCCAATGTCAAAAGGGTGAGAGTGTGTTATCTTTCTATATAAGTGATGTGTGTTTATTTACTGAACAATAATATGATCTTCTACACTTTTATTTTCAAAAGTTATCCAACCTTCTTATTGTATCTTAGTTGTGTTCTGTAAAACTATTGGAGGGGGCAGTGTCTTTATAGGTGCAACTGAAAATTGCAAGCTTCTTTCAGGGCTTTGGGGCCATCAGCTAATATAAATATTAAAGGGTTTGAAAGGCAAAGAGTATACTTTTAATATGGCAATAGTTGCAGTTGTAATAATTCTGCAGAATAGAGTTATTGGGATTCATCCCCATGAAATAATATTAGAGGATATCTTATAAATGTAGGCTACCAAGTAGAATTTACAAAAGTGGTAGATAATGGTTAAGCTTTTTAAAAATCCTCACTCGAGTATATTTTTCCATTAATTTTTAGAGAGAGTGGAAGAGAAAGAGGGAAAGACAAAGAGAAATGTAGATGTGAGAGAGACACATTAATTGTTTTCCTCCTAAATGCGACCTGACCAAGGCCCGGCGAGGGAGGAGCCTGCAATTGAAGTATGTGCCCTTGACCAGAATCAAATCTGGGACCTTTCAGTCCACAGGCTGACACTCTATCCACTGAGCCAAACCAGCTAGGGAGATAATGGCTAAACTTTTGATTCAGTTCTCAGATCTCCCCCAGGGAATGTAATACATATATATGAATTATTACCCAATGTGTGCACTGAAATTACTTGTTGTGGTCTCAAATCCTGGCCTCTTAAAATGGAAAATGTTATGCAAGTTGCTTCATTTTCTGATGTTCAGTTGCCCATCTATAGAATTTAACCCATAATGCCTTTCTACTAGAAAGTGATAAAAATAAAATGAGATGATGGATGTGACTGTGGAAACTGTTCCTCACTGTGTTTATAGCATGAGCTCTGGAATCTGTCTGCTGAGGTTGAATCCTTCCCTTACTACTAACTAAATGGTTAACCTTACAGTTGTCTCTCTGAATTAGCTTCCTAGTGCTGCCATAACAAATTACAATTAATTGAATGACCTAGGACAGTGTTCGGCAAACTTATTAGTCAACAGAGCCAAATATCAATAGTACAATGATTGAAATTTCTTTTGAGAGTCAAATTTTTAAACTTAAACTTCTTCTAACACCATTTCTTCAAAATAGACTCACCCAGGCCGTGGTATTTTGTGGAAGAGCCACACTCAAGGGGCCAAAGAGTCCCATGTGGCTCAGAAGCCGCAGTTTGCCAACCACGGGCCTAGGACAACAGAAAATTATTCTCTCAGTGTTCTGGAGGCAAGAAGTCTGAAATCAAGGTGTCAGTAGGGTTGGTTCCTTCTGGGAGCTCTGAAGAAGAATCCTTTCCTTGCTTCACTTTTAGCTTCTGGAAGTTGCCAGTAATCCTTGGCTTGTTGGCAACCTGACTCCAGTCTCTACCTCCATTTTCAGCTAGTGTTCTTTCTTATGTTTTCTCTGTATGTGTGTATCTATTTGTCTATCTGTCTCTCTGTGTCCTTCCTCTTCTTCACAGGACACTAGTCATATTGAATTCAAGGTCCACTCTAATTTATATGACCTCCTCTTAACTAATTATATCTGCAAAAACCCTGTTTCCAAATAAGGTCACAGATACTATGGATTGGGACCTTAATACATCTTTTTATGGCACACAGTCCAACCTACAATAGTCTACCCTCCTTTCCACACAACAGTAGAACAGAATTCAGCCAACTTTTCTGCTCCTTTACAATAAAGACTAACCTTTCCTCAAGTCCAATGAAATGCTCATTATTTTCTTCTAAGACCTTCCCAGAAGCACCTTTAATATCCATATGTCCATGATTCTTCAAAGCCAGTTTTCTTACCTATAGAATGAGGATGATATATCTACATTTTGGTATTATTGTGAGGATTAGACGTAATCATGAAAAATGCTTAACCCAGGAAATGGCACTTGGTAAATGTTTAGTGAAAGTTTTCTATTACTTAAATATTAAGTTGAGCCAGATAAAGTTGATGTTTTATAGGTTGTAAATGGTTGAATATCATCAAATCCTTGTGCTATAAATTTGAACTATATAGAATTACTATTTTTTTTACAGGTTAAAACAGTCAAATTTCAATAATTCCATATGCTTTAACCTAATACTTGTTGACAAATAAAATGTTGATGATATCAAAATAAGGTATCCTTTATTAAGCCATGGTATTTTTTTCAAGGATAACATTCCAGCCAACTTGTCTGGCTCAGTAGGGGAGCATCAACCTATGAACCAGGAGATCATGGTTTGATTCCAGGTCAGGACACATGCCTAGTTGTGGGCTTGATCCCTAAGTGTGGGGCATGCAGGAGGCAGCTGATCAGTGATTCTCATTAGTGATGTTTCTATCTCTCTCTCCCTTTTCCTTTCTCTCTGAAATCAATAAAAAACATATTAAAAATAGCATTCCTGCCCTGGCCGATATGGCTAAGTGGTTAGAGCACCAGCCTGCACACTGAAGGGGTGTGGGTTCAATTCCCAGTCAAGGGTGCATACTTGGGTTGCGGGTTTGCTCCCCACTGAGGGTTGGTTCAGGCATGTATAGGAGGAGACCAGTCCATGTGTTTCTCTCACATCACTCTTTCTCTTTCTCTCTTCCATTCTTCCTCTGTCCCTTCACCCCCTTTACTCTCTCTGAAAAGCAACAGAAAAAATATTCTCAGGTGAGGATTAAAAAAATAGCATTCTTAGGAAAACTATTTTTAAGCTAAGACTAGTTATTATTAATTTTTTTATCATATAGTTACATTTGTTAGATTAGTTAGATTGGTACATTAGTGCTTTATTACACTATTTTTAAAAACAAGTAAATTTCAACATTTTGCTTTGGAGTAATCAAAGATTTAGTAAAGAAGCGTGAGACATAGATCCAGTCAATAATTTAATGATTAGTAATATCTGTTCCTGAACCAAGGGTCTCTTAAATTAAACATATATTTAAATTAGGTTGATATAATTGTTTCATATTCTGCTATTCCCAATTTTTAAAAACTTGAAGTTAGATAGTGAAAAACAGGTAACCAAAACAATTTTTACAATGGTGTTACAATGGCCAACTATGTATTTATTTTATAGGGGTTTCCCCAGGAGAAAGGACAAGTACTATCGATATAAAAATCCAGTGCTACTGGAATTTTCTGTGGAGATAATTGTACTAATGGAACATTTAGTTGAGGATAACTTTTGAAAATTAGAGTGTTTTCCTCAGTGTCCCTTACACAGCACTGCAGGCAGGAAATCAGAAATTAAAGTGAGAAAGTGTTTAAAAAATGGAAAATGAAGCATGTCAGAATAAGATGTATATACATTAAAAGATTTGCCAGAGACTCAACCAGAAAGGTGGTAAATAGTGCCCAAGAATCTTAAGAGATTACTGATTTAATGTAGAAAAACTGTAAAACTTAGGGCAAAATGGATAAAAGGAATGGAAAGTATCTAAGGCCCTGGGGAGAAACTGAGAAAATATTCATCCTTTCAACAGAAAATTTGAAATATCTTTGGTGTGCTAGTTAACTACTAAAGCTTCTGCATATAACAGTTTCTTCAAAAAGTGTGTTGAATGAATGTGAATAATGAAATAGGATATATTAGCTGACTTAGGGCCAACTTCCCAGACAGGGATTTTGAATAATGAAAATTTGCCATCCTAGCTTCAAAATAGGTAGCCAGAGCTAGAGCTAGAATTGTATAGTAAAGAACTATATTAAGACTCAGACAGATTTGAGTTCAAAATCTGGATCTTTTTCTTAAAGTATGTATGACCTAGTATACTCTGGTTCCACTAATGATAGCATTCCCATGAAATGTGTGGGTCACATCTTTAATTACTTTTAAAAAATAATTTAAGACAAGAGTGCATATCTTTTTTTTTTAATATTTGCAGGCTTTTTTCCCTTTGCTTTTCATACAGTTGCTCTTTTTATTTGTTGACATTTCTCTCAATTTCGCTTATCACTTTTGCTTGATGACCAACAACAATGACAATGACAATGAAGGTATCCTTGTTCTATTTGCTTGTTGTGTTTTCTATCTTAAAAAATAGTTCAATGGTTTGATGTGTACCTGGTTCATCAGGTTAGCAGGTTTAGTTCTTGGGTCAGCCTTGGAAATGTATTTGACAAATATTTAGTGTGGTCTTTGTGTGATTAAGAATGATTAAGTAGCTAACATTCCTATCAAACTGAACTTTAAAACACTTTTTAATAATAATGTTGACTTAATGATTGATTTAATAAATGTCAATAAAAAGAGGCAGTGACTAAGTCAGTTTAGAAAAACATTAGTTATATGAACTGGGAATATTTGTGTATAACTTTTTGACTTGATTCAATAGGAACTTGTCATAGTAACTGCTCAAGAAGCTTTGATCACATGCAAAGATTTATTTTTGCTTGTGATATAGCCTGCCCCTACAGACAACATCCATGGCAGTTGAGCTTATACTTCTAAGAAAAAGGTTCTCATTTGATATAGGGGTTGAATTTGTCTATATGAGCCATGTATTTTCTGCTCTCTGCTTTTTTTAGGAGAGGTAACTTTGTAATACACCTCCAAGCTCAGGGGCATTCAGTAGAGTATTATAAATTATTAACTCTCCCAGGAAGTTCTAAGGTCAAAAGGTGATTGATAGGGCCCAAATATAGGAAAAGAGGTAAAGTTGTTCCCACTGCAAACTCATTTGGGAATCCTTTTTCTACCTAAGAAAATATAGTACTAGTATTTATGAGGCCGAGAAGAGGTTTAGTACTCACACTTGAAGTTTAGCCATGGTTTGTCCTTTTGAGAGGTATATCTCATATTATAAACAATTACCCTTTATCTGAAAACCCCCTCCCTCAAATGCCAATTCAAACTTAGCTTCTAGGACTTATTCCCTCAGAGCTTAGTCTTTATTTTCTACTAGGGGCCCAGTGCACAAATCTATGCACCTTGAAAGGAACTATGGGCCATGAGGCTGTGGTGGGCACAGGGCAGTTCTCAGCCCATCCTCCATGCCCCTGCCTGGCCTGGCCTGCCATGGTCCCCAGCCCCCTGTCTGCCGACAGCCCTGCTCCCACAGCTCCCATGTGCTGACAGCTCTGACCCCTCTTGCACCCACTGATGGCACAGTAATTGGGGCCAGTGCCAGCAGTGGGTGCGAGCAGTGGCTTTTTCCCTATTGCCCCTCAGTAGCAGGGGGAGATGGAGGAGCCCTCAGGGGTGACCTGTGCTGATAGCCACAGTGCACACCTGCTGACAGTGCTGAGTGATCAGGGCTGGCTCTGGTGCTGGCAGCAGGTGTGTGCAGGGCTGGCACCAGCAGCAGGTGGGACTGCGATGCATGGGAGTAAAGAATTTTCAGTAACCACCAGTGGCTTGCCCTGAAAATGTGACTGGTGCCCCACTGTGGTCTGGTGCCCTGCTCACCTCCATCATCCCACTGCAGCTGGTGCCTATTAGGTTCTGTGCATACCCACTGGTGTTCAGCTCATGTCATAGCAACTGGTTGTTTTGTTGTTCCTCTGTTCAGTCTATTTGCATATTAGGGTTTTATATCCTATCTAATAAAAGAGTAATATACAAATAGGCAATACCTCTGCTACAGCCACAAGCTATGCCCACCAGCCAATCAGTAGTGAGTATGCAAATTAACCCATTAAGATGACTGCAGTCACAGAGAGAGCAGGAGGCGTGGGTTTCCCTGGCAATGGAGGAAGCCAAGCTTCTACAGCCTTGGACTTTCTTGGCCTCCACTCAAGGCTACAACATTTCAATTATAGAAGATAAATAAATCCCAACAAAAATGGCTGTGGCCTCGGAGTGAGCAGGAGGTTTGCCTCTGCTCAAGGCTGCAAAGTTTCAATTATAGAAGATAATTAAATCCCAGTTACCAGGGCCTCTGCTTGGGTCCCAGGAGGGCATGGCTGGCCTGCAAACCACAACAGGCCCCTCACCCAGGCTGCCCCACACCCCAAGGGAACCCCCACCCTGATATGGGACACACTTCAGTGCAAACCAGCTGGCCTCCCACCCATGTACCAGGCCTCTATTTTATCTAATCCTATCTAATAAAAGAATAATATGCAAATTGACCATCACTCCAACATACAAGATGGCTGCCCCCATGTGGACACAAGATGGCCACCACAGATGGCCAGCAGGGGGAAGCAGTTGGGAAGGACCAGGCCTGCAAGGGAGGGCAGTTAGGGGTGACCAGGCTGGCAGAGGAGGAAAGTTGGGGGCTACTGGGCCTGCAGGGAAGGTCAGTTGAGAGGGACCCAGGCCTGCAGGGAGGGCAGTTAGGAGTGACCAGGCCTGCAGGGGAGAGCAGTTAGGGGCAAACACACTGACAGGGAAGCAGTTAGGCATCAATAAGACTGGCAGGGGAGAGGTTAGGGGGTGATCAAGCTGGCAGGCAGAAGCAGTTAGGGGCAATCAAAAAGGCAGGAGGGTGAGTAGTTAGGACCCAGCAGTCTTGAATTGTGAAAGGGATGTCCAATTGCCCGTTGTTGGATCAAGCCTAAATGGGCAGTTGGACATCACTCGAGGGGTTCCAGATTGGAGAGGGTACAGGCTGGGCTGAGGGACAACCCCACCCCTCATGAGTTTTGTGCACCGAGCCTCTAGTATGTAGATAATAGCAGTTAATTAGTGTCTAACTTGTATAGTCTCAGGTATAAGTCTTACTGGGATTTCCTTGGCAATCTAGAGTAGGAATACATGGATGTGGCATACATGGGAATCAGGGTGAATCTGGGGAAATGAGCTGTCCTGATTCCTGAGGATAGCTATGAGGTTCATGGTTGTCCTTTGTCCAGAGGAGAGAAAATAACGCATATGTGATTAGTCAGTCATCTATTGGCTAAAGCAATACATTATTTTCTTGGAAAAGAAAACTTATGGGTTATTAATTATTTATTTTAATTTGTCGATTGGACAGAAAAATTAATATGACTGACTTTTAATGTATTAAAGTGAGGATTTATAAATAATCAGAGTGTGCAGATTAAGTTCACAGGGATAAGAATGAAATATCACTTGTATTTGTAGTCAAGATAAAGAATGAAAGCATGGTTTGTAATATTGCCTTTAATTATGATGGTGGAAAGGTATACAAAGCACTGCATACATGTATATTGATTATTGTGACATGTTACTGTAATTAAATGTACTAGAAACACTACATTTAGTGGAAATGATTGGTGAATTTTGCCTCTAATCATAATTGATAGGGAGAAATTAAAAACTCTAGTATTTCAAGGTTACTTTATATGGATTTTCAAGTAAGCTATTTATGGATTAATGTGAAGGTGATATACATGTGCTTATTTCAGGGTCCTCTTTATTTACTATGATCTATTTGTCTTTTAGAAATTCTGAAGATCAAGGGCTTATTTTATTTTTCTTCTAAATATTTTCAAATGCCTTGTGCATCCGTAAGACCATGATTACAACAAAAACAACCATGTTCAGTTATATGTAATTTTGCAAGAGGATGAATGCAGATGGGATTCTAATTAGAACCATTATTTATAGATTAACTACATAATGTGGGTTTGCTTTTTGGTGAAGCAAAGTGAGGGACAACTGAGGACATAGGTTAACAAAGACAAAAATGTTATGCTTACACATACTGTGATCTCATTCCTTGGAGGAGGACTGTCTGCATAAAGATGTATGAGAATCTCAAATCCCACCTCATCCTAAATCATGGTGGGGCACCCTGGGACAGGCAGGAATGGGAGTCACACCTGGGGTGGATAGAACTGAAGACTTTATTTTGCCTCTTGTTTATTTTCTGGCCTGCAAAAATGGTGTTCCTCCACATTTCTTCATTGATGTGATTGCTTCCTTATTCCACTGGGAGCCTCTTTTCCAAACTGTTCCCAGAAGAGCTCACAGCTCACATGTCTAGAGTCTCAATGGGGCCCCAGGTTTGAATGACAGGAAGTGACGGGAGAGCACATAATTAATGTTCGTTATTATTAAGTCCTAAAATGTTAAGTGAACATTGTGTCTGCTCTGAAATATGATTGAAAAAGGATGGGTCTGTTTCAAGTTAAGTTTTCTTTTTAAAAAAATTCAGGGGAAAATCTTGTATATGCAATTATAAATGTTCTTTTATAGCAGGTGGCTGAAGAAATTCAATTAATCAACTGGGTTTGGACAGGTGGAAGGAACAGGTGTATGGTGGTTATCAAAAGCCTTCCATGGGCAACTAATGGGCAAACAGGCCAGTAATTCTGCTCTTGTTTTCTGAGAATACATATTGGCTTTCTAAGCTCTATATAATTCCAAAGAGGGATATTTTGAGTATTAATGTTCAAGCATGTTTATTTTAGAATTAAATAACAGATGCTTTCCTTTGGTTTCACTGCATATATTTTCACTAATTTTCTAAGCCTGGTGACATAGCTGATTTTAATTCCACTCATTCATTGCACTTCATTGTAAGCCAGAATATACTATATTTTACTTTCATGCTTCGGAATTGGAAAATGCATCGTGGAAATGAATTAATCACAACAGGTAAATAAACTGACCAAGATACTAAGGGATCTCCTCCATCGTCTAAAGCAGTGTTTCTCAACCTTTCTAATGCCGCGACCCTTTAATATAGTTCGTCATGTTGGGGTGACCCCAACCATAAAATTATTTTTGTTGCTACTTCATAACTGTAATTTTGCAACTGTTATGAATCGTATCTGTGTTTTCTAATGGTCTTAAGCGACCCCTGTGAAAGTGTTGTTCAACCCCCCAAAGGGGGTGCGACCCACAGGTTGAGAACAGCTGGACTCTATAGCATCATGTCTTTGGGGCGCTTGGGCTGAGAACGAGTCCCCTTGTTCCTCTGTGCCTTTTCACTAACTATGGAAGGGAAGGCCAGCAAGCTGTGGAGCTCTGCCCTGCATAGCAGTAGGGACCAGTCCATCTGGCTTGGAATGCAATGAGTCTCTCATAAAAAGTATGACAGGTATGAAATATAATAGAGGGCACTAGCTAACTAGGTAACGAGTGGGTACATTTCTTTTAGGAAATCTCTCAGAACAATGAAATACTAATTTTGCCAATTTTTTAAATAAAATAAATAGTGAAATTTTTGTGCATCAGAGCACTAGTGATAAGTCAATAGATGTAAAACAGAGTGTATATATACAGTTTATTATTTTTTAAAATTATAGTTTACATTCAATATTATTTTGTATTAGGTGTACAGCATAGTAAAGGTTTTTTTTTTAAAGTTTTATTGACTTTTTAAAATTACATTTTATTGGGGTGCCATTTGTCAACATAAACATATAGTTTCATGTGTGGATTACTAAGTCACAAAATCTGTATATAGGACCATGTGCCCACCACCCAAAGTCAAAGCTTCTCTTGTCACTTCATATTAGGACACCTCTCTCCCCTCTAACTCTTTTCTCTGGCAACCACTGCACTACTGCTTATGTTCATAAGTTTCAGTTTTATATTCCACATATTAGTTCTTAGCTTTTTCTGTTTGACTTATTTTACTTCACATAATGTTCTCAAGATCCATTCATGTTGCTGTAAATGATGTATAGTATTCCATTGTGTGTATATACCACATCTTCTTTATCTAGTCCTCTATCACAGAGCACTTTGGCTCTTTCCAAGTCTTGGCCACGATGAATAATGCTGCAATGAACATAGGGGTGCATATATCTTCGCATATAAGTGATTTTGACTTTTTTTGGGTATAATTCCAGGAATGGGGTTGTTGGGTCATATTTCAATTTTTTGATGAATTGCCAGACTGCTTTCCATATTGGTTGTACCAGTCTACATTCCCACCAGCAGTGAATGAAGATTGCTTTTATTCCACAACCCCTCCAACTCGTATTGTTGCTTGTCTTGTTGATAATGGCCACTCTAACTGGTGTAAGGTGGTATCTCATTTTAGTTTTGATTTGCATTTCCCTGATTTCCAGTGAGGTTGAACATCTTTTCATATATCTATTGGCTGTTTATATGTCTTCTTGGTAAAGATGTATTTTCAGGTCCTCTGCCCACTTTTTGATTAGATTATTTATTTGTTTGGTGTTGAGTTTTACGAGTTTTTTATGTATTTGGAGGTTAAACCTTTGTCAGAGCTACTGTTTCCAAATATCATCTCCCATCTGGTTGGCAGACTGTTTTGTTGTCTGTTTCTTTGATGTGCACAAGCTCTTCAGTTTGATATAGTTCCATTCATTTATTTTTGCTTTTACCTCCCTTGCCTTTGGGGTTAAATCTATATGTTCTCTACCACCCAGGTTCATAAGTTTGGTACTGGTATATTTTTTCTATGTGACTTATAATTTAGGGTCTTATGTTTAAGTTTTTGATCCATTTTGAATTAATTTTTGTACATGGGTACAAATTGAAATCTCATTTCTTTCATTTGTATGTGGCTTTCCAGTTTTCCCAGCATCATTTATTGAGGAGACTATCTTTACTCCAATGTGCATTTCTGGCTCTTTTGTTAAAAATTATCTGTCCATATACATGTGGTTTTATAGCTGAGCTCTATTTTGTTCCACTGATCTATATATCTGTTTCCCTGCCAATACCATGCTGTTTTGATTATCATAGCTCTGTGGTATATTTTGAGGTCAAGTATCATTATTTTATTTTTCAGGATTGCTTTGGCTATTCTGGACCTTTTGTGGTTCCATACAAATCTGATGATTTCTCATTCTATTTCTTTAAAAAAATGACATGGGGATTTTGATGTGGATTGCATTAAATCTGTATATTGCTTTGGGTAAAATGGCCATTTTAACTTTGCTGATTTTTTTTTTCACACGAACACAGGATTTTCCATTTTGTTGTGTCTTTTTAAATCTCTTTTAATAATGTTTTGTAATTTTCAGTGTATAGGTCTTTCAATTCTTTGTAAAGTTTATTCTTAGGTATTTTATTCTTTTGGTTCCTATTACAAAAATAATTTTCTTCATTTCTTTTTCTGAAGTCTTGTTGTTGGTATACAGGAAGGCAATGGATTTTTGCACATTGATTTTGTATCCTGCAACTTGACTGCATTTGTTTATTGTTTCCAATAGTTTTTTTTTGGTAGAGTCCTTAGGGTTTTCTATATACAGCATTATGTCGTCCACAAAAAGTGACAGTTTGACTTCTTCCTTCCCTATTTGTATGCCTTTTATTTCTTTCTCTTGCCTTATTGTTCTGGCTAGAACTTCCAGAACTATATTGAATAAGAGTGGTGAGAGTGGGCGTTCTTGTTCCTGATCTTAGGTGAAAAGCTTTCAGTTTTTCAGCATTGAGTATAATTTGGCTGAGCGTTTATCACCTATGGCCTTTATTATGTTGAGGTACTTTCCTTCTATCCCAATTTTATTGAGTGTTTTAATCATAAATGGGTGTTGTATTTTATCAAATGCTTTTCCTGAATCTATTGACAAGATCATATAATGTTTACCCTTTCTTTTGTTAAGTGGTATATTATATTGATTGATTTGCAAATGTTAAGCCATCCTTGTTGTTTAACATGAATCCTGCTTGATCGTGATGTATTATTTTTTGGATGTACTATTGTATTCGATTAATTAGTATTTTGCTTAAAATTTTTGCATTTATATTCATCAGGGACACTGATCTGTAGTTTTCTTTTTTTGTGTTATTTTGCAAAGTTTTGGTATCAAGATTATATTGGCTTTGTAGAATGTGTTAGGAAGTATTACCTCTTCTTCAACTTTTTGGAAGAGTTTGAAAAGAATAGGTTTTATTTTTTTAAATTATGTTTTCTTTATTGATTAAGGTATTATATATGTTTCCTTACCCTCCCCTCTTTTTGTCCCCCCGCCCCACTCATGCTCTCATCCCCCTGGTGTCTGTGTCCATTGGTTAGGCCTATATGCATTCATACAAGTCCTTTGGTTGATCTCTCCTTTTTACCCCCACCCTTCCCAACCTTACCTCTGAGGTTTGATGGTCTGATCAATGCTCCTCTGTCTCTGAATCTCTTTTTGTTCATCAGTTTATGTTATTCATTATATTCCACAAATGAATGAGATCATGTGATATTTATCTTTCTCTGACTGGCTTATTTTGCTTAGCATAATGCTCTTCAGTTCCATCCATGTTGTTGCAAATGGTAAGAGTTCCTTCCGTTTTACAGCAGCATGGTATTCCATTATGTAGAAGTACCACAGTTTTTTAATCCGTTCATTTGCTGATGGGCACTTAGGCTGCTGCCAAATCTTAGTTATGGTAAATTATGCTCTATAAATATAGGGGTGCATATATCCTTTCTGATTGGTGATTCTAGTTTCTTGGGATATATTCCTAGAAGTGGAATCACTGGGTCAAATGGAAGTTCCATTTTTAGTTTTTTGAGGATTTTAATTCTTTCTGGAATATTTGGTAGAATTCACTGGGGAAGCCATCTGATCCTGGGCTTTTGTTTTTTGGGGAGGTTTTTCATGGTTGTTTCAATTTCCTCACTACCAATTAGTCTATGTCAATTTTCCAGTTCTTCACAATTTAGTTTACAAAAGTGATATATTTCTAGGGACTTTTCCACTTCTTCTAGGTTATTGAGTTTGGTGGCATAAAAGGCTTTCATAATATTCTAGTATGATCCTTTGTATACCTGTGATGTCTGTGGTGATTTCTCCTCTCTCATTTCTGATTTTGTTTATATGGGTCTTTTCCCTTTTTTTCCTTAGTGACTCTAGCCAGGGTTTGTCAATTTTACTAATCTTTTCAAAGAACCAGCTTTTTGTTTTATTAATTATTTGTATATCTTTTTGTCCTCTGTTTCATTTAGTTTTGCTTTCTTTTGCTAATTTTGAGTTGCTGTTGTTATTCTTTCTCTAATCTTTTAAGGTATAATATTAGGTTGTTTACTTGGAATTTCTCTTGTTTCTTGAAATAGGCCTGTAATGATATCAATTTTCCTCTTATTACAGTTTTTGCTGCATCCCAGAGGTGTTCATGTATTGTGTTATTATTCTCATTTGTCTCTCTCTCTATATTTTGATCTAATCTTTTATTTCTTCTTTGACCCAGTATTTTTTTAAATAATATGTTGTTTAATCTCCATATATCTATAGTTTCTTTTTTCTTTTTTATTTCCTTTTTGCAGTTGATTTCTAATTTCAAGGCATCATGGTCAGAAAATATGCTTGAAATAATTTCAATCTTTTTGAATTTGCTGATGTTTCTTCTGTGACCCAATATATAGTCTATCCTTAGATAAATGATCCAATAAAAAAATTGGCAATGAACCTAAATAGATCCTTTTCAAAAGACAACAGAAGGAAGGCCAAGAGACACATGAAAACATGCTCAAAGTCACTAATTATCCGAAAGATGCAAATCAACACGACAATGCAGTACTATCTCACACCTGTCAGAATGGCAATCATCAACAAATCAACAAATGACAAGTGTTGGTGAGGATGTGGAGAAAAAGGAACCCTGGTGCACTGCTGGTGGGAATGTAGATTGGTGCAGCCACTGCCAAGAACAATATGGAGTTTCCTCAAAAAACTAAAAATGGAACTCCCATTTGACCCAGCAATCCCACTCTTAGGAATATATCCTAAGAAACTAGAAACACTAATCAGAAAGGATTTATGCACCCCTATGTTCATAGCAGCACAATTTACAATAGCTACAATTTGGAAACAGCCTAGGTGCCCATCAGCAGATTAGTGGATCAGAAAACTATGGTACATCTACACAATGGAATACTATGCTGCTATCAAAAAGAAGAAATTCTTACCATTTGCAGCAACCTGGATGGAACTGGAGAGCATTATGCTAAGTGAAATAAGCCAGTCAATGAAAGAAAAACAGCACATGATCTCACTCATTTATGGATAATAAATAACATTATAAACTGATGAACAAAAAGATAGATATAGAGGCAGTAAAGCATCAAACAGACTGTCAAACTACAGTGGGGAGGTTAGGGAGAGGTGGGGTAGATAAGAGATCAACCAAAGGACTTGTATGCATGCATATAAGCATAACCAATGAACACAAGACACTGGGGGGTTAGGATATGCCTGGGAGAGGAGGCAATGGGAAGATATGTATATAGGTAATACATTAATAAAAAAATATGGTCTATCCTTGAGAAAGTTCTATGTGCACTGGAGAATGTATAGTCTGATGTTCTGTGATGAAATGTTCTGTCAATGTTGATTATATCCATTTGGTCTAGTGTTTCATTTAAGACCAATATTTCTTTATTGATTTTTTGTTTGGTTGAACTGTCTAGAGCTGTCAATGAAGTATTAAGGTATCCAACTATAATTGTGTTTTGATCTGTTTCTCCATTTCATGCTGTGAGTAGGTGTTTAATGTATTTTGATGTTTCTTGGTTGGGCGCATATATATTAAGAAATGTTATTTTTTTCTTGATGTAATGTTCCTTTTATCATTATAAAGTGTCCATCTTTGTCTCTTGTTATCTTGAGATCTATTTTGTCAGATATAGTTAATCAATCATTTATGGTAAAGGAGATACAAAGTACCAGGAAAAACAATAAACAAGATAACAAGGCAAGGGGGTCAAGACTGTAGGGTATACTTTTTCTCTCCTGTATTGTTATAACCAAGTCACATTAAAACTAGTGACATGTATAGTCATGCTATGGTAGTGCCATTTTACACTACTCACTTTCTCTCATGGTACTTGATTGCATTCGGGAGTAAATGTTTCCCTTCTGAAAGATACCTGGATCCCTAGCAATCTTTTCTGGAGCCCTGCAAGGCTAATGTGGGAGATCCTCATGAGAGGGACATAATGCTGTGCAGAGAGGGTGACTCAAAGGTAGACAGGTGCCAGAACTAAGGACAACAGTTTTCATAGGCACAGGATACTTAAAAGACAATGGGAAGAGCTGGCTCTTCTTGTTTATGAATATTTTGAGACTGGATTTTGTTCATATTTTATTTTGAGCTCTGAAGGCTTAAGGGAACAAGACAATTATGACCAGGTGAGTTAGTAGTGTTGGAAGGAGGATGGAAGAGAAACTAATAGTTGTGGAGTGCCTATTGGGTTCTGTGTTAAAAACCTTTATGCCCATTATCTTCTAGAAATTTCAGATGGAGGCTCAAGTCTGTACAGCTGACACCTGTACCTCAGGTTTCTGGCACTGAGGTATAGATTAGGGAAAAGTTTTATCTATCACCACCCACCACAGTTATAAGTGATATCAATGTTTGATTTTTTCTAGTAACCAAAATACAAGTTGGAATTTTTGCTTGGCAAGATTTTGGTATGAACTTGCACATTTCAATTTTCCCCCATTATTGTGAAGAGGAATAGGGAAATGATGAGTCATGGCAGTGAATCATATCTGCAGGTGATTCTACTTTTCTCTTTACCAAAAGGGGCTGCAATAGTATTTATTGCTCCAATTCATTTATTAAATGGCTATTGTTAAAGTAGGCATGGGTTTTTACTTTTGTAAGTATAAATGTTTTGAGAAATTACTCTGAAAGCAAAGTTAAATAGTGTTTATGTGTTTTAAATTATACTCATGCAAGTCATTAATGATAAAGTGATGTTTGAATGTGTGAGCTTCTGACTTACATTGATAGAATCCAGATTATAGAATTTAGAGAATGTAATTTGGAATGCAGGCTTATAAAAGTCAGTGTCTAATAGTAAAGCAAACTAGGATATGATAAATATAATATTGCACTTGATTAGATGGCTATGAAATGTTGATATCTGAATTAGCTTGGAAGTATTCACTATTTGTTTATCTCATGCATACATCTTTCCCCTGTCTTCACTGTCCACCTTAAAAAAATTCTATAAACACCCAAATTGTTATTTCATATGAGAATTTTTAAAAGTGAATCAAATTTGCCTTTTTTACTTTTGAAAATTCTTGAGCCCATGAGTCCCACCTCTGCTGTGTAACTGGAGAGACACAGAGGAATCCTAGGACCCAGGTGTTGCCAGTTTTGTAGGCCCTGATGTGATCAGAAGCTTGATGTGTCCTGTTGTCAAGTTGTCAGTTGGCCTAGTCCAGGCTGTGTGAGTGCCTCTGACCTAGAAATCTACAGCCTTCTTTGGGAGATGGGTTGAATAGATCTTTCCATTCTAACGCAGCTCTGCTGTGACTGTGGTTCAGCAAAACAGGTTCTAATGAATAATCCATTAGGTGTAGGCTTGTGTATTGATTTTTAAACACTGATTTCTCTTCTTTTATATCCTGAGAATGTGAAGTGATTATATTCAATGTGAAGTAAGCTGTATAAGCTTACTTGTAGGTGTTTTTAAATAAATCATTCTGATGAAAATTACCTTGAAAATGTAATAGTTCCAGGTCGGATGTTAGTAAATTTTGGAAGTTGCCATCAATTACATGTACAGATTATACTAAGTGAAGGTTATTCCTACTCTCTTATTCTGCCAGATATATTGACAGGTGAAAGAGTTGCTTTAGAATGTAGTTTCATTTAAGGAAAAGGCATTTTCTTACAAACTCATCTCTGAAGTGGGAACTATTTGCATTCACATTTATTTATTTATGAATTTTCCAAAGCACAGGAAGAATGATTAAAGTTTCCCTTTTCCCTTCTCCTTAAGAATGCATAACTTTAGCTTTATTAGTTGCTATATGCTTCTTTATTTTTAGTTGGAATAACTCAGAGGGCCTTGATTAATTCCTTTAAAGAAAGAGGTCCTTGGCTAATCTGTCAAAGGCATATAGGTAGCCAGCTTTGGAGCATTAGAAGAAGCTAAATGAAGGTCAGGACACCAATACTCACCAAGGTGCCTCTGGTCAAATATCTTCTTCATGCCTGGTCAGACATCTCTTAAACTTGATGGAATTTTATTTATAGATTTTGTAAGTTAAGATATTTGTGAAAGTTCATTTGGATGAGAAAGTCATCCAAGAGGGAAACATGGAAGGTGGAAGTAACAACAGAAGCAAAAAACTGGTAGAGTTAGAGAGGGTTCAGAATGAACTGGATGTTCAGATCTTCATTAGGATTATGGGAGATGCTCGATTGTAGAGACCAAAGTTGAGAATGAGGGAATCTTAGAAAGTTGGGCTTGAATGGGGAATCCTCCCTGATGGTCTTGAGTGGAGAGAACTAATATTTAGGTACCCACGTGCACGAGGTGCTTTTGTAGACATCATCTCCTTGAACAGATGATGGTCCTCACACTGCCAGTGGAAAGAATGATTGAGAAATGTTTCCAGTACAACTTTGTCTCTTAAATTTTAGAGTTTCATTCTCTCCTTTTGATGTTGCATGGGGTCTTCAAGCGTGAGCGTGAGAAAGCTCAAGGTGGATGTCCAGAGTCAACCAACCTTATTCTAGTCACACAGCTTATAGTTTACAACCTCTATCACTAGCACAAAGTTAGTCACAGCTCCAAATTTTTACATTTAGCTCTCTCCCTAGTCTTCACATCCCCCAGGAAATTTCATGTGCCAGTTGGAACTATCAAAATTTGTAAATAATTATGATTCACTAGGCTATGGTTTTATCAATTTTTTGTTTTGGTTTATTTTGTGTTGTTTTAAAATCAACTCTCTTCCCCCTAGGAGATACAGTAATGATAGAAAATAAATGAAATCTGTGCTTGTAACACATCCTCCATAAATCATCTTGCCCTTGGTGAATGGGTAAATGGCTATTTGTGAGGCTGTAAATTGAATGTACATGGCACATTAAGGAACAGAAACTGTGTGCCTCTGGGCAGAATGTGTGTGTGTGTGTGTGTGTGTGTGTGTGTGTGTGTGTGTGTGTGTATTTATTTATTTATTTATTTCAGAGAGGAAGGGAGGAAAAAAGAGAGATAGAAACATCAATAATGAGAGAGAATTATTGATCAGCTGCCTCCTACATGCCCTCTATTGGGGATCAAGCCCACAACCCAGGCATGCGCCCTTGATTGGAATCAAACCTGGGACTCTTCAGTCTGCAGACAGATGCTCTATTCACTGAGCCAAACTCGCTAGGGCCACAATATTTTCCAATAGTGGTTCCAAACCTTGTACAGGGCCAGATATCCCAAGAATTTAACTACCGATCCATGAGCCAAATCTGGGTTTTACATCCGAGTTTTAAACGTTGGGCTCTGGAAATTTGCATTTTTTATATAAAAGCTCTTTACCTGAGTAGAAGACATGATTAGGTTCGTAAATTTTTCTGGTTGTTGGGCTGGAAAGTAAAAAACTGAGAAATAAGATTGAGTTTTCCCATTAATTACAACCTTGATGAAATACCTCTAGGTTCCACTTCTAAAATGTGAGCCTTCCAGATGCTTTCAGGCTCCACAATGTTATGATTCAATAAATGAGAGTTTTTGAGCATTGCTTCAGCAGTTATGTTTCTGTTTTTGTGCCTTTGGGTTTAGAAACTCATTTTCAGAACTCACCATTAACATAGGTGGAGTTTGTGGCTGACTATGGAGTCCATTCAAAGAATTCCAAGGAGGACTTTCTCATCCAGAACATCATTCACACCAATTGCTTTTACTTTCAGAAACTTATTTATTAGAAGAATAGGTGAAATAACTTTACTCATATGTTTAAGTCCCCTTCAGTAGGGATAAGAAGAGCATTAGCAGGTTAATAATACTTTTGTATTCAACAGTTTAGCATTTCTCAGCCATTTTTTTCTAGTATGGTATCTACAACTAATGATGTTCACATTCACATTGCTTCTCCCTCTCATTGACATATTCAGGTCGTATATAATGCTTTTTCTTCCTACTATAAAAACACTCAGAATGAACATAGTGAAAGTGACATTATTGTTAGAATAACCTGAAATTGGCATTGCCTGGAGTACATGAAAAAGCATAGATGCCTTCCCAGGAAGATACCGTTTTCTTTTGGGACCTACGAATTGGGCCTACAACATACACACACACACACACACACACACACACACACACACACACAGAGAGAATAACCTAGAATCTACTCAATTTTTATTTAAAAAAAGTAGCTAATTTTATAAATTTAATGAGTAAAAAATTACTTGAGACATATCTCTTCTGATTGTGACTATATTAAATTGCTAGGGCTGCCATAACCAAGTACCATAAATTGGGTTATTTAAATAACAGAAAGGTACTGTCTTACAGTTCTGATGGCCAGGAGTCTGAAATCTAAGTATTGTCAGGGTGGGTTCCTTATGAGGGGACTATCTCTTCCAGATCTCTCTCCTTGGCTTGTAGATAGCCATCTTCCAGGGTCTCTTTACATTGTCTAACCTCTAGGCATGTCTGTCTTGATGTCCAAATTTCCCACTTTATAAGGACATTGGTCATACTGTATCAGAAGCCATCCTAATGACCTCATCTTAATTTGATCAACTGCAAAGACCTTATTTCCAAATAAGGTCACATTCTCAGATACTGAGAGTTAGGCCTTCCACTTGTTATGGTAGAATACAATTAAACCCATAACAGTAACATTCCATCACATTGTGGTATTGATGGTGAAAAACCAATGATTCAATTTATTAAGTAAGGTGGGTCATCATCTTTAGAAAATCAATAAAAGTATAGACAAGTTTTTCTGATATGAGATGGAAAGATTAAAGATGGATCAAGGAACTGCCAGGGGCATATAATTTTGGGGATACCCTGCATTCATTAAAAAAAATTAAAATTCTAATTTCTCTGCTTCTATGACTGCAATATGATGAATAGGAGCTGGAAGGATTGGCATTTTTCATGGAAAACCTTGGGAATCTGAGAGTTTCAAAGTGTCAGTTGATTTTAAGGGGTTAAAAGGAAAAATAAAAAGACTAAGCATTTGTTAATTTGACCAGTATATTTTATGATTAGTTGCATAATATGTACTTACAATGGATTTAGGGATGTACAACTCAGAACTGTTTGATATGCATAACCTTCGTTAGGTTGGTTTGCCTTCTACTTGAGTTACTAGCAAAGAACTATAATGCCATCTTTGTAAAGGAACAAGACTGCAGTGCTTCTCAAACTTTAATATGTTTATAAATCCTGGAGAATGTAGTTAAAATGTAGATTCTCATTCAACAACTCCGGGGTACCTGGAGCACAGGCTTAGTGAGGAGCTAGGAATTCTTCAGTGGAAATGAGCAGGGAGACACTCCCTTTGCTCACCTTGTCCTCCGCAGCAAGAGCAACACACGATTTGAAAGTTTTCCTACTTCTGTTCCACGCTTCCTTTCAAGTCAGATTATTTAGTGGATGGAGGTAACAGTGTCTTCCTTAGAAATTACTCTGAAGTCTCTGCTTCTTAACATTTAAACACTGATATTCTGTCCCTCCCTCTCTCTCCCCGCCCCCAGGTTTGACACTTACTGAGAGCTCTGTAGTCATTTTGCCCAGCTTCCAGTAGAGGTCATTGCCTTGTTACAAGTATTTTCCTCTCTTCCTAAGAAAGTTCAGTAACTGAGATGACTTTGCATTCCATGGGAGAGTTTGGGAAGTCAGTGCCTAAGGGATCTGTGACCCCTGAGACCATTGCTTATAATAACACCTACATTCAAAATAGGAGCCATCCTGCCTCCTCTGGTCAGTTAATCTGAGTGGCAATGATGGGTTAGACTTTTCTGAGGACCTAGAACAAATGAAAGAAAAATGACTGAAGCATGGTCTAAGCACTACAAAGTTTAAGTGCAGTACATTATTTTGCTGGGCTGTCATAATAAAATACCACAGCCCTGGTGGTTTACACAAATGAAATCTACTTTCTCACAGACCTGGATGCTGGAAGTCTGAGATGAAGGCATTGGCAGGTTGGTTCCTTCTAGGGCAGGGGTGGGGATTGTCTGAAATGGGAAATCATTTGGCCTGGCCCTGCCAAGGCATTGAGGGTATTAATTAAGTGTTTGACTAAATGTAGCAGGCTAATTTTTTAGTTGATAATTTTGTATGACCTTTGATGTTATAAATATTCAAATGGCCTTTGGCAGAAAAAGAGGTTACCCATCCCTGTTCTAGGGGGAAGAATCTGTTTCAGGCCTCTCTCCTTAGCTTATAACTGGCTGCCTTCTCCCTGTGTCTTCACTAAAATCAAGTGTTATCATACTCATACTCAGGAATAAATGTTAAAGCACTATTCTGTAAGGTGAGGCTGCTTGCGTGATCTGCACATTCTGGGCACCAGCCACAGTCCAGCAGGGAACATTATTAATTCTACCCCCTGAGGGGCTTCAGAAGAACAGCAGAAAGATTCATTGCAAGTGACTTAACACAAGTTATAGACTTAGAACTTTATAGAATTTAGTTACATTGTAGATGCAACAACTGAAATATTATAGACTGGGGTTTTGAGATCAGCATTTTACTCCTTCCTTTCTAAGAAAATAGTGAAAACCTTACCTCTGGCTCATAGAATTATCTCTGTCTTGATCTCCTTCAGAGTTTTAGGTTTACTATATTAACTTTCTTGCACGTATTCTACCCTGTTATATCCCACCCTTTTGATTTGAAGATGGTCACTTCCTTTTAGTGGAGCCCTTTTTAATTATCATAAAGATTCTAAATTTGCTTTGGGTCTATTTTAACTGCAGAGACTTTGAATTGCCAAAAGAAGCCTTTGAAAAGTTAATTTCTTATTTCCCTTTTCTTTCTTATGATGGGTTCTTGTATTATATTTCTTTTCCAAAAAAAAATTATTTTAAAATATTTCTATTGATTCCAGAAAGGAAGGGAGAGGGATAGGAACATCAGTGAGGAGAATCATTGATTGATTGCCTCCTTCATGCCCCACACTATGGATCAAGTCCACATCCCGGGCATGTGCCCTGACTGATAATCAAATCATGACCTCCTGGTTTATAGGTCTATGCTTAACCAATGAGCACACTGGCTGGGCTCCTTTTGAATATTCTTACGGTTACATCTTTTATTTTTTTAGATTCAGTTTGAGTTAGAGGATGAGGGACTTGTCTATTTGATTCAAAATGTAATAGAGTCCTCATAGCCAAAAACCATGAATATCCTAAATTCCTGTCTGGTTTCAGCCACTAAGGGAAATTACTACTGAACCAAATATTGAAGTAGCTAAGCATAATTTATGAGGCCATTGTTCTCTATTGTTGAGCTGACTTTTAAGGGTAGTGATCATACCTTGGAGGGAGACAGGAAAAGTTACTGCTCTTCTGTTCATCTTCATAGGCTACTTGACATTTTCCTCCCCTTATTAACCACGCCCACTGATGCACATGGGCTGGGTCTTTCACTTCATATTTTTCCTGATTCCTTTCCATGTGAATGCCCTTGGCTCTGAAGTAACATGATGGTAACCAGCGCCTAAAACCCAGACACAGATGAACTCAAACATCAATTGCTAAATATCTTGTGAGATATTCAGCATCCTGTTCACTATTTGGTCAAACAGACTATTCCACAGACTCCTCAAATCTACGGTAGCTATGAGTTAGGTGTAGAAACCTAGATGTGGTACTTTAGTCCCCTGAATAAGGACAGCATCACAGCAAATTCTCTTTCTGCACAGTTCTTGCTTGGGCTCCTCATGTATTTTTATTTTATTTTATTTTTGCACAGGTTAAAGATTTGGATAAAAATGGGGACACTTGCAGGAGTGATTCATGAGGCTTATTTGCCAGTTTATCACAAATTGCATCTCTTTCCTCAGAGAACACATTCTCTGGCCCCTTTAATCTCTTTTACAAAGGATGACAGTATATATTATCAGAGGGCAAGAATAAATCATTCGGTTTAAGTGTTAATGATCGTCTAATAATAAGATGTGATAGGACTATATTAGAATTGCAGAACTGGGCTATTTATTGAGTGGCATGCTATCAATTTCCAAGCCTCTGAGGACATGGGGATGATTATAATCTAGAAATGCAAAAAGTTAAACTCTTTATTATTACTATTTTGCTACAAATTCTGGTCAAATAAAGTTAACTTTGAAAATGTCTGATATGTGAAAAAATAAAATTAAGTGAGACTTCATCTTCTAACACTTTCTGGTAATTTTTCAAAAGAATTCTATATTTTTGATATCTATATTATATGTAAAAATGTTAAGGCCTGATTGATATATAGAAATGAATATGAATTTAAAAATGTTTAATTTAGTGTTATAAAATGATTACTAGCTTCAATTATAGTACATTTTAATAGCTCTTTATAAAACATGTTATGCCCTGTCCTGTATGGCTCAATTGGTTGGGCATCATCTCATGCATCAGAAGGTAGTTAGTTTGATTCCTAGTCAGGGCACATGTCCAGGTTGTGGGCTCCATCCCTAGTAGTGGCAGCCAATAGATGTTTCTTTCTCACATTGATGTTTCTCTTTCTCCCTCTCCTTCCCTCTTTCTAAATGACATCAAGTAAAAAGTCATATTATAAAACATACTAGTTAAAAGGTTTTATATTCAGTTGGCGATGACTTTAAAGAAAAGGCAGTGTGACCAATAAGCTAAACAGAGGAACTAAAAAATGGGAATTCAAATTTCAACTGGACTCTTTAATTGAGTACTTTAGAACTTTCTTTACAAAACTGAACTAAGCACTTCTTTT
This sequence comes from Lasiurus cinereus, assembly GCA_011751065.1. Lineage (NCBI taxonomy): Eukaryota > Metazoa > Chordata > Mammalia > Chiroptera > Vespertilionidae > Lasiurus > Lasiurus cinereus. The sequence goes on along the minus strand of JAAGEH010002531.1, from coordinate 49,686,237 downwards.
ATAATATCAGCAAACTTATTTTCATATTCTTTGAGCCCCAGTTCAATGACCTTAATCTTGGCTCATTGTCATTCATTATCTCCAACCTTGCTCAGCCTTCCATTTTGAATATTTTCAATTTTTCTATCTTGGCTTCTTTATCAGAGCATCTTATTTTAGCTCCTATGCAGTTTCTCATTTACCTTTCTCAGAGATATTACAGGTTCAGTCCTAGACTACTGCAATAAAGTGAATATTGCAATAAATTGAGTCACACAAATTATTTTGTTTCCCAGTGCACATAAAAGTTATGATTACATTATACTGTATGTTTTTTTATGTATGTAAAAAAACAATGTACATACCTGAACTAAGAAATGCTGTATTGCTAAAAAATTGCTAACCGTTATCTGAGCTTTCTGCAAATTTTAATCTTTTTTCTGGTGGAGGGCCTTGCCTTGATGTTGATGGCTGTTGGCTGATAGGGGAGGTGGCTGAAGGCTGGGATGGCTATGGCAGTTTCTTAAAATCAGACAACAATGAATTTTGCTGCATTGATTGACTCTTCCTTTTGCAAATGCTTTCTCTAGCATGCAATGCTGTTGGGAGCAGGTTACCCACAGTTGAACCTGCAGAACTGGAGTGAATCCTCTCAAACCCTGCCACTGCTTTAATGTCTAAGATTACATAATATTCTAAATCCTGTGTTGTTATTTTAACACTCTCCCCAGCATCTTCATCAGGAGTAAGTTTCATCTCAAGAAATCACTCTCTGCTCATCCACAAGAAGCAACTCTTTATCCACTCCAATTTGATCAGGAGATTGCAGTAATCCAATCACATCTTCACGCTCCACTTCTAATTCTTGCGTTATTTCCACTACATCTGCAGTTGCTTCCTCCACTGGAGTCTTGAACCCTTTCAAGTTATCCATAATGGTTGGGATCAACCTAATATTGATATTTTGACCACTTCCCATGAATCATAAATGTTCTTAATCTAGAATGCTGAATTCTTTCTGTAATGTCACATACCTACAATTATTATACAGGATTGATTCACCACACTACAAAATAAGTACGTAAATAAAAATGTAAATCTCTGTTTTTTTCCCCTTTTGTTTTCTTCTTCCTTCTCCCCCTCTTCCTCCTCTCCTCCTCCTCTTCCTCTTTCTCCTCCTTCTCTTTCTTCTTCTTTACTAATGCTACTCTCCTCTGCCTTGAGCCTCTGGCAAACACTGATCTGTTTACTACTGCTTTTCCAAAATATCATACAAATGGAATCATGTAGTATGTAGTCTTTTCAGACTGGCTTCTTCACTTAGCAATACAGATGAAGATTTATCCATCCTGTGAGTGGTTTAACACTCATTTATTTAGATTTCTAAGTTGTATGCCATTGCTTCAATTTAGTTTGTTTATATATTCACTTATTGAAGTACATTTATACTGCTAACATTTTTTGGCAATTATGAATAAAACTGCTACAAATATTTGCATGCTGGTTTTTGTATAACAATAAGTTTTCAAATTAATTGGGTAAATACCTAAGAACTCAATGTCTGGGTCATATTTAAGTTTATGATAAGTTTTTGTTGTTGTTAATCCTCACCTCAGGATACTTTTTCCATTGATTTCTAGAGAGACTGAAAGGGAGATGAAGAGGGAGAGGGAGGAGGGAGAGAGAGAACATAAATCTGAGAGAGACACATCTATTGGTTGCCTCCCACACTCCCCTGACCAGGGCTGAGGATAGAACCTGTAACCCAGGTATATGCCCTTGGCCAGGAATTGAATCCTCTACCTTTTCATGAATAGAATGATGCTTAACCATTGAGAACACCAGCCAGAGCATATGATAAGTTCCATAAGAATTACTGAACTGTCCTTTAAATAACCTAACTGTTTTTTTTAAATTAATTTTTATTAATTTTTTATACATATCTCCCCATTGCCCCCCTTGCCTCCCAGGCATACCCTGACCCCCCAGTGTCTGTGATCATTGGTTATGCTTATATGCATGCATACAAGTCCTTTGATTGATCACTTATCTACCTCACCTAACTTTAATCTTTCTGCTGTAATTTCATAGTCTGTTTGATGCTTTATGATTTTTGTCCTCCTGAGAATTATCAGTCTACTCCCTTTCTGTGCTCCTGATTCTATTATATTCACCAGTTTATTCTGTTGATCAAATTTTTAATTCACTCAATTTTTAGATTCACTTGTTGATAGATATGTATTTGTTGTTCATAATTTTTTGTCTTTTACCTTTTTCTTCTTCCTCTTCTAAAAGAGTACCTTTCAGCATTTCATATAATACTGGTTTGGAGTTGATGAACTCCTTTAGCTTTTTCTTCTCTGTGAAGGTCTTTATCTGCCCTTCAATTCTGAATGATAGCTTTGCTGGATAGATTATTCTTGGTTGTAGGTTCTTGCTGTTCATCACGTTGAATATTTCTTGCCACTCCCATCTGGCCTGCATCGTTTCTGTTGAGAAATCATCTGACAGTTGTATGGGTGCTCCCTTGTAGGTAATGAACTGCTTTTCTCTTGCTGCTTTTAATATTCTCTCTTTGTCTTTTGCTCTTGGTATTTTAATTATGATGTGTCTTGATGTGGTCCTCTTTGGATTCCTTTTATTTGGGGTTCTGTGTGCTTCCTGGACGTGTAAGTCTATTTCTTTTACCAGATGTGGGAAGTTTTCAGTTATTATTTCTTTAAACAGGTTTTCAGTATCTTGCTCTCTCTTTTCTTCTGGCACCCCCACAATTCTGATGTTGGTACGCTTGAAGCTGTCCCAGAGGCTCCTTACATTATCTTCACATTTTTGGATTCTTTTTTCTTCTTGCTTTTCCAGTTGAATGTTTTCTGCTTCTTTATATTTCAAATTTTTGACTTGATCCTTGCCTTTCTCTTGTCTGCTGTTAGGACTCTGTATAATAGTTTTTATTTCAGTCAGTGTATGTTTAATTTCTAGTTGGACCTTTTTCATCTCCTCTTGGGTCTCACTAAATTTATCCATCTTTTCTAGCATATTCTTGAAAAACCTTATAAGTGTGGTTTTGAACTCTATATCCAGTCGTTTTCTTTCCTCCATTTCTTTTGCTTGTAATCCCTTCCCTTGTCTTGGAATTTTCACTATGCCTGGGAAACTTCTGTGCTGGATTCAGCCGCAGAAGCCTCTGTTGAGCTTGGGATGGGTGGAATCTCAGGGCTTAAGGGACCGCCTTGCCTTCCAGTCGCCACGGCCTCTGAGTCTCACGTGACTGGGTAATGGCTGGAGCGGTCCTTGTGCGCTGCCTGCAGTGCCTCTAACCACTGCCTTTCCAGCTCCCCTGCGCACCATGACCACACGAGTCTAGGAGCCCAGGGTTTCACCGAAACAGGGGCTTAGTGGAGTCAGAAGTGGCACAGTTGGGAGGGTCTGTCTCCCGCCCACTCGCGAAAGCCAGCGGCACAATCAGCAGTCTGTCCTCTGCGTGGTGCCGTGCGCGACCAGAGCTCCCATCCTTTGCGACTCCCCTAAATTTCCGTGCACTTCTCCCTTTTCACAGTCCAAACTCCCCCCGTATGAGTTTCGACTGGATCTGGGGTTTAGTGTCATAGGATAAGGGGTTCAATGCCTTTGAGAGTCTCCGTTTCCCTCCCGCCAGAGAAAGCCAGCCAGGTACTCCGGCACCCACTCTCTCAGCGCGCGTCTCTGTACCTCGGTTTTTTGCAGCTCCTCTGGGTTTCTGTGAGCCCCTCTCTTTCCTTGTAGCTGTAGAACTTCCACTCAGCCAGCTTTCCTGTGGTTCTGGATGATGTCCGTTCTGTCTTTTAGTTGTAGTTTTGAAATTGTTGTGCGAGGCAGCAGTATAGGTGTTTACCTATGCCGCCATCTTGGATCCTCTCTCCCTAACTGTTTTCTAAAATGGTTATACCCTTTTGCATTCCAGCCAGCAATAACTGAGAGTTCCTGTTGCGCTACATCTTTGTCAGCATTTGGTGGTGTCTTTTTGGATTTTAGCCATTTTTGTCGCTTCAAGGTAATTGAGTTGAATTTTTAAAAATTATTGGTTACTTCTGTGGGAGCTGGTTGAGGGAGAGGCTGAGATAGTTTTCCCAACCTCTCAGCTCAAAAGCTCTTGTATTCTTATAGTTATAGCTTATTTCCATAGACATGGCACTTCTGTATAGAGGAGCTGCCTCTGAAAGTCAGAATATAACCTGGCTCAGGAGGACTTATTTTTTTTTAACTATGTTTTTATTGATTTTTAGAGAGAAAGAGGAAGGGAGAGGGATAAAGAGATAGAAAGATTGATGAGAGAGAAACATCACTGATCAGCTGCCTCCTGCATGCTCTCTACTGGGAATGGAGCCCACAGCCGGAGCATGGCCATGACCAGGAATCAAACTGGATAAGGGCCAGTTTCTTTATGCTCTTTGCCCCAGCTATGGGCCACACAGGAAGGGAACCAGTCTGGGCGCACCCTAGATACATGGGGTGTTTACCCCAATTCTGTGTCCCCAGGAAAGTGGATGTACTTGGGTGCAGGCCTGGCCTGATTCTCTAAGATCCTCCTCTTCTTCACCACCGTTCTGCAGCGGTTCTGTCTGCATCTTGTGGAAAGTCCCACCAACAAAGACCTCACCCTGCAGTGTACCAGGCCTGGGTAATGTCCCCTTTGCTTTCCAGGTCTTGGTTCCTGGGCCACTGTTCAACCGCTGAACCACACCAGCCTAGCTCAGGAGGACTGCTAATGACATTCCTGTTTTACCGGCTGGCTCAGAGACAACCATCATCAAGGGACACCTCTGTCAGGGTGGTGACTCACTTTTAGGGAAGTTTTTTCTGAGAACCCCCATTGTAGCTCCCTTGGGCACTTTCTGCAGCATCTTTCTCCACTTCCTAAAAAGTAAGAGTTCAATAACATCTCAGCCCTTCTACATTGGTTTTGTCACAGAGGTGTTCTCTTTCAAAAAGTAAAAACAAACACATAAACAAACAAACACAGCTGAATGTTCTAGAAACCCCTCAGGTATCCTGTTCATTCCCTATTTTACCATCACAACTTCTTGTGGCCTGGTTTGGATTATGGTATCTTTTACATGTATTTTAGAGATTGTTGATTTTTCTGGGTCTAATCTCTGAATATAAGAGAGAGTGTTTCTGGAGTGAAAATAGGAAGATTCAAAATTAAGCACCTGTCATATTTCTATGTTATTTATTTGAACCCCTACAAATCAGACATTATTTTAAATTTGAATTAAGTTAAGAATTTATTTAAATTTACCAAGTTATTAGTTTTTATACTTGTTATTGTTCTTGAATTTCATACTTTTCCTTTGGACTAATTTTACTTATTCCCAGAGTATTTTTAAAAAATATATAATTATTTCTTTTAAAGAAAACTGTCATAAACTATAAAAGGTAACTTTCTTAACTTGATGAAGGATATCTATAAAAAAACATTCCAGTAAGTAAACATTCTACTTGGTGATGAAATGTTGAACACATTCTTCTTGAGTTCAGGGAAATAAAAAGGAAGCCACCTCTTTGCATCACTAGTTCTATTCTACAATATCTTTGGAAGCCTTAGACTTAGAGAGTGAAATAGCAAGAAAAAATAAAAATAAATAAAAGATACAAACATTGGAAAGGACAAAGCAAAACTGTCATTCACATATCACATAATGCTGTACATAAACAAATCTAAAACACACACACACACACCTATAAACAATTAGAATTGATAAGTAAATTTTACAAGGCATTTGGTAAAGGTCAATATATAAAAATAAATTTTATTTGTATATGCTACCCTCAAATGCTACAAAATGAATTTTTAAAAAAATATATATATTTTATTGATTTTTTTATAGAGAGGAAGGGAGAGTCAGAAACATCGATGAGAGACATTGATCAACCGCCTCCTGCATGCCCCCTACTGGGGGGACATGCCCACAACCAAGGTACATGCCCTTGACGGGAATCGAACCTGGGACCCCTCCATCCGCAGGCCGATGCTCTATCCACTGAGTCAAACCGGTTTTGACTACAAAATGAATTTTATTTTATTATATTAAATTAGTATAATTAATATATTAAATTAATATAATTTTATTATATCAAATTTCATACAGAGACAGGCTTGGGGACCTAAAGTTAAACTACTCTGCAGAGTCCCAGAAGGACTCATCAGGCATAATGTTAATTTAAATTTGCATGGGTGCCAGGTAATTTAACAAAATTCTGACTGTGGTTATTTCATGAATTTTCTACTGATTGAACTCATGGGATTCATATTAAATAGATAAAAGCTAACCTGTTTTGATAGCATCATCCTTATAACTCAAAACCTTCTTTTAGAAAATAAATTCAAATTACAATCAAATTTAATTATATAAAATTTCTCCAAGCCATGTTTCCTACATCTGTTATTTGATTCTCATAATCTTTGTTACAAAGGTTGAATGGAGAATACAGTTAAGGATGTAGTCTGGTACATAATAACAGCACTGGATGAATTTCAAAGAGTAAAAGCGACATTTCTGTATTTTTTCCCTTTTCTTTCTCTAAATATTAGTGCTGTGGTTGGAATACCAAGATGATACCATTGCCCACTGGCATCAGGCACATTTTTGAGCTGCTTATTCCAGCCACAGGAACAAATTTGCACTTATCAGCCATGGTTTATTTTGAATCCAACATTCTGTTTTGGATTATCATCATCCTTTTGTAAAATGCTTGGCTAGTATTAGGGGAGACGCTCCAGCCTCTCGCATCATGGACAAAACCAACCTCTTGAAGTGCAAAATTAAATCTCCTCTCCATTCTTTCTTAGCCTCACGATTTAACCAATGAGCCAACCAGCCACAGGGAATTTAACAACAACCATGTAATTGATATAAAATGCTCCACTAATTCAGAAGACCAATTTGGTCACATCTCTTTAATTTTTTCAATTAATCACTTCAGTACCCAATTTCCTTATTTATCGGGAACCTTACAATCTTTCTCTTGGGGCTTCCTCTTGATCTTCATTTTTTCAAGAATTTTAGAATCTCAGCCCCAAAGCAGTTTATATTTTTGCACAAACAAGATAGAATCCTGGGGTTTTCCCAGTCCACTGGTGTGACATCTATTGCCACAGGTGGGTGTGGCTTTTGAGTTTAGTCCTACTGTCAGGGAATTAATGTGGAATCGCTGATGTCATGAGACCTAGATGATCCAGACTCCTGAAGAAATCACTATAGTGCTTTGATAGTGGATAAACCCTTAGAGCTAAACGTGGCTATGGGTAACCCAAGACTCCCAAGTGATCTGATTTCCAGTGTCCGTATATTGCAGCTCCCTTACAAGCTGCTTCCATGGTTCCTGGTAGTCCCAGAACTGTTGAGACAGGATCAGGATTTTTCTGTCACTTCACAGATCTAAAACCACTGTCTTCTTTTCTACATTGGGATCAACTTCCTTTTTTAAATTGAATTTATTAGGGTGACATTAGTCAACATGATCATATAGGTTTCAAGTATGAGTTTCTATGTTATAAAATCCCAAGATCTCCTGAGATCAACTTTCTAACTCCAGAATGTCTGCTATTATCTCTTTCCTCTAGACCGTGATGCTACTCATCAGCCTTCTAGAAAGACTAACTTCCATGACTTTAGGGCCTCATTTCCATACTTCCCGTATTTAGCCTTGAATAGTCATGGCAACCAAGGAGAGGAATGTCCTGCTGCCTCAGCATACTTTTTATTCTAAGGTTTACCTTCCATATGCCTATTTCCTGCTCCCAAAACTATCCTTAAAATAATAGACAATGGTAATATTCCTACCTTCCAGGGAAAGCACATTATCTACTCAGAGGTTTATATCTTTGTTCTCTGCAAGATACACATAGACTGCCATTCTCCATTATCAGTACATTTGTATCTGGGATTTCCATTTTAGTTGATACTATCAATGGGAGAACATGAACTTTATAGTCAGTTAAGTATTGCTTGGTGTAGATAAGTGGTTCCCCAAGACTGGTCTTCAGACCAGTATCACTGGTGTTACCTTTGGTGGTAACTTAAGAAACATACATTCTTGGACCTCATCTCAGACAATCTACTGAATTAGAAACTTTGGGGGCCAATAGCAGCATTCTATTCCAACCAGTCCTCTGGGAGATTGTGAGTAAAGCTAGAGTTTGTTAACAACTGATCTAAGAAAAAACATACTTTATAATTGTTTTTCAAATGAGACTTTGTGTTCTTGCTGATATCTTCTGAGTGTCAATTGTTCTTTAAACATGAACACATACAAACAGCTTTTTCTTGGAGCTTGTAAAAAATCAGTGCCTGTTGGTGGTCCTGAGTTGGAGGCTCAGTCTCCTACCTAGGATATGTGTGAAGCACTAAGAAAAACAAGGGAACTCACTACCATGTTGTTCCTTAGATCCTCAGGCAGTCTGTCCTCTTCTTTCCAGCTTTCACTATCTTTCTCTTCATGTTTTTGTTGCAAACACACAGATTTATGAAAAATAGACCTATTCCATCTTGGCAGAACCAGAAGTCTTGTGAAGTGCTTATAGCCAAGTAACCATGAACTTGTGATAATGTTTTATGTCTTTTCCAATCTGATATATATAATTATTATGGAAAAATATGGATTTAGCAATGTATATTTTGATCTATGCGGAGGTCATTTCAATTCAGATGCAGTATATCATATTAGGTATCAGGAATAATAATTTTTAAAAGCATTGCTACTTGTAACCCATGATATATTGCCAAAAATGCATCGCACCTAAGAAAATGCATCATGAAGACAGAACAAAGAGGGCTCCAGAAAGAAATAGTGACAATAGCCACATTTTATTTTATCCAGATGAGAAATTCTTGACAAGACTACACATCATATTATATATATACCTACCTAGCTAGCTCAGAAATAGGGCTTTAAGATTTGGAGAATATTGGCAAATACATTCTGCAATGCAGTGTGCTTTTGTCACTTTCACTGTTCTCAGGATGAGAAAGAGCTCGGTGAGCACTTTTACATTCTTGGGTCTTGGTCTCCACCTCAGTTGCATTGTTGGCATGAATTCAATCAGGAATAGATTTACCTGCAACAGATTAGTGCTAAAAAGGAACATGTGTCAGAGCTCTATTAGAGTGAGTTAACTTTAAGGCAGTTATTTAGATTCATAGGAAAAATACTTTCCTTATATTTTTCCAGAAAATTATTCAATAATGTAAATGTGCAAGTTTTCTGCTCACATCACTCATCAACCACTTCTTGTGTGTATTTGTTCAACACTCATTTATCCTTCCATCACTTACATGATTTAAATTAACCAAGTTGTCTGTGGGCTTATATTATGAATTGTCTTATAAATAATGTACTTAACACTAATCATCATTACAGTAGCTGGTATAAACCTTACACTTCCCAGTGGTTTAATACCTTCTTGTCCTTTTCACATATAGTGGATGATTTAAAACCGCATCTACTTACATAAATATCTAAGATGCTATCTAGAATGTTTCTTTTTTTTATTGTTAATCTTCACCTGAGGACATTTTTCCCATTGATTTTTAGGGCAAGTGGAAGAGAGAGGGAAAGACAGAGAGAAAGATTGATGTGAGAGAAACACATCAATTGGTTGCCTCCTACATGAGTCCTAATCAGGGCCTGGGCTGGGAAGGAGCCTGCAACAGAGGTCTGTGCCCTTGACTGGAATCAAACCTGGGACCCCTTGATCTGCAGGCTTGCACGTCAAGCAAGCTAGGGCTATAATGTTTCTAAAATGCTATCTAGAATGTCCTGACTCCAGAAAAATTCATTTAATTAAGTTTAATTTCTTTCTCTTTGATGTCAACATGCTATCCTAGATCTGTGAAATGCACAATTATAAACTTATTTATTGACCATAAAAATTACTAAGTATATGTAAGTCACTGCAATCTATTTCTTCGTGCATCTGTCACATTTTTTAGGGCACTATAATATATCTAGAAAACTAAAATTTGGCACAAATATATTGTTCTACATTTGAACTTAAAAATCTTAGAGAGAGAAGAAGGGAGAGAGACAGAGGGCCTGTACCCCAGGCATATGCCCTGACCAGGTATTGAACCGGCCAGAGACCTCTCAGTACATGGGATGACTCTCAACCAACTGAAAACACCAGCCAGGGCAATGCAATATTTTAATTGATAAAATGAAAAAATATGCAGAATATCAGGTGATTAGAGATTAGAATATCTCATTTTTCCCAAGGAACTAGGAAGGGCTTCTCAAAGAAGGTGATGCTTTAAACTGATTCTTGAATTAGAGTTAAAAGATGGTCAGGATGTGCAGCTGTGAGAGTGGGCAATGGAGTGAGACATTTCAGGTTTTTAGTAGAGAGGGGACATAGTTTCATACAGTATAATTGAATTCTAAATGAAGAACTAAATCTCCACTATTCAAAATGTCACAAATAATAACCAAAATATGATGGATTGCCTTAACATCTGAAACTTTAAAAAATAATAATTATCTTTATTTTTTTTTTCGATAATTTTTTTTCTTTTAGTCTGTTTTAGCTAAACCATTGAAAAGGTCAGCCTTTGGATTTGACCACTAACATTTCTCAAACTGAATGTGTTAATGGCATTTCAAATGACACTTTTTGCCTCTCAAGAAGTTCTGCAGGAGAACTGAGGCTTCAGAGTTAACAAGCAGCCAGCCAAGTGAAATATGTTCTAAGTCAAAGCCCGGCACTTCAGTAGAGCCAAAATGGATGGGTAAAGATTGTAAATCCTGCAATTGCAGCTGGATTCTTACATTTGGCTCTGATTTTTACTGACCTAAAAACATTGTGCTAAGTGAGACTTTATAGCCTCAAAGGAAGTTCTTTGAGAATGAAAGACCCCTGAGACAAGAAATCTTACCTTAGTCCTCTGGGTAGGGGTAGGATTTTGTTGGAATGCCATTCTTGATAACATTTTTCCAGGGCTCAGTAATTTCATTCCATCTAGCATTTAATTGTGATTTTTCTGCAAAGACTTTAAGGTTACTGATTTTTTTTAAAATATGAATTTAACACAATAGTTATGTTGCATTCTGGCACTGTGACCTTTTAAAAACATGTCACTTCATTATGTTTCAGATGAATAAGTGATGTGCTCTTTTATAGCTTTTGCCTGAGGGAGAAGTTATAATGAAGACACGAGCCAGCTAGTGCTCACGCCTTCTAGATCTCTGACATTCTCCACTGTAGGTAGACTGTATCTGGCAACAAAGGGTAAGCTTTCTAGTTCCTGATACAGTTTTATGTGCTGTTGTACAGAGTAGGAGCCAAACAATCACTTCAGGTCTGAGGAAAAGATAAATCAAATCTGGTTCAGTTTTTGTCCTTTTTTATGGCTTCCTGACATATCTCTTGGCAGATGCACTTGATCTCCACACAAGGCCTGTATTGTCTGCGTAATAGATTTCAGCACTCAGTCGGACACTGTCCTGTAACATAAATGTTTATGAATATATCTTGTTTCTCTAATTAGGCCATTAGCCTTCAGTGGGAAAGGACTCTGCCTTGTCCTTCTTGGTATCCTCTTTGACCTGTAGTATAATTTTCAGCATGTAATAGGTATTCTACAAATCTTATTTGAATAAGCTCAGTTGAATTGGCCAATCATCTTTAAGAATGTGTGAGAGCAGGAGAACTGTGGAAGTGTCTCTAACTAGGAGATGCTGATAGTTGTTCATGCTAGTGAACCAATTGGATTCCCTGTCCACATCTAAGACTCTTCTCAGTGTTACTGAACACTGTGCTTTATTTCTTTACTTACCTTACCAGGAACCTATGGACATAGTCTGGAATAGAAGAAAATGTCTTCCTTTTCTTCAGACAAATTCAAAAGTGATGAAAATTATATCAGTTGTTCAATTTATATGAAGCAAATGAGATGAATTTCAGCATGCCAGATAAGGAGGGCTATATCAGTAAAATATTGTTGGTAATAATGAGAATTGTGGACAAAATGTCAAAAGTATAAAGTGTACCTCTAAGTCCAAAAGCAGAAAAAGAAAAGGACTTAATTTAGAAATGGGAAGTTAAGGAAAATGGGGATGATTTTGGGGAGGAGGTCTTCAGGGAGCATGAGTAAATTTAGATCCTTCACAAGTTGGGCAAGTGAGTCAGTTTTGGCTAACTGCTATAACAAATAGACCCAATATGTACAGTGGCTCAAACCAAAAGAGGTTTATTTCTTGTTAAGAGTACTGGGTGTTTGCCCAGGTTGACATGGCAACCTTTCTCCATGGAGTTATCTAAGGACCTGGTTGAAGGAGGGTCTGCCTTCTAATTTTAAAAATTAGAACATGCATATTTTAATTTATCCAAGGTGAGATTTTTTTATATTTCAGCGAGGAGTTATAGAAAACATGAATAATTTAGTGCTGAACTAATAAAATTTTGCATTGCATTGTCTATAAAATATAAAAGCCTTTCAGTGCCTTTCTGAAACTTTAATGGACTTGTATATTTTCAGTAATTTTTTACTTTGTTGTGTGCTAGCACAATTATCAAAAATTACTCTACCGGAACAGCTGTAGGCAATAGCATTAACATAAACTGTTAATGAATTAGTTTCTAATGTTCTGAAGTGTTATTTCTTAATTTAAATGATTGCCTAACATTATAAGAGAATCAGTAAAATGATTTTGTCTTAAGTCAATCACAAGTATTTGTGTTTGGCAACAACTTGTAAAATTTCAAAAATTTACAAGTGCTGACAATAAAGAAATAAAATTATATGCCACATGGAAGGTGTTAAAAATATTTGTTGATAACTGAATGAAAAGATACCAAGATCCTATTAACACTTCTTTGACCTAATTTATCACTTATGACCTGAAGAATTAATCACTTACTCAAACACCTGAATAACAAGGACACAACCATCAAACTTGATGAGTAGTAGATTCATTTTAGGTTCTGATTAAACTGGTTTAACAGTTAATAGTCAAAGGTACAGAGTCTGAAAGCAGATATTTTACTTTTAATTGTATATTTTGTTTTTTTAAATAATTGCATACAAAGTACATAAAATAATGTTATCCTATCTAATAAAGAGGGAATATGCTCACAGACAATAAGGAGAGAATATTCTAATTGACTGCCCTGCCCTCAAATATGGTGGCACCCTCAGCCACAAGATGGCAAGCCTTGGATGGCAGCTGCCCAGCCACCCAGGGCCGCCCGAAGCTCAGGTAACCAGGGGCTGAGAGGGAGCAGGCTGGGCTGAGGGACCACCCTCCAGTGCATGAATTTTCATGCACTGGGCCTCTAGTATATTATATAAGTTTATGGTATATCAGCTGACTAAATGAGAGTCTAACAAATGTGGGTGTCTGAACTGGAAAACTACAAGACTTATATATCAGATCTCAGAAAAAAAAGTATAATAAAATTTCATAGTCCATTTTCCTGTGATTATAGAGACCTGACTTCAATCATTTATTATACTATCAACTCTATTTCCTTTTATATTTTTTTCTCTTACATTTAAAATGAACTTTCACACATTTCAAGATCAAATAAATATTCAGTTATATTTTCTACTATTTGGGAAGTTGTTTATTTATTTACTTATTCTTTATTGATTAAAGTATTATATATGTCTCTTCCCCCTCCAACCCTATTGACCTTTCCCTAGACACTCCCATCCCCTAGCACATGCCCTCACCCCCCTAGTCTCTGTGTCCATTGGTTATGCTTATGTACATGCGCACAAATCATTTGGTTGATCTCTTTTCCCCTTCTCCCCCCTCTCTTCCCTGCCTTCCCTCTGAGGTTTGATGATCTGTTCTCTGTCTCTAGATCTATTTATGTTCATCATATACTATAAATTCTTGATTATTTCTTTTTACAAGTTATTTCAGATAACCTGAAGCCTTTGATGCTGCAGAATTACTTTATTGTATTTAAAATGAAGATTTTCTTAAATAAAAAGTAAATTAATTGAGCATTTACTTTGTACAAGCCAATTCATTTGATTCAATTTAGTAAGCGTATATTGATTGTTCTCTATGGAAAGATGGTGAACTGGTTTGGGGAATATTCATATAGAATTGAATTAATAGATGTCTACATGTTAGTGCATGTTTGGCCCTGTAAAATATAATGACTGCAAAAACTCATCAGTCTGATTGACATGTATTATCTCTGGAACTTTTGAATCAGTTTTTCAACATCTACAAGATGACTTTCTGGGATTTTGATTAGGATTGCATTGACTCTATAGATCAAGTTGGGAAGATCTGGAATTCTAGCAATATTGAGTCTTTCTACTATTTTACTATTCTATAAACATAGAAGGTCTCTCTATTGTGTAGATTTTCTTTAATTTCTTTAATGAGTTTAATATTTTTCCTTGTATGGATCTTGTCCATTTGAAAAAAAACTATGCCTAACTTTTAATTTTTTTGGGGGGAGGGGCTAATATATTGAATTTTTAATTTTAAATTCCTGTTGTTAATTGCTACTATATAGGAAAACAGTTAATGTAGATTTTTACTTTTTATAAGAATATGTTAACTTTATTACCTACATGTCTGGTTTCCAAAAACAATTTTGATTTCCTCTAATCAAAACACAGAATATTTGTATTCAGGGATTTAGTGAGAACTAAATCCAAAGTTGATTACTAATGAGTGCCTTACAAATCTTACCTGAGGTAACTGGGAGAGAGGTAACTATCAATTTTAAATTTTCTGCTCTGAGAATAAAAACTTCCTATATTTCATACTCAAGAAAGTTCTTTAGATATAATCTGTGTCCATCAATCCCTCACAACTTGCTTCTATAACCACACTTCTGAAAACCATCTATTGGTGACATCACCACATGGCTGAAGGTCAGCCAGTGAGCAGCAGCCTCACTGTGGCTGACTTTTAGAGACACTTCCACAGCAGAGACACTTCCCCTGTTAGAGACCACTCCTTAACTACTAAAGATGAACTAATTCTAAATCACTTCCACTTCCGAAAGCCCACCAGTCCTTGAACTCCATGCTTCCCCACACCCTGTATAAGATCAGCAACTTGCATTGACCTGTGTTATCAAGCTCTACCGAAACAGAGATCCTTGCTTACCAAACCATCTATTAAGTTTTTGTTTCAAACCTTGAGTAGTGGCCTCTTTTGTGAGAGCTGTTTTTCCTGTTATCAATTAGGCTATAATTAGTGGATTGAATTGTTTTAGAGCCAGGTAGAAACTCTAAAGAGAACTATGATGCTATTATTTTCTTGGTAATACTTATTGTTGCAAATTTGTATAAAACTCAACTTCATGAATATGGGTTCTGTATTTTTTGTAAGACAGTTATGTGATTCATTGCTCGATAACGAAATGCTCTGTGTATAGAGAAACTGTAAATTCCTCTTGGAGTTTAAAGCTAGATAAAATTATCTTCCCTGAACAAATAAATTTTTTCTTTGGCTGCCATGACTCTCAGCACTATACTTCCTAATGAGATGACTTATTCTTCACTTTAAGATTATATTTTTAACCGTGATATGTGACTTTCATTTATTATAATCCTTATTATAATAGTTTTATTGCATATGAGCTTTGCTTAATCTACCTTAAAACCTATTTTTGGGACTAGATATGGAAAAAATTTCTATTACATTTTAGGAACATTATGATAATGCTTTAATATTTGCAAACTTTGTGCTCTTTCTAGGAACTTAACCTTCATAATAATTATTCTTTATTTTGTTTCTATAATAGCTAGAATTTGGCAGTGAGATTTTAATGAAGTCAATAAATTGAATTTATATTTTCATAAATCATTTCTAACACTGATATTTTTTAGGGATAATTATATCAATTTTCAGCATAACTGAAAGTCCAGTCTCCACAGCAGTTAATTGGCCAACTACACTTTGAGTGCTATAACTTTAGTAGGAATATTGTACTAAAATAAAAAGCAACATCTGAACCTTGAAACATTGGTGCTAATAACGGGAATCAAAATGAACATTTCTCAATGTGTACTTCATTCCTCCATTCAGTAAAGCAACAGATCAGTGAAGGAATATCCTATATGACAGAATCATTTTCAAAACATATAATAAATAGAAGATTGATTTTGAGTCTGATATAAATATTCCTCTGTTCCCCTGCAGTTCCTTGTTATTCACACATCCAACTATTGGCATTAGGGAACTTGAAACTAATTTATGTGGCTGGAATTTTAGTCATTGTTGTTAATATGGGTAGTTCTTGCTTAGGGGATTGAATAAATCATGGATTTCATAGTGTATTTTAAGGAGGTGATAAAAGGACTTATTCCAACAAATATTTATTTCTATCTTCCCTAGATACTACCCTGCTTGAAATTCTACCCGTAGAATGGCTGCATGGAGGGCTGAATGTGGTAAGAAATGTGGACTATCTCTTCCAATTTCTAATGAAATATAGTAAAGATTAGGCAAAACCTACATCAGTAAGCTGCATCAAAAATTACTATTTCTTCCTAGGGAGTTTAGTAGATACTCTTGGGGGGTCTTAGCTCAATTTATTCCTATTTCCTGAGGATGGTAGTTACTGGACCTATTATGAGGCACAGGATGCATAACTCTAGGTGGCTGGGGGAGACAATACAGGAGATGCTCGAGGAACTGAAACTAGGCACATGAGCAGAAACAGAATTCTAAAGAAGCAGCAGGAGGTAATGGGAAGAATGCAAGGCTGTGATTTGGAGACGATTCTTAGCCCTGAATTTGATCCTGTTAGTAGTGGACTTAGGTGTGGAGGACAGGGAGGCCAGTTCTGGTTCCAGCAGCCAGTACTCTCAGGAAAGAAAGGAGAAACAATCCTATTCTTTGCCTGCTTCCTGATTCTTTGTTGAGTGACCTTTTGAAAAAAGGGATATGAGGTGTGGCAACTCTAAAGTGCTAGCATGGAAATAAATAAAATGCTGGAAAACAAGCCGTCTATATTTCAAGGAAAGAGAGGAAAATGATTTATAAAACAGACTCTCTGACTTCCATGGAAACCTCTGGAAACCTCTGGAATGGAAGTTGGGAGGCATCTAGCTTTGTCTTGCCTTCCTTGTTCAGTGACTGGAGATGTCCCCATAACTGTTTACATTTACTATTCAGAGGTCTTCCTAGGATGAGGCCAAGAGAAGTGAATGTCTCTCAGCCTGCTTTGAAGATCCTTGCTATGAGCATCTGGGAGGCCATCACTGATGATAAAGACATTGGCTCTATCATAATATGTTTTTAAAATTCCAAGTTTTAATTTGTTTAGTATGTAAAAAATCCAAACAACTTATTAGGCTTTCTCATTCAAAGCCAAGGCAAAGTGGTTAATGTGGTCCTTTTATCCAGGCAAGGCTGTCCTTTTTTATTTATTTTCCTATTTAAAATGACCACTAATTCCCCTAGCCAGTTTGGCTAAATAGATAAAAGCATTGGCCTGTGGACTGAAAGGTCCTGGGTTTGATTCTGGTAAAGGGCATGTACCCTGGTTGCAGGTTCCCAGTCTTGTAGTCACAGGCATGCGGGTGGCAACCAATTGATGTGTTTCTCTCACATCATTATTTCTCTTTGTCTCTCCCTCTTCCTTCTACTCTCTCTAAAAATCAATGGAAAAAATATCCCCAAGGGAGAAAAAAAGTAAATAAAATGTCCACTGATGTATATTTTAACCTTTGCCACCCAGGAGCGACTTGTACTGATATCCCTAGTCACACTCCATATGGAAATTTACATTTGTTGAGGATTTTCAGTGAGCCATCTGCTTCATATCATTACATTGGCAGCACTTCTACCATCACCAACAGCATAACAACTGCCATTTATTTAGCAAAAACTGTGCATCAGACTCAAAGACTAATTTTATCTCATCCAGACTAATTTTATCTCATCCAATCTTACATGATAGGTAATATCCTCGTCTGATAGATGAGAAAACTGAAGCAGAAAGAATCTCGGTAACTTACCCTGGGTCACACAGATAGCAAGTGGCAAGCATTCCACTACCCTCTACAAATAAGGACACCGAGGCCCAGAAAGAACAGAAGAAATCAGACCTGCCAGAACCCTCAAAAGACATGTTCTTTCTGTGGTACCATATTATCTCTCATCCTATGTTTTGTTTCTCTGCCCTTCCCAAAGTGCAGGAAGAGGAAATAAAAATTATGAATGAAAGGGTTTTGAACTGTTATGCGAGGTTCCCACCTTATAAAGAGGCATACCTGTATGCCTGTGTCACACTTTTATTTATTTATTTTAAAAAAATATATTTTATTGATTTTTTACAGAGAGGAAGGGAGAGAGATAGAGAGCTAGAAACGTTGACAAGAAACATCGATCAGCTGCCTCTTGCACACCCCTTTTGGGGATGTGCCAGCAATCAAAATATGTGCCCTTGACTGGAATCGAACCTGGGACTTTTCAGCCTGACGCTTTATCTGCTGAGCCAAACCAGTTTCGGCCTGTGTTACACTTTTAAAAAGACCACCTCAGATATGAGCTTCTGGTCTTAAGCAGTATTACCTGGTGACTTCAGTGTTACCAATTAATGGTCTCTGAACCAACACAAAGTTACTCTTGTGGAGAGCACAAGCAGCTGACAGTAGTTTGTTTCAGGAGTCAATGTTACTGACAAAGGGAGCCAATAGTGAAATGGGCTTCATTGGAAAGTATTGCGAGGGTTCTTATTGCTAACTCATTATTTGACATTTGGGCCGAGCCCTGGTGACTTAGGAAAGGACTGGAAAAAGAAAATGCAGATAACCAGAAAGTGCAGAAAGGAAGGCAGCTTTGCTTTCATTGCTTTCAGCAGGAAACAGGTTCGTGCCCACCCACATCAAGGCTGTGCCTGTGCTGGCTGCCTGAAGTACAATTATACTCCACAATGTGGCCTTGCAGGTTTGCATTCTCCTCCCTTAGTGACTTTCATATCAAAGCTGCTTTGTTTTCAAGTTAACATAATGGGACTCCAATCTAATGCTTTGCCAAGCTCTCATTGATCCTTGGTGTGGAATAAATGCGAACACTGCCTCATTAATCCTCTCTGTGGTCCTTGGAGAGAAGTGGCAAGCAATATCCCATCCATTTTGCAGTGGAGGAAGGAAAGGCAAAGCAAATTGCTCACTTTAAATCTGTGCCCAGCCTTCTGGACATTTCCATCTGGATATCCTGCTGGTTTGTCAAACTCAACTTACCTCAAATTGAACTCATTCTCTCCCGTTTTCTAAAATACATCCCTCTTTCTGGGCACTGTGTCTTGGTTAATGGCACTACTAGCCTCACAATCCTCTGAGTCATCTTTGATGTTTCTCATTTTCCAGAGTCAATAATGTATGAAGTTTGTCTCTTTCCCCCCTGAAGTAGTTCTCAGATTCATCCCTTCTTCTTAAACAACCTTTTGTTCTATTCAGTATTTCATCATCACTCATCCAGATTAGAGTTCTCCCACCCCCAAATCTCCTTACTTGTATACCCAATTAAGATTTTTTAATTTGTCCTTTATGCTGTCTCCAAAACATTCACTTTCCTAAAACCAAGGTGTTACTTTTTTCTCTCGTTTGATTAAAAAACTCTGATGGACCAACATGGCCAACAAACGCAGTCCTGACTCTTCACATCAACAAGATCTTTGACAGTTGGGCACAACCTCACTCTGAGAACTTGTCTCCCACTTTTGGTTGTCTTGTACCCCATCCTCTATGCCCCTCCAGTCTTCCCTAAGTGCTGTGCCCTGTTCCAGTTCACGACAAGCTTGCCTTTATCTCAGCTGATTTGCTAGGGGCACATGTCCAGTCATTTTTAAGGTCCAGTTCTTACACTGTATCTTGTTATATTTGTGACTCATTCATATACCTACTCTCTTAATAAAACTCTCCATCTTTTAGGTCTTCATGACAATTAGTTATCACATTTTGTTTTATACTCAATTATCAGTATTTTTTAAAATAGCCTGTATGTTCCTTGAGGACAAAGTCCATGTTTTATTCGTATCTGATTAGTACACCATTGCTGAGTACTTACTTGGTGCTAAATAAATTTATATAGCAGTTTGTATATAATAAAGAATTTTTTTGAAAAAAATTTTATTATATTTAATATTCATAATATTACTGTAGTATAATAATATACTGTAGTATCAATAATAATATTGATTCCTAACTTACAAAAAACACTGAGTTCCACAAAAAGCAAAAAGAGCCTTGGCCAGTTTGGCTCAGTGTATAGAGCGTTGACCTGAGGACTGAAGGGTATGGGTTCAATTCTGATCAAGGGCACATGCCCAGGTTGCAGGCTGGATCCCCATTGGGGGGTGTGCAGGAGGCAGCCAATCAATGATTCTCTTCCTTGACATTTCTCTCTCTCTCTCTCTCTCTCTCTCTCTCTCTCTCTCTCAAATAATTAAAAATATGTTTGGGGGAAAAAAAGAGCCTCACTTAAAAAATAAAAAAAGAAAGTAAAAAGACTTTTTCATGGCCTGTCTAGCATGACAACCAAGACTGAGACCCAGAATCCCTATCTGTAAGCCCTGATTTAAGCTTATTATACTAAATCGCAATAAACAGAAGTATAGTTGAAAATTTGGCCTGATAAAATGCCCCATTTTGGTAAAATAAACATCTGGTTAATACAACATACTAGATGTTCATATTGAGGGACTCTTAATGTCCAAAAGGTTGTCTATCATTTCCACTGTTTTCTATACCCGATAAAAGAACACAAACATCTCAGCAGCAAGGATTCTGTCATGTTCACATTTGGAGCAACCATTGTACCTGTACGGACGTGGGTACAAACAATATATAAGAATTATTGTTAGTGTAATGGAATATATTCTAAGGGACTTTTGTCATGCTGGCCATTTTCTCTTCCCATCTCCAACCCTTACAATACATTGCCAAGTATTTGTGGGAAAAAGTGCTCACAGTTCGGTTCCTAGGACTAGTCATTCTGTTACTGGACATGGATAAGCTTTATTTTTTTTCTCCCAAATTTTCTTCTCCATTGGTTGACAATCCTCCTATTAAGGTCACTAACCACAAACATGGACATCCCTTTCAGGAGGTTCTGGAGCCGATGTCTTTGCATTGCCCACAATTACTTTTCAATATAAATATCACTTGTTTCATCTACAACTAGTCTAGGCTCTTTATTTTTTTAAAATATATTTTATTGATTTTTTACAGAGAGGAAGAGAGAGAGAGGGATAGAGAGTTAGAAACATTGATGAGAGTGCTCATTTTGGCAGCACATATACTAAAATTAGAAACATCGATGAGAGAGAAACATCAAACAGCTGCCTCCTGCACACCTCCTACTGGGGATGTGCCTGCAACCAAGGTATGTGCCCTTGACTGGAATCGAACCTGGGATCTTTCAGTCCACAGGCTGATGCTCTATCCACTGAGCCAAACCAGTTCTGGCTAGGCTCTTATCTTTAATTATTTGCTCTGGATTGGCCTGGATTGTTTAGTAAACAAACTGTTCAAGCCTGTTATTTTCTAAATGTGTTGTCTTCTTAGTCCAGTTAATTAAAAGGCTGGAGGACAGGTTGGCAAGTTACAACTATATGCTCTATGTTGCCCACTTCCCATGCTGTCTAGCCAAACTCTATTTCTTGCCTAATTTAAGAACATGCTGCTTTGATTCCTTATACATGAGACTTCTATGGTTCTACCCTCTGAATTCCTATTGTAACTTGTAGTGACAATGATTTATACTTATGCACAGGGTGCTTTTTAAGACTTCAATGAAAGTAGTAGATTAATTGCAAAAAGAGCCTTGATTCTCCATTTTTTCCCCTCCCCTATCCATACCTATTTATCCATCAATAGGTAAAGCTTATTTATTTATCCAACTTTTGGATCTAGGCTGATCTTGTGTTTGGCTTTGGACTATAGAATGTGTTGGAGTTGACAGTATGCCAGCTCTAGGTGTAGGTCTTAAGAGGCTTTGTGCATACCCTTTAGAGCCCACCACCATCATGTGAATAAGCTTGGACTACCTGCTGGAAGATGCAATCCATGTAAAGGAGAGGCCCATTATCCTTGCTCAGAACATAGTAGTACTTGACCAGTCTGTAGTACTTGACCCCCAAACATACAACTGGTTGCAAATGTAAGAATGAACCCATCTGACACTACCAGAAACACCCAGGTGTCTCATAGGCTCAAACAATAATAAATGCTTATTGTTTTAAGCCATTGGATTATGGGTGATTTGTTTTCCAGTGACAGCTAACTCCCATAATGCATTACCTCTTTTAACCCCCTGTACATGATATTACAGTATTACTATCTATACTTAATGGCTAAGGAAATTTAGGGTTGGCAAGATTAAGTTCCTTATTCAAATTCTCACATTAAGGGACAGGGCTAGGTTATGAGACAAGATAGTCTTAACCATAGGATTTGCATGCTTAAATATTATGTTACACTGTTTCCCTTCAGGAACATATACTTTATAACTCAATTCATTGAATTATTAAAGCTTTAGGAAAAATTATTTAGCTCAATTCTCTTGATTCCTGCGTGAGAAGATAGAGACTGCGCAGAACTCATTGATTTGTCCAAGGTCACAAAGTCAAATCATAGTCTCAAGTTTATTTTTTTAAATTGATTTAAATTTATCTTTCTTTATCAAAAGCATTCATATTTCCATCATATGATTGCAGGCTTCTTGAGGTCTAATTCTTTTTCTATGTTCTCCTTGGCACTTAGCATAATGCTGAATACTTCAGTCTTTTTACACATATTTATTAATTGATGATTTGCCTGATTGAATATGATTACTTCTGAAATCATCACTACTTAGGCAGTGGGTGGAGTGGCTATAGCCAGCAATACTGTATTTCCCTTGAGTTACTGTATTTTTCACCTAAGAGGCACAACATTTATTATTCACTGAATTATCATTTTGTTGATGTGCCTGATGAAGAACACTCTCCTCCTCCAATTTGGGAGAATAAAGTTGTCCTTCTGTGAGGGAAGAACTAAGTCCTAGACTCTGCTTTCATACAATCCCTGCTAAGATTGCCCTGTAAGCACTGGTATACATTTAGACAGAAAATATATTGCGTAGGTGCAAGTAGCCCAATATTTAGCCTAGATACTTAAAGTTTGGCTATTTCTATCTGCACTTTCTATAAGCCAGCCAATTCAGCTATGTAATAGAATCAGTTCAACTGATGATATGAAAGGTAGATATACTCTGGGAAAAAAAGACCTTAAATATGCAGTTCTTTTCTATTTCTTGTCCTTAGTCTTTGCAGAAGATCACAGCAAAGGAAAAATTACTTATTTTCTTTCTATCATACAGTGCATCCTCTATGAAAGCTCTAGAACAGTGGTTCTCTACCTTCCTAATGCCGTGACCCTTTAATACAGCTCCTCATGTTGTGGTGACCCCCAACCATAAAATTATTGTCATTGCTACTTCATAGCTGTAATTTTGCTACTGTTATGAACTGTAATGTAAATATCTGATATGTAGGATGTATTTTGGTTGTTACAAATTGAACATAATTAAAGCATAGCGATTAATCACAAAAACAATATGTAATTATATATTGTGAAATATTTATTTCTAATTACAAATAAATGAAATTTTGTCTTGAATCGTGGTGTAGCATGGGCAGCAGTCTTAATATGACAACAGTAAACTACATTGCTACATTTTGCTACACTGAGGAGCGGTGTGTTGGTTCCTAAGACCATGGGAGACAGGTGTTTTCCAATAGTTTTAGGCGACCCCTGTGAAAGGGTTGTTCGACCCCCAAAGGGGTCGCGACCCACAGGTTGAGAACCACTGCTCTAGAAGGTACTCCTAGTCATTCCTATAGTGCAACTATGGATTATGGACATGTTTGGAAAAGAAAAAAACCTGCTTCTTTCACACTTTCTTTTTCCCCTTGACCTGTACCTATTAGCTCTTCTATATGTGGCTTAATGACTAATTTTCTAGAGATTGGATTCTAGTCATATAATAAGATGACAGTAGAGTCTAGTTTAATTTAGGCCAATAAAATATAAACTATAAAAATGTTATTTTGTTTTCAAATTTATATTTAGGAAAATTCTAGGAGTTTAAAATTGTCTCACTAATCTGAACACCTGATAATCTGTTTTAAAAAATCAGTTTGTGTTTTTTCATTTAAGTGTCAAACTTTCAAATTTTTAATTGTTATCAGTGTAGCATAGAAGAAAGTTCTAGATTAAATAGTAAGATTGGGGTGGGAGATCTAATTCCTTCTATTATCATTCTCTATTGACTGCACTTTCTTAAAATATTGTGTTTCTTTACTAAAACTGGATCTTTCTCTTTAATTCCATCTTTCCAGATAGAATTAGACTAAGGCTTGTGATAAGAGATCACATACTGGTCAACAGCAATAGGTGAAACTGAATCTTGTTAAAATTCTCCTTCTCATTAAATAATACAATAGCTCAAATGTGGTTCTATTGTCACTGTTTTGGGGAAACAATGTGAAAGTAACATTCTAATAAGTCAGGGACATATTTAATATGTTAGTGAATTTTATGCTGTGTGTCTGTCTTATACACAGCTATCTCTTCATAGACTGGAACAAATAATATGCTTAATTAAGAATTGCTGAATACATTTATTCAATGAATAAAGTAAAACAAATTCTTTGTTTTCATAAAAATTCTATATATGGGTATTTACATTTTAATGAGCATAGAGAAAGACTGAAAATGGTGTGTATATGTATTGTATACACACACATAACAGCATGTTAACATTGAATAAAAAAGAGGGTGGTATTGAAGGGGTGAGGTATACGGAAGATTATTTTTTCTTTCTATATATTCACATTATTTTACTTTTTTGTATAAGAGCATTTTAGTTTTGTAATTTAAAAATATAATAGAAGAATAATTTAAAAAGAAATAATGTGAAAATGCTTAAAAAAGATTGTAAAACTTCTCATAAAATGATTCCACCTATATAAGATAAAATATGATTGGTTATAAGAGATATAATTAAAATATTGGCAATAGTTTTTGAGAGGAAGCTTTTGAAATTACTTATTTTACTCCATTATACTTTTCTATGTATTTAAATTGTTTTGTCTATCTTGTTTTTTATGTGTATGTTTTTTTTTTAATTTGATTTTAGAGAGAGGTTGAGGGAAAGAAAAAGAAACATTGATGTGAGAGAGAAACATGGATTGGCTGCCTCTCATAAGCACCTTGACCAGGATCTAACTCACAACCTGGGCATGTGCCCTGATTGGAAATTGAACAGGCAACCTTTCGGTATATTGGATGATAGGTTGTTTTTTAATGAAATGTTACAGACACAGTTCCAGTTCCTTTTTCCCCGGAGGAAACCATTGTTGTTAATTGGGAGAGTATTCTTCCCAGTATGTTTTCACCATGTGTCTCTAAGCATATAGTAATTTTACATGTGTTTAAAAGTTAATATCATGTTATTTATGTTCTTTCATAACTTTTCTTATAATAAAAAACCAATACATTATTTAAGCTCATTTCTATTATATTGCAACTTTTTGTCTCCTGATAATACCCTCAGAAATGCAATGCTTTACTGATAATAATGAATATCATTTATTTAAAGTTTACTAAGGGTCTAGTACTATACCAAATGCTATCTGATCCTCAATAGAATCTAATGCAAATAAGAAAATATTCTGATAATAATTTTTCCTGATATCAAGTTTTCAAGAAGAGTTGAGATCCAATAAGAATTTTGGACCGAGGACACTAGGATACTCAATGGAGGAAAGGGTGAAAAAAAAATCAAAAGTCGGTTCCCTGAATAGAAGCGCCTTATTTTTTTTGCCTTGAGATAGCCCAGGCCACAGTAAGCCTAGACTCATCAGAGTGCCTTGCTTCTTGATTTTCTTTTCTTTATTTTAATTCCTTCTGTATTCTTGCTTGTGGAATTTACCCTATTGTTTTATGTGCTTATGTTGTCCTTGGTGTTGCCCTCCAGTTACTGTATACACACCTACATTTTTCCTCCAACAGATTCTAAGAAGTATATTAGAGATAAAGTAAATTAGCACTACACACTCATTAACTGATTTGGATTCTGGGTCATACCACTTCTGTCATAGAGCCGTTCTGTGACATGAGAACCCTCTGAGTCCAAATAGGATGCTCATTCACCCTGTGGGCAAAAAGAATTGAGATCATAGATTTTCAGTTGCCTAGGTTTTAGTTAATAACTTTGAGCATGCGAAATAAGACTTCCATTATGAACTCTGCATAAGATGAAATGTGCAACCACACAAGGATTAAATTAACTTCTTTTATTGTTTGTTTATTATGAGCACATTCACTATATTGTCTAGCTTTCACCTAAATACTTCCAATAAAAAGGAGCTCATTATACTCTAGGACAGCCTGTTCCATTTTTGAACAGCTCATTTTGTTGTAGGTTAAAAGGATCATTGGGCCTATTTCCAAGGCTATAAGAACTTTTGTGGATGTTTGGAGACCAGAGTTTAGATCAGGGATTAATAATCAAGTTCTAAGAAAATAATGCAGAAGTAAACTGTGTTATCCCAGAGCTATCTATATACAATCGATTGTGATACTATTTGGTATTACCACAGATCTAGGCAATCCAAGGTAATCTTCCATTCAGACTCCATTACATAATAATGTAGTGTTCTAGATTCTGTTGTTTGTCAGATTATGCTGAAGAATAACAGTTATGGAGATAATTAAAGATAAACTTCAAAGGAAATATTTAAGAAAATGGTTATTTAATATCAGACAAGGGGAGATTGAAGGAAGACAATGATGGTGTTGAGTTATAGTTAGAAATTCTTTAATCACTTGCTCTCCTGAAACCAATGGAAAAGAAGTGCAGTTGACCCTTGAACAATGCTTGGGTTGGGAGAGGCCTATAGTTATACAGTAAAAAATCTGTGTGTAACCTTTTACTCCCCTAGAACTTAGTCAGTCCTCTGTATTTATGGGAGATTGGTTCCAGGGACCCTGCAGATACCAAAAGCCAGGAATGTTCAAGTCCCTTATCTAAAATGGGTATTACAATGTAACAATGCATACAGTTGGCTGTATGCATCCATAGATTCCCAACCATGGATTGAAAATACTGTTTTCAATCAGTGGTTTGCTGAACCCATGGAGGCGAAACCCAGGGATACAGGGAGCTGACTGTAAATAAATAAATAAATAAATAAATAAATAAATAAATAAATTCCACATATCCATTTATAAGTGGACTCACACACTTCAATCCTGGGTTGTTCCAGGATCAACTGTATTTCATAACTGATTTTGTAGCAAAAAACTGACCTGACCAGAGGTGATGCTATTTTTAATCTCTATCCCAGTTAACGTGAATATTCATGATTTGCTGCAGAAATACTGATGTGTTTGAGTAAGGAATCCTGCTACAGACCTTGTTGGAAACATTGGATAATATAAAATACTTGCACCATATTACCTCTTTATAAACGAAAAGTGTGAATTTTAAATACATCTGTTTAAAATTCAGGCTGTTGTAGGTCATTTCCATATTTAACTTTTTTGAGGACAATACCCTTACTATTGTGCCTTCCTGTTATTATAAATTTGAGATACATCAATCTTACAAAATTATCCTTAAAAGAAAGCAATAGTGAAATAATGCTTTCAATGAGGAAAGTATCCTTTACTTCTGCAATTAATTAGAAGTAGGTGGAAGGGAAGATAGAAAACAGGAGCTCAACTGGATGTTCCAAGAGCAGTAGATCTTAGCCAGAATTAGGTTATAGAGCTCTTGAAAAATATGATGAAA
Source organism: Lasiurus cinereus (assembly GCA_011751065.1). Classification (NCBI taxonomy): domain Eukaryota; kingdom Metazoa; phylum Chordata; class Mammalia; order Chiroptera; family Vespertilionidae; genus Lasiurus; species Lasiurus cinereus. The sequence goes on along the minus strand of JAAGEH010002531.1, from coordinate 49,658,454 downwards.
ACAATCTATTGACCTTCTCCTAGAAAAAAGACCAATGAATACAAGATTATACTTACATTTTTAAAATGCTCAAAGATTTCATAAACTTATATGGTTAAAAATTTCTGCTCTGGAATGTGATTGAATGAATTATAGGTTCAATCAAGCTGATACAGGTACAGATCTTAGGAGTTTTGAATTTGGCTTAGAATGGAAAGATAAATAAGGTACACAATAGCAGACCTTTCCTTGAATAACATAGCATTCCCACCACGGTCTTTCCAGGCAGAAAAACATGCAGGAGAACATTTGGAAAGAATAAGTTGAGTTCTCTCCTTGAATTTACCTACCCATCACATCACCTCCTCCACCAAGTGAAGGACTGAAGAGAGACAGGAGAGAGTTAGATAGTTCCCTCCTAGTCAGCAGGGTACAAATAATGTCTGTCTCTATGGAAACATGATAAATGAGGTTGACACTAAGGATGAATATATTGATATTAGTAAGGCAATGTGGCCATTTTTGAGTTTCAACACAATATTAGCTTACAGCAGGCAAGGAAGCCAGACCTATCTGGAGGAAAGAGCTGGTTACTACATCCACCCCCAAAGCTAGATTGTAGGTTTCTCAGGCAGGGAGAAGAGAATGGTGGGTGAGAAAAATGTCCCTCAGGAAAACGTGACTGGGCAAAAGGTATGTTAGACTAAACAGGGAGGTAGACACTCTAGAGTTGAGTACCTCTTCCAATCTGCCTTCCAGTCTTCACTGTTGACGCCTCAATGTCCTTCCAACTTCCTTCAACAGTGACCTCAAAGCTCTTCCAGCTTCTACCTACTGCTGGTTCCTACAGTCATGGCCACAAGTTTTAGTTTTTTGTTATAGCAGCATGTTACTCCCAGGAACCAAGTTCTATTACAATTACTTATTTCTGTATAAAAAATCATCCTAAATTTTAGGCTTAAGATTCCACAATTATTTAATTTGTGTTTGAGAATGTGGGTCATGAACTTGGCTGTATTCTTCGTCTTCTCCATGTGGTGTTGCCTGGGGTCACTTGGTATTCAGGTGGTGGCTGGTATTTTCTAGAGGTTCCAAGTGCCATCTGGATGCTGGGTGCACCAAGGCTTTCTTCTTGTCCACGTAATCTGCAGGCCTTTTCATGTGGTCTCTCCAGTGGTATAGTTGGACTTCTTACATGGCATCTCACGGTTCCAAGATTGGAAACTGGCACATATTCATTTCCACATTATTTTAATGATCCAAGATGTTATAAGAACCAGCCCAGATTGAAAGGATAGGACATAAAGCCCACCCCACCCATCTCCTTGTGGAAGGAGTAGAAAAGACTCTGTAGCTGGATTAAATTGTTCTTTTTATGATTTCTTAATTTAGACTTTTAGGTTATTTACTTTCAATCTTTTTTTCTTAGTATAAGAATCAAAACCCAATATCTCTAAGTTGTATTTTATACAAGTTGTATTGTTCTCATTTAGGCCTAAATATATTTTACTCACTATTATACTTTTTATATTGATTCAATCATTATTTGAAATGTCTTTTAAATTTTCCAAGTATAAATTTTCCAAGTGTTTGTAATGGCTTCTTTTCATTGCCTTCCAAATTAATTATGATGTGGTAGACATTGTGTACCTGGCATGGATTATTTGAAATTCTCATGACATTTGCTTTTGACTGGATTTACATTGCCAATTTAAAAAGATTTTAATGTATACCCCAAAATAATATTGATTTTCAATTTTTATAAGGAGAAGACTCTCTCTCTGTATAATCTGTTTATAACCTCTCCAAGAAAAGAAATTGTTAGTCTCATCTGTAGTTCTATATATTTTACTTACATATCCTCAAGTATCTATACTAATAAAAGGGTAATATGCTAGTTAGACTTGATAGATCAGATGTTTTCTGGACATCCTTCTGGACGAAGCCACAGTGGTAGGGGCCAAGGCAGAGGTGGTTAGGGGTGATCAGGCAGGCAGACAGAGGTGGTTAGGGACAATCAGGCAGGTAGACAGGTGAGCAGTTAGGAGCCAGCAGTCCCAGATTGTGAGAGGGATGTCAGACTGCTGGTTTAAGGCCCAATCGGACATCCCCCAAGGGTTTCCAGATTGGAGAGGGTGCAGGCTGAGCTGAGGGACCCCCACCCTTCCAATGCAAGAATTTTGTGCACCAAGCCTCTAGTTCTAACTATAAACCTTTGTGATATATTCACCCTAAAATAAATTGAATACTGAATTTAGTTAATTTAATAAATATAACAAAAAAGATCTTTAAAGTCCCAAGTTAGGTTTTTAAAAGCAAAGTGTCTGTTATTTGACTTTTGTAAGTCTTTACTGTCTTATTAAAAATAGGAATGATACCTACCACACAGAGTTTGTGGTGACAATGAGATAAGATAATGAAAAGTAATGAGAATTAAATCAGAGAAATAGAATGCCTGGTACCTATAAAGTACTCAATAAATTATATCTTTGACCTGAACAGAAAGTGTATTTCAGTATGAAAGTTTTCTTACAACTATTGAATATTTCCTCAAATATCCAATTGAAAAAAGGTACAGTATCTTCATTTAAATATATTCATAATTTTCACTATGTTCTTACACCAAGAATCAGGGTTAGGAGGCATGTGTTTGATCTTCTAACATTCCCTGTGCATAAAACACTGTGTGAACTCTCATTCAAGTGCAATCTTTCCTTCACAGCGACTTCTCTTGGGGCTGCAAGCACAGCTTTGCACCTCAGTGCGGATGCTTTTCCAGCCTCCATCACAGCTCATAAAATGCTTTTGTGTCTATCCTTTTGTTCATCAGTTTATAATGTTCTTTATTATCTGGAGAGGTGGGATAGATAAGAGATCAACCAAAGGACTTGTATGCATGCATATAAGCATAACCAATGAACACAAGACACTGGGGAGTTGGGGTGTGCCTAGGAGGGGGGTGGGCAATGGGAAGATATGTATACATGTAACACAATAAAAAAAAAATTAAAAAAAAAGTAAAATACTTTCTGGCCAAGAAAAAAATAAAATAAAATGCTTTTGTGGAATCAAGTTCTTTATGTATTATGTGGTTTGTTAGAGTTGGTGCCTTGGTTGGGCACGTGCAGGAGGCAACTAGTTAATGTGTCTCTCTTACATCGATATTTCTTTCTGTCTCACCGCCTTCCATTCTCTCTAAAAATCAGTAGAATATCTTTGGGTGAAGATTAACAATAAATAAATAAAATTTTAAAAAGAAGGTAATGGAAAAATACTATCTATCCATCCATCCATCCATCCATCCATCATCTCAATATCACATACCTGGGGCAGATTCATACACTTTGTCAGTGGATATGTAACGTTATAAAGTTTAGTGTCTGTCACCATGAACAGACTAATCCTTGTTCATTTACATTGAATTCCACTGACATTGTGTCACATCTTTTAAAAAACAAGCCTACATAGCTCTTTCTACTTTCCTTTGTGCACAATCGTCATCATTAATTTTGTGCTTAGTTTCGCTAGCTTCTTGACAACAGGATCCCATGCATTTGTATTTTCTAGAAAGGGTGCAACTGTGTTTTTGTTTTTTTATGTTTGTCAAAATATTAACAAATTTGATATTGGAAAATATTAGTTATTCCTCAATATGGAAAAAAATCAATTTGCTTTCTCATGAAGGCACACAGTGTTTTATCTTAGAATGCTGGGTAAACTTCAGGGGCTTCATAATGATACTTGGAAATGTTTCATGCAGGTAGTGCCAAATTAAAAAAAGGCAAAATGGAAGAGTCAGACTTTCTGATATTCATCATATCACTTGCTAGTTGCATGTTCTTTTTGTGCATTTATGGCAACCTGTAGGGAATTACCATAATCACAGTTCTACTCATCTCAGTATATTGAAATTCACTTTTTTTTGTACCCCTGGACTATGGTAATAACACTATAATTTCAATGAATCCCCTTTGAAATCTTGACCCAGGTTTGTAAATTTGAGCTATACTATAACATGATGATAACATGAAACATGCAAATTAAGGCACAAAATAATTTTTATTTAACTGACATGAAAATAAGTTTTAAGTAAGATAACCTGGACCTCTGCAGATCTTGTAGCACCTGAAAAACCTTAAGAAATGGAAGTATTATAAATAATGTGGTTTCTGTAAAAAAGTAAATTAATTTTTATGTTTTATACTTAAGAACTAAAAGTAAAATTTTTATGCTTCCCAGTAATTCTTTTTCCCAATTATTCTTTTGTCCTTGTCAATCTAATGGGTGAACAATAGCATCTCATTGCAAAGCAATTTACACATTCAGAGTTATAAGCTTGAGCATCTTCTCAAGTAGTCAGATCTATTTTTATTTTCATTTCTATGATCTGCTTGGATATTTTTTTTCTTATTGAGTTTTAGTCTTAAGACTTTTAAGAAAATGTGCCTTTTATCATCAGTGTTGGAAATAACTTTATCCAGTTTTTAACTTGCTTTTGGCTCATTTTCATTGTACAGTTTCTAATGCATAAATTTTGACCTTTTCCCCTTTTCATAATCTTTCTAAACTGGTTTCTGTTTTTATACAGAAAATGCTATAATGTTGGTTAATTATTTTCAAAATGCTCCACCTTCCAATGCTTTCACTTTCAAAGTTTTCAGACTTACCTCTACAATAATAAACATTATGCTTTCCAATTCAATTTGTCTTTTTAATTAAACATATTGGCTTATCTTATTATACCTATTTTTTTTCTTATTATACCTAATTTTTTGAAGGCCTGGCTATCTGTGTTATTTATTTATTTTTTCAAGTTTATTATCGAGATATAATTGTCATATAACATTGTGTAAACTTAAGGTGTACATTGTGATGATTTGATACATGTATACATTTGAAACAATTGCCACAGTAGGATTAGTTACCATCTTCATTACCTTACATAGTTTCCATTTCTTTTCACGGTGAGGATATTTAACATCTGCTTTCTTAGCAACTTTCAAGATTATAATACAGTATTGCAAACTATAGTCACCATGCTGTCCATTAGATGCCCCACAACTTATCTTGTATCTGAAAATTTATCCCCATTTCTCCCATCTTCAGCACCCAGCAACCTTCATTCAATAATCTGTTTCTATAAGTTTGAGTTTTTTAGATTCTACATATAATTGATATTATTCAGTATTTATCATTTTCTGTCTGACTTATTTATATTATAAAACCCCCACAGTCCATCCATATTGTGCAAATGGCAATATTTCTTTCTTTCTTATGGCTTAATATAAAAAGATTTTTTATCTATCTATCTATATATGTCTATATATATTTATATAGATCCAGTTAGTTAACACATCCATCACCACACAAAGTTACCATTTTGTGTATGTGTGTGTTGAAAATATTTAAGACCCATTTTCAATGAGTGAAATGCAGACTTCCCTGTTTTTCATGGCATTGTTTACATTATTGGTCTGATAACTTCTCCTCTGACTTTTACCCTGACAAAGAAATTGAGTTACACAAACCCATGGTCATCAAGTTCATCTGGTTAACCCATTTAAAAGACCAAGAGGTCAAAATTGATGCCAAGCCAGTGGCCCAGCTAAGCCATTTGAGTAAAAGTCTTTGAACCATGTTAGGGAATAATCTGAAGTCAATTTATGATAGTCAACAGATCTAATTGGGGAAAAAAAGAAAGAGGAAAAAACCCACCCTTGCTTATGTCTATTATAACTTGTCAAGCTTTCCTGCTGTCAAAATTGAGAACAGTGACATACAATTCTTTTTCTTTTTTGTTTTTCTTTTTTTGTTTGTTTAAAATATTACATATACTAGTACATATATCTTCTTTTTTTCCCATTGACCTTCTTCCAGCCTCCCCTTCCTCCTGTCACCACCCCCCCTCCCCGAGTGTCTTGTGTCCATTGGTGTGCTTATATGCATGCATACAAGTCCTTTGGTTGATCTCTTTACGCCCCTCACCAACACTCACCAGCCTTCCTGCTGTAATTTGACTGACTGTTTGGAGTTTTACTGCCTCTGTATCTATCTTTTTATTCATCAGGTTATAATGTTTTTTATTTTCCATAAATGAGTGAGATCATGTAGTATTTTTCTTTCATTGCCTGGCTTATTTCCCTTAACATAATGCTCTCCAGGTCATCTGTGCTGTTGCAAATGGTAAGAATTCCTTCTTTTTATGGCAACAGAGTATTCCATTGTGTAGATGTATCATAGTTTTCTGATCCACTCATCTGCTGATGGGCACCTAGGCTGTTTCCAAATCTTAGCTATGGTGAATTGTGCTGCTATGAACATAGGGTTACATATATGCTTTCTGATTGATGTTTTTAGTTTCTAAGGATATAATCCTAGAAGTGGGATTACTGGATCAAGTGGGAGCTCCATTTTTAGTTTTTTGAGGAAACTCCATACTGTTCTCCACAATGGCGGCACCAGTCTGCATTCCCACCAGCAGTGCACGAGGATTCCTTTTTCTCCACATCCTCGCCAACACTTGTTGTTTGTTGATTTTTAATGGTTGCCATTCTGACAGGTGTGAGATGGCATCACATTGTGGTTTTGATTTGCATCTCTCGGATAATTAGTGACTTTGAGCATGTTTTCATATGTCTCTTGGCCTTCCTTCTGTCTTCTTTTGAAAAGATTCTATTTAGGCCTGTTGCCCTTTTTTTTTTTATTGGATCATTTATCTTACTTTTATTGAGTTCCCTGTAGATGTTGGAGATTAAACCTTTATCAGTGATAACATTTGCAAGTATGTTCTACCATACAGTTGGCTTTCTTGTTTTGTTGATGGTTTCTTTTGCTGTGAAAAAAGCTTTTTATTTTGATGTAGTCCCATTTGTTTATTTTCTCTTTAGTTTCCATTGCCCTAGGAGCGGTATTGGTGAAGAAATTGCTCAAGCATATGTCTGAGATTTCTCTGCCTGTGGAATCCTCTAGTATTTTTATGGTCTCCCATCTTACGTTTAAGTCCTTTATCCACTTTGAGTTTATTTTTGTGTATGGTGTAAGTTGGTGGTCGAGTTTCATTTCTTTTGCATGTATCTGTCCAATTTTCCCAACACCATTTATTGAAAAGACTGTCTTGACTTCATTGTAATGAGCATGCCTCCTTTATCAAATTTAATTGAGCATAGTTGGGTCAATATCTGGGTTCTCTATTCTATTATATTGGTCTATATATCTGTTCTTGTGCCAGTACAAGGCTGTTTTGAGAACTGTGGCTTTGTAATACAGCTTGAAATCTGGTATTGAGATCCCACCTACTTTGTTCTTCTTTTAAGGATTGCTGTGGCTACAAGGGGTCTTTTTTTAATTTTTATTCTAGATGAATTTTTGGAGAGTTCTTTCTAGGTCTTTGAAATATGCCATTGGTATTTTAATGAGGAGTGCATTGAATCTATAGATTGCTTTGGATAGTATGGACATTTTAATGATGTTGATTCTCCCAATCTATGAACATGATATATTCTTCCATCTGTTTACGACTTCCTCCATCTCTTTTTTTTAGTGTCCTGTAGTTTTCCCCTACATATATAGATCTTTTACCTCTTTAGTTAAGTTTATTCCTAGGTAACTTAATGTCTTTTTGGTGTAAAGGTAAATGGGATTGCTTTATTAGTCTCTCTTTCTGTAAGTTCACTATTGGTGTATAGAAATGCCATAGATTTCTGGGCATTAATCTTGTAGCTGCTACATTGGCAAATTCATTTATTAAGTCTATTAGTTTTTTGATGGAGTCTTTCAAGTTTTTTATGTACAATATCATGTCATCTGCAAATAAGGATAGCTTTACTTCTTTTCCAATTTGGATGTCTTTTATTTCTTCTTCTTGTCTAATTGCAAGGGCTAATACTTCCAGCACTATGTTGAACAGGAGTGGTAAGAGTGGGCATCTCTGTCTTATTCCTGTTCTTAGGGGAAATGGTTTCAGTTTTTGCCTATTGAGTATGATGTTAGCTGTGGGTTTATCATATATAGCTTTTATTATGTTGAGGTCTGATTCTTCTATTCCCACCTTGTTGAGAATTTTTATCAAGAAAGGCTGTTGGATTTTGTCAAATGCTTTTTCTGCATCAACTTATATGACTATGTGATTTTTATCCCTCAATTTGTTTATGTGATGTATCATGTTTATTGATTTGTGGATATTGTACCATCCTTGCATTCCTGGGATAAATCCTACTTGATCAGGGTGTATGATCTTTCTGATGTATTGCTGGATCTGAGTTGCTAGAATTTTGTTGAGGATTTTGGCATCTATGTTCACGAGGGAGGTTGGCCTACAATTCTCTTTCATTGTGTTGTCTTTATCTGGATTTGGTATTAGGGTGATGCTGGCTTCGTAGAAGGAACTTGGAAGTGTTCCTTCCTCTTGAATTTTTTTTAGAATAGTCTGAGAAGGATAGGTTTTAGTTCTTCCTTGAATGTTTGGTAAAACTCCCCTGTGAAGGCATATGGCCCCAGGCTTTTATTTGCTGGAAGCTTTTTGATGACTACTTCAATTTCTTCCATAGTTATTGGCCTATTGAGGTGTTTAGATTCTTCCTGACTGAGTTTTGGAAGGTTATATTTGTCTAGAAATATGTCCATTTCCTCCAGGTTGTCCAGTTTGTTGGAACAGAGTTGTTCATAATATATTTTTTTTAACAGTCCTTTGTATTTTGGTGTGGTCTGTTGTTATTTCTCCTCTTTCATTTCTGATTTTATTTGAATCCCCTCTCTTTGCTTCTGTTTGAGCCTGGCTATAGGTTCATCAATCTTGTTTATCCTTTCAAACAGCTCTTGGTTTTGTTGATCTTTATTATTGTTTCTTTGGTCTATATGTCATTTATCTCCACTCTGATCCTTATTATTTCCTTCCTTCTGCTTACACTGGGCTTTTATTTTTGCTATTTTTCTAACTCTTTGAGTTGTAAGGTTAGGGAATTTATTACCATTGTTTCTTGATTTCTTTCAGTAGGCTTGTAGAGCTAAGAACTTCCCTCTCAAGACTGCTTTTGCAGTGTCCCATAGATTTTGGATTGTTGTGTTTTCATTGTCATTTGTTGCCATGATGTTTTTTATTTCTTCTTTGATCTCTCTGGTAACCTAGTCATTGTTTAATAGCATGCTGTTTAGTCACCATGTGTTTGATTTTTTTTATTGTTTTCATTGTAGTTTTATGCCACTGTGATCTGAGAAGATGCTTGATATGATTTCTATCTTCTTGAATTTGAAAAAACTTTGCCTATGACCCAACAGATGGTCTATCTTTGAAAATGACCTATGTGCACTTGAGAAGAAAGTATCTTCTGTGGCTTTGGAGTGAAATGTTCTGAAGATGTCAATTAATTCCATCTGGTCTAGTGAGTCATTTAGGATTGATGTTTCTTTGCTGATTTTTGTTTAGAGGATTGTACAATGGTGATAGTGGGGTATTAAAGTCTCCTACTATGATTGTATTGCTGTCAATCTCTCCCTTGATATCCTCCAGGAGCTTTTTGTTGTTGTTTTTTTAATGTATTTGGGTGCTCCTGTATTGGGTGCATATATGTTTACCAGAGTTATTTCTTCTTGTTGGATTGCTCTCTTTAGAATTATGAAGTGGCCTTCTATATCTCTTGTTATGTCCTTCACTTTGGGATCTAATTTGTCAGATATAAATATTGCTATTGCAGCTTTTATCCATTTCCATTCGCCTGAAAAACTTTTTTCCATCCCTTCATCCTCAATCTGTGTGTGTCTTTTTTTTGAGGTGGGTTTCTTGTAGACAGCAGATATATGGGTCATGTTTTCTTATCCAATCTGTTACCCTATGCCTTTTGATTGGGGCATTTAATCCATTTACATTTAAAGTTATTATTGATAGGTACTTATTTGCTGCCATTTTTATTCTTTACCCCTGTGTTCCTTCTTCACTTCCTATTTCTTTTTTTTAGAGCAGATCCTTTAGCATTTCTTGCATTGCTGGTTTGGTGGTAAATTCCCTTAGTCCATTTTTTGTCTGTGAAGCTCCTGATTTCACCTACAATTTTGATTGATAGCCTTGCTGGGTACAGTATTCTTGGATTCAGACCCTTCCTTTGCATAACTTTGTATATTTCATTACATTTCCTTCTGGCCTGATAAGTTTCTGTTAAGAAATCAGTTGCTAGTCTGATAGGGGTTCCTTTGTAGGTAACTTTCTGTTTCTTTCTGGACACTTTTAAGATTCTTCTTTTATTGTTGGTGTTTGCCAATTTAATTATAATGTGCCTTGGTGTCGGGCTTTTGGGGTACATTTTGCTTGGGACTCTGTGAGCTTCTTGGATTTGTGTGAGTTTTTTCTTCCCTATATCAGGGAAGCTTTCTGTCATTATTTCTTCAAACAGGTTTTTTATTCCTTGCTCAGTTTCCTCTCCTTCTGGAACCCCAATTATGCAGATGTTGTTTTGTATTATGTTATCCCAAAGTTCCCTTAGGCTCTCCTCCTACTTTTTAATTTTTTTTTCTAGAAGCTGCTGTACTTGGGTATTTTTTCCTACCTTGTCTTCTAGCTCACTGATTCAGCCCTCTGCTTCTTCTAGTCTACTCTTAATGCTTTCTACTGAGTTCTTTACAGCAGTGATGTCATTTTTCATTTCCTCTTGGTTCTTACACATATTGTCAAATTTGTCTTCCATTCTTTTTAGCCACCTTATAAACATTTCTCTGAATTCTTTCTCTGGCAGGTTGTTTGCCTCCATTTTGTTTACTTTCTTTTCTGGTGATGCCTGCTTTTCTTTCATATGCGGGCTGTTTGTTTGTATCCCCATGGTTTCTCTTCTCTGCATGTCTGATTATATAGTTCTCTCTCTCCTGCATTGATTTAAAGGCAAAAAATACAACACAACCAGGTACAATGCATAAGGCACTGAACAGAAATGTATTCATGACATTAATAACAACAAATAAAGGTGACCACTAGAGAATGGCAAATTAGAGGATAGGAAAGAAAGAAGAAGCGAAAAAAAAAAGAAAGAAAGGAGTGCAAAAATGAAATTGAGAATAGGAAAGAGAAAGTAAGAGAGAAAAGAAAGAAAACACAAAAGAAGAGCAGAACAAACTACATATATGGAGAGAAAACTCCAATAGAACAAGCACTAATCCCAACATATGCCAGCAACATGTACCTGGAGGTTAATACAAACTACAAACAACAACTAATATCAAGCGAGGTGAGGAAAAACAGAAGCAAAAAAAAACAAATAAAAACAAAACAAACAAAAAGAATAAGCAAAACAATCTCACAAAGAAGCATAAAAAATCAATATAACCAATAATCAAGCAAACAACAACAAAAAAAGGGTAAGAGAAACAGGACAACAAAAAGGGAAAAGTTAGGAAAAGAGTGATAGCATAAAGGTAAAGTTGAGATAGTGTAAAATGATGCTAAAGGAAAAATGAAAATAGAATGTAGAACTCTAATCCCAAAGTAAAATAAAGAGAAAATAGAATGATACTTTTTTTTCCAAAAAGGTAAAATAATAGTAGTAATAATACTTATTGAAAATAAAAAATGTAAAATTAAAAAGGTAAAATCAAGGGAGAAAAAAATAAAAAAAATTAGTTTCTTAAGTAAAAGATAAAAAAAAAAATTAAATGTGCAGTAGTGAAGGTCATTCACTTCCTTTACTGACACACCTGTTTCCTAGTCAGGACAGTATCACAGTTCCCTGCATTCCACTGCTCCTCAGTGTTATAAGCCAGTCCTGATTTTTAAGCAGGCAGTGTGTCTTAATTTCTTGTATTCCTTTATTTGTGTTTACCCAAGGGTCAATTTGTGATTCAACCCCTGGGTTGACCAAGAGATTAACCTCTGGGTCTACAGGTCTTCTCAAGCCAGTGCTTAGATCCTGCTTTCCCTGTGGCATTCAATACTAGCTTGTGGGAGTGGGTTGCCCCAGAGCTGGTTCTCTGATGGTTATAACCCACTCTGATCCCCAGGTTTTTAGGCTGTCTTCTTGCATCAGATCAAAATGGGTTGCTTTTAAGAGTCCCTTTCTGATAGCAGTTCTGAAGACCCCCTTCTACATTCACGGATCCCGCCAGCCCCAACAGCCATGAATTTTTCTAGGCGCAGACTTCCCTAGGTCCTCCAGCTCCTGCAGTGCCCATGTTTCTCTCTCCTGCTGAGAGCAGAGACCTCACCTTACCCCAGGCAAAACCTGACCTTTCCATGGTGGAGTGTAGAGCTCCTCTGAATCTGTGTAGTTTGCACCAATTGGGGACCAGTGTTCTGGGGTTCGCAGCTGTTTGGTGAGTGCCACAGTTGTAGATTTTCAGGCATTTGATAGCATCCACTTACTTTTTCAAGATGGCATGGTCTCCACGTCCGAGCCAGTTGCTTTGGGAGGGACCCCAACAGCAGTGGAGGTTGCCTGGTCAGGGGAGCCCTGTGCAGCAGTCCCCCACCATCTTCTGGAGTATAGCTGTTTCTCAACTCACCAACAAACACTCTCAGTGCGATCCTCAGCTGTTCTTTCTATCTGCTCCAGGACAAGCTTGAGACACATCTGTCTATTTCACCATCATTTTTCCCCTATAATTCTTTTTAAATATGGAACACTCAGAAAGAAATTGTGTCTGAATGGCTGAAAGTTACTCATGTAGAGATAATTGTTTGTATAAGAGTAAGATCTGATTATTACAATAATACCGATAATAATATCCTGTTAGTAAATAAATATGCTCATCTGCACAGCTTCTTGGTTTTGAAAAAAATATTTTTACTTCTCGTGAATTCAAAAGCTGAAAAGAAATAGGAATGATATTTTGTTATATGTTTAGAATTCAAACTCTTGGGAAGCGTTGCATCTGAAAATGAGAAATGGATGGAAGTCTCAGTTTAATAATCCTTCATTCACACTGAGCCTCACAATATCACTCTTCTCTGAGTCACCACTATTTGGCCTTGCCTTTCTCTTGAGGTTTGATAATAAGAGAACTCCAGAGGGTATAATGGGAGCAGGCTGCAGTGACATATCCATAAGGAATTGTTGTGAAGGCAGATAACTTGCTAACTTGAGTGGGCAGGTGGCAAATGAAAAGGCTTGTACAGGATTGTCACTATCATCATAATAGGGCCATTGCTCACACAGCTTAGAGTGATGACCAGTATGGTTGTGGGGAGGCATGTGACCTGAAGCCTGTTGGGAAGCAGCACCACTGCTTTTTTTACATTCTCCTTCCCTTTTTTTAGAGCTCTTCCATGGTCTTCTTTCAGAACATGTCTTTCTTTATAAAAATATTTTTTTTCTAATATATCATATTGATAATGCCTTCCCCATTGTAGATGCTCAAAGAATTGTTGTTTTGCCCTGCTAGTGTGGCTCAGTAGTTGAGTGTTGACCAGGATCTTGCTGGTTGGATTCCCAGTCAGGACACATGCATGGATTTGGGGTTTTATCGCTAGTGATGGGGGGAATGCAGGCAGGAGGCAGCCAACTGATGTTTCTTTCTCATCAATGTTTCTATCTCTTTACCCCTCTCCCTTTCTCTCTCTAAAATTAATTAAAAAAAAACATTTTAAAAATTGTTGATTTAATTTTCATTGTTTTTGACCTGCTTTCAATGAATGTATTCAGAACATTGAGCCCAGATATTAATACTTAAGGAAGCATCTCTTCACTAACATCCACCATGAGATCTCCTATTGTAATTTTGAATTATTTGGTCCTTGTGCTTCATACTTACTAAAACATCTATTATATCTTTTTTTTTTTCTCTTGAAACTCTGTCTTCTTCCTTTTTGCTTCCATCTGTCTCTATTTTTTAAAGAAAGTTTGTAGCCTTTCCCTTGTTTTTTTTCTTTAATTCAAGTATATTTTCCCCTCTTTCCCTCCATTTACATTCTAGATGCAAAGACTGTGAGGAGAAAGACACATTTCTTTCTTTCTAAGATGCGAGAGAAGATTATATTGTAAAAAATAATAATAAAAATAAATAGATAAATAAATCCTATTTTGTATGCTGGTCAAATTAGAGCCTCATTGTGAAAGAAGAACGGATGTTTAGGAGAGAGGGTGAATGTGTACTTATTTTTCCGATGAAGAATATATGCGAAGCCATATGCACTTCTACATTAAACTTTAATATTATTTCCTCAGGGCGATGAGTTTTCAAAGGTTACTGGACACTGGTGGTAATGGTGGGTGGAAAGATAGCAATGGGAAGAGCAGCAGTGACAGGAAGTGGGAGCATATTTTAGATTACTTCTCTGGGAAATAGAATTGTATCCAGGTCTATGACTAAGCAGAACAAAAGCTTTGGCAGAATGTGTTTCCAGATGCTTTCTGAACATGACTAAGATTGTCAACATTGATGTAGCACTGTGTAATGCTAACATAGAGCTACTGCCATCTCAGTGGGCAGATATGTCTACTGGTGAGAGGGGCTGGGGCTAAGACCAGATTTCTGTGCTGGGAAGGTCGTTTCTTGTGGAGATTTCTGAGCATTTGGAAGGGATGGAGATGGTAGCATTTGGCAAGATTGGACATTCTCGCTTCAAATACAGAAGCATTCCTGGAGGTGATCCCAAATGTGGGCTGCTCTTAGCAACAGAAAAGGTTGTCATGCTAGGAACAGGGAGCACAAGCCTCAGAAGTCTTCTGGTGAGATGCTCTTCTGTGTGGTCCCCAGTCTTACACAGTCCCTATGCCAATGAACTCTGGTTCTTGGTAATGACTCATGTTTGATGTTTCCTTGGAGTGTAGACTCATTTACTAGAGTTACAAAAGCAAGACATGGTGGCATGGAGCTTTATGCTCTTACTTCCATTTTTTTACTTTTTGTCCCTATCTAGTTAGTCTTGGGGAGTGAAGAAAAGGTGGGTTAGGAAGAGGCACAGCATGGGCACTCAGCATCAGAAATGGATTCTTTGATCTATATATAGCTGTGGTTTTTAAGTATATTTTTATTGATTTCAGAGAGGAAGGGAGAGAGATAGGAACATCAGTGATGAGAGAGAATTGTTGATTGGCTGCCTCCTGTATGTCCCACACTGGGGATCGAACCTGCAGTCTGGGCATGTGCCCTGACTGGAAGTTGAACTGTGATCTCTTGGTTCATAGGTTGGTGCTCAACCATGGAGCCATGCTGGTCAGGCGTATATAGAATAGTAGTTTTAAAGAGGAGTGCTATTAAACCTGCCTACACATTAGGAGGAGGGGTGTGTGGGTATGAGTAGATTTGGGTGTGTATGCCTATGTGTGTCCACATGCTGTGGGGGTTTACAAATACTGATTTCAAGGCCTTTTCCCAGTTCTGTTAGATCAGAGTCACTGGCAGCAGGGCGTGGGCATTTGTATTTTAATATCCGGACCAGGAGAGCAGGGGCATCCTGATTGTCAGGTTGTTAGCATTTGCAAGACAACTGCTGAGCACTTTTGGAAGCTCCACAGGCTGCATGCTGGATGTCTGACAATTTGCTAGAGGCATGACACAAATAATTAAAAGGAGGCTGCAGACTACAAATTGCTTAAAATGACAGGTAATCTAGGCATACAGTAGCAAACAATATTGTTTGGCAATCTGTGATTTACAGACGCGTTAATAAATTATAGTAGCTGCTTCTTGGAGGAGACCTCTAGGCCAGCAGTTCTCAGATTTGAGTGTTTATCAGAATCACCTGGGAGGCTTGTTAAAACCCAGACTGCTGAGAGTTCCCCCCAGAGTTTTTGATTTAGTAGATCTTGAGTGGAGCCCTGGAATTTCCATTGCTAACAACTTCCCAGGTGATGCTGCTGTTGCTGGTCTGGGAGCTGCACTTTGAAAAACTGCTTTAAGGAATAGCTTAGGAGAGACGTGTTTTAAATCATATTTTATTATTCATATATTTAGTCAGAGTCATCTCTCAATACAATATTTGAGTTCCTTTTTAACAGTTATGGGTTATTAAAATGGCATACATATGTAAACAGGAACTGGGGACTGCAGGCCCTGGAAGCTTCAATGATCAGAAAGGAACTGGCTGTCTTTTCCAAAGTTCATTTTAAGTTAGTTGTTCAGAGTGCAAGGTGGTTTTCCCCTCCCCCACTTCCCAAACAAGCAATGCCTTGTTAGGTTCTGGGATGCTCAGCAAATCCATAAAGCCTATTCAAACAAAAGAACCTGTGTGCTAGTTTTCAAGTTATATGTATCATCTAATTTGTTACTTAGTTTTATTACATTTACTTATTCCCCTTTGCATTGTAAAATTTACTTTTATGTAGATTGTTGGAGATTTATCTCTGAGCTCAAGATTTGCCCTAGTCAGTCCATAGCTTGTTATGGAAATACTAGAGGCCCAGTGCACGAATATGGTCAAATGGTCGAACAGTCACTTAGGCTTTTATATACAGTGGTACCTCGAGATACGAGTTTAATTCGTTCCGTAACCTTGAGGTGTGGGAAACTATGAGACGCTTGAGTCTAGGTAAACTGGTGGGTCGTGTGCAGCTGGCCGATCCCTGGAATTACTCCAATCTCAAATGTTGCTCGTGTTTCAAAGCAAAAATTGCTTGCTCGATGGCTCGTACCTCAAAAATCTCGTATGTTAGGGCACTCGTATCTCAAAGTACCACTGTATATATAGATGGACTCCTGGTCATGGATAAACTCAATTGTAAGTGGGAAAGTGTCATTACTGTTTTAAGTTAGAAGTGATTATCTTTGAAAAATGTTTTCAACAAAATATGTTTGAATGTTCCCTCCCCCAACTACTACTTTTCTTTTGAGGCGAAGGGAAACAGAAATATATATAGCTTAAATCAGAGAGCCTGATACTGATTATTGAATATTTGAAAATAGTCATCAGCAAACAAATTTTAGGTGAGAAGGGTTTCAATTATTTCAGTATCTTTAAAACTTATGTTACTTAAGTTTTCTATTTCTTTTGCACCATTGTTGACTTGTTATAACTTTTAAGTAATTTACCCATTTAATCTTGGCCTTCATCTTAATTAGAGTACATACAGTTGACTATTGTTGGAGAAGGCAATCTAGAGGACATGACTGTCAGTTGGCCTCTAGCTGGACCCAGGCCATTGGAGGCTCCTCACCCCCTGTCTTTGGAATGTACATCTGCCCACTATTCCCACAGTGGGAGCCATTTGTAAGGATGCAGCCTTGAGAGAGTAAGTTATCATTGAGACCACCTGGACTGAATATGTGACTGAGCCCAATTAAGGCCTCTATATAAACAAGGTTCCAGTGGGCGGGGCTATGAGCTACTCATTTTGCATCTAACGGAGAGAAGCCTCCTATGTAAGTTGGTTCATTTGTAAAATCTGCCTTCTACCCATTTGCGGGGGCATGCCTCTTTCAGTCTTTTCTTGGTCGCTATGTATGGGGGGCAGGCTCAGATTTCACCCAGGAATTCCTGAGGGGGGCAACCCAACATTTGGTGGAGTTAGGACACAAAGATAAGGGGTCTTGGGAAAGAGGTATCTTTGGGGGAAGTCCCAGGTTGGTCACTGGGGAGCGGTGGCTGGTGCGTTAGGTGCTTATGGGCTACCATGTGAGCATGGGGACGGCCCCAACCCCCACCTCACAAAATGCCTAATGCGCTTGTTTGCGGCACTGTGCAATGCATACTGCGGCAAAAGAAGGGGAAAACGGCTGCTGCAGTGGCTGATCTCTACTGTGGGCAGCTGGGCTGGCCGCCTGAGGCCTAATTTGAGGCTACAGTTTGAGAAAGCTGGGAGAAGAGCCGAGGTTAGAGAAGAAAATGCTAGTTTCAGCATAACAAGTTGGAGACCTTACCGTGCCCTTTTGCAAAGCTAGGAGGACAAAAGCTGTTGCAGGATGAAGGTTTGCATTTTTGTGACAAGGGCTGGATGGGATGCTAAGAAGTGGAAACCCTGGTACAATAAGGAGAGCTAACAGGAGGGCGTTGTGATTGACAGTGAATCTGGTGAAAGGTCTGTGCTTTGACCCCAGATACAAAGGAAAATAAAAACACAGTAACAGCAACCCCAGCCAGCAGGTAGCCCCTAATTCAGGAAATGGTCATGATAAAGAATATATTCCCTGCTGAGTTTATTGATATAACTGCAAAGACCCAATAAAAGGCCAGGGAAAGTATCTAGGCATGGTTAAGTGGCTATGGGTTACAGGGGTGATGGGATTTCTCCAGCAACATCACCTCACACTCAGACCTCCAGCAATACCTAATGTGTAGGGGGGATGTGATCTTGTTAAAGGTAGTATTTCCTTATTGATTGAAATATTCTAGCCGGCAGAGAGATCTGGCCCAATGATGGGAGAGCTCCCTGTGAATGTGGGACCCAGGAAATCTATAGGGGAGATACCACACATTTTTAGGGACTTTATAATGAGACAGGCCATCTACACCCTGTCTTTAAAAGCCCTGATGGGGCTGCATTCACAGCAAGAATGAAAGCCAAGATACTCAGGTCCACCCTTCCTACCCCCACCAGTGTGGGATATCAGTGTAGGATGCTGATATCCAGGCTGAGCCCAATCGTAAGACAAGACATTTATGATGCTAGGCCACTGGTCGGCAAACTGTGGATGTGGCTCTTTGGCCCCTTGAGTGTGGCTCTTCCACAAAATACCATGGCCTGGGTGAGTCTATTTTGAAGAAGTGGTGTTAGAAGAAGTTTAAGTTTAAAAAATTTGGCTCTCAAAAGAAATTTCAATCGTACCGTTGAATATTTGGCTCTGTTAACTAATGAGTTTGCCCACCACTGTGCTAGGCAATCCATTGTTGATTTGGGGAAAACTGACAAATCTGTGGAGTTGGCACAAACTATGGGAAAAACCCAAGCCAGACAGGAAACTTGAAAAGCCAAAAGGCTATGCCAATTGGCTGTAAGGTGCAAACAAATGTGGTTTGACTTCATTGTTACCAGGACCCCACCTAAAAAGAGACTGACCACCCAGTGCTGTGTTGGTTGGCCTGGGGAAAGCCTTAATGTCTGAACAATAGTTCAGACTTGACCCACCTGCACCTCCCTTCCCTGAAGCCCAGGCCTCAGAGATAGAGGACTATCAGGGATGGGTGCTTTCCAAGTCCCAGATAGAATGCAAGCAAAGATTGCCACTAGGTGTGTGCCCTTGGATTTGTGCAGTTGGCGGTCTCATGGTGAGCTCACTTTAACTGGGCCTCCTGGAATCAACTCAAGATGATGGCTCTGGTTAACGGTGGAGCTGAATATGCTCTGAGATGTGGTAAATCTCCGAAGTTTTCTTGTTTCCTCAGTGACACTGATGATTATGGAAGACAGATGGTTGTGGGCAGGAAGTTTTGACACTGCAAATTGGGCATAGACCCCCTTGAGAATATGAGGTTTTTACCTCTCCAGTACCAGAGAATCTCTGGGGCTTTGATACCCTACAACGTCAAACTTGAAAACCTCTGTCAGTGAATTCGGTCTCCTGGTTAGAGTAATTAAACCAGTATTAAAAGGAAACACCAATTGGTAACCAATAAGTCTTCTGCTCTGTGAAAATAATGTTATGCTTGATAAAATGCTAGTCTGTTTGATTTCTAAGAACATGAAGGTATGCATGTTTTTATAGAGATTTAAGGTTAATCCACCCAGCACAGTGACTTGTGACTTAGTTCCTTATATCCCCTGGTAAAGAAATAGCACATAAGGGACAGGGGAATTGGAGCAGCAAGCCACCTTTGGGAAAACAAAAATAGTAGTGAAGCAGAGTAAAGCTCTGGGCACCATCCATGCAGAGCTACCATTTGATTAGATATGTCTCTGACTCTGGAAGGTTGGGCACCATGGCAGAAAAATCAGGAGAGAGTACCCCTAGGATTTTGGTCCCAGCACTAGAAGGGAACAGAAACCCAGTATACCCCCCCAGAGTCATCAAATGCTGATAGGGCCTATGTAATAGTCTTAGCTGAGTGGCAAATTGCAAAGAGAGATATTTGTTGGCTATTTAACCTTCTGAAGTGGAGTCATTGGGTATTCTTCAACCTCTATAGTTCAATGTTTGTGTCTTTAAAATTGCTGTAGGAAAATTTCCACATTAATGTTTTTGTTTTGGTATTAATCTGGAGTGATTTTATTTGCATGAATGAATTGTAATACAGTATTGAGAGCTTATTTCTTTTTTAAAATTGCTTCTCAATAGAATAGAAGAAGAGACTTAATGTACTTGTGTTAACTTGGATAGAAAGTGAAAACATGCTTATTTTATGTGTAATATAGTTAAGCTCATATAAATGGATAATAAATATAGCCAATTACTGAATACCTACTATGTAACAGGCATTGTGCTATATGTAAGGTCAAATACAATAAAAAAAAAGGAGGCTTAAATTCTTCCCTGTTGAAAATTTCTTTTTCTTAGAACATATGCTTTAGAAAATTTGTAATTGTATGTAAATCTTTTTAAAAGCTAAATAAGCTTCTTGCCATCTTTATGACACAACAATGTCTTTTCAAAGGATCTGGGAGCCATTTCTTCAAAAAGTAATCATCAATAAAGGCAGTGTCTTATCTCCCAGTCTCTGTGGGAGGATTGGAGCTTAGTTTTAGTGCATCTATTGCTACAAGCTGCCGAACTACCTCCTGTCATAAAGATATGAGTTTATTTTTCCTTTGGCTAAAGCTAATTGGCAAACATAGACGACCACCCCTATTACCAGGTGCATTAAGGTGAACTGTGCATGACAACTGGTGCTGTCCAGTCATCTTACTTGAGGGCTGGTGATTGTTCATCTTGAGAACATGTGGAATGGCTTATATCTGCTTAGCTATATAAAAGGGTAAGATTTCTTCCTGTCTTTGCAATCTCTTGGCAGACTGACAGATTGATGAACATCATATTCTGGCTTAACGTTTATTTTAGTAATAAAATTTTCTTTTAATTATTTTTGAGAGAGAGAGAGAAAGAAAGAGAAAGAGACTGAACCGCTTGGCCAGGATAGTAATACAACTATTATATTTTTGTGAAATATTTTTTGAGTTGGCAGTTTTATTTAATTATATTACTCTAATATATATTGGCTCTTTGTATGCATGCTATATAGTTTAATGACCTGAGTTATGCATTTTTATGTAATGCTTTAGCATAGAAAGCTTGAGTTCAGAAACATTGATTTACCAAAGTTCATATAACTTGTAAGTGAAGGCTAGAACTTGAACCTAATTTTCTCTGGCTCCACAGTCTTTCATTTCTTTGTACCACATTTCTCACACATGAACATATTGCCTATTTATTTACATGTTTACATACTGCATTCAATAACACCTATTCGTTACTGTTGTTGACATGAGAATTACCACAGTTTAGTTGCTACATTTGTTCAGTTGACTTAGGGGTCAGGTCTTCTAGTGAAAGTAAATCTCTTCTTTGATTCCTGGAGCAACAACTCTGTGCCAACTCCACAATATTACTGTATCTGGTAGTGACTAGCATTACTAATCTCCAAAAGAGTGAGTTCAAGCCATTGTTTAAAATACCTAGAGCCTGAATTAACCGCAACATTTGGAATACAACCTGTTAAACTAACATCTCTCAATTAAAAAAAAAAATTTTCCCCTCGCCGTAACCTACTTTAGCAAAGTAAACAAACCAAAGCTGATTTCCTATTGTTTTGCGGGTTTTTTTTGTTTGTTTTTTTTGGTCTCTTGTTCACTATTCCAATATTGGTCTCATATAAAAAGTACTCACAAAAATCCAATAGCATTTTCAGACTAAAAAAATACTTGTAAGAACTAAACACTGATGTTTATGAAGAAATAACATTGTTTTACATAATTGATTTTAAATTATTATTCTAGTACCTATATATTTTATATATTTCTTTTCTATTTCTCCCTGCACATTTCTCTCCATGAAACAAAACTCTTTTTCAAAGGTCTATGTTTTTAGGTTCACACAAATTCTGAAGGTTGCACTGTAGTAACTGCTACTGCAGTTTTCAAACACTGAGAGGTAAACTCATGTTCGAGCCAGCTGTTCTGCAGATGCAGATGGAAGACATCATCATATGAGACACTTGCCTCAGGTATTGTCCGCATAGTGTCTAGGCTGGAGAAGCTTGCTCTTCAGTGGTCGGCCAACTCATTAGTCAACAGAGCCAAATATCAACAGTACAACTATTGAAATTTCTTTTGAGAGCCAAATTTTTTAAACTTCTTCTAATGCCACTTCTTCAAAATATACTCGCCCAGGCCGTGGTATTTTGTGGAAGAACCATACTCAAGGGCCCAAGGAGCCACATTTGGCTCGCAAGCTGCAGTTTGCCAACCATGGCTCTAGATTAAGGAGGAGGATCTACTCCTACTGGACTGAGAGTTCAAATGTCTGAGGTTCCTTCATGCAAATGTATCTTCCCCATATATTCGAGTCCCACTCTTTCTCAGTTAGGACCCTGGTTTTGAAGCAGGAATCCTGTTGAGGCAGTGGGTCCAGTCTCCTTGTAGGTGTGCTATCAAGACTATTGAGACCAGAGTCTGATTTTCACCACACTTGGACCTAGAGAGAGTTTTACATGGTACCTATAAGGCTTTCTGACTCTCATAGTATGCCTTGAATTGAGTTGAATAACCCAAATCTTTTTCCTTTTTTAAAAAATTCTAAAAGCAATTAGCCAAAGGGAGCCAAGCCTCTAGAGCGTTGGTTGGCAAACTGCGGCTCGTGTGCCACATGTGGCTCTTTGGCCCCTTGAGGTGTGGCTCTTACACAAAATACCACAGCCTGGGTGATTCTATTTTGAAGAAGTGGAGTTAAAAGAAGTTTAAAAAATGTGGCTCTCAAAAGAAATTTCAATCATTGTACTGTTGACATTTGGCTCTGTTGACTAGTGAGTTTGCCGACCACTGCTATAGAGCATATAATTTTCTTTGACCCCAATCCATTCAATTAATATCCCTACCTCATAAGTCAGTGCTTTATTTCACCTGTAAGTTGTCCCAAGCTACCATGGGTTAGAGTGCTGTAATTGTGATGCTATTGCAGCCAGCTATGATTTCCACCTCACCTACCAACAGCACTGGTATTCTGATTGCCAGCGGACCTGTGGATTGTTCAGAACAACCAAGAATCCTAACCTGAGGGTCCCCCATAAAGTAGGACCTGAGCTGAAGTCTAGTTTGCAGGTAGATTACTTTAGAAGGTGATTCCAGACACCCAGAGTTGGGGGACTGGGAAGAATAAATCAGGAAAGGAGGGAAAGCCTCTCTCAAGTAGCATCAGGTGGTGGCTGGTTACTGTGGTAGGAAACAGGGCCTCAGTTCTGCCAGGGACCCTTTGCAAAGTGGTGTCAATTTCACCTCAGAATTTTTTCTCAAAAAAATAGGAGCGGTTAATAGTTATCCAAATGCCCCTCTATTAGTTTTCTATTGTTGCCATAACAAAGTACCACAAACGGGCAGCTTGAAACAACATGTATTATTTCAGTCTGTAGGCCAGAAATCAAGGGGATGCTAGGAGATGCATTTCCTTGTTTATTCGTTTTGCTGGCAGAATTCAATTCTTGCTTTTTATTATGTTAAGAGGGTTCAAATATCCATCCAGTATCATTTTTCTATATCTTGAAGAGTTTCCTTTAGCATTTCTTATCATGCCATTATACTGGCAATGGGTTGTCTGAATGAGTATCATCTGAAAATATCTTTAATTTGCCTTCTTTCTTGAAGGAACATATCCTGAATCTCTAGGAAAAATATATTCTGAAACCCTAGTTTGACATTTTAAAGAATGTAATTTCTAGCACTACAAAGAGGTTTTTTCTCACTCTTCAGAGTTTCCAATAAGAAATCAGTCATTCATTGATCAGTGGTCCCTCTATGTAATATATATATATATATATATATATAAGCCTTTTGCCATTCTTTTTTTAAAATATATTTATTTTGATTTTTTTACAGAGAGGAAGGGAAAGGGATAAAGAGTTAGACACATTGATGAAAGAAAAACATTGATTAGCTGCCTCCTGCACACCCACTACTGGGTACATGCTCATAACCAAGGTACATGCCCTTAAATGGAATCAAACCTGGGACCCTTGAGTCCATAGGCTGACGCTCTATCCACTGAGCCAGACTGGTTAGGGCTTAAATATATGTATTTTTCTTATTTTCAATAGTTGCTTCCTGTTTTTGGCTTTCATCATTTTGACTATAATGAGCTTCATCACATGTTTTTGTGTGCTCATTCTGCTTATGTTTAATATCTTCTTTGAAAATTTTTATATCTCATTAAATTGGGAAATTTTAAACTGTTATTTTTTTCCCCAAATATTTTTCTGCCCTGTTCTTTCTCTGTTCTCTTTCTGCTACTTCAATGACATATATTTTAAACTGTTTGATATCATCTAATCAGTATCAAATCTGTTCCTGATACTGTTATTTTTTTTTTTCTCAATCTTTCACATCTCTCTTCTTTGCCTGGGCAATTTCCTTTTTTTTTGCTTTCTGATATTTTCATTGACCAAAGATTTTTTCTTTATTTACTAGTTGTGGTAGGCTGGCACGGCCATGGCATGCTCAGTTCCAGCGCACCTTCTGTGCTGCGCCAGCTTCGCCAGGTTCAGTGACCCTGAGTGGGGGCAGCTGAAAGACTTAGAAAAGACAGACAAGAGAATGAAAGCTGGGTCTCGGTGGGGTGCTGCTTCCCTGATGGGGAGAGACAGCTCCAGGGACTACAAGCCATGCCTTTATTTTATAGCCAGATGCCACCAGGCAAAGCAAGGGCGTGGTCAAGATGTTTACATCATCCTCGTGGGTTTCCATCCTACTCAATTACATGCACCTGATCAAGCCTTGTTTACTTGCAGCCGATATCACTTAGGCACATGGAGCTACGTGTTCGGATCATAGGTTCAAGTTTACAACTACAGCTGTTGGCTATAATTGTGCTGGGAGGGCTCTGCCCTCCAAGCTGGGAATTGCATGTGGCCACAAGAGGACTGTGCCCTCTCATCAGTCCAAGGCTTGAACCTGTCTAAACACTGTAGCTGCGCCCACAACTAGTGATAATTATACAAATTTAATTATTTTAAAATCATTCTATTTTAGATACAGGATTCATTCATCTCTGGATCAATGTTGATTTTTTTTTTTTTACCCTGACAATACATTTCATTTTATTAGATTTTCTTATGTTGGATAATTTTGGATTATATTCAAGATAATATTATCAATGTTAAGCTGTAGAGATTTTTGATTCTGTTATTTTTCTGTGATATTTCCTTCTTCAGCAGGTAATTGGTTTGGCTAGATTTGAATTATAGGCTCTGTTGCACTGGGTACCAAATCTGTTTGTCTTTAGTTCAGCTGCTTTGAGTCTGTTCTGTTTTGAGCATGTCGCAGGGCATTTAGATATATGAATAGAAGTCGTAGGGGATCCCTCTGTGATTTTTTTTACTTCAGAACTCCCAGAATTTACTCAATATTTGACATTGTCTACCTTTACCTTGCTGGGCCCCATACCAGAAAGAGTACCAGTTTCCCCATGTGAGGCCTTCTTGCCACTGGGTATACCATGATCCTGGTTAAAGTCCAGAAAAGGGGCGGGGGGACATGGCTTATGGCGCAAACCATCTTCCCCACCCCAAGAGAGTATGTACTTTCCACCAGTCTCTGTTCTGCTCATTCTCTAGTATCTTCAGATAGTTGCTTTTTGTATGATATCTGGGTTTTGTAGTTGTTTTCTGCAGAGAGGGCCATCTGGCAGACTTAGAAGTTCCAATACAATCTGAACCTGGGCTGTGAAGGACACAGTGGTCATCCTTTGCTTCCTTTTTATTTGTCTTTCAGGAGGAGGCAGTGTTCCCAGGGGCCTGGGCTCTTCACCCACCTTGCAATCCCTCTGTCGCAAAAAAGACACGGACATCAAATGCTGGTGAGTTTACTCTTGAGGTGGAGGAACAACTTCTACAAGTACAAACATATTCTGGCTCACATATTCTTCACTTGCTTAGTAGTAAGAGTACAGTCCTCCTTCGTTCATTCCCCTCCTTATCAAATATGAATGTCTGCTAAGCACCTGGCACAGTGCTGTATTTTGAGTTGACAGTAAATGTTACACATGATCCCTGCTACTACAGAGCTTATGTTCTGTCAGGAAATTCATTATAATAAAATCTGATACAAAGTCTGATAGGGAGAGTGCAGGATGTTAAAGTCCACTTACAGGACTTAGAATTTGGACAATGTATAGTGATGGTTTTGTATTGGAAGTGATGTTCAAATTTATACATGAGGGATAACTAGAAACTAAGTGAAAGAGAAAAAGAAAAGAAGAATAGAACATGAAGAGACCATTGTGTGCGAAGTTGCTCCGGAAAGTACAAACATGTAAGACTTAAGGATGTAAAAGAAATTGTAGACAGGTATGACATCCCCATTAATTATGTTTAGGTCTCAGTAGTAACACATCATTTTAAACTAGTTGATAGGGAGAAAATATTTTCAAATTCCAAAATGTGTCTTGTCTTTCAAGTTCATGAAGCAATTGAACAATGTTACCTTGAACATAATAATTTTCTAAGACTTGCACAGATTTTCAAAATTATGCTAGTATCCTGGAGTTCTACCACATGCTTGACACCATGTTTTATCTACTTTTAGAAAGTAAAATTGCCCCTTTAAGGACAAAGGAAAAAATAGCCCCAATGTAAAGACAGTACGTTATTTTGGGGCCAGGAGAGCACTAGAGAGAAAGATGCATGTTTTCTGGACAGTTTTGATTTGTAGGATTTTCAGTTGCTGATTAATTAGAAGTCCTGTGGAAATTGAACACACTGTCTGACATACTATTAAAGCTAATTTGTTTATGTTAAGGAAATAAAGGATAATTATAGACAAAGCTAACAGAAACAGCCATTATCCCCTTAATTAAAGGCTTCTTGAGACATTTTGCAAATGATTTGTCAATTGGCCTGTGCGGATGGCAATAGCTGGTGTGGTCAGTCGACCATTTCATTGTTCTTTACTGTTGTTGCAGTTATTGTGAAAACACACAATTCTAGAGGAAAGATGTGCTCTTTCCGGTGGGAGAAATACTGACCTCTCTAGGTATGTATTTGGGCCATGTCAGTTGTCACCAACTTCTGATTACCTCTAAATTTTGTACATTCAAAACCCTCCACACGAGGGATGTTACTGGGTGAGTGTTAGGGTTTTGGCCAGTGACTCAGGCTGTGAAGGAATTCACAATTGAGAGCAGAACTAGATGTAGAGAGAAAGTTTATTTTCACCTTTCAAGAAGGGAAGGGCTGGTTCATTGCTAATCAATACAAGGGTAAAGAACAAAAGTGGCTCCCCTTTTAAAGCATTGGCTGCTGTTGCTAGGTGACAGGAAGGGAGGAGGATTTGGGGGCTAAAATTGAGCAGACATCAGGGGGGTTATCTTTGTTTGTTGTCCGGACAGGGGCAGATGTCCTAAGTAAGAGATGTCTTATCAGCATTTTTCCAAAGCCTATATTGTAAAACATTTTTAGAATAAAAGTTATGAAGAGTTCAAAAAAAGCTTATTTGAAGGGGAGGGGAGAGGGGAGAAGGAAACTTTCTACTAATGACCTCTGAATAGTAAAAATAGCAGGGAAGAGGGGTATATATGCAGGAATGTAGCCTTGAGAGTAACTTGTCTTGCAGTTTGAACAGAGGGGCTGTTTGAACCAGAGGAGCTAACAATCTTGGGGGTTAACTACCAGATGCTACAACAAAGAAAAAGAAAGGCCTTTTTTTTCTGCCCTTAAAGTGAGTTAGACACCTTTTGGGTAAATCTTTCATGTCAATTCACTTCATATGCTACTGGCCATGGAGAGATTGTCTGCCTGTGGGCAAGTCCTAGTTTTCTGTTCTATTCTGCACTGGCTAGGATAGCTAGGTCGTAGTTATCCTCATACATTTAAGGAGCTCTGAAAATGCATATAGAGCATAATAGACTCTTTTTAAAAAATGTATTTTATTGATTTTTTACAGAGAGGAAGGGAGAGGGATAGAAGGTTAGAAAACATCGATGAGAGAGAGACATCGATCAGCTGCCTTCTGCATGCCCCCTACTGGGGATGTGCCGGCAACCAAGATACATGCCCTTTCAGTCCTCAAGCCAATGCTCAATCCACTGAGCCAAACGGGTTTTGGCTAGACTCTTAATAGATCTTTATTGATGTGCACAGAAATGTAAAATCCTGAATCATAAATAACAGCTGCCACGATTGAATGTTTGCCATGTTTTAGATCCTGAATTGAGTGCATCATACATCTTAAAAACATAACAGTGCCAAGACAAAGTATTACATAAACAAGGTTAAACAATATGCTCAGTGGTATAATTCAGTAAGCCACGGAGCCAGAACTTGAACTACATTGCAAGTAATTGTAGTATTACCAGTAATTTCCTTGCATAATACACTATACTGTGCCTGAGGTTATGGGAAAGGCTAGAGCAAAGAGGAACTGGCTATGCTTTTGCTACCAATTTGCTATATATTATCATTCAACTTTCTTTAACATAAAAGTTTTCTCATCTAAAAGAGTTTGCTGTGATCAGACAATGATGTTATTCTTCTTTAAAGTAGAATCTGTATGAGGATTCAGTGAGAGGTTTATATAAAGCTCCTAATACCAGTTCTTGGCACAAAAAAGACCCTCAGTACATTATAGATGAGATGTTAATCTACCACCTCCAGGGAAAATTCTGTGATGCATAGATTAATTACTTTCCAAAGGCAATACACAAATGCAACTACTCCATTGACACGCTTGTTTCCAATTGATTATTATTAACTTATTGGTTATTTCTCTTTCTCCTCTTTTTCTAGGAAGTGTCTTTAGTCATAAAGAGTTAAGTTGTATGTCCCTCCCTATAATGAATAACACATCACTGGGATAAAGGCGAAGGGGCTCTACAAAAGTGCTTGTTGGCAGAAAAGGACTTTTATCCTTAAGTATATTCTCAGATAGGAATGGTAGAACAAGCTGATTGTGTTACAAGTAAATAAATCATTAATTCTTCATGCTGGGGCATATTAAGACACGTGTAAACTGTTGTTGTGAAATCTTACTGGATTCTAATGAAATCCTTAACTTGCCGTAAAAATGATCTCATTTTATCGGTTAATTATTTCTAGCTCATCGTTTTTATATATTCTCCCAACTCAGGGACTCATTGTCAGTGTTTCACAATTGAAAATTCCACAACATATGGGATACTACAGGTGGTCTGTAGCATCTTTCCCTATCAACCACAAGAAAAAAACCTGTGAGCAGTAAATATGTTCATAGGAAAAACAAAGTATATAATAAAAAAAAATTAGAGCCATGCATAGCAAATGCTGACTTAGGTATTTTTGCATTTGAGGACTATAGATAACTCATATACATGGGCATATTTTTATTCTAATTATTTATGCTTTTCCAGTTTCAAGGGGTCAGTATTTTTGCAAAGGGACAGAATTAAAGCCTAAGTAACTAGTCAACATATTCATCCAACATTATAAGGCTTTAGGCTATATTAAGAATCAACATACTTCAACTTTGAAGTATTACTACCTTGTTATTTAAAATACAAGCTATATGTTTTTATTTTTTTAAATGTATTTTTTATTGCTTTTAGAGAGGAACATCAATGATGAGAGAGAATAATTGATCGCCTACCTCCTACTGGGGTTCAAGCCCACAATCAGCTGCCTCCTGCACACCTCCTACTGGGGATGTGCCCGGAACTAAGGCACATGCCCTTGATTGGAATCAAACCTGGGACCTTTCAGTCTGCAGGCTGATGCTCTATCCACTGAGCAAAACTGGCTAGGCAAGGCTATATATTTTTAAAATGCTCAGGGAAACGTATTTTCTTAAAGCAATTCTGCTTCTTGCCTGCAAAAAGTGCATTTTGGATTGGATATCAAGGTTTGAAGTAGTTGTTTCTATTTATTAAAATGGAAAACTGATTCAAATCTTGGTTTGCATCAAATAACCCAATATGTTTCATTTAGCTAGACTGAGATGCACATCAATGAGAACACATTGTAAAGGGTGCTTTTGATTAGGCCCCGAGAGAAGAGGCACTTCAGGATCTCTGTGTGTGTATGTGTGGGTGTGTGTATGTATGTTCACAACTTACACTTAAATTTGCATTTATATTAAAATTCATAGGCTCCCATATTCTTCTTGTTTCATAAAGTACAAGGGATTCCATAGTCATGGGAGCATTCTTTTTTAATGTAGGAATTAGAACTAAGACTAATGGTACAGCAATATGTTAAGTTGGAGCCCTGGACAGGTAAATACACCAGAAGGAGAAATAAATGCCAGCATTCCCCAGTCACACCCAACACTCTGTGTTCTGGCCCCATAGACAGAAAGGGGAGAGGAATTCTCTATATAATGGAGATAATTTCTCTCTTTTTTATCAGTTAGAAAGCCTTGTTATATTTATGCTCAGCAATTGCACTCATCAATGAAAAGAGACATTTTTGTTTTGTTTTTTTGCTAAAAGCAATCACCACTGAATTGATACTTTAAAAAATAACCACTATACAGATGATGCTATAGCAGTGGTCGGCAAACTGCGGCTCTTTGGCCCTTTGTGGCTCTTCTATAAAATACCATGGCCTGGGTGAGTCTATTTTAAAAAAGTGGCATTAGAAGAAATTTAAGTTTAAATATTTTGGCTCTGAAAAGAAATTTCAATCATTGTACTGTTGATATTTGGCTCTGTTGACTAATGAGTTTGCCGACCACTGTGCTATAGTATTAAGAAATGGGTTCTGAACTCATGGAACTTACAATTTAGCTAAGAAGATAAGATGGGTAGGTTGGCATTAGTTATAAATAGTGTATGCAAATATACAACTAGCATGTTTTAATAAACAGTAAGCTTTGACCAGTGAGTCCTAAGTGTTACTGCTATCAGAGGCATCAGAAAATATTCTTCCTCTCTTTCTTCTTCTATTATACAATTTTAAATACAGATTTTAACTAGATGATGATTGGCTCCAGAGGTCTGTGTTCTTGTGTTTGTTTTTTTCTCAAAGTATAAGACATTTATTTATAAAATCACAGGGATGGAAGAAATAATTCATAGAAGAAACAGGCTTAAAAAACAAGTTATAGAGGTAAAGGA
Organism: Lasiurus cinereus; assembly: GCA_011751065.1. NCBI lineage: Eukaryota > Metazoa > Chordata > Mammalia > Chiroptera > Vespertilionidae > Lasiurus > Lasiurus cinereus. Next base: position 49,627,401 of record JAAGEH010002531.1, on the reverse strand, counting down.
AGGGCCCTTGGAGCTTGGGAATGAGGTAGGTAATGATAAAAGGCCTGGCAGGGGGAGGTGAAGGAGAGGGTTTGCCTCCAGGAGGGAGAGCGCTCTGGGTCCTCAGTCCTAAGGATTTTAAGGGTGAAGATTTTAGGGTTTTAGGAGGGGCCCCAGGGGAAGATCTCACAGCATATTCAGCAGCTTTCCAGATGTGTCCTTTCAGGGTCTGGGTCTCCACTGATTGGCTGGTTGGTGCCAGAGCAGGGGGGCATTATGCAATGCAGGTCCTAAAGTAAGCCATGGGTGCTTGTCTGGTCTTGCTGCTTTTCTGAGTTTGGAGCTGAAATACAACTGAGGTCTAGATGTTATCAACAATAAGGACCAATCTTTCAATTGAGATACTGTCTCTGAATCTGGTCTCCATAGTTCAGTCCTCTAGATCCATATCTAATCAATACCTTCAGCAGTAGGGGAGGAATAGTTGCTTCTTGCTTTGCACTGAGTGTGTGTGTGGGGAGGAGATAATTAATCTAACTAGACTTCCAAATAGTATCTGGTACTGGCCCTTTGTGTCATCCTTGACTTCTGTATGCATATTCAGTGTCAATCTTGAGCTTCCCTAGGATTCTGCAGGATGCATCAGCTTGCTTCTTTGTACAACTTCAGGCAGTACAGTTTTGCCTAAGTCAGTTATTACTCCTTTGTCCATTTCCCATCTTGCAAAATTTTGGTGACCTCTCCTGTCTATTATCTACTCTCTCATTCATTTTCTTTTAGGATTTATATTTTCAGTTCCTTTACTCTAATTTCAGTGAAGTTTTGAACTAAGCAGAAATAATCCTATATAATAAAAGGCTAATAAGCAAAATGACCAAACAACTGAACAACCAGTCGCTATGACACATACTGGCCCACCAGGGGGCGGATGCTCAATGCAGAAGCTGCCCCCTGGTGGTCAAAGTGTTCCCACAGGGAAGCGCCACTCAGCCATAAGCTGAGCTCATGGCTGGCGAGTGCAGGGGTGGTATCAGGAGCCTCTCCCACCTCCGTAACAGTTGGACATTCCCTGAGGGCTTCTGACTTCAAGAGGGAGCAGGCCATGCAGAGGGACCCCCCCTGAGTGCACGAATTTCATGCACCAGGCCTCTAGTAGTTTATAATACAATCTACTATGCTTAACAGACTATCTCTGATAATTTTCATTGGTATTATATGGAAACTAGAGACCTGGTGCATAAAATTTGTGCACAGGAGTGTGTGTTCCTCAGCCCAGCCTGTACCCTCTCCAATCTGGGGCCCCTGAGGGATGTCCAACTGCCCATTTAGGCCCAATCATACTTAAACGGGCAGTTGGACATCCCTCTCACAATCCAGGACTGCTGGCTCCCAACTACTTGCCTGCTTATTTTCCTGATTAACCCTAACTGTTTCTGCCTGCCAGCCTGATCACCCCCTAACCACTCCCCTGCCAGCCTTTTTGCCTCTCACTGCCCTCCCTTGCAGACCTGGTCCCTCCCAACTGCCCTATCCTGTGTCTACATGGGGGCAGCCATCTTGTTTGTTGGAGTGATAGTCAATTTGCATATTACTCTTTTATTAGATAGGGTAGAGGCCTGGTACATGGCTGGGAGTTCCCTGGGGGTGTGATGTGGCCTGGGTGAGGGGCCTATGGTGATTTGCAGGCTGGCCATGCCCCCTCAGTGACTCAAGCAGAGGCCCTGGTATCTGGGGTTTATTTATCTTCTATAATTGAAACTTTGTAGCCTTGAGTTTAGGCCTGGGCCTGCCAGGGCAGCAGGGAAGCTTGGCTTCCTTCATCTCTGGGGGCAACACAAGCCTCCTGCTTGCTGTAGCTCTGTGGCCTCAGACAGCTTGATTGGGTTAATTAGCATACTCCTGATTGGCTTGTGGGTGTAGTGGAGGTATGGTCAATTTGCATATTACTCTTTTATTAGATAGGATGTCTATATAGCTTTTATAGAATTAGGTCTGAATATAGTTTAAAATCCATAATTGTTCTTCCTGTGATAAATATTTTCATTTAATTTCTTGACATGATTTTAGAGGATGGCTTCCTAAGTGTCTCCAAGTCAGTCCTATGTAGGTTCTCCCAAATGACACCCTCCACTGTCTTGAATGTCATTCCATTGTCTAAATAGGCCAGTTCCAATAAATAAATAAACAAACAAACAAACAAACCAGTTTCAACCATCCTTGATATAAAATAGCAGGGAAGATAGCTTGTGTGTTACAAACAGTTCACTTAAACCCACAAAATGACATAGAAACTTGTTTCCTGGCCAATTGAAATCAGTAGCTGTCCCAGTTTTACAAGGTATCAAAGGAGCTGGGAATGGTGAAAGTAGTTCCTATCATAGTGACTTGCTTTGTGGAGATGGTAGCTAATGCAAAGAAAGAATAATGAAATAGTTAAGTTCCTTCAACTTCTGGAAATGTGGCCACACAATCAACCTCTCTTTTTTTGCTTTGTGATATATTTATAAATCCCTCTCTCCATTTCTAAACAAAAACATTCTCTAAAGTCATTTAGGGTGTATTTTTATGTTTTTAAAATATTTATTATTGAATTTTTGCCTATGTTTCTTAGCAATGGAATATGTCTACATTGACACGTGAATAGGTCCAACTGCTCATTAACGTCTTTTATTGGATTACTCAGCTTCTTGGGTATAGGGAGATCCTGTCTATATTTTACATGACTTTTATTTCAAAGACAGCCATTAAACTATGTATTTGTCATGAGCTAATGGGACAAGGATTGTAATTCAAGATGATTATTGGGGTGTTGGTAGGGGGCAGCATTTGATTTTATGTTAGTGGCATAAACCTTGACCATAATAAATGCTCAATAAATAATTGTTGAATAACTGAAAGAATTAAAATATTAGCTAGATGGATCCTGCCTGTCAGAGCTTCTTCCTGACCCCTGGACTTACAGGAATTCAAATGAGGCCCAGACTAGGATGACAGTTTCAGTTTCTGTCCCAGTAGAAGTCATGAGATTATGATTCAGAGCTTTCTGGTCTGATTACTAGGCCTTTGGTAGTGATCCACAGGATGGTTTTTGCTGTAAGTCATTTTTCTCCCCCATTCATGTATAGCCATGCTCCCATAATTTCTTCAAATGCCACTTTCTCATTGTCTGTATTAAACTCTCTGCTTGGCCAATGCCCATCTATAATTTAAAACTGTTAGGCATCCCAAATGACAGATAAATTAAGATGAATTAAAATATGCTTTAGTAAATTTCATATATTTATTTTACTTGCCGCTTGTTGTTTTTCCTGTATTATACTAATATGGCTTGATGGTTATTATATCCTGAGGCTGTTTTAAGGAAGGGCCCATTTTTTTTTTTTTTTAGTAACTCAAAGTAAACAAACAAATAAATTGTCTTTCCATAGCTCCACATCAGATTAAATGTCATTGAGAATTCAGTTCTTGCAGGAAACAAATGAGATGTTCTGATCTCTGCTCATAAAAATCAAGGATGAAGATCATCTCTTTTTTAAAAAATTTTATGTATTTATTTGTTTAATCTTTATTTTTGGAAGTATTACATATATCCCCTCCTCTTACCCTCCCCCTTCCCCCATTGACTTCTTTCAACCGGCCCCTCCTCCACCCCTGGCCTTGGAGCTACAATCAAGGTCTTATAGAGGCAGGATGTAGGAAACAGCAATAGCTTTTATTGGAAACACTCTCATCCTCTACTGCCCTCAGGCAGCATATTACCTGACTAGAGTATGCTCTCACCTGTGTATAAGACACAATTTAGTCTATGTGGGAACCTATGCTTAGAACAAGACGTTATGACATTTTGCTTTCAGCTCAAACCATCTTCTACAAATGTCTCTCTCTAGTAGCAAAAATGAGATATTTTATTCTTTAGAGGAGAATTTTAATGTTAATATAATTATAATTCCATTTGATACATTGTTCAGAATCTCTTCACCACCGTTTTCTTCATTCTTGTATATAGGAAATCAGGATTGGAGCACTGTCCATTCAAAGTCAAATAGGAATATCAAAGACCCAGAAATGACCCAATCTCCTGTCACTTTCCTATACAGCAAAATTAGTTGTGTCTCTTTACAGATATTTAAGTAAATTTTAATTTGTAGGACTAAATTACATGCGTGAGGATGAGCAGGAGAGAAAATTCCTTAAGGAACCAAAACTTGAAGCAGTCTTATGGCAGCAGTCTGTGGGCACATCTAGCGCCACCTTTTCTTACTTCATGTTATCACTCCTCAAGTTGAAGGTCACATTCACATTGTTCTCTATTTTAGGTCTGACTTGGTCACTCTGTGACATTCTAACACTGCAGAACAAAACTTTCCAATGTCTTTATAGTAGTTAACACAGCAATACAATGAAGGTTTAACCTAAATGGAGAAAAATGTGTATTCATACAGACAGATGCACTACATTGTGTAGAAACCAATTAAGATAAGTGAGAAGTTTGGAGTCTGTTTCAAATTCTCCAAAGCTTATCTTAGAGCTATAATTACTTTTATTGCAGCTCTTGTTGGCTTTATTCATTCTAAATTGTCCCTCTCAGGCAGATCTAATGCCTGCATACATCGCTGTAGTTCCATTTCATCCTCTAAGGGTAGCTTTTGCTATAAAGAGATGGCTACTATCGCCTTTGAAATTGCCTAACTTTCCAAATAGAGATGAATTCCTGAAATAATTTGTGTACTTCTCAAAGGACATGTTTTGTATGCAAGCTGCTAATGGAAAGTTACCGACACCCAGGCTGGAGCAGAGGACTTGCCTTGACTTCAGTGACATCAGGACTGAAGGCAAAGGATATTGTACCACAGTCTTTTTTTCAGCAACTTAATTGTAGCTCCAAGAATATGTGCTTATTATCACTATGTTTTCTACGAAGTGTAACAGTCAAGAATACAGTAAGAATCTTCTTTGAAAAAATGTTGGGTAATAGCTAATCTTTTTCACCGACTTTTTGAAAAGCAGGATTTTTATTTTTTCTACAAGGCACGAAGTGTCCTCTATGTTGCTTTGTTATAAGGTTTCCTTTGTCTCATTAATTGGAGTAGAAATACATGTTTTACCAGCCAGGGGCAGAGCTTCCAAGAAAGCATTTTAGAAATACAGGTTGGCCGAGACCGGTTTGGCTCAGTGGATAGAGTGTCGGCCTGTGGACTGAAAGGTCCCAGGTTCGATTCCGGTCAGGGGCATGTACCTTGGTTGCGGGCACATCTCCAGTGTGGGGTGTGCAGGAGGCGGCTGATCGATGTCTCTCTCATCGATGTTTCTGACTTTCTATCCCTCTCCCTTCCTCTCTGTAAAAAATCAATTAAAAAAATAATTAAAAAAAAAAGAAATACAGGTTGATAAAGTTAGTAATTAAAACTGCAGATTCTGGGCCCTGGCCAGGTAGCTCATTTAGTTATAGTGTCACCCGGATATGTCAAGGTTGCGGGATCGATCCCTGGTCAGGGCACATATAATACTCAACCAATGAATGCATGAATCGGTGAATAACAGATAGATGTTTCTCTTTTCCTCTCCCCCTCTCTCTCAAGTCAATCAAGAATAAAACAAACTGACAAACCAGCAGGAGTCTCTGACCTTACGTTTCAGGGTTAAGATAAAGGGAGTTGTCAGGTCCCCACCTCTTCTTTGCTCCCCTGGACTCTGTAACAGAGAATCCTTTAGAGTGGAGACAACATAACTTATTTATTTCACTGTTTTCTTGTTTAAGAATGAAGGGGGAAATATAACAGGATGAGTCTTGTTAGAGAGAATTCTTCCTCTTTTGTAATTTTACCATTTTGAAAAATTATTTATTCCTAGTCTAGAGAGCTTATATGTTGTCCATCTTCTCATAACATTGTATGCAGCACATTCTCAGTAAATATTTGCTGGATGATGAAGAACATGGCAACAAGGATCACAGAGATTCTACCTGTAAGCACCAACCACATTAATCTTTGTTTTCCTCCTTCCTCAATATTTCAGCTTAAATAATCTGCTTACTTGTCCTCACATGGATCTTGTGTTTTCCTGCTTCTGCCTTTTTTTTTCTTTTCCTTTTTGCTCTTGCTTTCAGGATCTATTAATCCTCATTTTCTTCAAGTCCTCCTCTCAGGAATCCCCTCCCCCATCCCCTTCTATCAAGGCTTGTAGCCAGACCATTTTGATCTTTTAGCTGCTCAGAAGGAGGGAGAGGGATAGAGTTTAAAACATCAATGAGAGAGAAACATCAATCAGCTGCCTCCTGTATAACCTGTACTGGGGATTGAGCCTGCATCCAAGGTGCATGCCCTTGCTGGAATCAAACCCAGGACTCTTCAGTCTGAGGACCAATACTCCACTGGGCCAAACTGGTTAGGGCACGGCTGGGAAGGTTCTTGATGGTGTGATGAGGATTCTCTGTGGGTCCCACTGGGCTGTATTAGAGGGATCCAGTGACTAGAGAGTGAGATAATTCTTCCTAAGATAGGATCTCCATCAGGATTTTAAAACACTTTACTGGAATATAATTTACATACTCTAGGTTTCACTCAAATATGCAATTCAATGAGTTTTAGTAATTTGTGAAGTTGAAAAACCATCAGTACAATTCAATTTTAGAACATATCCATCATTCCAAAGATCCTCCTATCCCACTCCCCTTTCCAGATTCAGGCAACCACTCAGCTTTCTGTTTTAAAAAAGATTTGCCTTTTCTGAGTATTTTTTTTTCATAATAAAACTATATGTAATGTTTGCATATGGATGTTTTTTTCACTTAGCATAATGTTTTTTGAGATTCATTCATGATGCAGTGAAGTTCATTTTAATTTCTTAATAGTATTCTATAGAATAGATATACCACATTTTATTTATTCACTCACCAGTTGATGAATAGTTGGATTATTTTCAATTTTGAACTATTGTGAATAATGCTGCTATGAATATTTGCATATATATATTTGTATAAACATATGTTGTTGTTTTTTCTCTTGGGTATATACCTAGGATGAGAATTGCTAGTTTGAGGAAGTCTATTTTTAACTTTTTAAGAAACTGCCGGTATTTGTCTTTTCTAAAAATTTTGTTTGGTTATGTAACAACCAACTACAAACCTAGTGGCTTAAAACAACATCTATTATCTCAAAGCTGTGTGGGCCAGGAGTCTGGGAATGGCCGAGCGGGCTCCGCTGGCTCAAATACCCATAAAAGTTAAGGTAAAGATACCAGCTATGGTCTGATCTCAAGTCTTAGCTGGGGAGGAATCTGCATCCAAACTCTCGCATGGCTGTCGGCAGAATTTACTTCCTTGTGGGTTGTTGGGCTGATGGCTTCAGTTTCTTGCTGTCTGTTTGCCAGCGGTTACTTTTAATTCCTTGCCAGTGGGCCTCCCTGCAGAACAGATCACAACATAGCAGCCGGGAGAGAGAATCTACTAGCAAGGCAGTAGTTACAATCTTATGAAATGTAATCATGCAAGTAACTTTGCTTTGCCATACTCTCTTGGTTAGAAGCAAGTCACATGCCATACCCAGATTCAAGGGGAGGTGGTTACAAAAGGTGTGACTACCAGGAGGTGGGAATTATTGGGGACCATTTGAGAGTCTGTCTGCCATATTGCCAGACTGTTTTTCCAAAGTGCTTGTAAGATGACATTATCACCCACCAAGTGTGAGGTTCCGAGTTTCTCCTCATTCTCACAAACACTTGTTATGCTGTTAGGGTCTGTGTTTTTATGATAGCCATTCTAGTGGGTGTGAGTAGCACCTCGGTGTGCTTTAATTTGCATTTCCTTAATAGCTAATAATGTTGGCTCTCTGTACATGTGCTCCTTTGCCATTAGTATATTTTCTTTAATGAAAAGTCATTCAATCTCCCATTTTTTGATTGGGTTGCTGATATTCTAATTATTTACGTTTAAGAGTTCTTTATATATTCTTTACAATTTCTTGAACAGATATGTGATTTGCAAATATATTCTCCCGTCCTTGGTGTGTCTTTTCATTTTCTTAATGATGCATTTTAAAATGAAAAGTTTTCAATTTTGATGAAATTAATTTATCATTAGTCTCTTATGAGCATGCTTTGGCGTCAGATCTAAGAGCTTTTTGCTTAGTACAGTTCTTAATTTTCCTGTATTTTCATTTAATCATTTCATAATTTTAGCTCTTATATTTAGGTTTATAACCCATTTGGGGTTAGTGTTTGTCTACAGCACAATTTAAAGGTCTAAATTCATTTCTGATATTGCTAATTTGTGTCTTTTTGTCAGTCTATTTAATATGCATTAATTTTATTTATGCCTTCAAAGAAAATTTGTTTTATTGATTTTTCATATTGTTTTTTTCCACTATATAATCTATTGGTCACTAATCTTATTGCTTCTTTTGTATATATTACTTTGGGTGGTTTTTATTTGTTTGTGTAGGATTTTTTTTAAGTTTTTTTAGTTTTTTTAAGGTGGAATTTTAGGCTATTGACTTGTAATTGCTCTATTTTACAGACCTCCAGGGGTGTGTGGATGCTCATCAAGTCCCCCATGTTTATTCCATCTCTTAGATCTCCCTGTTGAATATCTGTCATACTATTGCTTGCCCCAACCAGGGCTGCACAGTTTTGGCCAAACTTTAGTAGGTTATCTTGAATAGGTGTTTCTCTATTTATCAAAGGCTTTAGTTATTTCTAGTCTTGAAATTGTGACAATTTCATCCTGTGTTATTGCCAAGCTCTTTTTTTTGTGTGTGTGTTTTCTTTGTACTCATCATATATGGTTTTCATAGTCTTGCAGAGAATGGCTACACAAAAAGTTATTATTTTTGTTCTCAACTTTTAGTAGCATAGGGAATAGACAGAAGTTTGAAATTTCATCCTCTTTTTTCCCTGGTCCACCAATCTCAAGAAATGGAAGGAGGGCAATACAGAGAAAAGTTATTCCACACTTAATTTGTGATTATTTCTTCCAATACTCTATAAGTTTCACCCTCTTCACCAGGGTTTTGATTTTTTTTTAAGTGAATTCCTGGAATATGATTCTCATTGGAGACCCCATATTTTCAGATATAAGTAGCAGACAAATTCCTAAGTGTAATGTGTTGTGGGCACAACAATTTACAAAAAGCATTCATGAGGTAGTTGAAGCACATTGCATCTAAAGGAAGCACAGAAAATGAATTGGGTGATGCAGCAATACACAGTTTTATTAAATGGATGATTATGTTCTAGGCATTTCCTGTCCCTTGCCAACTTTTAACATTCTGCTTCATCTGGCTATGATCTGGAATCTAAAATTTTGATTTTCTTGTGGAGCTATGTCTCTTTGCCCCTGTGTTATTAAAATAGCTCCTTAAAATTAAAAGATACTCAATAAATAGCTTCTTACTGATTCCTTGGAAATCTGAGAAAACCCAGTATTGGAACTTCAGTATTATCTTTATCAGGAGTTAATTTCTATCACATTCCATGGTTTCCATCAGCTAGAATATTAGCAAACAGTGGAGTACTTGAACAATACTTACAAAAAATATAATTTCAGCCCTGGTGGCAATGGCTGGGTGGTTGAGCATCAACCTATGAACCAGGAGGTCATGGTTTGATTCCTGGTCAGGGCACATGCCTGGGTTGTGGGACATGCAGGAAGCAGCCTATCAATGATTCTCATCAATGCTTCTCTCTCTTTCTCTCTCTCTCTCCTTTCTAAAATCAATAAAAAATATATAATATATAACTTCAACTATTAAGGAAATGTACTTATTTTTTAATGTAATTACCATGGCAATATGGGAGATATTTATTAAAATGTCCATAATCCAGAAAAACTGAGCATATCTTATATAAGAAAAAAACATGTAAATTGACCATACCTCTGCTATACCCACAGCCAATCTGAGTATGCAAATTAACCCAACAAAGATGGAGGTTAATTTGCATACATACTTGGGTCCCGGGAACCTCCTCGGCACCCAGGGCACTCCCAGCTGGCCATTAGAAGGGCCGAGCCTGTGATCTGAGAGGCGGGGTGGGGTGGGAGAGCACTTCCCAAGCCAAAAGCCTGAGGCTTGGGGAGGGGCCGAGCCTGCAACCAGAAGTCAGTGCTGGGTTGCCCTGCTGCAGCCTGATGACCCAACACTGACTGCTCAGACCCAGAAAGGGTCTGGGCTGAAACCCAGAAAGTGAGTCAGGGTCTGATGTGCAGCCTCAGTGGAAACTGTTGATCAGTGTTCTTATCTCTCTCTTTCTCTCTCTCTTTCTTTCTGATCTTTGCCAGCAGCCAGGCTTTTCATTATCTTTGCCTCTGCAGGAGCTACTATTAAGCCCCACCTCTTTGATCAGGCTCAGAGATAGGCCTGGAGATGCTAACTGGCATAGGAACCAATCAGAACCAAAGGTGGGTGCCGTGGGGAGCCAATGGTTGCCTAGGAGGTGGAGCTTTTGATGCTGATTGGCATAGGAACCAAACAATCAGAACCAAAATGGCCAGCAGAGGAGAGCAGTTAGGGGTGACATCAAGCCTGCAGGAAAGGGCAGTTAGGGGTGATCAGGTTGGCAGGCAGAAGCAGTTAGGGGCAATCAGGCAGGCAGGTGAGCAGTTAGGAGCCAGTGGTCTCAGATTGTAAGAAGGATATCTGAGATCGGGCCTAAAATGGCAGTCAGACATCCTGCAAAGAGTCCCCAATTGGAGAGGGTACAGGCTGAGTTGAGGAAATCCCCCTCCATGCACGAATTTCATGCACCAGGCCTCTAATTCAGTTTATATTTGTCAATCTCATAAAAAAATATAAATCATTTTTATTTTTCAATCTTTGAACCCTCTGCAGTGTGGCTTAGCTAGTTGAGCTACATCCCTGTAGCTGATTGGATTCCCCACCAGGACACATACTCAAGTTGCAGGCTCAATCCCCAGTAGGAGGTGTGCAGGAGGCAGCCAATAGATGTTTTTCACTCACATTTCTCTAGCTCCCTCTCCCTCTCTCTCTCTAAAATCAATAATAATAATAATAATAATAATAATAATAATAATAATAATAATAAAAATCTTTGAGCAGATCTACCTGCATTAGAGCAAAATGGTAAAATGTTAAAATTCTAGTACCATGCCTTTAAGTTAATCTTCTTAGAAAAATTAAGGATGATTGCACCTTTTTGGAGGATTTGTGTAGCAAGGATATCAGTTGTTTATATTATTTTTCAATGCAAAGTAGATTGAGAATAAAATTATAGCTACATTTTCCCACTTTTAGATTAGACCAAGGAATTAGTTTGGCAAAGCTAATATAATTTTGAAGGTCTGTTTTCTTAGAAATCTTGTTTTGAAGTATATGAGCTTGTACTGAAACTGTAGTATCTGAAACTTAGGTTGTAGGAACTTTTAATAAGTTGCTTTATAAATATAAATAAATAAATATATATATTTATTACGATTAGCACATAAGAGCCTTTTACTTTGGGTCTCAACTTTTAGCAGCACAGAGAACAGACAAAAGCTATGGAATTTCCTCCTTTCCTTTTCCCAACCCCCAATGGTCTACAGAAATGGAAGCAAGGCACTACAGACACAGGTATCCTATTCTTATATGTACCTCTTCCCCTACCCCATTCAGACACACATCCAGGAGTTCGAGTTTTGTCTTTTTAAAACTCTCTAAAACTCTGCTAGGTAACAAAATACCTTGAAATTATGTTCAGAATGAAGGAGCAGTTAGAGCATATGTGTCTTCATTGGGACCTTTTCCTTAATTTTATTCACATAGAACTCAAATGAGATCAAATTAGATTACGAACATCTATTTATATAAAATGCTAATATGCAAACAGACCAGATGGCAAAACAACTGAACGACTAAACAACTGAACAACCAAACAATCGGTCACTATGATGTGCGCTGACCACCATGGGGAATGCGCAGAACATGGCAGGCATCGGCTGTGGCAGGATGGTGGAGCAGATGAGTGGGGCCACCAGACCAAGGTGGGGCACCGGTTGTTGTCATCAGGGTGAGCCTCTGGTGGTTAATGAAAATTCTTTGCTCCCGTACACCATGGTTCTACCCAGCACTCGCACCTACTGCTGGTGCCGGCCCCACTTACACCACTGCCAGAGTTCAGTGCCGGTCCCGATTGCCACTGAGGGCTTCTCCACCTCCTCTTGTTCCTGAGAGATGATCAGGGCAGCAGCCACCACTCATACCCGCTGCTGGCGCTGGCCCACTTGCACCCACTACTGGCACTGGCCCCAATTGCTCTGTGCCATCAGTGGGTGAGAGCAGTGGTGGAGCTGGCAGGCAGGAGACTCGCGGCCACAGTGGGCAAGGACATGGAGGATGGACCGAGACCTGCTGCTGTGCCTACTGCAGCCTCATGGCCCACAGTTCCTTTCAAGGTGCATGAATTTGTGCACTGGGCCCCTAGTTAGATAATAAGATAAGATTTCAAATGGCACATGAGTTCTTTTACAGAATAAAAAAGCAGCCCCCATTTAAGTTTTGTTTACAAGTGAGGGCTGACTGGCTGGATCTGCTGGCCTGGGTTCAGATCAACTGGTCTTGGCTGAGCTTGCTTGCACATATGCCTTTTGCTGGCAGGTTGGCTGTTTGGCATATCATGGCCTCACTCATGTCTCTGGTAGTTGACTGTCTGCCAGCCCAGGGTGATCCAGGTGATAGATGCTCTCTCACATCACTCGTCATCCAGGAGACTAGCCTGGATTTTTCAAATAGCAGCTAGAGTTCCAAGAGGGCTTACAGGGGGATACAGGCCTCAGGTCAGGACTGACACATATTGATTTTGCCACATTCAGTGAGCTGAGGCAAGTCACAGAGCCACCCAGTGTGAGGGGTGGGAGAATTAACCTCTTCAGAGGGTCTGCAAAATCACATTGCCAGAGGTGTGGATACAAGCTAGGGAACAACATTGATTTTTTTCCCCTTCTCAACATATTCCCCCACTGTTAGTAAGGAACCATCAAAAGCTTTCCCTTCTAATTTTTCACACTACGTCTAAAAACTTGAACAAATTGAGTCATTGCAGAATTTGAGAAAATATGCTTTGTATACTTTGGAAGAAACTTGTTTTTAAGGGTAATCTATTAATGATCCCCAAACCAATCCTTTCAGGACATTATTTCCAAAGGTCGGAGTCACATTTTTTAACACTGACATATGAACTTGAGTTCAGAAATTGCTAAGACTTGAGTTTTTAGTGAAAATGAAGTATGAAATGCCAGAGATGCAACCAGCAGAGTGTGTGCCTTCCTGAACAGAGAGACTCCCAGAAGCCTTCGGCCTGGGTTTACTGACACTTTGCCATAGCTCCTGTGTACCCACCACCTGGGACATGGCTCCAGCTCAGTAATGGGTTTTTGTTCTTATTTTATTATTTCTCCTTCAGATAGTTGATTAAAACTCATGCAGGCCTGAGGATATCAGTTGTGTACCAAGTTACCCTGGCCTGAAGCAAAAAAAACACGCATAATATATTGCAGTTTCTGAATTTGCAACTAAGTGTCCTGTGGTTTGGGACACATTGCATCTTTAAGAGAAATTACAAAAACATTGAAAATTTTGTTTTGGATTTTTCTAGTCATCACTCTGTTATTCCGTGTAAAATGAATATGGTTGGATTTGACCACCTACTTCTCTGTTCCAGGGGAAATTTAAATTTATAGTCTAAAGAAATGTATTTCTATAAATACCCTAAGTAAAAGTGTCTTGAGACTTAATTCCTATCTCTATGAAATAGTGGAGTTTTTGGTGTACATTATTCACTTCTATAGCAATAATTTAAACAGCCTAAAACATATTAGAAAAAAAAAAAGCCTCCAAGTTTTTGTTTGTGGTATCACAACTGCTAACACCCCCTCACTCATTATATATGCAACTTAATATTTTTGTTTGTGCTTGGGATTCATAAGTAGATTCTAGCAGCTGTTTTCACCTGTCAACAATGGTTGATAAACCAAAAATATCCTCAAAAGCATTTAAAGAACTATTTCTAAGGTAAAGAGAAAAAATCATCACTGATATAAGCTAAGATTTTTTTTCTGAAAATAGACACACTATATAAATTTAAGCTTAAAAGTTCTCATTTCCAAAAATAAATGTTTCCAATCGTTAAGTATGTATAAAGGCCACTTCTTTAAAAAAAAAAAACTTATCAGTGAATATTTGAAAAATATAAAACAGGAGGAAAGCCAATGTGTCTATCAACTCAGATGCTTCCTACTGTCAGATTTAAATAGCCATTCCATTTTTTTTTATCATTCCATATTAAAGGGCAGGATTTATTTTTCCTTTTAGTTTTCTAAAGATTTATGCTTTAGTAAAACATGAGAAGAGAGTATAACTTGAAGATGGAATTATTAAGCGAAAAGGAATTAGAACTTAAAGATTTGGCAAATTCTCAGCCTATTTGTATTATAAAAAATGAGAAAGCCTATTAGAAGAATAGAGATGAAAGAGATGCTGTCTTTTGCCATCCTATGGGGATACAATGAGAAGATGCCCTTCTGCAAACCAGGAAAAGAGTTCTCACCAGGAGTCAAATTTGCCATGATCTTGATCATGGATTTAACCAGGCTTCAGAACTGGGAGAAAAAAATGCTTGGTGTTTAAGACACCCAGTTTGTCATATTTTGTTATAGCCATCCAATTAACTGAGACAGTCTCATCTGTGAGATGAGAGATTGAACTGAGTATTCACCAAAGGCTGATAGAGCCTTAGGCTTTGAATCCATACTCCAAAGTTTTCTGTTTGAAAACAAAGCAAAGACTTGTTACTAACTCAAATCTGAGTGATTTGCATTGAGCGGAGAAGGAAAGTAAAAACATCTATATATATAAAAGCCTGTCAGCCGGTAGCTATAATACACACTGACCAGCAGGAGGCAGAAACTCAATACCCAGGCATGGAAACATGGAACAGACTGATGAATCTCAGAGGGAGGGGGGAAGAAGGGATGGGAAGAAATTAACCAAAAATCTTATATGCATACTAAAGGCCTGGTGCATGGATTCATGTGCTAGTGGAGTCCCTTGGCTTGGCCTGAAGGGATTCGAACAAATCCGTGCACCAAGCCTCTATAGTCTTTACAATAATGTGGCTAAGGTTTGCACGGAATCTTACGCAGCTCAGAAGACAGTCTAACAAACCTGGCATATATAGAGAAATCTCAAGTGATGTGGGCTTTTTACCAGGAGGAGGAATAGGGTAAAGGCAATTCTGATGAAGATAACAGTATTGAAAATGAACAGAGACAAAAAAGCATGACAGAGGTGGAAAGGAACATGGCACATTTGCAGGTTTGTGAGTGTAACAGACACTCTTGGTGTCCTGGCTAAGTCCCCTCAGCTCATTCTGTTACTTTCATATTGATGCCCCCCTTACTGCCATCATTTAAGCTCTGCCTGAGGACTTTCTCTGGTCTCAGGTGTGTGCTTTGCTGGCAGCTGCCCTCAAAATATGGCAGATAGACTTTAAAAGACCTATACCTCAGTTCTCATGCCTTTTGAATAGGATGACATTCAGATATGTTCTACCTGGTCACCCAAATCTCTGAAGCAGTTGTGCATATCTGACAGTAATAACTTATTAGCACATTATGATTGACTTCCTTCTCTTGACTTTCTCAGTTTCACAATTCTCTACTAGTGCTTTCTGAGACCATCTTTCAAATAACTTTCCCTCAAAATCTATCCAAGGGTTTTCTTCTGTGAGAATATAATTTATAGGAGTGAGTTGTAGTGTAACTAGAATGTTATCATGGGAGTGATGGCTGAGAGTATAGCCAGATGTCGAAAGGCTCTGACATTCTGATGACTTTGGACTTTATCTTGTAAGTGATGAGAAGTTCGCAGAGGCTTGTAAGGGAGAGAATCAAGATCAATTTGGTATTATAAAAGGTAGTTCTAGCAATAATGGAATGCAGGAGTGATTTCTTCTATCCCCAACTATTGTAATAATTTCAGGAAGAATAAGGGGCTGAATAAGACAAGAGGTGACAGACTTAAGATACACTTCAGAAAGAGAAATGGCAAAACATGGTGACTAAGCTGGATTTGGACAGGAGAATAATACTTGAAAATAATGATGCTTAGCTCGGTAATCCTACTAGCCAGTAAAAGGAACAGAGATAGGCTGAATTTACCATTGCTTCTGTTTGGGAGTGGCACCTTAATATTCACTGGAAAGAAAGGCTGTAAGAAGAAACTGACCAATATCCAAAGAGCTGATCCTCTGCCCAGTAATCCAAAATATAAAGCTCGGCTGACTTTGAAGTCAGTACAACTCCTATTTTTGTTATTAGAAGGTGTTGGGTGAAGGTAGGGAGCACACAAATATGGCAATAGAGGAGACTGTATTAGGAGTCCCCTTTGTTCTTAAGAGAACCCCTGGAATGACTTCCTGCTTGGGCAAAGAGTCCATTTTTCTCACCTATCCCCAGTGTTCCCTTGTGAGGGAGGAGATGAGAATGATGGCCAGTTTCAGAAGAGCAGCTGCTACCATATGCACTGTACAGGTGAAGAAACTGAAGCATGGAGGTGACATATAGGTTTCCTTAAACCCCAAGGTGACTTCATGGTTATCATGATGACCCCACTTTTTGAGTGTTAGCTCAGTTTGTTATGAATGGTAAATAAAGTAAGCAAAGCTACCTGGTTATTTAAAAGAGTAAGAATAGGTGGTTTGGAATTGGTTGAAACATTAGAATTGCAAGAGGGGAAAAGGGGCTTATTCAGTTGAAACATTTCCACACTCATCCAACTCTGATTTAGGAGATTTTTAACAGGCTACTGGTAAACAATCTCCTCCAATGGCTTCAAAGCTCCTCTGATGAATAGCTATCCTTTGGCAGTTCATATACTTCCAACCCTTTTAAAAACAAAGTCTTGACCATTGGCTAAATTGAAATCAATAGTGGCCCGAGAGAGAGATTCACTGCATGACAGATCAATGCACATCTCGCCATTGCAGGTAGATATAGATCACAGAGGAATGGACATTTTATTATCCCAGGAGCTAGACATTTTCTACAAATACTATTCCTTTGTAAAATGTGTTACGCTCTAGCAAACATTTATTCAGAACCTTCTGGACTATGGGATGTGCAGTATTTGCTAAGTGAGTTATAGAGCTAAAGTCCTATATTTTCACCTGGGCTAATTGGAGCCTGGCACAAGGATATTTACAATAAGGCATGCTGATAAGCATGGTGATAGATTTTTAGGGTGAAAGGCCTATTGCATGAATTTATGTGGAAATTTCATTTCAGAAATTGAATGCTAACTTTAAAATTTTCTATGTGAAGCCAATGATATGTTGGCTCAAACTGTAAACATACAGCTGCAACCTAAAGCAAAAACTGTTTATTCAGTATGCATTTATTAAGTGCTTACTGATTTTAAAGCATCACATATGCTAATTCAATAGAAACCAAAAATTCTTCACTGGGTACCTGGTTCCTGACTTTGAAGAATTTCTAACCTACTTGATTCTTAACTGTATAGACAGTGACTCAGAATAACAATGAATCTAAATGCTTTAAATGTACTCATTTAAATAATCAATGACAAGTATTTATTTTGCTTCATACTTTCCCCCTTATAAAACAGTAAGTGATTAAGTTTACTTTGTCCAGATAGAGGTTACATGATATTTTTAATTTGTGCTATATGTCTTTTCCATAAAGAGAATGTTCTTTATATTCCATTTATTAAAACCATCCCCCTAATCACCCAGTTCTAAACCCCATTACTTTGCACACACCTTTCTCTTTATAATACTACTAGAGACCCAGTGCATGATATTCGTGCACTGTGGGGGTGGGGGAGGAGGAGTAGGGGTGTCTCTCAGCCTGGCTTGCATCCTTTCACAGTCTGGGAGCCCTCAGGGGATGTCTGAATGATGACTTAGGCCTGCACCCCGTGCCTAAGCTGGTTGTTAAACATCCTTAGTGCTGCCACAGAGGCAGGAGAGGCTCCTGCCACCACAGCTATGCTTGCCAGCCATGAGCCAGAGGCAGCTCCTGTGTTGACTGTCTGCCCCCTGGTGGTCAATGCACATCATAGTGACCAGTCATTCCTCTGCTTGATTTGCATATTAACCTTTTATTATATAGGATGATATTCCCCATTTTGAAGATTCAGTCTCATGTTCATCTCACCCTATTGATTGTATAGTTGTGGTATTTATTATTCAGCCTCTGTTGCATTAGTTATATCTTATTTTGCTTACCTTTCTAGTAATTTATAGAGGATAAAATCCTTGCTCTATAGTGTGTGCCAGTTCTAAACCCGGCGTTTAAACTTCCATGATTGTACAATCAAAATGGTTCTTTTCTCATCAGGGAGGGTCCTCTAAAATCACTAGCAATCTCTTTCCTGGTTAATGACTTTAAAGGAGCAGAGTCTGTTCCTTGGGGTTGTAAAGACCAATATTATTCATAGAGCAGAACCAGTCTTTTGTAATTATAGTTGATCTCCATGTCATTTCTATAGGAAAACCTCTTCTTAACTCCATGAGAAAACTAGGGATAAGGGAAAAGACAGTCTGTGCTGATAACCTGGACTCCCCTGTAGGCGTTTTACTGACAGGGGCTGAAGAATTTTGCTCAACCTTTCTGTGGAAAAATTCTTTTTTTTTCAACTGAGCAGTAAAGTTTGTGAAAGATTTCTTTCTCATTATTCTTCACTTTTAGTAACACAGAAAATTGGTAATTTTGAAGGGGGGGAAATCTTTTCAATTCATTAATCAAGATTTGTATTTTAAAACTTTGATTCTTGAAAATAAGGCATCCTACTTTATTTAATTAATAAATGTGAAACTCTTGTGTAAGGCCAGGAGTGCTCACAAAAGAGCAGTGTATGTTATTGAACGCATGAAAATGTATAGGCAACTTCAGATGTGGAGAAACATTTGTTACACTGTGGAAATGTAGTCTTCAGTAAATTACTTAACCAAACATATCCGCTGTTTCTTCAACTGAAAAGGAAAAGAATAATTACCATACCTACTTCATGAGGAGCATAATAAAGTACATCAAAGCATTAAATACTACTGCATAATCTTTCAATGATGGTCTGTTATTAGCATCACCATTTTTATTACTTTTA
Organism: Lasiurus cinereus; assembly: GCA_011751065.1. Lineage (NCBI taxonomy): Eukaryota > Metazoa > Chordata > Mammalia > Chiroptera > Vespertilionidae > Lasiurus > Lasiurus cinereus. Next base: position 49,608,310 of record JAAGEH010002531.1, on the reverse strand, counting down.
TTATAATGGTATCTTGAAAACAAATCCGTAGTCCCAGAGTCAGTTTACATTTCTACCACTGTTAAAACATCTTTATGGAGAGAGGCTTAGAGTCATTTATTCCTCTCTCTGGAGTGCCTTTTACAGCCCCGGTTTCTGAAATTTGATCAAGATGACACGTAATCCCAATCAACTATATTCCCTGCTTTTTTCTGAAAGATTCAGTCTCATGTTCATCCCACTCTATTGATTGTAAAGTTGTGGTATTTATTATGAATGCTATGAAATGTGCTACAGAGTGTGCTGGGAGATTATTGTAGTACTAGGATCAACCATAATGCAAAGCCGAGCACAATCCTTGAGGTAAGGGTGGTACAAGTGCTTTGAAAGTTCAGAAAAGTAAGCTATCACATCAACTGGGAAGATCAGCAAGTGTTTTAGGAGTGAGGTGGTTCGGAATGGGTCCTGTAAGGACAGTGTACATTTCAACAGGAGGAGTTAGAGCTGGGATAGACATTTTATGGGGAGAGAAGAACATAAGAAAAGTAAGGAGTGGGCAGGTGCCAGAATATCATGGAAAGTTAGTGGTCCAATTTTGGCATTGAGGGAGGGAGAGGGAGCACAAGAATAAAAAGGTAGAGAGCAAGAATGCTAAGAAATCTGAATGTTATCAAGCAAGTAACAGGAAGTGACTGAAAGAGTAAGGAAGATCCACAATGAAAATGGTATGGTAAGATTGAGAGATCAAGGAGATTGCTCCGGAGGTAATTGGGGAACCTAGGTGTAGGCAGGATGCATAAATGTGCTGAGAAAAGGTACTGCCCAGAAAGATGTAGTAATGAACAGGCATCAGGAAGGGCCAGGTAAGTCATCATATAAAGAAGGCGAGGAGACAGGCCCAAAGATTCATTTGTTTCTACAGGATTGAGAGGAAAAGCAAAGATGTTATTAGAACAAAGGGAGATCTGAAAGCACACCTCCTTAGGCTATTTGCTTCTTCTCCTTGCCTGGAATATTCTTCCTCCAGATGTTCAAATGGCTCACTCCTTCACCTAGGAGGCCTAATCTAAACATCCTATTTGATATTGCCATCTGCACTGCCCCACCCTGCCCCCTACTCCTGCCCAGCATTCCTTGTTCCTTCGTCAGTTTTCTTTTTCACATAGTTTATCACCTTCTAAGACACCACATAATGTGTTCATCCATTAATGTTTGTTGTTATTCCCCTTTCTCCTCCCCACTGTTTTATTCATGGATGCATCCTAGGCACCTAAAAGAGGACACAGTAGTTGCTTAGTAAATATTTATTGAATGAAAAAAACTCATTGTTCACAAGAGTTTCTTAGGAGATACAATTGAACAAAAAGAGCAATTTTTAAAATTTCAAAACTATCTTTACTTGAACATATAGTATGTTGTAGGGGTTGTGAAGATATTTGAATACCACTTGTTCATTAAAGCATTGTTTTTCCTTAAAATGCATATATACTATTTCAAAAATAAAAGTAAAATTTGCTTAGAAAATGTAAAGTGGAACATATTTTTATTCAAATGTTTACATTCCTAATTAGCTAAGTACAAATTAGCGGCTTATTATCATAATTAGAGGCCCGGTGCATGAAATTTGTACATGCGGGGGTGTGTTCCTCAGCCCAGCCTACACCCTCTCCAATCTGGGACCCCTCAAGGGATGTCTGACTGCCTGTTTAGGCCCTAGGATTGGGCAGTTGGACATCCCTCTCACAATCCAGGACTGCTGGCTCCCAACTGCGTTCCTGATTGCCCCTAACTGCTTCTGCCTGCCAGCCTGATCACCCCTAACTGCTCCCCTGCCAGCCTGATTGACCCTCCCTTGTAGGCCTGGTCACCCCTAACTTCCCTCTCCTGAAGGCCTGGTCACTCCTATCTGCTCTCCCCTGAAGGCTTGATCTCCCCCAACTGCTTTCCCTTGCAGGCCTGGTCCCTCCCAATTGCCCTCCATTGTTGGCCATCTTGTGGTGGCCATCTTGTGTCCATATGGGGGCAGCCATCTTGTGTGTTGGAGTGATGGTCAATTATGCATATTCCTCTTTTATTAGATAGAATAAGAATAGCATTTGTGAACAAAGCAGAAAATTCTAGTTTATGATATTCTAAATGGTATTTTTTCATTCCAGAAAATGAAGTTTTTACATCCTGGTGAGCATATGAGAAATAGACTTTCCTACCTAAGTTGGCTTCTAGAAATATTTAACTCAGGTTTAAAAGATACTACCTTTAACAGCATTCCCCCTAGATACTAGGTGCCAATTCCTGCAAAGCATCCTTAGTATAACCCTTCAGGAACATGCAGATCAAGAGCTGCTGGCATGACCCACAAGATAAATGTGGATTAAGGGGAAATTCAAGGAAAATAATGTTACTGAGAAGAGAAGCTTTTTCTGGATAATTCTGCTAATCAGCTACCATTCAATTTATAATAAATTCATTTAAAATAACATATTTCCAGCTTAAATTAATTCTAGTTACAGCTGCTTTACAGGGGAGTAGTATAGTCTTTACTTAATCAAATCTTTTATCTAAAAAATTATTCCCAGAACATGCAGAATTTTAAAAAACTCTCCTTCTGAACTTCATTGCACCAGGAAGGACAGTAAAAAATATGATTTAAAATAAAGCCATGTGCACATTTGAGGATAATATATCAATTTTAGAATTAAAACTTGATTGGGTACCATGAAACACAGAATGGGATTCCAGGCCTTTAAGTTTAAAGCGAGTAAAAATCAAGCACACTGACACTTCCCTGAGTGTCTTTATTTCTCCCTTCTGTTTCTAACTCTTCTTGTCCTTATTTCCTTTGGTCCTCTGACACCCCAATGACATTAAATTAGTGAACAAATTAAATATACTGAGGAAAGCCTCAGTAGATTAATGGATAAAGAAAGAATACATGGTATACCTTTATAATAGAACATTTTTAGCCCTAAAAAGATAGGTAGTATTGATTCATGCTACATTATATGAGAAGTAAATAAAACATAAAGGACTACTTATTGGATGATTATATTTATATGTAAAATCCAAAATAGGCCAACCTGTAGGGATAAAAAACAGATTAGTGATGCCAGGAGCAATGGGAAGGAGGAAAGAGAATTGACTGCTAATGGGTATAGGGTTTTTTTGTTTGTTTTAAAATATATTTTATTGATTGTTTTACAGAGAGGAAAGGAGAGAAAGAGAAACATCAATCAGCTGCCTCCTGCACACCGCCTACTGGGGATGTGCCTGCAACCAAGGTATGTGCCCTTGACCAGAATCAAATCTGGGACTTTTCAGTCCAAAGGCAGATGCTCTATCCACTGAGCAAAACCGGTTTTGGTAGTACAGGGTTTCTTTTTGGATGCTAGAAATGTTCTGAGTTAGATAATAGCAAGATAATAGCAATAAATAGTTTTTTGAATACAGTAAAAATTGGACACAGCTGAGATTAACCCTGTATGATGAATGTTTTACCCTTGATATTATGTATTTGACATTGAGCAACTCTGCATATGCTAACAACAAAGTCATAACACTAAATTCTAAATTAAGTCTTTTAGTTGCCCATGCTCCTACTCTATATAACTATAGCATGAACCATGTTATTTCATTCCTTATAAATTAAATATCCACACATCATTAAGTCCTAGCTTAAGGGGCAAAGAAGCCAAAGTAATTATATTAATTGTATTTAGGAAAAATAACATTCCCTTATAATAACTATTTACTTCTTACTAACCACATAAAATTATAAAAACTCTGACTTCATTGGTTGCTGTACGTTTTTACATCTAGAAATTGCCATATTCTCCAGTTATTTCATATAAAATCAGGCATTGTGCACAAATAGTTGACATATTATCCTCAGACTATCAATAGAATTTCACACACCATGGCACATAGCTTTTTCCTAGTTTCCTTTTTTTCCATCAGAAAAAGCAGCAATTTATATTTTTGAAAGAGTTGATTTTTAAGGCTACAGTGATTTTGTTTTCAGTTGAAACTTTTGAAAAAAAAATCTTTGAGATTTTTGTAGAAGATATTGGGAGAATAAAAAGCAATTTTTATATGTAGTTCAAATTGCTTTAACTTTCTCATGAACTTGTAGAATCTTTCACTTCTAATCTTCACCATACACTTATTTCCATCAAGTTATAAAAATGGGGAGCAGGCGCTCTGGGAAGTTTGAATAAGGTCACATATTGGATAATTCTAAACAGCCTCTGCTAGTTTCTAAATCACTTATAAAGAAATAGGCAATCACTTCTCAAGAAAGTAATATTCTCTAGTATAAAAAAGAGGAGGTCTTTCATTTATTTAAAAGAGAAATTTGGTACTATTTAAGTTGTCTCATGACTGAGTAAAACTCAGCCTTTTTACTGTTTCATATGTGACTAAAATTAGCCCATGAATATAAATTAATTGATAAAGCTTTTTTAAAAAAATATATTTTATTGATTTTCACAGAGAGGAAGGAAGAGGGATAGAGAGTTAGAAACATCAGTGAGAGAGAGACACAGATCAGCTGCCACCTGCACAACCCCCACTAGGGATGTGCCCGCAACCAAGGTACATGCCACCGACTGGAATCAAACCCGGGACCCTTCAGTTTGCAGGCCAATGCTCTATCCACTGATCCAGACTAGTTTCAGCTGATAAAGCTTTTGAAATACTTTATAGAATGTCAGGTAGTAGCATATACCACTTTATTAACATCTGCATGTGTGTGTTTTGACATCAATTGATACTGCTTAATAATTGTTTTACTTCTTACTATGTGACTTCTTAGCACTCTTTATGTTCTATACCAACATCTTTATGGAACCTATTTAATTTTACCTTTTTATGTTAAAAAAATGACAAAATCTTTTTGTGCAAATTAATATAACTTAAAAATTTAAGTGTATATTTAAAATATATTGTTAAAATGCAATTTGAGGACATGTTAATAAAGCATAATTTACATTAGAAAAGTTAATCCTCTGCAAAGTATAAGAGATGCTTTTATTAAAATTATCATGGTGGAATTTTATTCCTGTTATGTATTTGCCTACTTCCCAGGAATAAATCACACTTGGTCATAGTATCTGATCATTTTAATGAATTGCTGGATCTGGTTTGCTAATATTTTGTTGAGGATTTTAGTATCTATATTCATCAGAGATATTGGCCTATAATTTTCTTTTTTTGGTAGTTTCTTGATCTGGTTTTGTAATTAGAATAATGCTGGACTTGTAAAAAGAGCTTGGAAGTCTTCCCTCCTTTTGAATTTTTTGGAATAGTTTGATAAGGATAGATGTTCTTCTCTGAATAGTTGGTAAAATTCACCTGTGAAGCCATCCAGCCAGGACTTTTGTTTGCTGAGAGTTTTTTATTATTTTTTTTATTACTGTTCAATTTCATTAATTGTAATTAGTTTATCCAGGTTTCCTGATTCTTCTGAGTCAGTTTTGGGAGCTTATATGTTTCTAGGAATTTACCCATTTTACCCAGGTTGTTCAACTTGTTGGCATATAGCTGTTAGTAATATTTCCTTACAATCCTTTGTATTTCTGTAGTGTCAGTTGTTACTTCTCTTTTATTTCTGACTAGAGGCCTGGTGCACAAATTCATGCACTGGTGGGGTCCGTCAGTCTGGTCTGTGTCCTCTCACAAGCTAGAACTGCTTGGGGGATATTGGACCAAAACTGTCAGTCCACCATCCCCCGAGGGACGTAGTAGTGTGCGAAATGGCAGGTGGCCAGGGAGGAGCCCAAGCCCAGGCCAGGTGCGGCTCCCGCTCATGTCAGCCCCACCCAAGGTGCCTGCCTCCACTGCTGCTCAGTAGCACTGCTGCAGAGGCAGGAAAGGCTTGTGACACTGCAGCTGCACTTGCCAGCCATGAGCCTGTCTGTTGCTCTTCAGTCAGCTGAGCAGTGCTCTAGCTGTGGGAGTACACTGACCACCAGGAGACAGCTCCTGCATTGAGCATCTCCCCCCTGGTGGTCAGTGCATGTCATAGCTAATGGCCGGTTGTCTGGTTGTCTAGTCGCTTAGGCTTTTATACTAGTACTAGAGGCCTGGTGCACGAAATTCATGCACAGGGTAGGGAGTCCCTCAGCCTGGCCTGTAGCTTCTCCAATCCAGGACCCCTTGGGGGATGTCTGACTGCCTCTTGCAATCCAGTCTGCTGGCTCCTAACTGCTTCCCTGCCTGCTGGCCTGCCTGATCACCACTAACCCCTCTGTCTGCCTGATTCCCCATAACCACCTCTGCCTGCCTGCCTGATTACCCCTAACTGCTCCCCTGCTGGCCTGATAATCTCTAACCACCTCTGCCTTGCCCCACATCCAGGAACTAGGATTCACTCCTCCAGCTGGCTGCAGGCACCCAGGATCTGGGCCAACTGCAGCTGCAGGAGACCATGGGCAGGTGGCTTTGCCTGGGCTGCAGCCACAGCCACAAGGCTGGAAGCTTGTCTCTCCCTTAGGCCACAGCTTCTGGCACTTGGGACCATGGGGTGGGCAGCTTGTCCCAGGCTGCAGCCCCAGCCACTAACGCCTGGGACCATGGGGTGGGTGGCTTGTTACTCCCCTGGGCTGCAGCCTGGCTGGTCCCCATTCCTCTCTCATGAGCTCATTTGTGCCTGGATGATCCCCATTCTTCTTACCCCAGTGTTGAGTGTCTGTGCCATTGAAGTGTGATGACCATTTGCATATTAGCTCTTTATTATATAGGATTTGGGGATTTTATTTATTTGGATCCTCTCTTTTTCTTGATGAGTCTGGTTCAAGTTTTATTAATCTTGTTTATCTTTTCAAAGAATCAGCTCTTGGTTTCAATATATATATTCTCCTATGTAATTTATTTCTACTCTATTCTACACCTAAAAGAACTAGAAAAATACTAAGGCCTGAGTAGGTAGGAGGAAGGATATAATAAATATCACAGCAGGTTTTAGTTACAATTATTTCAAAACCACCTTCTGCTTTTCTTACCTCTGTTTTCCAAGGGACTGACTTTTCTGCTTACACAATTTAGTTCTTATTTTTCAAAGCTGTACTTTTCCTCAAATGTTTGATGACCCTTGATTAGCTACATGTTTATTTTTGAATTTTTCTTTGCATTTGGATTTTTTTTAAATTAAATCTTTATTCAGATTATTACATTTGTTTCTCTTTTTTCCCCTCCACCAGCTCCCAACCCTCCCTCTACCCTTACCTCCCTCCTGTTGACCTCATCCATAGGTATATGAGTTTTGTCCAGTCTCTCCCTGTACACCCCTCACCCCTTTCCCCCTGAGAATTATCAATCCATTCCCTTTCTGTGCTCCTGATTCTATTATATTCACCAGTTTATTCTGTTCATCAGATTTTTAATTCACTTAATTTTTACATTCACTTGTTCATAGATATGTATTTGTTGTTCATACTTTTTTATCTTTTACCTTTTTCTTCTTCCTCTTCTAAAAGAGTACCTTTCAGCATTTCATATAGTACTGGTTTGGAGTTGATGAACTCCTTTAGCTTTTTCTTCTCTGTGAAGCTCTTTATTTGCCCTTCAATTCTGAATGATAGCTTGCTGGATAGAGTATTCTTGGTTGTAGGTTCTTGCTATTCATCACATTGAATATTTCTTGCCACTCCCGTCTGGTCTGCATCGTTTCTGTTGAGAAATCAGCTGACAGTCGTATGGGTGCTCCCTTGTAGGTAATGAACTGTTTTTCTCTTGCTGCTTTTAATATTCTGTCTTTGTCTTTTGCTCCTGGTATTTTAATTATGATGTGTCTTGGTGTTGTCCTCTTTGGATTCCTATTATATGGGGTTATTTGTGCTTCCTGGACTTGTAAGTCTATTTCTTTCACCAGATGTGGGAAGTTTTCAGTCATTATTTCTTTAAGTAGGTTTTCAGTATCTTGCTCTCTCTCTTCTTCTGGCACCCCCACAATTCTGATGTTGGTACGCTTGAAACTGTCCCAGAGGGTCCTTACGTTATCTTCACATTTTGCGATTCATTTTTCTTCTTGCTTTTCTGGTTGAGTGTTTTCTGTTTCTTTATATTTCAAATTTTTGACTTAATTCTTGCCTTCCTCTAGTCTGCTGTTAGATCTCTGTATAATATTTTTTATTTCAGTCAGTGTATGTTTAATTTCTAGTTGGTCCTTTTCCATCTCTAGTTGGTTCTTTTTCATCTCCTCTTGGGTCTCGCTAACTTTATCCAACTTTTCTAGGATATTCTTGAAAAACTTTATAAGCATGGTTTTGAACTCTGTATCCAGCCGTTTGTTTTCCTCCATTTCTTTTGTTTGTGATCTCTTCCCTTGTCTCAGCATTTTCACTATGCAGGGAGAACATCTGTGTTGGATTCAGCCTTATGATATCAGCATTGCAAAACTCAAAAGTCTCTCTGTTGAGCTTAGGATGGGTGGAGTCTCAGGGCTTAATGGACCGCCTTGCCTTCCAGTCGGCCCTGCCCTCCATGGCCCCCTGAATCTCACGTGACTGGGTAATCGCTGGGGTGGTCCCTCGCAGTGCCTCTACACTGCTGCCTTTCCGGCTCCCCTGTGCTCCGGGACCATATGAATCTGGGTCCCCAGGGTTTCGCATGAATCTGGGGTTTAGTGGAGTTAGAAGTAGCACAGTCAGGATGCTTTGTCTCCCGCCCTCTTGTGGAAGCCAGCGGCACAATCAGCAGTCGGTCTTCTTTGTGCAGTGCTGTGCGTGCTGCCCAACTTCTGCCCTCCTGCAACTCCCTGAATTTCTGTGCACTTCTCCCTTTTCACAGTCCAAACTCCCGCCCGTATGAGTTTTGGCTGGACCTGGGGTTTAGTGTCATAGGATAAAGGGTTCAATGCCATTGGGAGTCTCCCACCAGAGAAAGCCAGCCAGGTACTCTAGCACCCGCTCTCTCCATGTGCGCATCTTTTTGCAGCTCCTCTGGGTCTCTGTGAGCACCTTTCTTTCCTTCTAGTTGTAGAATTTCCACTCAGTCCACTTTCCTGTGGTTCTGGATGATGTCTGTTCTGTCCTTTAGTTTTGAAATTTTTGTGTGAGGCAGCAGTGTAGGTGTTTACCTATGCCGCCATCTTGGTTACCTCTCAAATGATAAATCTGCATTTGGATTTTTCTTGGGTGACATCAAGTGCTGCTTATCTTGAGCTAATGGTGACTGAGAGGAAGGAAGTATGTGGGTACTGGTAGATTGTCTTTTTATTATGGAGGCTCGGTGTCTTCATGAGACTCTCACAGATGTTTATAGACCTGCTTTTCCTCTTTCGTTCCAGTGGTCATTTTTTTTGGTATGGACTAGTAAAATTCAGTAGAAGCTGTTGGTGTTTATGCATTACTTAGTGTCTTTTTCAAGGGGGATTTTATATACACAAAGTAGGACTTGAAAAAACAAAAATATGAATATATATTATACATGTAATTTATATAAATACATAATTAGTTTTTATCAACAACCACTATGTATTCTCCCAGTTAGCTCATATTATTAGTAACTTTGAAGTATATCCTATGTGTCCTTTCCCAATCGCATCTGTGTCTTTCATCTACAGAGGAAATCAATATTCTGAATTTTTTATTAAGTACAGCTCTTGCTTTTTGTATGCATGCATGCATGCGTGAATGTGGCTGTACTGGTTTAATTTTGCCTGTTTTGTATGTTATATATAAACAATGGCATTTCTCATCTATTCTTTACCAGCTTTTTCTTTTCCACATCATATTTTTTATAGTTGCTATGGTTCATTTCACTGTTGAGTATGTGCAAATGTATAAATGTTCCACTAGTCATTTATCCATTGTACTATGGATGGGCAGTTGTGTTATTTTCAGATTTTTTAAAATAATTACAAGCAGTGATTCTACATATATTTTTACATCTACTAATGGTATATATATATTATACCTAAAAGAATTGCTAGATAGGATATGTACATTTTTAGAAAATGTCATATCATTTTTCAAAACCAGTTTAACTATTATTCACTTCTGCCAGTAGTTCTGAGTATTCTCATTACTCTTCATTCTTATTAATACATGATCACTTGTATATTTTCAAACTTTATTTTTGCCAAAAATGTGGCTGTAATGAATTGACTTTCATTTTTACCTCCCTGATCATTAAAGAGATAGAGCATATTTTCTTTCACTTGCCATTTGTATTTACTTTTCAATGAAAATATACCCATGTAGCCCTAACTGGTTTGGCTCAGTAGAAAGAGTGTCAGCCTGCAGACTTAAGGGAAACAGGTTTGATTCTGGTCAAGGGCATGTACCTTGGTTGCGGGCACATACCCCATCGAAAGTGTGCAAGAGGCAGCTCATCGATGTTTCTAACTCTATCCCTCTCCCTTGCTCTCTGTAAAAAATCAATAAAATATATTTTTTAAAAAATAAAATATACCCTTGTTTTTGCCCCATATTCTATTTTATCTTTTCTTATTCATAGAAATTCTTTGTATATGATATGGATTTTTGTTCTTCATTAGTTATATTGCACAGATAGTTTCCAGCTTGTGGATTGCATTTTCACATATTTTGAGATGTCTGTTGAAGTTCTCACATGCTTACCAGTTTAGAACTAGCATATATTCTTAGTAATCTAAATATTTTTATGTAGTAATGTTTCTGCCAAAAGGTTCTATTGAACTTATTAAAATAGTTGACTGTAATTATTTCATTAGTTACTATTTTAAAAATTATTTTGGGGTATTTTTTTTCTTTAATATCTGAGGAAATCTTTCTACAATTGGCCTCTTTTACAAGTAATTTTAGCTGCAGTCTTTCTATGGGGTCTGCATTAGGTAATATACTATTGTAAAAATGTCTGAAAATACACAAACACATATACATATAATGTGTATGCCATACATAAGGATATATTAACTCATAGTAATTACAGTCTTTCTGATGGACTCCGAAAATATACTTAGCACAGAGATCATCATATAGTAGACATTCACTATTTGTGGAAACAATGAATGGATAGATAAAATGTAAGACAGAATTTCTAATTCTTGCTTATTCTGTGTTTTCTTATACCTAGAAACTCCTTTCTCTTGTTATTCTTCAATACAGTAGTTTCAAGATTTAACTAAAGTTTCTCTGACTGACTTTAATTTTTTATTGCTTTATTTTGTGTCCTGACCTCTAAACCACTTGCAGGATAAACTAATTACAGCTGAAGTTTACATTTTATCAATAAATGATACACCAAAACTAAGCAGAGAAACCAGCTACTCTATTCCCAAATCCCTCACCCACATATAATGTGTATATACACATACATATACATACATCATACATACACACACGTACATATACATATATGTGTGTGTATTTATATTTATATAAATATATATTTATTTCTGTTTTAAGCTAAGCTTGTAATTTGTTATGCAGCGTTGGAAATCTAATATACATTTCAGATTTTAATTTAGAATTAAGCCTTATTTGTAATTTCTTTGCACATCTCAGAGGACCCAGTTAATTACCTTGTATTTAAAAATATCTTTTTATTTCTGTAAAATTCCTTCTCTTATTATCTTGTCAAGGTCCTAGACCAAATAAGTAATTGATGTAGATCAAAAGGAAGGCCATAACATTTGGGGAAATTTAAGTTGGGTAGCCACACTCAAAGTCTAATCTATTTATTAGATTATGGAATAATAGCATGAGAAGTTTGGTATGAATAGGTTAGAAGTTTACATTTTATTCCTGATATTTCCCAATTATATTATATACATGGAGAGTTATAGTAACACTAGAGGCCCAGTGCACAAATTCATGCATAGATGGAGTCCCAAGGGGTGTTGGGGGAGCCTCTGGGAGGGCCTGGGATGCAAGCAGCCCTCTGAGAAGGCAGCCCTCTGGGACAGTGTTGCTGGCCCAGGATCCAGATATGTTCTGCTGACATTCACGCTGGTTGTTGGGAGCCACCTGGTAGCCACTTTTATATTGTTTCTTCTTGTGGAGTGTCTAGGGAGGAGAAGCAGCTGCTATGTCTGAGGCTAACTTCCAGGAGAAATTGTGTTGGCATTGCTGGCCCATTGGTGCCTGGCCCGTTCTCTGTAGATTGGACATGAAGGACTCCTAAGAGAATGAGTGGCTGCTGGCAGGCTGGTGGGCCACCACGATGGATTTCAGCTGAGCAGTGCTCCCACTGTGGGAGCACACTGACCACCAGGGGTTGAGTATCTGCCCCCTGCTGGTCAGTGTGTGCCATAGTGATCAGTCATTCTGGTCATTAGGGCACTTAGGCTTTTATATCTATAGACTAAAGGCCTGGTGCACAAAATTTGTGCAGGGGGGGAGCCCAGTCTGCACTCTCTACAATCTGCGACTTCTCGAGGGATGTCTCACTGCCCTTTTAGGCCTGATCCTGGTATGATTGGGCCTAATGAGGAAGTCAAACATTCCTCTCATAATCCAGGACTGCTAACTCCCAATTGCTCGCCTGCCTGCCTTCCTGATTGCCCAACCACTTCTGCCTGCCAGCCTGATCACCACCTAACCACTCCCCTGCCACCCTGTTTGCCTCTAACTTCCCTCCCCTGCATGCCTGGTACCCCCTAACTCCCCTCCCCTGCATGCTTGATCACCCCCAACTGCCTTCCCTTGCAAGCCTGGTCCTCTCAACTACCTTCTCCTGCTGGCCATCTTGTGGTGAACTTCTTGTGTCCACCTGGGGGAAGCCATTTTGTGTGTTGGAATGACAGTCAATTGGCATATTACTCTTATTAGATAGGATAGAAGACTGGTGCAGAGGTGGGGGCCAGATGGTTTGCCCTGAAGGGAATCCCGGATCAGGGTGGGGTTCCCTTGGGGCATGGGGTGGCCTCAGTGATGGGCCTGTGGTGGTTTGCAGGCCGGCCATGCCCCTCCCCCCCCCCCGTCCCCGCAACCCAAGCAGAGGCCTTGGTATCTGGGATTTATCTATTTTCTATAATTGAAACTTTGTAGCCTTGAGTGGAGGCCTGGGCCTGCCAGGGTGTGTGGAAAGCTTGGCTTCTTTCATTGCTTGGGAAACCCAAGCCTCCTGCTTGCTCCAAGGCCTCAGCCATCTTTGCTGGGGTTAATTTGCATACTTACTCCTGATTGGCTAGTGGGCGTGGCTTGTGGGTGTAGCAGAGTGATGGTTAGTTTGCATATTACTCTTTTATTAGATAGGACTAATAGCAATAGCTTTACATTTATTAACATGTTTCAACCTTAAAATTATCTGTAACTAGATTACTATTATTACCCTCATCTTACATATAAGGAAAACAAGGCACAGAGAGGTTAAACAACTTGTCTGGGGTTAGGTACATAATAATTATAATAATAAATCCTTCAAAGCCCTTGCATTTTACATATATTAAATCATTTATTCCTTATAATAATCCTGTATATTGGGCACTCACTGACTTCAATTTCATGATAAGGAAACAAATACCAAGTTTAAAATTTTACATAGGAGGTATTAAATTTTTTTCAAAAATTCAAAATCAGTTTAACACTGCTAGATTTAACTTTCCTGAGGCCCTCTCTGAGCATGTTCATCATCTACTAAGGAAATGTTAATGGCTCCTTTTTGCAAACTGACCAAATTCCAACAGCTTGTTGTGGTCCTCCAGAGTCTTCTATGGACTTTATTCCAATGTGTATTTCTCATCATATTTTCTTCTATAACTCAACATGTACTCTGGGTTCAGTAAAATTAGCACAGGCAATGTTCCCTTTAACCAAGATTTTACGGATCTCTGGTTTTCTAATTTAATTCTGGCCACCTGCAAGGCCTTCCTCCAACTCTACTTGTCAAAAAAGCATTTCCCATCAACCTCCTCAGCAAGATTTCCTTTAATTCCACAACCATGTTGTCTACTTTACTTTGCAAGAAGAGTTACTTAATAGTAATTAACTCCCAGGAGCTTTTTTCTTATTTGCAGATGGATTACACATTCTAAAGAGAGAAATACTGCTTTTCTATTGATAAAAGAAACTTGACTACTTAGTTTTGATTCAATTAAATGTAAAGATAACTTATTTGAAACTGGTTGACATTTCTTGTCACTCAAATGACGGTATAATTTGAGTAATTGGATTTGGCTATATACTTTTTTGAAGACTGTCAAATGCATGGTTTAGGGCTGAATTGTCTCTCCTCCTGTCTCCCAATTCATAGATTGAAGTCTTCACCCCCTGTACCTCAGCAAGTGACTATATTTGATTATAGAGCTTTAAAAAAGACAGTTAAGGTAAAAATAGATCATATGGGTAAGCTTTAATCCCATGTGACGAAGAGAACAGCACCCAGATTAAGGGGTGCTCATGTGAGGACATAGTGAAAAGGTAGCCATTCCTCAAGCCAAACCTGCCAGCACTATAGTTTTATACTTCTAGCCTCCTCACATGTGAGAAAATAACTTTATGTTGTCTGTGGAAATTTGTTATGGCAGCGCTACTGAAATAGTACCTATTATTATATAACAGTTACTAAATTAGTCTGTTTTGCTCTAACAGCTGTTTTGTGGAACAATATTGCCTTAGAAGTTGAAAATGTCATTTGTGGTTTGGTAGGCAACCTTTAAAATGGTTCGCAGTGATGCTTGCCTTTTGATATTCATTCTTTATATAGTTCTTAATCATTGCTTTCCTGTGTGACCAATAGGATACTGCAGAAATGACTGTGTATCAGTCCTAGGCCAGGTCTTATCAGATATGATGGCTTTTGCCTTGCTGACCCTTGAGTCACTGGCTCTGAGGGAAATTAGCCGTAATATTAAACTTAAGCAGTCTTCTTAAATTTATTGAGACTTGTTTTGTGGTCTAATATGTGACCTATCCTGGAGAATGTCCCATGTGCACTAGAAAAAAAGTATATTTTCTGTTGCTTTTGGAAATGTTCTGTATATATCTATTAAGTACATGTAGCCTAATTATTTAAGGCCAATGTGAATTTTTAAAAATCCTCACCCACCTGATGATATATATATATAATTGATAGAGAAAGAAACATTGATCAGTTGACTTCTGTATATAACTTGATGAGGGATCGAACCCACAGCGTAGGTGTGTGCCCTGACCAGGAATTGAACCCGCAATCTTTTGGTGTACAGGATGATGTTCCAACTAACTGAGCCATGTAGCCAAGGCAAGATCAATGTTTTCTTATTGATTTTCTGTCTCAATGATCTGTGAGTCGATATAAGTGAGTTATTCAAGTCTCCTATTATTAGATTATTTCTCCCTTTATGTGTGTTCATATTTAAATACTTATTTGCTTTTATGTTTGGTGTATGTTTATATATGTTTCATTCTCTTAATAATTGGCTTGTTTATTGGCTCTTCTTGGCCTTAAACTAGTAACTTAACTCCCATAGTATGCCTAAGTTTAACCCTTTATTAATTCTTCCCCTCACATTTTAGGTGACTGATGTTACAACTTACATATTTTTATATTGTGTCACTAATAAAAATACTATTATAGGATGGTTATGTTTTTTTAACTTTTAAACTATATTACAGAGTCCAACTTTGACTATATATTTCCCATTACCAGTTAGTTTTACCCTGCCTTCTTATATATTTTTATGATTTTAATTGGCATGTTTTTATTTCATGCAAATAACTTCCTTTAGCATCCCTTTTAGGCAGTTGTAATTAATTCCTTTAGCTTTTGTTTAAGAAAGTCTATCTCGCCAAAACCGGTTTGGCTCAGTGGATAGAGCGTTGGCCTGTGGACTGGAGGGGCCCGGGCACATCCCCAGTGTGGGGTGTGCAGGAAGCAGCTGATCAATGTCTTTCTCATTGATATTTCTAACTCTCTATCCCTCTGTCTTCCTCTCTGTAAAAAAAAAATAAATAAAATATATATTTTTTTAAAAAAGGAAGTCTATCCATGTTTTTATCTCTCTATTTTTTATTTTTAAAAAAATATATTTTATTGATTTAAATAATACTAGATGGGCCTGATTTAGTTGGAAAATTCTTTAAACAGATCTCAAAATGTCCCTGAGTGAAGAGAAACCTTGTAGACCTGACAGTTTCAGCTGCGCCCTTGGGATTCCAGTGCTTATTTATGACCTTGTCTTTCTATACCCTGCCTTCTAGATTTCCGAGTTAGCAGGCTCCTACCCAGGAGAAAGCAAGTTCCTTTCAAAGACTATACCTATATAAAGAAATTCAACCTATATTAATATAGATGTATTATAAAGATATAATATGTAGATCTATTAGCTACAATTGTATAATCGCTTTTACTGGTTTTGCTTCTTTGGTCGAACCTTGAATGATATACTCAGATTGAGGTGTTTTTTTTTTCTTCTTCCTGTTAATTCCATACAAACTTTCACTTGATTAAGTAATTCAATCATACCTTGGCAATCAATTTCTAAACTGTAAATTTCTTATGTATATATTTATCCAGAAGTTTTATAAAATTAACTCCAATGGATTATACACTTCTCTCATGATGAATGCTTTGAGAGGGAAACATACTATGAATACATTATCTACTTTTCCTAAAAAAGAATGTTCCTCTGTAGTCTCCTGGGAAAATACTTTAAGAAAATAATTTATTCTTCTCCCATAAGCAAGCTCAGATCCCTTCAAACTTTAAACAACAAAAAATATCAACCAATCTTTCTGTTATGATATGTATTGCCCTCATTCCTCTTCTAAGATATCTCAGAAGAGTAGGCTATGTGCATAGTCTCTATTTTTCTGCACTTTGTCTTCACTCCTCAGCCATTAAGGTTTTTGTTTCCACCCTTAAAACTCTACAAACTGGTGTTTAATGACTTGTTTGCCATTAAATTTAACAGCCATACTTAATGATTCATTTTACTTAACCTCATAGCATTTTTCAATAGTATTTGACTTCTCCTTCCTTCTGAGTCACCTCTTTCCATTGGCCTCCATGACTTACCTTTTGGTTTTCCTTATTGTTTCAGATTATTCTTTCTCTGATCTTTTTATTGGCTATCTTTCAGCTATTAAGTTTCAGTCTTAGTTTTTAATTTTTTTCTATATTCTCTCCATAGGAGTACTTCCCCACATGCATGGAGTCAGTAACCAATCAGATGCCAGTGACTTTAAATATATATCACCATTTCAGATCTGACTTTGGCTCCAGCTGCTTCTTCAATAGCTCTACTCGGGTTTCTCAAAAGCGCCTTTAAGGCAATGGGTCCAAAAGTTAACTAAAGATTTTTCCCTTAAACCTTATTTTCTCCTATTTCTCTGTTTAGTAATGAACATCATTATCCACTTGAACAAGTTAAAAATCTGAGAATAATCTTCATGTATCCTTTTTGCTTCATTTCCTCTTTCCCAGACCTTGTCATGTTTCACTGTGTTATGCTAATTTTGCCATCTAGAATCTGACTTCTCCTCTGTATTTTCCACTTTCAAGCCACTTTCATCTCAAAACTAGACTGTGAAAGCCCCCTACTGAGTTTCCATTCAGCCACTCTTGCTCAACACACTCCAATTCATTTTTTTGCCCTGCATTCAAAAAATATGTTCAAATCTTAAGGCTTCTCACCCTGTTTCTTCATGCTTAGAAACTTACAGCATCTTCTTAGTCACCTGTATCCTCTTTGTCATTTCTTGCCATTTTATCTACATTTATCTGTCCCAACTATACTCATCTTCTTTTATTTCCCACTTCAAGGAGTGCACATGCTGTCCCCGTGTCTGCCACACTGTCTCCCGGCCAGCACCCTCACTTCAGAAATGCTTACTCATTATTGGGATTTTAGCTCAAAAGACAGTCCTCCTGTTATAACCTCTCAAGCATCCACATTGTTCTTCAATAATACTTATATCTGTGCTCTGTGAGAAATGGAGGTGTGCCTGTTTAACATTATTGTATTTCCAAGTGGTAGAATAAGCGTAACGCATGATAGACACTCACAGAGTACTTGAAGAAGAACTACATACATGACTGATTAAATGAAGCACCATTATAGCATCCTAGATCATTAATCTTAAGTATTAGTGTTGAAATGTGATAAGAACCTAAGGAATATGACCTTGTGGATTTCCATATTTATTCCTTCTTTAATTGCATATACTTTGCATTTGCAGAGTTTCTAAATCACAGGCTGATTTTTTTTCTAACTGCTAGGAATTGAAAATTCATCCTGTCATGTGAAAATCAAGCTGTGCTCTCCCTCTTTAGCATCATCATCAAACTGCAAGTTCTGCAATTAAAAGTACAACTTTGTAGGTAATTCAGGAGAATATTAAGCTTGTTTATCCATAGCTTACTGCCTCTATAGATCTTTTTGGAGTAAAAGCATTCCTTGCATTTGTAAGACACAAAAACACACAGCAAGCAGAAAGAGGAAAAAAGTTTCATTATCATATGACTCATGATTACACCTACAGTTTATATAACTGTCAGGATTTTTAACAACCCATTCCAAACTTATATTTTCTTATCGCATATCTGATAATTGTCAGTCAATAATTACTAACTAACTTCCCTTCTAAAAAAGAAATTTCATCTTATGAATTCTTCAGAGTCCTGGAGTTTTAGGACAGTTGTATTGATAAGCAAAAGATAAAGGTTAGAAGTAGTTTGCTTATGCAAAAGAGGAATGACATTTTGGACCAATAAAGATTCTAAATACAATTAAAAGAACCTTAATTCTATTCTTCTTTTCCAGATTCTTGTAATTTCAGTCATCAAATAGGTCATACAGTATATTTTATTGGGCCAACTCAATAGACTTATTCAAGAGCTGGAAGTGTTTTCAGAAATTCCAGGCATTGCGGTGATGTCAAAATCCAGCATTGTCAAAATATGGTAGAATATCCTAGGCCGACCTTTGACACCATTTTGATATCACTCTGATGCCAAGCACAAAGACCTTAAGGATTTTCACCTTATCTTCTTTCCCTGCCTCCTCAGTATTGGCTTCATTTAGAAAGATGCAGGGGATTGGACAAACTGCGTGTCAAAGTAGCCTGATGGCATCTTTTACTTCATGTTTGAATTTAACTTCTCAGATTTTTGGAACTATCTTCTATGCTTCTGTACAGAATTCCTGCATGGAGTATACTTATTTTGTAGAACCAGATCATATTCTGTTGGTGGGACTTTGTGTGAGTGAGTGACAGAGTAGTCCCAGGTTGAGGCTAAGCATCATGGAGAGGCCAGCTGTGTGTCACGCTTTGCTGGGAGCTTACATAGTGGAGTCAGAAAGGAAAACAGGGCACCTGTGGGAAACTTTAAATCTGGTTTCCAGCTCTGCCAGCTCCTGAACAGAAGTTCTCGCGTCTCTCTAGAACACTGGGTTTCTATCAGCAAGAAGCACATAACTCTGCTATTGCCTTGACAAGCAACTGCCTTGACAGGCTCCACTTTGTAAAAACTGGTGTAGTCAGGTAATTAAAGATACAAATTCATTTCTGGGATTGATCTTGGAGGAGGCAAGCAGTAGAGGCAGATACTGAAGCCTTAAGGTGACTCATATACACTTATGTATAAATAAAACCCACTGATGAAGGAAGTGTGTGTGTTAACCCTATAAGGGCTTCTTTACTGGAATTTGTTTCAGTGGGAAGTGTCCTTCTAGGATGGGACCACCATCACCTCAGGGGTAACTATATAGCAATCAGTGGACAGAGTCTCAAAAATTTCCACATTTTGTCTAGGGACTTTTCAAAATAAATGTGTGAAGTATCCTAGGGTTATTCGCAAATGACTACATTAATCGGTATTTACTCACAGCCATAATCAAATACTGGGCTCTTATTTTTCTTTCCAAGGTAAATAAGAAAGTTTCATGGAATACTGTGAACATTCTCCTTCAGAGCTAAGAACACATTATCTTGATTTCTTAGCATGAGGGGTGGACTGATTATCTCAATAAGGCCTTGTCTTCCAAAGATCCTTCAGAAGCCTGGGGTGGCTTTATTTTATTTTATGAAATGATCACTGAGATTATACATAACTGAACCATCAGATAAGCCTGGCATTAAGCAAGATCCTTAGTGTTTAATCATATACATTCACATGCAAATGTGTTTGTTAGGAAATTATCTGACTTAAATGAACTACAACTACCCTCAGTGTTCCTCCAGACACAAAAGATATGGTCCGCATCAACTGTTTTTCTTTTCCCCTCAGATATTCTAGGCAGAACAAACAATGGTGTCATGGAGAGGCTAACTGGCTTGTGACCAATTTGTTCATAAGTATTACATTAGTGTCTATTATCTTTACAACCCAATGCTGACTACTGCAGGCATTCCTGACCTGTGTCAGAGAAGTCTAACAGATAAATCTTACCCACAAATAGATTTAAAGCAATTCAAGGCATGTTAAGTTCTAGAAGAAAAAGAGGATAAAGTGACAAATTGATTTCATGGTGAGATTTAAAAAAATCCCAACCAATACAAATTAGAAACAAGTCTCAATTTGATCATATATATATATATGCACTACAAAGCTATTATTCTGTAGAACACTGTTCTCAGATGTTATTAGGTATGTATTTAACAAAAGACTTTTGTGCTTAGCAACTTTTGGAAAATGCTAAATTGTGTATGAAGGTCCACTTGTTCGTATTTTTAACAGAGTGCATCTGAAGGAATATTGGAATAGAATATCTACCCCCTCTCATCTCATACTCATTCTCCCTCTCTAGTTTTCACTTTCTTCTCTCTCTCTTCGCTTTTTTTCTGTGAGCCTGGCATTTATTGAACCAGTTTTTCAGGTGACTGGCTGACTATATCAAAGGATAAGTGGCAATGCTGGCTTGTGAAGCTGCTTTTGGGTTCTAGTATAGTTTTGTAAGCTGAGCACTGGTCTTGGGGAGTTACTGGACAACCACAAATAAAATGACACTTTGACCCATGTCTGACCCCTGTGCCTCTGCTCTCCCTATTAGTTAGAACCCTGAGAAGAACAAGAGTAAGTGACACTTAAAATCTTGAATGTGTTAATCAAGTTAAACTAGCTTTCTTTTGTTGCAGAATTCTTTATATCTAATGCTATGATGTATTTTGAGAATATATAAGGAAGGCATGGTGTAAGGAAGGTATGGATTAATATAATATTGGAGTTACAAGTAAGATATGCCAAACTATACTAAATAGTATGTACTAAGCATATACTAGTAGGTGCCAGGAACTATTAAATTTTTGCTAGATAATCTCCCTTGTCCAGCAAGACAAGCATTGCAGTATAATCATTTTGCAAATAATGAGTTAGCCTGAGAAGCTAACTAACTTTACTCAAAGTTTCAAAGCAAATAAGTGCCAGAGAGATAATTCAAACACAGATCTTTCATACTCCAAAGGTTCTGGAATATACAGGGTGGAGCAAGAATAGGTTTACAGTTGTGAGTATGCAAAACAGCTTATTCTTATATTATTTATTAATTATTTTATTGTTTTCCATATAAACAACTGTAACCCTACTTTTGTTCACCCTATATTTGGGGAAAAATATACATAGGATACAAATGTCTTTCAATTATATGAAAAAGTTTTAGGTATGTTAAATGTAGAAAAAGCTGAGAGTTGGGTTGAATTCTTCAGGCAAAAATCAAGCTTCCGCATGAAAAGTATAACAGAGTCTGCTGGGCTGTTATCCATTTCCTTCTCACCATTATTGGTAGAAGTCTTACCTATTTAACTCCATGGGCAAGAAGAAAATGTGTAGGAGAATATTTTCACATTTATTTCCATGTTTCAAACTCAGAAATATCCACCAAAAAGATATAACTGAGTAGTAGTATTATAAGAGACTAGTGGCCAGGTGAATGAAATTCGTGCATGAGGTGGGGGGAGGTGGATTCCCTCATCCCAGCCTGCACCCTCTCCAATCGGTGACTCTTTGGGGGATGTCCTACTGCCAGTTTAGGCCTGATCTCTTTTTCAATTTGGGACCGCTGGCTCCTAACTGCTCTCCTGCCTGACTGCCCCAAACCCCTCTGCCTGCTTGCCTGATCTCACCCCCAACTGCTTTCTCTTGTTGGCCTGATCTTGCCCCCCACTGCCTTAAAACCTCTCCTTAACCCCCCACCTTAGGTTCTGCCTTCAAAGTTCATCCAGATTTGGTTCTGATTGATCGTTTTCTTTCAGTATCTCCAGGTCTGATCAGAGAGGTGGGGCTGACCAGCAGCCCCCGCAGAGGTCCAGAGAGAAAGAGAGGCACACTGCTGGCCAGGCCCTGAAAGAAAGAGAGAGGCAAGGGCTAATCAACAGCTGCCACAGAGGCTACAGATCAGACCCACCTTCTCTCTCCAGGCTTCTCTCTGGGCCTGATCCACAGGCCCCTCAGCAGACAGTGCTGGGATGCTGCACATGCAGTGGTAGCAGTCAGTGCTGAGTCACCACAGCAACCCAGCACTGACTGCAAGACTGACTTTCGGTGTTCAGTTGAGCAGTCATTATGGTCACTGCTATTTTATATATATAGATTGTGGGGAAAAAAACAATGTTAATTTAGAGTGAGTCATGTAACTATGGAAACAGCATAAAATATGGAACTAATTCTATACCCTGGGATTCTAAGCCTGTTTCTGTGATTGACTTTTATTTTGAAAATGATTGAATCTTTTAGTCTACTTTCCAATATTTATGAAATGAGAAGTGATTCTCAATCTTGTAAATACCCTTGGCTCTTAAGAGGAAAACAAGCTGCTTTGTTCCACTTTATTGGTTCACCAGGGGCAGAAGGTATTGTATCTGGCAGAACAAAGGAAACTAGAGCAGGTTCTTAAAGAGATTCTTCAATGCACTAGAGATCCTGAACGTGGAAGAGCATGCTAAGGGCCATTAAAAAGGAAGGATTATCATATAATAGTTAATATCAAAGTGTCAGATAAAAATATTTGCTTCCCCACACTGCTTTGCAGTCATGGCAACTATGTGACATAGTTTTGGTGCATTGTGTACAAGCTGAGGTACAAGAAAAGGTATTGACTTTCTAGATTCATGAACTGCCCCTTCCATTTTCTTCCTGTCTTGAATGTGTGAAGTATAACAGCCATGTTGCCCTCATGGGCAGCATGTTTGTGGACAAAATCCAAGGAAATTTAGTGGCTGACTTGGTCCTTGATGGTGTTTGAGCCACTGAACCAGCTCTTGACCACTTGCCCCTGGACATTTTCTGCATGAGCAAGGAGGCAAATATACTAGATAATGACTAAGTCATCATTAGTCGAGTTTTCTGTTATGTGTAACCACATGTATTTCTAATTCTTCATAGGTCTCTCTCATTTCTGTGTGCCTTGTAAGAAGCAGCACTGACTGCTTTATTCCAAACTATCTTTCCTAGGATGGTTGTGTAGCAAATAACCTTGGAAGGTAAACATAGTACATATCCTCAGAGCAAAGGGAGGTTTGTTTACTATTCATTATAGCAAAAATAATGCTTCCTTCTGGAACAAACTATGATAAAAGATTCAGGCTTTCTAAGCTTGAGGTTTCTTTCTTATAAAAAAATCCATCATGTATGTAGGTATTACCTGGTGTCTTAGTTTGAGCTGCTGTAACAAGCTACCCACCAGTCTAGGTTATCTTAAGCATTATATATATATTTCTCCCAGTTCTGGAGGCTGAGAGCTCCAAGTCAAAGGTGCCAGCCAATCTTATGTCCGAGGAGGGATCCCTTCCTGTTGTATCTGGCATGGTGAACAGGGAGGGGCAGGGCTCTGTTCTCTTCCACTTTTTAGAAAGGCACTAATTCAACCAGAGGAGTCCATTCTTATGACCTTATTTACCTAAACCTAATTACTTCCCAAAGGCTTCACCTCACATACCATCACACTGCAGATTAAGGCTTCAATATATGGATTTTGAAGAAACATATTCAGTCCATAGCACTTGGTCCTATTGGTATTGTTCTGTAGGAACTGAGGTTAGGAGAACTGGTAAAATGCCAATACTCTGACTACTCTTACTGGTGTGAGTGAAAATTACTTTGTCTGAGACCCAGGAGTCTCATGTCTTCCAGCTGTATCCACAAATAGTGTCAGTATTACTTGTTAGTTTGCAAGTGGGGTTTAGCCTTGGATCTTGAGGAGCTCTGAACAAATTGATTTTTAATGGAGTAGTCAAAAATCACTATGCACCTGAATTCCATGGATAAGAATTATTTATAATCCCTACATATGAAAGAAAATGCCTATTAAATGGTGACCATCATTTATTAAAAAAATAGTCTAACAAACTTCATATTTGTAAAAACTAACTGTGCAATACATAAACTGTTTTAGAGCCAATGGAAAGGAAAACAGTAGCAGTGAAAGGGATCAAAGAGAATAAGATTTATGGAGGGCTGAATAGGTGCTATGTAAAACAAGTTATTGATGTCCCAGGACTGGACAGAAGGATAATCCAAATAAAGCTTCCTTGATGAGAAGATAGACGTGCATTTGAATGTGAAAATGACCCATGACTTATAAGGAAAAAGAAAGAGGAAAGAGATTGCCTGAGAAAACTCCTGAGATTAAAAAGTAAAGAACAGATCATACAAGAGTCTGGGAAGAAAGAGTATATTTTTTTGCATTGGAAAAACAAATCAAAATATTGCTAGCTGTATGTTTTACAATACTGAATGCCAGAAT
Source organism: Lasiurus cinereus (assembly GCA_011751065.1). NCBI lineage: Eukaryota > Metazoa > Chordata > Mammalia > Chiroptera > Vespertilionidae > Lasiurus > Lasiurus cinereus. Next base: position 49,583,751 of record JAAGEH010002531.1, on the reverse strand, counting down.
ACCATAAGCAAAAGTAATTAAAACAGCTTAAGTGCACATAAATAGAAAATCAGTCAAGTAAATTATTGTATATCAACATGATTAAGTATCTTGTTACTGGTAAAGCAATAATAAAACTTAACATACTAATATGAACAATTATGGAAAATGGCAATAGAATAAAATATAATATTTTATTCTGAATGTTTATAACATGAATAAAATGTTATAAACTTAAACTGTTTATTTCTATCTTATTTGTATTTTCCTATAGCTGTGCCTAAATTAGTGTTTGATCTATCATGGAGATTCTAAATTAAATAATCATATTTTTTATTCCTAGAAGTTTAATTTGGATTATTCAAATGTTATATATTTAAATATGAATACCTTACTTTTTATTATCATTAAAATTAAAAATAATCTTTAATAACGTATAATTTTTTTTACACTTCTTTCATTTTACTAAGTCTTTTGAGGCTGCAGGAAGATACATTTGTTTTTACCAATGGCATGTAGGTAATTAGTGGCAAAATTTCTATTGGAATTCTATTCCTTTGATTCCCAGTTTAATAAATACAGTGGTACCTCGAGATACGAGTGCCCTAACATACGAGATTTTTGAGGTACGAGCCGTTGAGCGAGCGATTTTTGCTTTGAAATACAAGCAACATTTGAGATAGGAGTAATTGCACGGATCGGCCTGCTGCACATGACCCACCAGTTTACCACAACTGAGCGTCTCATAGTTTCCCATGCCTCAAGGTTACGGAATGAATTAAACTCGTATCTCGAGGTACCACTGTATATAGGAAGCTCAATGCATTGAGTACATACAATATTGCAATATATAAAGGCAAAAAAAAAAGAAAGATTAAATACAAATTTCCAATTATAAAAATAGTCAAAGGGATGAAAAAGAACAGCATAGTGGATATTATATCTAATAAAAGAGTAATATTCAAATTGACCATCACCCCAACACACAAGATGGCTGCCCCCATGTGGACACAACATAGTTGCCACAAGATGGCCAGCAGGGAAGGGCAGTTGGAGGGGAACCAGGCCTGCAGGGAGGGCAATTAGGAGCAAACAGGCTGGCAGGAGAGTGGTTATCAGGTAGGATCAGGCCTAAACACACAGTGGGAAATCTCTCAAGGAGTCCAAGATTGGAGAGGGTGCAGACTGTGCTGAGGGACACACACCCCCGAGCACAAATTTCTTGGACTGAGCCTCTAGTAGTCAATAATATTGTAATAACTGCATAATACCAGATGGGGACTAGACTTATGATGATGACTCTGTAAAGTGTAAAACTAATATTGTATGTCATAATTTGAAAATAAACATTTCATGAAATTTAGTGATACACCATGATTCTAGATTGGAGCTGAGAATTAGAGACATTAAAAAGTTAAGCGGTTCAAGGATCCTGGGAATTTGGTCAACCTGAGGGCTGCTGTATGCATGGCCTGCTTCCTTGGCAATGCCAGTCCTAGAAGCAAATCCAGATATAATTTGATTTTTCTGTAAAATAGTCTCATTTTCTATAGCTATCTAGATCAGTGGTCGGCAAACTCATTAGTCAACAGAGCCAAATATCAACAGTACAATGACTGAAATTTATTTTGAGAGACAATTTTTTTAAACTTCTTCTAATACCGATTTTTCAAAACAAATTCACCCACACCATGATATTTTGTGAAAGAGCTACACTCAAGGGGCTAAAGAGCTGCATGTGGCTCACAAGCTGCGGTTTGCCGACCACTGACCTAGATAATGGCTCCTACAGCTCAGAGCAACTTTCCCAAGATATACAGAGTAATGGTAAAATGTAAATGCAAACCCAAGTATATCTATATATATAAAACCCTAATGTGCAAGTAGACTGAGTGGCAGAACCACTGAACAATCAGTTGCTATGATGATGTGCACCAGGGGGTGTGTGTAGAACATGGCAGGCGTCGGCTGCAGTGGGATGGTGGAGCAGGTGAGCAGGGGTGCCAGACCATGGCAGGGTGCTAGTCACTGTCATTAGGGCAAGCTTCTAGTAGTACTGAAAATTCTTTGCTCCTGTGCATTGCTGTTCCATCTAGCACCGGCCCTGATGGCTTGGTGCCATCAGTGGGTGTGAGAGGCAGCTGGTGGGCCTAATAACTCCTCACCTTCCCCTGTTCCTGAAGGGCGATCAGGGAAGCAGCTGCTGCTTGCACTTGCTGCTGGTATCGGCCCCAATCATTCCATACAGTCAGTGGGTGGACGAGTCTGGTGCTGTCAGCATGTGGATGGTAGCAGGAGTGGTGGTGGGGCTGGGTGGGGGCATAGAGAATGGGCAGAGACCCACCCCTATGCCTACAGTTCTTTTCAAGCTGCATGAATTCATGCACCGGGCCCCTAGTGTGAATATAAAGTCCATATTCTCTCCCACTTTTCAACCAGAAACCTAAGACATATTTAAAAAAATACATGTCACTAATTGAATGTGATGCTTTTCCTAGCTGAACCTGAACATACCAGCATATTTATTATCACAAAATCATTGACATAAAATTCTCAATCAGAATAAACAAAATCTGTTTATCATCTGTGATCTGCCCTAATAACATTTATAGATATAGAAACTGAGGGGTGAGAGGGATTAATGTGTTCATTTATCTAATTAATATCAAGGCATGAATGAGCCTATATTTCTATTCCAAGTCTGTTCCTCAAGGAGTAATTCATCCAGTATATACTGAATGCTATCTGCTGGAGTAGGCACTAAATGTTATTATACGTATAAAATATCCATTACTTACATCAGTGGGATAACTTCAAGCTTCTCTGATTGAGCAATGAAAACATTTAAACACAAAACAAAGTAATGAATTTAGATCTCAGTTTAATAAAAACATATTTTCTAAGAATATATCTTCTACATTTTTCAAAGTACTTTAATGAGTGCTTAATGCTTATTTTTGCTAGCCTGCTAGGTTTAAGTAGGTAAAATTTAACACTAAAACATTGTGCTTTTATATATTACTAGAGGCCTGGTGTCTGAATTTTTGCACAGGTGGGGTCTGGCTAGCCCGCCCTGATAGTTTGGCCACCACAGTGCGCATCATGGCAACTGGTTGTTCCAGTAGATCCAGTCCCTTGGCTTTTTATATATATATATACATATATATATATACATACATGTATATACATGTATATATATGTATATATATACATATAT
>JAAGEH010002531.1:49561658-49580155 GCA_011751065.1 Lasiurus cinereus | reverse complement strand
ATACATGTATATACATGTATATATATGTATATATATACATATATATACACATATATATGTATACATATATATACATATATATATATAAAAAGCCAAGGGACCGGATGTATACATATATATATATGTATATATGTATATATGTATATATATGTATATATGTATATATGTATGTATATATGTATGTATGTATGTATATATGTATATATATGTGTGTATATATATATATATATATATAGTATTGCATGTATTCAATGCATTAAACCTATAAACATTTATTGGGATGTGTACACTTCTGAGGTTATGAAAATTAAAACTAAATTGAGAATCAGAGGAATAGAACCCCACTGGAATCCCTGCCACTAATTACCTCTGTACCATTGGTAAACAAGTTAGATCTTTCTAGAGTCTCAAATCACTTAGAAAATGAAAGAAGTTGATCAAAGAAAATGAAAGAAGTTGATCAAAAGTAAAGACAGACTAGGGACTACAAGTGAAAGCTCCATAGCACACAAACCACCCTTCTGCCAAAAGACCTTAGAAGCTACTTCTTCATTCAAATTGGAGTAACAAAGAGAGTTAACACATTTCATATTTTTTTCTTGGAAAGATTGTTCACTTTGGGAAAGAAAATATGGGTTATAATTAATGCAATAAAATGATTTTGTTTGAATTTTAAAATATATGGATGTGATGCCTATAATCATTAAGTACAGTAATTACTGATTCTAAATGCAAATGTAGAGATAGAGTGATCAAATATTAAAGCTGAATGGATCCTAGAGATCATCCATGCCAAGTCAGTGATTTTCTACATGGGAAACTTAATATACAGAAAGGGTTAGAGATGTGTCTGGAAACAAAGAGCACTCAACCTATCAGCAGGAACTGGCGAGCTCATCTGGGAAGTTCTGAAAGTTAAAGAAACTTTCTGAGAGATGATGGGCAACTTTATCAGTATTTCCAAGAAATCATATTTCAAAAATGTCTAAATCACTTATACATGCAGGTGCAAACACTCAGGAGATCAAGGGAAAATGAGAAAAGGAGCTATTCCCCAGGCAAAGAGAGGAATCCTAACTCCCGGAGAGCTAATAAGAAGCTCCCAGGTGACGGTAATATACATTCCGATACCCGTGGAACAGGAAGGCCCCTCTAGCATTTGTGGATGCTTAGCTTATACTAAAAGAATGTAATGCAGGCTTCTCTGAAGTTTTCTCTTTCCCTGCTTTCCATTGCTCTATCTTCTTTGGCTTACAATTGCTATAACCATCTGCTAAGGTGTGCATTCCCCTTCTCCACCATGTAAATAAAGTAAGAATGTGGAATAAAAACCTTTTAACATTAACCTTTTCTCTTAAAAATCCTTACATTTCTTTTGACTTGCATGTAACATAGGACTATTTTCTCTGTGTGTCAGAACATTTGTAGAAAAAGAAATTATCCAACCATGTCAAAAATGAATTTTAAAAAGGACAATGGGAAGCTTAATTTGAGTCCAATGGTAATTTCCATAAACTGATTTTCTCTTCCATTTGTAAAAGAGCTTGTGATAATTTGTCTAAAAATGCAGGAGTCAAGGCAAGCACTTGATGAAGACAAACTAGCATTAGAATTAATTGGTATTGTATTTATTGCCTTTATAATAACTCTGCTCAGATATTGCTTTGCTATAACATGGAATTTAACACTTTGGAGAATCAGAATGATCTCAATACAAGACTTCTTAAGACATCTCCCTAAGTTAGATATCAGTTTATTTTCACAGTTTGGTATTACCATTTTAAGGACCAAACATTCGAATTTCCAGGAATGTTTACACTCCCTTTTTAAAATTTCAGTCTATATCATGAGATTATGCCACAGTGGATCTGCTTTTTCACACTTCAGGTTGACAGTTCTAAATTTTTCCCCTAGTTGAAACTGAACAGTCAATTAATTTTTTCTAACACAAATTAGTGAAACTCAGATTATCCTTAGCCTGAAATATGGTTTATTAGAGGCCCAGTGCATAACATTTGTGCACTCGGAGGGTATAGGGGTCCCTTAGCCAGGCCTGCACTCTTTTGCAGTCCGGGAGCCCTCAGGGGATGTCAGACTGAGGGCTTAGGCCCACTTCCTGTGAGAGCCTAAGCTGGCACTTGGACATCCTTAGTGCTGCTGTGGAGGCAGAAGAGGCTCCGGCTACTGCCCTTGCCATCCATTAGCCCAGTTTCTGGCTGAGTAGTGGTCCCTCTGTGAGAGTGCACTGACCACCAGGGGGTAGCTCCTGCATTGAGTGCCTGCCCCCTGGTGGTCAGTGTGCATCATAGCAACTGGTGTTTCATATTACCCTTTTATTATATAAGATAGGATTAGAGGTTTGTATTTTCTGTTGGTACTCATTGCTCATGCATATTGCTTTCCCTCCTAAAGTTATGGGATTGAATAATGGTTATAATACCTACTTATTTATAGAAATGAAGATAAAGTAGGAGTATCTGATTGTCTAAAAATAATTAGGCTAGGATTGTTTATAAAGAACCTGTTGTCCAAATGAGAACTCAAGTAAAAACTTGAAAATAACTTTTATTTTTAAAAAAGCAGCAAAGGCAGAGTGCAGAATACTAACTCTATTTCCAACTATATGCTGTTTTAATAGTTTACTGAGTGTATCCCTATGCCTGTCACAAAGTCATAACTGTGCAGTTACCATTGACTTAGCTTGTATACTTTTCAATAAAAGAAACACCTTAAACTAAAGGCTTCTTCTTAAGCAAAAGGGACAGAAAACTTTCCTTCAAAGTTCATCCCACTGATATTTATATTAATTACTTTTTCCTTCCTTCTCTTACCGTCTCTTTTACCATTTCCTTCCTGGCTCACCTACTATAATACAACCCACACAGTCATTGTATCAAAGCTCACAATTATTGTATTACAGATTGAATCATTCATATCATATGGATGAGGCATTTTAGGAACAAAGAGGCAAATAATTTGTGGAAAGTCACAAAATCAATTATAGCATCTTACATTATCAATTAACTAAGCCCAGTTTGAAAACATTTACATATTTTTTTTTGTTTGATGCACTTTCCATGCCTTACAATCAGGAGTCACTCTCATTTCTTTTCAGTTCTCTGCATTTTACCCACAAATAAATATTATATATAATGTACTCCAGCTATTTGCCAGGCACTCTGCCAAATGGTAAGATTCAAAGTTGAGCAAAACAGAGCTGATCTGTCTAAGAACTGCAGTCTGATGTGGACAATCAGTTAATCTCAGAAATAAGTAATTGTCAATTATGATAGATAGTTTGGAAGAAAAATACAAGTGTTCTTTAGAGAGTGAGAATATGATGCATGAGCTCATATCTGAAAGATGAAAAGAATAAAAGCGGTTAGAGAGGGGAGAAGGAAAGTTAGGCAGATAGAACATAAAATTCTTTTTTACAGAGGTAAGAGAGAGAGTGGGGAGAAGTGGGAAGGAGATGAAAAAGCAGAATATATTGAGGTTGGGAAAAGGGAAGGGACTAGAACACTGAGGTTGGCCACCTCAGGGACTTTCACATTTAGAGTATCCTAAGAGTAATGGGAAGCTTGCAAAGAGGCACAAACAGGAAAATGACAAATTTGAATTTCATTTGTTTAAAAGAGATTATTTCAGATAAAAAGAAAAATGAATTTGGGAGCAGCAAAATGGAAGCAGAGAAAGACGAAATCCAGAGCCATGATAGCAGCACCAGATAAGATGGGGGTGCCAGAGAGGATTAAACATTGCCCAGTCAGTATAGTTGGGTATTAAAGTTGAATAGACTTGAAGGCAGTTGAACATTTCTCATAGTTTCCTTGGTTTCTAGATGCAGTCATTTTTAGAGGGTTCAGGTATGAAATGTCTTTTTGTAGTCACTGAACCCTGTCTTTTTAAAAGAGGTACTCAGAGCATGCTAGCTTGTTGAGATCCCTACTCACTCAGGCTTTTTATTCATGTCTTTACTTTTAAATAATCATGTCATTTCTAAAACCTTCAAGCATACATGTTTATGTTGAAACAAGCACTACTGAACTTAACTAAGAGGTATAAATGACTAGAGCCATGTAGGTTGGTAATCGGTACTGTCTCATGAGTCTAGAACAGGCATATTCCTTTGCCTAGTAACTTATCACTGGGAAACTATTCTAAAGAAAACATCCTAAATTATCCAAGGCTTTTAATAATGCATTGTTCCTTAACAGAAAAAAAAAAAGGCAACTACTTACATATTCAAATACAGGGAAAAGAGCAAGTACATTATGATATATTGTTCTCTCCTTTATACTTTTTTTATAATTTTTAAATGTTTGCAATGAACATGTCTTATGTAAAATAAAAAAGTAAACTTTTATAAGGACCCAGCAACTCTATCCATATATTATTGCCTATTATAATATCACATTATGTTTTAAGGCTTTTCCCTCTGTCTACAGTTTCCCAAAGATTATATAGAGGGTAAAGATAATTGAAGGTTTAAGTATAAGATAACCTTGTGTAGAATATGTTAGAAACTATAAAATAGTAAGCACTGGTAAATGAGCACTTCAGTCTGATGGCCTAAACTATGTCAACTGCTAAGTGTGACATGCAGCAGGCATATCTGTTAGGTGTTCATGGAGTTATATGAGTACCTAATTGATTTTATGGAAAGGCCAAATAAAGGATGCTTTGGGCCTGATAACTGGTCCTAGTTTTGTGAAGACCCCATCTTAATTCACCCTGAGGCAGGTACAAGGTGCCAATTATTCATTTAAGGCAGCAGTTCTCAACCTTTTTTAATGCTGTGACCTTTTAATACAGTTCCTCATGTTGGGGTGACCCCCAATCATAAAATTATTTTTGTTGCTACTTCATAACTGTAATTTTGCTACTGTTATGTATCATAATGTAGATATCTGTGTTTTCTGATAGTCTTAGGCTCTACAGCAGTGGTTCTCAACTTGTGGGTCGCGACCCACAGGTTGAAAACTGCTAGCAAGGTCGTCTAAGACCATCGGAAAACAGATATTTACATTATGATTCATTAACAGTAGCAAAATTACAGTTATGAAGTAGCAACGAAAATAATTTTAAGATTGGGGGTCACCACAACATGAGGAACTGTATTAAAAGGTCACAGCATTAAAAAAGGTTGAGAACCACTGATGTAAGGGGAAATAAAGCTGAAATGCATGAACTGGTTGAGGATCAGCAAGGCAGATTGGGGCAACAGGAAGAAAGTAAGGGGTACAATATTTTGCCTAATACATCCCATCCATACAGTGTCATCCCAATGAGCTCAATGGAGCAGATGAGGTATAAAAAGAGTTAAATAAATACATGGTATATATATTGTTCCTGTAAGACAAGTGCATAAAGGAGTACTACTTTAAAGTCCAATCACTATTTTTCACTGATTCGATCACAGAGTGGAAGACTGGCCAAGTAATAAAGAAGTAAACAACATAATCAGAGAAATCTGGTAGCTATGTAAGATGAAGTTCCCTTACTTGAGTCAGGACAAACTTACATGTCATTTATACTACAGAACTCCCTGTGGAGTCAGATTAATGTTAGGTCATTTTCCATAATCACAATGTTGTTGGCTTTTACCACTTCCTAGTCCTCTTTCTGTTAGCTCTTACTGTCTATTCTTGGGGACACTTCCTTAACCAATAAATTTGCACAGAAATCTTCATCTCAGACTTGCTTTTTCTAGAACACGGACTAAGAAACAGAGACTTTAAATATCTATATGCAAATGCACATATAAATGAGGGAGATCGAAATCAAACCTAACTAAACACCACTCCTCTATGTTGTTGTTCTTGAAACTAGCTCATGACTAGAGATTTGAACAACTGTGTTGAAGTTTTTACTTTGCCATGGATTTACTAAACCATTCTGATTATTATTATTTTTTTAAATCTATAAACTGAGAGATATAGGAAATGCTCAGACTGTTACATGCAGGTATGGTGATGACCATATAGAGAAATCTTTTATAAGCTATAAAATGCTCAAACAGTGGTTCCAAAATTATAAAAATAAAATTTAGATTTCCAGTTCCATAGACCCCACGCTCAACTCCACAGATTCTTATTCATGAGTATAGAGGAGTTGGTGAACCTGCATTTTTTACAAATACCTAAGGTTATTTAGCTAAAGATTGTTCAAGGTAAGCAATTTTAGAAACATTTAACTGAGTAACAATCATCATCTACATAGAATAGTTTTTACTTTCTTCTGACTTCTATGTATAAAATCCAATATGGTTATTGAGTTTTTAATATTGTTAATGCATTGATTTTCCCTATTATATTTTCTTTATTTTTTGCTGACACTAGCAAAATTTTTATAATTTAGCCAAAGCAAGCACATGAGAAAATACTTGAAAATGACTAGGGAGAACATTTTTAAAATCGGGTTTTGAATTATTTTTCATACAGACTGTGCTCACTAATTAGCCATTGATATTAAAAAGTTTAGTGAAAACATTCACTGTGGCAGTTTAAAAAATGAATGCAGCTAAAGCACTCATTAAGTCCTGAACATAATTAGCCACACAAGAGTTACATAAGAAACATGCAAAGCTTAAAGTAATTTTAACTCCTAAATTGGGATATTGTGCAACTACTGTAGTTCAAGTTCAGTCAGATAATGTATCAAAGACCAGGAATTGCCAACTATATATAATGATACATAACTATCATTCCAATTTATTGTTTTTGTCCTTATATATGCTAAAGAGAAGTAGATTCTTATGTAATTCTATGTATCAGAATACGAAAATACTATCTAAAATGTTTTGTTTAAATATGTTTTTATTGATTTTGAGAGGGAGAAATAGAAACATCAATGACAGAAACATCTATTAGTTGTCTCCTGCAAGCCCCCTAGGGGGGATCAAACCTGCAACCTAGGCATTGCCCTGACCAGAAATCAACCAGTGAACTTATAGTTTATGGGTTGCCCAATCAACCACTGAGCAGCACAAGCTAGGCATATTTAAAATGTTTTAAATGCCTAATTGCAAACATACAAATAAATACAGTTCTTTAAATTTATACATTACAAATTATGCCAGTTAAGACATTTTTAAACTGATAAATTACAAAGATTTACTTAAAATATACACTGTGTCTATTCCTCTTAATATAATATAATTTGGACAAATGATTTCATGCTTTTTGTATGCTGATACCTCCCAAATTTACAGAACTCCAGACTCATATAACCAACTGCTTAAACATGTGTAATAGATATCTCAAAACCAACATGTCCATAACTGAAACCTTGACCTATTTACTTTATACCTTTTCCATCTCAGTCTTCTACCTCATTTTCCCAGTTGCTCATGATGAATAAAAAACAAAAAGTTTAAATAAATTTGGACTCTTCCACTTTTTTGTCCATTGGTTTCATTGTAGTGATCTGTTAAAGATGTAATAGATAGCATATCATTTCCCAAAACTTTTCAATGACTCCCCTATTTCACTCAAAATGAAAGACAATCCTGTCTAATAAAAGAGTAATATACAAATTAATCACCACTCTGGTACACCCAAAAGCCATGCCCACCAGCCAATCAGGAGCAGGTATGCAAATTAACCCAACAAAGATGGCTGCAGCCATGGAACAAACAGGAGGCTTGGGTTGCCCCTGGTGATGGAGGAAGCCAAACTTTCCACACACCCTGGCCAGCCCAGGCTTCCACTCAAGGCTACAAAGTTTCAGTTATAGAAGATAAATAAATACCAGATACCAGAATCTCCACTTGAGTATCTGGGGTCGTGGCCAGCCTGCAAAACACCTCAGCCCCCTCACCCGGGCCCCAAGGGAGCCTCCACCCTGATCAAGGACACCCTTCAGGGTAAACCAGTCAGCCCCCACACATGCACCAGGCCTCTATCCTATCTAATAAAAGATGAAGATTGACCATCACTCCAACACACAAGATGGCTCATGTGGTCAAAGATGGCTGGCCCCTTATGGACATAAGATGGTTGCCACAAGATGGCCAGCAGGGGAGGGCAGTTGGGAGGAACCAAGGCTACAAGGGAGGGCAGTTAGGGGCAATCAGGCTGGCAGGGGAATGGTTAGTGGGTGATCAGACTGGCAGGCAGAGCAGTTAGGAGCAATCAGGAAGGCTGGCAGGTGAGCAGTTGTGAGTCAGCAGTCCTGGATTGTGAGAAGACTGTTCTACTGGGATCAGGCCTAAATGGGAAGTCGAACATCCCTTGAGGGGTACCAGATTGGAGAGGGTGCAGGTTGGGCTGAGGGACACACATCCCTGTGCATGAATTTCATGTACCAGGCCTCCAGTCATTATTATAATGGAATATATATATATGTTCAGAATTTGTATCATACACACACACACACACACACATATATATACATGATACAAAACTATCTCCTCTACAACCTTCAAGATTTTATCACCTATGACATTTCTTATTCTTTATGTGGACAAAAAATTATTTACTATATTTTTATGATTATCTCTGAGAAACTCCATTTGTTAATAAAAATATATTGTTTCTTACTCAACCCTATTCCACTCAGAGTGGGGAGAGAATACTTTAAATTTTCACAATCTAGGGTACTGGTTCTCTGGATATGCTTGGTAATAATTACTGTAGGCAGCTACCATTTATTTGAAATGCCACTGCTCCTCAAAACTGTTTTGGAAAGACAAACACTATTGATTTAACTGCTTGTCATTGGTTTATCATGGCTCTTGTCAAGTTTTGTCATTTCTCAATCACATTTTAAGATCAAACTAGTATTTACCCTATATTTCTTTCACATATATTACAGAGACTAGTAGTCATGATATATTTTACAAACTAAAATATTTTTTCTATTTCTTGGCAAGTAGCATTCCAACTGAACAAAAAGTTATTTCATTCACTGATAGCAAATCATTTTTCTTCCTCCCTTGATTTCTTTATATTCTGAGATGTCTCTGCTATTATAAGAGTTTCACCAAATGCTCAAGTGAACACCCCCAATCTAGAAATGATGTGGGGATCACTAAACTTTCCTACATCGAGAAGGAAGAGGAGGGGAGAAATATCTGAAATTACAGGAACAGAATAATATTCCATAGCAACTACTAACAGCTGATTCAGAGGCTGCCTTTGCTAAAATTCACTAGATTGAGAGAACTGATTAATTGTATCTTAAAGAGAACATTGCTCATTTTAATATACAGGGAAAAAACAGGCTCAGGAATTGGTCAGTGTCTACCCAGCAAGCAGGTGCAGTGCAAACCTCATTTTCACTTTCTTTTCATTTATTAGGAGCTGTGGGAAATAGACAGTCACAGAGATGACACTAGTCTTACACTGCATCTTGAATTGCCTTGCAATTCTGTTCATGAAAATTACAGAGTAAAACCCAAATGTAGTAAAATTAAATTATACCTTTAAGTTAGTCACTTAAGTTTTTTCTCTCAATTGAAAAAACTTAAGCATACTCAAGCTGATCTCATTTAAAAACTTAGTGCTTCTTGGGAATAGAATAACGTGTAACGCATTCCTAATAGCTGAAGGATACCTCAAATTTTTTACTTTGGTTCCTTAACTATGCATGATATTAATATTTTGAAAATATTTTATTATAAAATGAATGTATACTTTTTTTTCTAAAGGAAATCATTAAAATAATTTGCTTACTGAAATTAGGGTTATAGTTTTTTAAAATATAATTTAGTTCCACATATTTTACTCTTCATAGAAATGTATACCAGAGTGAAAACGGGAAGACAGGAAGCTAGGCAAAAGAGGATTCTTGACCAGGACTAAGACATGTACTAAAGTGATTAGTTGAAGATATATATTGGTGCCAAGAGAAATTGATGTAGAACTTAATGTAGGAGATGGGGAAAAATGATTTCTGGCTTAGAAATTGTGAAAACTAAAGCAACAAAACAACTTTGAATGTTATATATTAATAAGATTTTTCAGAACAGTTTATCCCACCAATGAGACCCATAAAGTTCTTTAGCAGATCATGGACCATTCATTAAAGCATGGTGGGGTCATAGTGTGGTGTAGTAGGAAGCACACTGATCAGAACCTAGATTCATCTATATGACCTTGAGTAAGCCACTAATCCCTCACATCTCTACAATGTCTTTTCTGATGGTCAAGAGACATAATGCTTTAAAAAATGCCATTTGGCTTTTGCTGATTTGGCTCAGTGGATAGAGCATCTGCCTGTGGACTGAAGGGTCTTGAGTTCAATTCCAGTTGGGCGCACATGCCTGGGTTATGGGCTCAGTCCTCTGTGGGGGGTATGCAGGAGGCAGCTGATTGATAATTATCTCTCATCATTGATGTTTCTATCTCCCCATCTTCCTTCCTCTCTGAAATCAATAAAAATATATATATTTTAAAAATGCCATTTGATGGAAGTTAAGAGCTTAATACCTATGCCTTTTAACTTTCCTGTGTGTTGCTCAATATAATGTCATATCAAAGTAGGGTCATGTTAAGTTGATTTTCATTGTTCTGAACAGCTTATTGGCAATAATTTGTAGTAAATATATAATATATATGCCATAATTATTATATATTTATACTAATTATATCACCATCCTTTCTAATAAAGAGGGAATATGCTAAATGACTCTCACACCATTGCAAAGATTGTAGCGCCCACAGCCAATAAGGAAAAAATATGCTAATTGATTCCATGCCCTCAAAGATGGCAGAACCCACAGGCAATAAGGAGAGAATATGCTAATTGACTGTTGCTCCCACAGCCTCAAGATGGCAGCGCCCAGTCCCCTCAGCCCCACCAGGGCAGCAGGGGTGCAACTACTCCACGCACCTGCCTCAGGAGACCCCGAGTCCTTTAAGCCCCCCAGCTGCCCAGGACCAGCCCAAGGCTCAGGTGAGTCTCAGATGGCAGCTGCCCAGCCACCTAGGATCACCCAAGGCTTAGGTAACTAGGACTGGCCAAGGTTTGCACTGCTGGCAGTGGCAGCAGCAGATGTGTGTTGGGGGTATCACCTTTCTCTGATCACTGGGTTGCTTCCCACACTGAGGGCTCCCAGGCTGTGAGAGGGGGCAGGATGGGCTGAGAGACCGCCTCCCCCCAACCCCCCGCTCCAGTGCATGAATTTTCATGCAGCAGGCCTTTAGTATACATAAAAGTATACGTATATGTCTACAAACTAAACCAAAAAAGGAGAAATAAATTTAACCCAAGTCATTCTTTTCAGACATAATGTTACTGGAAAATTTAGTACCATCTAAGGAATGTGGTACCAAAGATAAGCTCTCTTTTTCAAACTTGTTTGTTCTTCTCAATGGTACACTGGTCAAGGAATGCCTAAGGCTTTGTAGTTAATGCCTCTGGAGCAGATCAATTTTCTGATTTTTCTCCCTCTGGAGTCTGTCCAAGGAGAAAGTCGAAGGCCTCAGTTGAACAGCATTTCCCACACCAACCTGCTCTTTCATTTGAATCAGTAGCACTATTTCAGTCAGAATGAGGAGAGTGAAAACTGCTCTACTTATCTCCCATAGCACCATGTCTCTCTTCTGTTACTTTTCACTGTCATTGTAATATACATGTGTGTATATGGTGAACTTCATAGAACTAATAAGTACTATATACTTTTAAGAAGTGTGGTACTTGTTGGGAGAGAAAAGAGAGCTAATACAAAAGCTCAAAGAATGAAAACAATTTCTAGGACATTGTTATGGGTTTTATACCTTGAAGTCCTCATTTCTTCAGAATGTGATCTTACTTGTAAATAGGGTCACTGCAGATGTAATGAGCTAAGATGATATCATGCTGGAGTAGAGTGAGTCCCTAATCTAAAATGACTGTTGTCCCTATAAAAAGGGGAAATTTGGTCACAGGGGTAGACTGACAGAGAGGAAGAGACTTCAGAAGGAACCAATCCTACAGACACCTTGATTTTTAACTTTTAATCTCCAGACCTGTGAGACAATACATTTATGTGGTTTAAACTACCCAGTTTGTGGTGCTTTCTTACAGCAGCCAAAACAGACTAATACAGACAGGAAAACCCAAGCCAGTCAAGAACGAGGAAAAAGTAACTAGAGAATAGGAAGAGAGTATCTTTAAAGTTCATTTTATTTCCCACCTCTTTTTCGTCCAGTGCCTGAACACAGGGAATGGCTGCTGAGTAATATTGACTGCCTGCAAATATTTTGAATGTAACAAAACAGCTAAAACTATTTTATACCTACTTCTGCTTAAGATATTTAACTGTTATGCTATAGTAATACAAAAGTAAAAATGGCAGTGATTTAAGAATAACACAGGAAGAAAGATGAACAGATATGAAAAAAGATAATTTATGCCTATCAGTATATTTTATAGAAAGTGAAAACTGTTAATATTGCCCATCTATTCCTATTGCACATTGCTTCTGCATAGTGCTCAGTTAAGACATCTGTCCTTTGTTGTTGTTTTTCCCATAAGAAGTAAAAAATATATCAGCATTTTAAAAGGCTGTTACCTCTAGTAGGCCAGAGCCAGTTATAGCTGCTAATTATCCTTCTGTAAACAACAATAAAGCAGGAATAATAGAAGTCATATCCTCTCCCAGGAGGACACTCACATCACTGATTATAGACCCATCTTAGCATTTTTGACTGTCATCAGTGATGAAGAGTGGCGGCAACAGTTATGTATGGTAATTCTGAGCTGAAGAGTCCATTGAATGATGCATTTGTTTCCCATTAAGGCAACTGGCCCAGCACTATAAGAAGTGAGAGTTTGTTATTCCCTCATTCATCAAAGTCTGTTTGCCAGTGTGATATTTATTGACCTGTCCAACTCCTTTTCCATGATTGATCACTTTTGCCACCCAAAGGTTTTCCCTGTTGCCCTGCCATAGCAAAGTTCTCAACAATGCTTTGAAAATGAAAAGCCTCCTTTCCTCTTTTCCTAGGAAAATTTTAATTTCACAGGAACAAGGGGCATTGAATACTGTGGCAGATGCTGCTTTTGCTACCCTACATACATTCCCTCCTCTAGTACCAAAGGAAACCCCCACTTTGTTTAGGGTGGCAGGACACCTACCACCACATTTAATTTTCCAAGCTTTATAGATTATCAGTAGCTTTGTGATCGAATTCTGACCCATATCTGAAGTGCTGTATTTGCTAAGGCTTATGGAAAAAGTCTTGTTTTTCTGGTTTATAAAAGGACAAATCATTCAGTGTTTACTTTTCTTTTCACTGACTGTAGCTGGGCTTTTTTTTTTTTTCTGGTGTGTGAACATGATATATGATAGAGGAACAACAATGTTATGAACATGAAAACGGAAGGACTCAGTAAAGTTGCTTATGTCTAGGTCCTTATGGCTATGGTTGGCAAACTGCGGCTCGTGATCTACATGTGGCTCTTTGGCCCCTTGAGTGTGGCTCTTCCACAAAATACGACGGCCTGGGTGAGTCTATTTTGAAGAAGTGGCATTAGAAGAAGCTTAAGCTTAAAAAATTTGGCTCTCAAAAGAAATTTCAATCGTTGTACTGTTGATATTTGGCTCTGTTGACAAATGAGTTTGCCGATCACTGCCCTAGCCACACGGTTTCTGGAAAATAATTGATATATTAATGATAAGCAAATGCAACCAATTGGCAAATTCAGCCACTCTGAATGACAAACTTCTGGGTACTTAAATCTGTTGGAGTGAATAATCACTTACTGTATATCCCACATCTTACTTCTTATTGGTAATTATGGACATATAAATAGATTCAATACAAACAGAAATAATTCAAAACACATGATAGAAACACAAAACCCTGTGATATACAATAAAATAATTTGTTGATTATCATGTCTTCCTAGGAGTTTTTCTTCCATGTAAGTGGCTACTGAATATAGGATAGACACTAGGCAAACTTATGTATGAAGTAAGTAGAATTTGCATTTGATTTCTCCCAATTCTTCCCCATTTAGATGCTGCTGTCTCTTTTTCTTCTTCCCTTGAGTATTAAAAGCCTGATGTCTATTCTTACCCATTTTTAAGCATATACTCTCAAATCCTTTATTCCAGTGAAGGTAAAATTGTAGATAATATATAAAAATCTTCCTCTCCTGGGGATACTTGAATTTTCATAATGACTAATATCTAGAGTGAAATGGAAGAAAGACCCTGAAGTTGTTCCATTCCAGCACAAGTTTAAATAATTTAAATTTGAAAGGGAGGGAGCACTTTTTAGCATATTACTTATTCAATTCTGAGAATAACTAAGAGATTTTACTCACTGTCCACAATAAATATTTATCATCACTTATTATTGTGCAACTAATTGCCTCATATTTAGAAGTTTAAAACAATTTATTGTTTTTCATGGTTGTGTGGTTCTGTCCAAAATAGGTCACTAAAATGTCTGGTGATTGATGCTGATTGTCCAGTAGAAGCTTAGGTAGGTTTGTTGACTGAAGAAGCTATACATGCTCCTCTGTGTGCCTTGGACTTCTTACAAGGAGATGGCTTGGTCTCTTAAGCAGAGCCCCAAGAAGGAGTATTTTAGGAGACCCAGGAAAAAGTTATAAAGCTTCTGATGACTTAGCCTCAGAAGTCACAGCATGTCACTTTTGACACATTTTATTGGTCAAATATCCCGGAAGCAATACAAGCTATTATACTCTATATTTTGACATTGCAGTGGCAAAGTGACATTGAAAGGAACGTATGGGATGAGATATATCTATACATTATCTTTGGAATATTTATACATTATCTTTGGAGTATGCAATTTTCATATCGGCTATGACAAGACTGCTCTTTGTTCCACAATTTTCATTCCCTAATTACTTTATCTTTTAAAATATATTTTATTGATTTGTTACAGAGAGGAAGAAAGAGGGATAGAGAGTTAGAAACATTGATGGGAGAGAAACATCAATCAGCTGCCTCCTGCACACATCCCACTGGGGATGTGCCCACAACCAAGGTACATGCCCTTGACCGGAATTGAACCCAGGACCCCTCAGTCCGAAGGCCGATGCTCTGAGCCAAACCGACCAGGGCTCATTCCCTAATTACTTTAAAGAATGGATTCCCAGAATTATAACTGAGCTCATAGCTATTTTATAGAAGCTATATTTTTCTGGATTTTTTCTCTTCAATAATTTATCTTGCATTTTAGGTATAGAGAAGAGTTGCAACAATGATACAGAGAATTCCCTTATGTCCTTCACCCTATATCCCTTAACATTATCATCTTATATAGTCATAGTACAGTTGTGAAAAACAGAAAACTAATATTGGTACAATAATATTAACTCAGCTATAAACCCAGTTCTAATTCACCAGTTTTCCCACCAGTGTTCTATTTTTGTTCTAGGATCCTATCAAAGCTCAAAGAATGAAAACAATGTTCTAGGAGTTATTTCTCCTTTGAAAAAAATTTTAAATATGTTTTTATTGATTTCAGAGAGGAAGGGAGATGGAGAGATAGAAACATCAATGATGAGAGAGAATAATTGATCAACTGCTTCCTGCATGCCCCACAATGAGGATTGAGCCTATAACCCAGGCATGTGCCCTGATTGGGAATCTAATTGTGATCTCCTGGTTCATACGTGGATGCTCAACCTCTGAGCCACAGCAGCCAGGCATTTCTCCTTAATCCTTAACAGTTACTTAGTCTTATCTTTCTTGGCCTAGATACTATTAAAGAATACTGATCGGTTACAATTGATCCAGCTTTTTCATTTTGTTTTAAAGCTAACAACAGTCATGGGATCAATTTCTAGTCCAGGAATGTGAATGGAAGTGGTATTTACACCTTCCAGCCCCTTCTTAAACCTGAATCTGCTAGCCTGTCAAGGAGTTCTCTTACCCTGTTTCCACTAGATGGAAATGATGAAGATCTAAGTGATCAGGGAAGTCTCATTCTGGTAACACAAAATCTCCCTATCAGCTATGAGCTTGTGTCTTGGAGTTGTTCCAAGAGAGAAAAATAAAATATCTATTTTAATTGAGTCATTGCATTTATGGGTCTCTTCATTATAGGAGTTTGTGCCAACTATAGACATTACACTTACATATTCCTAAAGTGATTACACATAACCATATGGCCACTGTGTAATTTCTGATTGAATCCTCTTGGGTAGTAGATAGTGATATAAGCTATCCTATCTATTAAAAGAATAATATACAAATTGACTGTACCTCCACTTACACCCACAAGTCAATCAGATAATCAGAGCGAGTATGCAAATTAACCCAACCGAGATGGCTACAGCCACAGAGAGAGGAGGAGGGAGGGTTGGATTGCCTCTGGTGATGGAGGAAGCCAAGCTTTCTGGTCTGCCCAGGCCTTCACTTAAGGCAACAAAATTTCAATAGCTGTGTGAGCAGAAGGCTTGGCTCCACTCCAGGCTACAAAGTTTCAATTGTAGAAGATAAATAAATCCCAGATATCAGGGCCTCTACTTGGGTCACCATAGGGCATGCCACCCCACTCCCCAAGGGAATACCCACCCAGATCCGGGACACCCTTCAGGACAAACCAGCTGGCCCCATCCATGCATCAGGCCTCTATCCTATCTAATAAAAGAGTAATACACAGATTGACCATCATTCCAACACACAAGATGACTGCCCCCATGTGATCAAAAGGTCCTGTTCCCATGTGGACATAAGAGGGCGACCACAAGAAGGCCAGCAGGGGAGGGCAGTTAGGAGTGACCAGGCTGGCAGGGGAGTGGTTAGGAGGTGATCAGGCTGGCAGGCAGAAGCAGTTAGGGGCAATCAGTAAGGCAGGCAGGTAAGCAGTTGGGAGCCAACAGTCCTGGATTGTGAGAGGGATGTCTGACTGCCCGTTTAGGGCCTAAACAGGCAGTCGGATATCCCTCAAGGGGTCCAAGATTGGAGAGGGAGGCTAGGCTGAAGGACACAAGCCCCCCCCCCCCTGTGCACAAATTTTGTGCACCAGGCCTCTAGTAATAGAATAAATTACTGAGCTATTATCAAGGTAATTATATCTATGAATACTCATACAAAAACTGTGAACTTGCTATATCATTATTGATCTTTCCTATTTTTACCAATAACTTCCCTAGTTTTCCCAAGGGATATAGGTGAATGTAGTTTGAGTAAGCAAGGAGAGAAAGGAGGAGGGAAAGGGAATTATTATTTTAATAACCCTTCAACTTGAAGGCAAGTATCAATTTTATAAACTTAAAGCTGTGATTTTGTTTAAATCCTAAACAATTATCATTGCTGTTTCTGTTTAGAAAAAATTTTAAACACATTTCATTTATATACTTTTCCTATAATTTCAATTGTTTTTCAATACAGCTAAAAGTGACAAAAGTAGATTTACAACTGTTCATATGGAAATAACCTAACACATAATACAGTAGTTAATAAATAAATTATATAAGCTGTTTTGTGTATTCACAATTATAAACCTACTTTTGCCCACCTCTGTATATTTTTGACTTGTTAAAATTTTACCTGTACTTTAATTTTTCCCCATACACCTTTTAATCTACTCTCTCAGAAGGAGAAGAGCTTTTTTGACTCCACTGTTAATTGAGAAAGAGAATAATCTGTGTATTTTGTAACTGCAAGTATAGGCTGTGTAGTTCTTCAGCAAAGAAATTAGTGATGATACATTTCCTTAGTTTAGTGATATCAGCCTAAAATTTAATTTAGGTCACTCAGAATATAAATATTTCCTTTCAACATTAGAAATGTTTAAAAGTGGCATTTCAAGAGAACCGCTTTATTCCTTTGGCTACTGAATATTCTATACAACAAACTAACAAAAAAGATAATTGTATTTATTCCATTCTCTACTCTGCCTATACCTACTCCTAATTTTCCACCCCCAAATATAATTATCCAATTATATATATATATATTAGCTGAATCTAGGGAGGGTTGAAAAAATTGAGACTACATTTTTTGTGATCAATCTATTCATCTTCTGCAACCTTCTCCTCTTCCAATACTACCAAGGTTTGGGATACTTTCATTTTTTTCTGTTACCATGTTTTATTTTTTGCTTCACTGAAGTTTATTAAACTGCCTTATGGTGGTATAATTGATATACAAAGAACTGCACATATTTAATGTGTACAATTTGATAAATTTGGACATACTCATTCAATGATACCATCACCATAATCACAATAATAGATACATCCAGCATCTCCCAGTTTCCTAGGACCCTTTTTCTTTTCTTTTTAAAATATATTTTATTGATTTTTTACAGAGAGGAAGAGAGAGGGATAGAGAGTTAGAAACATCAATGAGAGAGATACATCTATCAGCTGCCTCCTGTACACCTCCTACTGGGGATATGCCTGCAACCAAGGTACATGCCCTTGACGGGAATCAAACCTGGGACCTTTTAGTCCGCAAGCTGATGTTCCATCCACTGAGCCAAACCGGTTTTGGTCTTTTTCTTTTCTTTTTTAAATCCTCACCCTAGGATGTGTTCCCATTGATTTTTTTAGAGAGAAGGGAAGGGTGGGGCGGGGGG
>JAAGEH010002531.1:49442612-49561558 GCA_011751065.1 Lasiurus cinereus | reverse complement strand
GAGAGAGAGAGAGAGAGAGAGAGAGAGAGAGAGAGAGAGAGAGAGAAGAGAAATGTTGATTGCTTGCCTTCTGTTTACATCCTGATCTGGAATGAAACCTGCAACCTTTTGGTATATGGGACAATGCTCCAACTGAGTCACCTGGCCAGGGCCTTTTTTCTTTTTTTAATAGTAATAACACTTAACATTAGTTTTACCATCATAACAAAATTTGATGTACATAATATGGTGAAGGTTGTTCTCTTAATACCTTTGTCATGATGTATGCATGGAAATTGTCTTTCCACTGGAAATAAATTTTATGAAGTATATACTTTTCCTTGAGGAATTAATAGATGTTAGCCCATTGTTTTCTAGCATTCATAAGTGCTATGGAGAAAGATCTACCTAGAATTTTAAATCACTGAACTACTCAAATACTTCAAGCTTTCAGATAGTTCAAGTCAAGACACAAGTTGTTTCTACAAATAGAATTGGAAGTATGCCTGGACTAAACTGACTGTTTTCAGTCCCTTCTTTTGTAAAGACTACAATTTGTAGAGTGTTAGATAGTTGAAGAAATGGAAGATTGGGGATATCCTCTACATTTTCCCTAATACCCATATTATCTTGGATAAAATTCATGTCATTTAATTTTAATAAAATACTGTTAGACATTTATCTTCAGATTCTTAATATACATTCTGCTAGCCTGAATTTTCCTGTGTTTAGAAAGGTAATATGTAACTTAGTACTTTAAAGAGAAATAAGGCTCTCCCCAAATGTTAGAAAACAGAAACCAAAATACTGCTTCTAATATTCACTTCTAGTATCCTGTCTGCTCTTCTTCCCAAGTCCCTATTGAAGTGAAGACTACCACAGGAATTATTCTAAGAAATGTTTCTTCTTCCATCTACACTGTCACAGTAAAGTTTTTCCCTTAAAAAATGGAGGTTTATAGCATCATAAGAAGTAGGAAATAATAGTCATTCCTTGTTTCCAATCCCAATAGTTGCTAATGTATCAGCTGCTTCAGCTCATGGTTATTCTTTCCTTTCACAGTCTATTAACTTACAGATTGTTGGGCCTGAATCAGCAACTAACTGTAGAGACCACCACATGAGCAGAAATTTAAGTTATTATCTTCTAACCTCAAGGTATAAGTCAAAATCCATCATTAGAATTTCCTCTTTCATTTCAATTTTATTTTTATCTGATCTTCTTGGAAGAGGAGAAAAGACTGAGACTTGTCTTGTGTTTTTAATTTTTACCCTGCTTTTCTAGGTCCATTGACTAGTTTTAAGGGGAAAATGTGTTTGTTTTCTTTCCCATACTTCCCTAGATGTCCTATTGAAAACAATTTACTTTCCTTTGTTTCTTTAAGAGAGTTGAGTCAGAATTAGAAAGTTCCACATTGGTAAACTGCACACAAAGTCTATCATTGTATCACTATAACTAGAGGAACTAAAAGTGCAGTGTTAGCTAAGGCTGATCTGGTTCTTGCATTTGCTCAGGACTTCAGAAATATGGTATATTTTATCAGCCTTAACGATGGAAACTTCACTGTAACTAGAACTACAGTGAATATCTGCTTTGAGCCATCACCAGTCCAGTTTCAAAGTTTGCAGAAGGTTTGCCCACTAATTTGCTTTTATTTTATATGAAGCTAACTTATCCTGTTGTGAAATAGAATACTTAAGGTATCAGAGGAAGAATGGGTGATTATTTTTTTTGCAAAAGTCAAATATAATTTGGAAAACACTTCACATGAATTTGTCCTACTTTTATGAGTTTATAAAGCTAAACTCTTTTCCTTGTCTGGGAGTGGCTTGCAGTATTATTATCAAACCCATCTCATGTCAGTTCTGAGGTTAAAAGAGGATTATAAAATTACAATTTCTTGAATTTAAGAATTCATTCTATAACTGCAAACCAAAATGGAAATGATTTCAATTGTATCTGGCAAACATGTAGAAACTGTACCGCAGCAAAAATACTTATTAAGAAATAACACAAGTTCACCCGTTCAGGGGAAACGGACAAGTGCTTTGGTAGCTGTCACGTCCTGTGCGCGACACCAGTGTCTGGAACTCCAACTACAGACCTGAAAATAATCACTTATCGACTGTAATGTAAGAGACAACATGATTACTTCCTTTGAACTATTATCCAAAATAGAAAATGTAAATACTTCAGGCCTGTCAACTCCTAATGGAGCAGCAGAAAGCTCAGCTCAGCACTATGTTGGGAAGCAATCAGTGTTCTCTGTAATTGCAACAACTAAGGTGTATCATTTTAAACAGTAAACTTTTGAACCTGTTGTATTATCTGAAAGCTAGGGGTTAACATACTTTTTCTAAGTGTATTTGAATAACATATTAGCTAATTTGAGTATTTTTTATCAATCCATACTATCAATATTGTTATAAGTAAGAGTGTAAGTTCCAGGGACACACAGTGAATAAAACTGATAATGGGAGAAATAATGGAAGAAATAAGCAATAAACAGGTAACTAAGTATCACACATTTCAGATAGCAATCATTTTTGATAGAAATGATGAAAACTATAGAATTAAACAAGGTAATGGAATGCATAAAAATGCTAGCCGCATGTGTGTGTGATATGCTTCTTGCAAAAGTATCATTCAAACAAAGAAGTGAATGATAAGAAGGAACCAGCCATGTAAAGTTACAAAGTTTTCTTGGCAGAATTCCAGCAAACGCAAACAACAACAAAACCCCATTCACTTTTGTTCAAGGTGAAATTACATGTAACCTAGTTCCACAATAGAACCACTTATATAAATAACATACTAGTAAGCCCAGTAAAATTGCATAAGGTTCTGGAAGTCAAACTAGCATCTGTTCCCTGGTATTGTTATATCACTAAAGGCAAAAGGGAAAGAAACACAATATGGGGGGCAATTTCCCTTGTAAATTTCACCTGGTAAAGTTTTGAATGTGATGATACAAAAGTCAAGTTACCTTTTTAGCACCTGTTCTTTCATTACTTAAGATTTTCCTCTACCCCTGATCTTTTCAAACCTGTCATTCTCTGTCTTTAAAAATGAAAACTGGAGAACTCAACACCATTAACTTAGTGGGTCACTGTGTAAAACAGGCACAGGGTTCTCTTTCACTTACAATGAAGCCTTTGTTAGTTTGGAAGAACGCTTTGACACTATCACGGTGTAAATGATAGACCTACCACTTACGAACTTAGTCTTCCTCTCCTGACATTTGCCACTCATCAGCTTTTGATGCAAGACCACGGGAAAGGACTTGTGTATCCATAATTACATGTTACAGAGCAGTTAATGCATTCACTGTTGTTCTCCAAGGTCATAGAAGCCTAAATATCTATCCTCTACATTTACTGAAACTAAGGTTTATACATCCTTGAAATCAAAAAGATATGAGAACACAACAAATGAAATAGACATTCAAAAATAATACAGCTTCATAATTAAACTCTCTGCTGATGATGCTAGTGATGTGGTGTGACTTGTGTGCTGAAGTGGGAGTTTGCACACCTTCTGCTGATCGCTGATGTGCTCTTGGAAACGTGCATATTGGTGTTGGGCCAAGATAAAACTCTTGGTGGCATAAGGGGGTGTTTCTAAACTTGATTTCTGAATACAGTTTTGAAAAAGTGGCTGTAAACATTTGGGCCTCTATTGTTTTAAAGCAATCTAAAAACCATTTTGGAAACAAGGGAAAAGTACTAGATAAATGGGGAATTTTAAGACTACTGCATCTATCACATGATAACCTGAAGGAAAATTGATGATTACATTGACTTTAAAAATGTCAGTCCCAAATAAATATCACAGAATAATTTCAGAAAGATACCAAAGTGTTTAAAAGTGTGGAGAACTAGAATTTGTTGTTGTTTTCTTTTTTTCAAATCAGAAGTTTAAAAAAACCCACTAACTTTCCCCTCCATTCTATTTTCCTTCCTCAGAACTTCTAACTTTTTCAATAAATTTCATGGAACCAGTTCCTAAAAGACTTTTCTAAAAATGTAAGCATCTCCTGCCCTGGCCAGGGGCAGGGCGGTAGGTGGTGGGGGAGGGAATGAGATGCATATAAGGGGTGATGGGAGAAAAGCTAATAGGTTCATTTCTTTTTCTCTTCCAGAAAAACTTAAGACTGAAACCTAACGTTGGAGAGTGGGAACCCCTGTGAAAATTATGATGGAATCACTTACTAGCTAGCAAGTACATTTGTGTAGAGTTAAGGAGGGAATACTCCTTAGAGGTCATGTAGAGCTGGAGGTGAGACTCAGAACTGAGTCTATAAACTACTTGGCAGTGTATCAGATACACTTGGCCATTCAGTGAGAGGCTGCTGCATCCCCTTGGGGTAGGGAGAAGGTTGCATGCTGGTAGAGAAGTAAAGTTTTGATTTCAATGCCACTCATAGTATTTTGTAATGCAAGAGACAACATGATTACAAACACCAGCTTCAGAGGAATTTTTTGCAAAGTTCAAAGGAGAAGGTGCTATGTTAAATATATGCCATTTAATATCTTCTTGCTTAACAGTAAAAAGTGCTTTATGAATTAAGAATATAAGTCAGCACTCTGGGTTTTCCAAAATGATTACACTGGTCAGAGGATCTTGGTCCATTGATGTCACTGTAATAATGGCAGATGCTAGTGAGGTAGTGTGACTTGTGTACTGAAGTGGGAGTTTGCACACATTCTGCTGATCGCTGATGGGCATTTTTGTCCTTGAACACAGCACAGAGCTGAGCAAATAAGCGTTTTCTTAATGGTAAAGTATACCTCAAGTCTTTAAGTTATTTTTAGTATCAGGATAGATAACCATTTTCTGGTAAGAAACTGGCATTGTAGTGTCATCTGGTGGGATGCAGCTGGTACTACTGACTCTAGTGTCAGTAATTGGATAGAAGGGTTGCCTTGAGCTAAACTCAGAATATTAACCTGGTTTATATCAAAATCACAATTTAGGGTAACTGTTTCCTCTGCCAAGTATTTTTTTTTCCTGAACTGATAATACAGATAAAACATTTGATGTATTTTTTGCTTTGTTTTCCTTTCATTCAGAAAAGTAGAATACAGGTGAGCTAAAGGAATCTATCAGGCCATTGCCCAATCAATGAACAGAGCAAAATCAGAACTGGACTTAGGGAGAATCCAAGATGGTGGCATAGGTAAACACCTACACTGCTGCCTCGCACAACAATTTCAAAACTACAACTAAAAGACAGAACAGACATCATCCAGAACCACAGGAAAGCTGGCGGAGTGGAAATTCTACAACAGAGGGAAAGAGAGGGGCTCGCAGAGACCCAGAGGAGCTGCAAAAAGCTGAGGTACAGAGCCGTGCCCGTGGAGAGAGCAGGTGCCGGAATACCTGGCTGGTTTTCTCTGGCAGGAGGGAAACGGAGACTCTCAAAGGCATTGAACCCCTTATCCTACCACACTAAACCCCAGATCCAGGTGAAACTCATACGGGGGGAATTTGGACTGTGAAAAGGGAGAGCTGCATGGAAATTTAGGGGAGTCGCAAAAGATCAGAAGTCTGATGGTACGCATAGAACTGCGCAGAGGACAGACTGCTGATTGTGCCGCTGGCTTTCGTGAGTGGGTGGGAGACGAGAAAGACCCAACTGTGCCACTTCTGACTCCACTAAGCCCCTGTTTCGGGTGAAACCCTGGGGGCCTAGACTCGTGTAGTCCTTGGAGCGCAGGAAAGCTGGAAAGGCAGCGGTCTAGAGGCACTGTGCACACGCACAAGGACGGCTCCAGCGATTACCCAGTCACATGAGATTCAGGGGCCATGGCAGGCAGGGCTGACTGGAAGGCAAGGCGGTCCCTTAAGCCCTGAGACTCCACCCATACCAAGCTCAACAGAGAGGCTTCTGCGGTTTTGCAAGTCTGCTATCATAAGGCTGAATCCAACACAGAAATTCTCCCAGCATAGTGAAAATGCCGAGACAAGGGAAGGGATCACAAACAAAAGAAATGGAGGAAAACAAAGGACTGGATATAGAGTTAAAAACCAGGCTTATAAGGTTTTTCAAGAATATCCTAGAAAAGTTGGATAAAGTTAGCGAGAGCCAAGAGGAGATGAAAAAGGACCAACTAGAGATGCAAAAGATTCAATTAGAGATGGAAAAGGACCAACTAGAAATTAAACATACACTGACTGAAATAAAAAAAAAAATTATACAGAGTCCTAACAGCAGACTAGAGAAAGGCAAGAATCAAGTCAAAAATTTGAAATATAAAGAATCAGAAAAAACTGAACCAGAAAAGCAAGAAGAAAAATGAATCCAAAAATGTGAAGATAACATAAGGAGCCTCTGGGACAGTTTCAAGCGTACCAACATCAGAATTGTGGGGGTGCCAGAAGAAGAGAGAGAGCAAGATACTGAAAACCTACTTAAAAAAATAATGACTGAAAACTTCCCACATCTGGTGAAAGAAATAGACTTGCAAGTCCAGGAAGCACAAATAATCCCATATAAAAGGAATCCAAAGAGGACTACACCAAGACACATCATAATTAAAATACCAAGAGCAAAAGACAAAGAATATTAAAAGCAGCAAGAAAAAAACAGTTCATTACCTACAAGGGAGCACCCATACGACTGTCAGCTGATTTCTCAACAGAAACGATGCAGACCAGACGGGAGTGGCAAGAAATATTCAACATGATGAATAGCAAGAACCTACAACCAAGAATACTCTATCCAGCAAAGCTATCATTCAGAATTGAAGGGCAGATAAAGAGCTTCACAGATAAGAAAAAGCTAAAGGAGTTCATCAACTCCAAACCAGTATTATATGAAATGCTGCAAGGTACTCTTTTAGAAGAGGAAGAAGAAAAAGGTAAAAGCCAAAAAATTATGAACAACAAATACGTATCTATCAACAAGTGAATTTAAAAATTAAGTGAATTAAAAATTTGATCAACAGAATAAACTGGTGAATAGAATAGAATCAGGAGCACAGAAAGGGAGTAGACTGATAATTCTCAGGGGGAAAGGGGTGAGGGGTGTACAGGGAGAGACTGGACAAAAATCATACACCTATGGATGAGGTCAATGGGAGGGAAGTAAGGGCAGAGGGAAGGGTGGGAGTTGGGTGGAGGGGTTCTATGGAGGGGAAAAAAGACAAACAAATGTAATCTGAATAATAAAGATTTAATTTAAAAAAAAAGAACTGGACTTGGAGAGAAAAAAATCATCTACAACAGGGAAAGAGGTAGAGGACAGATTTTGTAGCTGGAAGTTTGATGGGAGAAATAAGTATTTCCTGATTTTGTTAGAGGTCATGGATGATGCTGAATTTGAATTTTTTCTTTCAGTTAGAATGTTTTTTTTTTGTTTTGTTTTTGCAATTAGTGAAAATCTTTATGTCAGCACAGCCTGAGGACATGCATTCTATAATAAGAAGCCCCCAAAACTTAGAAATGTCAGTCTCTCTTGTTAAAGGCAATTAATTCTGTGGAATACTCTACATATCTGATCTGTAAACTACTCAGAAAATTAATAGCCAACTTTTATAAGTGACAACTTTTGTAAGTTCATGGGTATTTTCCTAGGAGAAAGTTACATAAAATATATGTGGATATCAACTCTTCTCCACATTCATGATTTAGACTGTGGCATATTTGCTTTTGTTATTAGCAATTTATATGTTAGGATTGCAGTTTAAGCTCATATTTGTTGCAAAGGAAAAGGAAAAGAACAATTAATATGCTTAAGTTCAAATAGTATTTTAGGAATAGACTTTGCCATTGGAGAAAAAATGGGCTTGCTAAAAAGCTCCTCTCCCCCCAAAAATAAAAATACAAACAAGAAATTCTCTTTAAAAAAGAGAAGTATTTGAAGATAGAGGGAAAAAAACCAATGTAATATGGATAGATTGGCTCTTTGATGAAGATTCTACTCAAATTCCCAATTCAAATAGAGATTTGAATGTAAAAAAATTTCTTATAGCTATGGGCACCGAAAACCTATGAAAAAAAAGATTTTTAGGAACCTAGATTTAAATACAAAACATTAACTCTGAAGGGAAAGGTTTTTTTTCCTAAATATACACTCATTTTTATTTTTAAACAAATGACATGGTTTAAGAGTGAACAGCCTGTGCTTAGATTATGCAACTTGCTCAGAACCTCCTCACAAACAGAAGAATAGAAATGGCCACACCCCAAGTGCCTACTGAAACCAGATAAATAAAATAACATGTGAAGCAGTAAGAACATGGCAATGTAGAGTGGAGGGATTTTGAATACCTGCATAATATGTTCAGTGAAAATTGTTTTAACACCTTTGTGAATAGTACATTGACATGTTGATTTGAAAAAAGCTGCCAGTTTTTTTAACCCTCTTTTTATAGTTTTACTAGAGTCATGGTACATGAAATTCAGCATGGGAGGACTGGGGAAAGGTGTCCTTCAACCCAGCCTGTTCTCTGTCTAATCTGGGCTCCCAACTGCTCGCCTGTCTGCCTTCCTGATTTCCTCTAACTGCTTCTGCCTGCCAGCCTGATCATCCACTAACTACTCCCCTGCCAGCCTGATTGGTGCTTAACTGCTCCCCTGCCATCCTGTTTGCCCTTAACTGCCCTCCCCTGCAGGCCTGGATCTCCCCAAACTGCCCTTCCCTACAGACTTGATCACCCCCAACTGCTCTCCCTTGTAGGCCTGATCCCTCTCAACTGCCCTCCCCTGCTGGCCATCTTGTGGTGGCCATCTTGTGTCCACATGGGGGCAGCCACCTTGTGTGTTGGAGTGATGGTCAATCTGCATATTACTCTTTTATTAGATAGGATAGAGGGCTTCTGCATGGGTGAGGGCCAGCTGGTTTTCCCTGAAGGGTGTCTTGGATCAGAGTGGGGGTTCCCTTGGGGCATGGGGTGGCCTGGGCAAGGGGCCTATGGTGGTTTTCAGGCTGGCCACGCCCCCCACAACCCAAGTGGAAGCCCTGGTATCTGGGATTTATTTATCTTCTACCATGGAAACTTTGTAGCCTGGAGCGGAGCCAAGCCTTCTGCTCTCACAGCCATTGAAACTTTGTTGCCTTAAGTAGAGGCCTGAGCGGCCAGGGTGTGCAGAAAGCTTCTCCAGGGGCAACCCAAGTCTCCCTCCTGCTCTCTCTGTGGCCGAAGCCATCTTGGTTGGATTAATTTGCATACTCACTCTGATTGGCTAGTGGGCGGTGCTGGTGGGCGTGGTAGAGGTACAGTCAATTTGCATATAACTCTTTTATTAGACAGGATGAGTGGAAGTGGAGCCAGCATTATTGTTCAGGACAAGGGCAGGAGTCCCCTTTTGTTTTACATATGCCTAAGAAGTAGGTTTTCAATCAGGCCAACATTCAAATATTCCATTGCTTTATATAAGTAGGATTTTAGGGGTCACCTTTATAAATGGAATCACTTTATACATCTTCTCTCCTTTGGATAAAAATTGCAAACTCATGGCTCTAGGGCTGAATTTAATGGTTAGAAAAATGATTAACTTAAAAAATGAAACTCTATTTTGAACTAATTATAGATTAATCTGCAGGTGTAATAAATAAGATAGATCCTATGTGCCCTTTACTCAGTTTTCCCCAATAGTAATACCTTACAAAACAATAGTTAAGTACCACAACCAAGATATTGACTTTCCTAAAATTCCACTGAGTTTATCTGCTGACACATTATATTGCACAATTTTAACCCATATTGTGTTGTAAATCTGAATAGTAGCTAATACTTATAAATCAGAAGGTTTTACATAATAAAGTAGATTGAAATATTTAAAACTGAGTCTGCATTGTGCATACACTGTTAGGCTGGAGCCAATTATAGCATTTTTATTTTACACTACATGCATTCTCTCTTCACCCTTAAGGACTCCATGTTTCTTCTTAATAGCTCACCTAATTCATGTGTTATGTTCTTGCGGCTGCCACTATCATATAATCCTAATCTCTACTTTAGCATGTCTCTACCCCAGTGTCCTTAACCTACTTAGTTATCCCCTTGAGGGCACTGCATCCCCTGCCTGTGCTCAGTTAGAACTGGGAAGACTGAAAGTACCACTAGACCTCTAACAGGTGAGTAACGGAGGCCCTCAGAGGAGCAGGCCAGGCCAGATATTTTTCAAATGGAATAATGTCACCCAATAAGAACAAATGAAATTATAAAATGTCAAATGAACAGTTTTTTATTCCCAGTCTTGACTTTTTCCCCGGAGGTCCAAGTATATATATTTGACAACCTACTTGACATTTCTACTTGGAAATTTAACATTGAAACTTAGCATACTGGAAATAGAACATTTGTTACCTTCCTTATAAACCTGATTTTCTTAAAGTCTTCATTTCAATAACAAGTCCCACCACGTACCCACTCTTTTAGGCCAAAGACCTTGATATCTGCCTTCATTCAGCTCTTTACCTCAAACCACCCTTATTCTTTATATCAGGGGTGGGGATTGTCTGGCCCCCAGACTGATTAAGGCCTGCAAAATTATCTGGTCTGGCTCTGCCAAGGCATTAGGGATGAGTTAATTACATGTTTGACCAAATATAGCAGTCTAATTTTTTAAATTGATAATTTTGTATGGATTTTGAATTATATCACAAATATCTAAATGGCCATTGGCAGAAAAAAAGTTCCCCATTCCTGCTTTATATGAAATGTATCTATACGTCTTGGTAGCTGTGTCTCCAAAGGATATCCCTAATCTACTAAACATCGGCGCTAACCCACCAATGATCTCTCACTCAGACAACTGCAATAGCTAGTACATGTGTTTCCATTTTTGTCCCCTAGAATCTATTCTATACATTAGCATTCCTAAAAGCATAAATCCCAACCTATAAGGCACTTAGCAATTTAGCCCGACTACTTCTTCAGCACCTTTTTTAAACAAAAGCACCAACGTATTTTCTATTGCAGAACTTTCAACTTGCTGTTCTCTTCCTTCCTTACTCATTTACAAAGCTCACCACCCATCTCTAAGTTCTTAGTTTAAAATCACCTGAGTTAAGTATTACCTCATCAGAGACTTTTGTTCATTATCCTAGCTAAAGCAACACCTTTCCCCCAACCAATGACACTTACCTTATGAACTATTACACTGTTGTAAATATCTTAAGTTAGCATCATCTATATATGTGTGGTATGTATAGATAGATATATGTGTGTACACACACACACACACACACACGCACACTATGTGGCAGATTATTATGACTACTTGATGTTTGTAGGCAAATTAGCCGTACACTGCATCGGATGGGATATGGAAGCTGAAGGCCTGTTCGAACACCTTTGCTGTTTGCAGTTACCAAGATAAAACGTCTCCAATTCGCACAGGAACACAAGGATTGGACAGTTGAGCATTGGAAAAAAGTCATAGGGTCTGATGAATCACATTTCCAGTTGTATAATGCAGATGGCAGAGTAAGAATTTTATAGAAACAGCATGAAAACATGCATCCCACATGTATGAGTACAACCCTTCAAGCTGATAGTTTGGGGCATATTTTCCTGGCATGATTTGGGCCCTTTAATTCATCTGGAACGACATCTGAATAGCACAACATACCTAACTATCGTTGCTGATCAAGTTCATCCTATCATGTTGGTGGCGTATCCCAATGGAGATGGCTTCTTCCAATAAGACAATGTGCCATGCCATGGTGCTCGTATTATGCAAAAGTGGTTTCAAGAACATGAGGGAAACTTTACCTTGCTTAGGTGGCCCCCACAATCACCAGATCTCAATCCAATTGAGCATTTGTGGGATGAAGTTAAAAGAGCCATCAGGCAGCTAGTTCCACAATCATCAAATCTCATAGAATTGGACAGTGCTATTCATCAGGCATGGTGCCAGATTCCTCACATTTTGAGATCTTTCAAAATCTCATGGAGTCAATGCCAAGAAGAATAACCGCAGTATTGGAGGCAAACGGTAGCCCAACAAAGTACTGATGGGATGGTCATAATAATCTGGCCACTCAGTGCATATGTGTTACCTGTATCTTCAGCTATAGTATAAATTCCACAGAGTCACAGACTTGCTATGTGTACTCACTGCTGTATTCCAAACCTAGAACATCATCAACGTCATAGTCCATTTTTTAATAACTTGTAAATGTGTAAATTGAATATTCTGGAAATTGAAGGGTAAATTATAAGTGGTACAGTGGTACCTCGAGATACGAATTTAATTTGTTCCGTAACCTTGAGGCGTGGGAAACTATGAGACGCTCGAGTCGAGGTAAACTGGTGGGTCGTGTGCAGCCGGCCGATCCGCCCTATTACTCCTATCTCAAATGTTGCTCGTATTTCAAAGCAAAAATCGCTCACTTGACGACTCGTATCTCAAAAATCTCGTATGTTAGGGCACTCATATCTCGAGGTACCACTGTATTTGAATTTGGCACAAAAATTATGAAAACCTAACAAGATTTAATTTTTAAATCAGTGTTGTAAATAATTATCCTATATAATAAAAGGTTAATATGCACATCAATCTAATGGCAGGACGACCATTTGTTATGACGTGTATTGATCATCATGGGGCAGACGCTCAAGCAGGAGCTGCCCCTGGAGGTCAGTGCACTCCCACAAGGGGAGTACTGCCCAAAGTCCAGTCGAGCTGATGGCTGGCAAGCATAGTGATGGTGGCAGGAGCCTCTCCCATGTCTGTGGCAGTGCTAAGGGGAGCCGGCCTAAGCCGTTAGTTGGACATTCCCCAAGGGCTCCTGGACTACTAAAGGGCACAGGCCAGGCTGAGGGACCCACCCTCTCCCCACAAGTGCCCTGGGCCTCTAGTCTTGAATAACTCACTAGAATTTCTACTTTCAGCAATGACAGAGTAACAGAATAAAGATTTGCCTTCCTACTTTAAATAACTGAATAACCAGAAGGTATAAAACCCTAATATACAAATAGACTGAATGGCAGAACAACCAAAGAACCAGTTGCTATGATGTGTGCTGACCATTAGGTAGCTCATGCAGAACATGGGGGATGTTGGTAGCAGGTGGTAGAGTACGGAACATGGTAGGCATTGGCTGCAGCGGGATGGCAGAGTAGGTGATCAGGGGCATCAGGCCAAAGTGGGAAGCCAGTCGCTGTCATTGGGGTGAGCCTCTAGTGGTTACTGAAAATTCTTTTCTCCCTGCGCACCATGGTCCTGCCCAACGCTCGCAACCTATTGAATCACAGTTTCAGTGGCTGACATTTTGGTATCTGAATGTCCAAAAACTCTCTAGGTATTTGTAGTGTGTAACTGAATTGGAATGATCACAATAGCTAATTCCTTTATTTTATACTTTTCTCCTTTATTTTATTCTTGGAAAAAAGTTTAGGAGGGCAACAAAACCAGTAAGTCATCTCAAAACCAGTACAAGAACCTCAATTTCTACACCTCCTACCAAATATAACTCATCAAACATTTATACATCAGGGTGAAAGAATTTAAAATCATTTTTAATGATAGATTTTTCTACAGAAGAAGCATAAAGATTCTAAAAACTGGAGCTATAAGAGAGTTTACTGTATATATCAACCTCCCAGATACTCAATCTGGCTGAGCCCAATCAGCTTGGATGCTGCACTGTGCACATTTCCCACTTTTACTAGCCTCTATGTGATACCACCAGCAACAAAGGAAAGTAGTCACATGTCCTTAAACTTGAGAAATGTCTTTCATACTGTAGAGACCATTACTATAGATTAAATACAGTATAAGGAAGAAAGGTACTTTGTACAAGTAACATTTCTGATTCTCAGTTTATTAACACAATTTTTCTTTCATGTTTTGGGGACTAAGGCAAAACTTCCTAACTAATGTCCTTCCTAGGCATTAGTACCAAGTTATATCTTTAAAGGGAAGAAAATGACCAGTGACAGCTAAATGGAAACCCTGAATTTGAATACAACTCCTGTGCTCTTTCCAAAATATCAATGCTCTTTTCCCACCTTAATTCTATACTATTAATTTTGCAAACTGTTTTATAAGTTATTTCCAGTGAGTTAGACATGTAAAAGAAAAGCTTCAACTTAAGTTATTTATTTATTTTTGTTAATCTTCACCTGAGGATATTTTCTCATTGATTTTTAGGGAGAATGGAAGAGAGAGATACAGACAGAAACATTGATGTGAGAGAAACACATTGATTGGTTGCTTCCTGCATGAAGGACCTGGCAACCAAGTATATGCCCTTGACTCAAATCAAACTTGGAACCCTTTGGTCCACAGGCCAACGCTCTATCCACTGAGAAAAACTGGCTAGGGCAAGTTTTAAAAACTCTAATTGCATTGCTTTAGGCACTTGTGTGTGATCTTTTGGGGTCATTTACCTCTCTTGAACTCACCCCAAATGATGCACATGCTACTTCTTGCATCTGTAATCCTCTTTTCCTTTGCTTACAAGTCCTGGTCTGAGAGGTCCTGTCTGGCCATCCTAACTCATGTAGCCTATTACTTTTCAGACTCTTGTTTCTCAATTTCATAGTGTTATCATCATTTGGCATTATTATTATTATTTTGCACATTTGTTGACTTAGATACTGTTTCTTTCCTCTATTAGACTCCATGCATCTGCTTTGTTCACCACTTTATCCCTAGAGCCTTGTCTAGTGTTGCCATTCCTTAAAACTTGAATGACTATGGATGTCTATGAATGGGGATGTCAAAACTTAACCCTCCAGCCAGCTCTGCTGGGCAGTGCTGTCAGTGGGCAGTCTGGGCTGAGACAGCATTCCTGCTTTTGGAGAAAGGGCTAATACTGTGCAAATACAGTCAAAGTTTTGATGCTTTTGGTGTGGTTTTTAAGTTGTGTGCCACCGGTGATATTGATCCCTCAGGCACATTGACTCACCAGAGCTTGAAATGTAATATTCTGACTTGTGTCAAGTAAGGTGTTTTTTTCTTTTTTTTCTTTTTTTTAACTTGTATCCCCAAAAGCTGTCAAATTCAGAATTTTGCTGAGCTATGTTAATCTCCCATCTGTGCAGAATGGAATTCACAATGAATTTCTGGTTGTTAAAAACAAACAACAACCTAACATTATTAAGAGAGTGTGCATTTGACACATTTTCAGAGAGCATGCTTCTTTCTGGCCTGAAGTTTAATAGCATATGACAGACATATAGCAATGAGCTCTGTACATGAAAGAAGTTTGCTAGTTTTATGATTTTTTATGATTTGGCCTTCACCTTTTCTTTTGAACTTTTCCTCTAGAATATCATACAACAGAGACAGAAATGTGAGGAACTTAAGTTAGAAATTATTTCCCATTTCTCATTGTTCAATACAGCTCCTACTCTCCATGTCATCTAATGGAGTAGGGACTTCCAGTATTGAAATACTGAGGTTATGTCTGATGAATACCCAGTGCCTGCCACAGTGTAAGAGGGCCACGGAAGTGAATGTTTGATGTTGATTATGATAAAGATTTATAAAGAATGTGCTTGAATATGCTGACTAAATGCTTAATTAATACAAGCTCAGGTTTCAGAATCTATAGATAAAAATCACAAATGTATGCTGTCCAAATGGCTGGGTGAGGGAGGTCCATATTGCCGAAAGGAAATTACTCTCTAGTAGTTAAGATCCTAAAGACTTCTTGATATTCAAAGAGCTGAGAAAGGTCATGAAGCTCCCATAATCTAGGTGTAAAAATGGAGGACTAAATGAGAGTTAAGTTGTTCTTAGTAATAAAGCAAGACAAAGGCAAACTCAAGTTAAGAAAATAATGATGACAAAAATGAAGTCATAATTGAAAGTTGAACTTGAGCTACAACCTGGCTGGAGAATTATGATCAGATGGAAATCCAAGACTGAGGGAGCTTTAAATATACTATTTGATTTTCATTTGTGATAAAGTAGGTGTTGAAAAGGAAGATAAGGAGCATCTCTAGTTTTTTTAAGGTCAAAACCACAAGTACACAATCTTAAACTTAGTGTAATGGCAGGAGAGAAAGAGCACTTTGCATTTTATCATAATAAATGCTCCAAGGAGTGTGCACATCTGACATCGCAGAACTGAATTTGGTCTGTTCCAGGAATCCCAGCAGGGCTGAAGACCTAGATGATAAAATGTGAGGCCAAAGCAACAAGCTGACTTTTCAAAGGAATGATAAGCATTGTTGTCACCAGCCTTTCCAAAAATATGAAATTGGCATTAGTTTGGGTAAGGAAAGGACAACTGTTACTAACCAAAATTCAGGCTGAACTTCTGTTTACCTACATTTTCTAGATTGTCCATATTAAGCATGAGTACCTAATACAGTGAACAAACATGACTTGTAGAATATAATCATTCAGTAATTTTCATCTCCCATTGTTACTTTAAATATGCTCAGCAGCATATATTCATTCCAGTGGGCAAGCCTATGATTTTCCTACTCATTCTAATGTCACAAACCACTCCTTCAATTTAGTAACTGGAATTCTGAATTTATTCCAAGTTGTATATTTCTCATTTCCAAGCTAAGAACTACTATAGGCTGGGGGGTCCTATAACGGGGAAGAGAGATGGTATACTTGGCGACTTCTTTCTTTCTCTGCTTAGTGGTTCCACATCCCCATCCCCAGCTGGATCACTGAGGTTTCTGACCCATCTGGGGATGGTGTGCAGGGTAGAAGGAGGGGAGAAAAAGTCATACTGAGTAATAACTTGCAGTTAAGTAACACTGAATCTTTGGGCTTGCAAGATGTTGACCCTAAATCCTTTTTATACATTCATTATGAGTCCTTTGAGAGAATTTCCTTCACTGGGGATTTCTTGTTTCTGATTTCCATTCTTAGCCTCTAGAAATTAGGCAACTCACTAACCCTTTTCTGCTGAATTCTGTTCACTCATTAAGGAGGACTGGATTCAAAGAATACAAGGTCTCCCCAACATTATACTGCTCAAGTCTTGCTCTAATCTCTAGCAACATGAATCATTTAAATCCTTGGTATGTGTAAAGGATTTAACATTCATTTAACTTGTTTTTATTTTTTTTAAAATTGCATCTTGTCCAGGCACCTTATTTTAGAATGTCTGACCAATAGCTCCTTCATGTAAAGACATAATAATCAGTCAACATTTCCAATTTAACATCATGCAGATTATTGTAGTAAGATTCTCTTTTAGATGACAAAAGAGACAAAGCAATCAGCAATGGGATCAA
This sequence comes from Lasiurus cinereus, assembly GCA_011751065.1. Lineage (NCBI taxonomy): Eukaryota > Metazoa > Chordata > Mammalia > Chiroptera > Vespertilionidae > Lasiurus > Lasiurus cinereus. The sequence goes on along the minus strand of JAAGEH010002531.1, from coordinate 49,544,411 downwards.
AGGATATAGATACATCAAAAAAGATGAGAAACAGGAAAAACATGTTACTGGTTATAGTTTAAATGGGAATAACAGATAGATTGCAGGGGGTTGATCAGGAATAGATTGTAAGGAAATAAATGTAAATGACTTCCTCCCTATGGTGGCTAGAGGAATCTTAATTTCACATACTGTTAAACACAAGAGACCCTGCCAGCTTGTCCTGGGCTCCCTGGTTCCACTCCACCTTTTTCTTTCTACTTGGTTCCACAACCCACTATACTGGGGTTTGCAAGAGGACACTCTGGCTTTATTCAGAAACATGCAGTCTGCTGCTGTGCCCAGAGGGAATCAATATTTCACTTCTTCCTAATCCTATATACCACTCCATTAAACACAACTTGAAGAAATCAACTGCACCAGAAAGCCAGCTATTCTACCTCTGAGGATTCTTTCTGAAACACTTCTGAGAGCTATCATTTCATTAGGCAAGCATTACACATGAGAGAAGCTTAGGGAAGGAGTAAGAAAGAGCATGGATCTGATAACTGGTGTGCAGGTGAACTGACAATGTTATCCATAGATTTTTTAAAACAGTGGACATGGAAGGAGATTAGTATACTTAGAAAGGGGCTCAGTCAAAAGAAAATGGATGGAGGTTCATGCTATTTCCTTTGGCAACAAAGATGTTGTGAGCCTCTTTTTCCTTAGAAAGAGTATCTTCAGGAGGAGGAGATAGCTCACAGATGCTACAGGAAGTTTTTACCGTGAAACATACATGCACATTGTAGAATTAAATGAGTCAGAGCAATAGCTAAAAATCCCAGTTTTCTCTAAGCTTAGCTCCACCTTCCCAATGCAGCAACATGTTTCAGCCCATTCCTGCTGTAAACTGCAAAAGAGTGTGTCTGAGACTCAGGTTGCTGATGCTGTTAGACATTCTTCATCTTTTTGACATCAGGTATATTCTGATGAGATGAGAAAATGTCAGAGTGACAATATTAATGGGGCTTTAGTGATAACTACTCACATGATATCTGATATTTTAGTTACCTATGTTTAATTCTTCCTACTCTCCAGCCTCCCTGTGAGTTCACAAGGAGTTGCAATGTGTCTAAAAGCCTCTACTTCATCTCACCAAAACTCTAAGAAAACCATACTATTTTAAACTTCGAAAGGGATTATCCCTTAGGGATTATCCCTAAACAGTCCTTACCAGAAAAATACCCCTCAGTTCATTAACTTGTATTTTCCACTATCAATTGCCTTTCAATCAAAACTACTTCCTGTGGTTTAAAGTTTGGGAAACAGATGATCCCATTACTTTTTTCACAGGGCCCCTGATAGGGATCATCTGTTTGAAGGGCCCCATTAACCTGTTTATGAAAGGAAACTCCAATCCATAAAAGGAAGAGAAATAAATTCTTTATACAACCCTTTATCCTCCTTCCTATTTCAAGCAAACCTTTGTCAACTCTTCTTTTCAGTTCTTGAGAGTTTAGGTTTCATTTCTTGCCCTACTCACTAGTTTATAAACAAGGTTTTGGAACCCCAAATAATGTTATCTGAAGCTTTTTTGTGAATACAAAGATTATAAAAAATAATGTTATATTTGTGGAGTTTAATAACTCATATGTATATGGTTATATATCCTATATATAATTTTATATATGATATATAGATATGTGTGTCTGTAATGTGCATGATATATATGATATCTCTACATCACATGAAGAGGAACAGAACATGCCACTCTAAAATATGCCTTATGTTTGAGGTTATTTTTGAGAAAAAGCAGAACCAGAGTAAGTTCTAAAAACAAAATGTAAGGGAAATTTATATTTAGCAGTTAAATCTCAATTTTGAAAGGTATGTCCCTTTCTGTACAACAAAGAATGACTATTTTTACCATAAGAATTACTCTAAATGATAAGAAACTCTCATCAATATCAGACTTAACTTTGTAGAACACCTTTACTGCCCTTTTCCTGATTGCTTCTGATAACTGGCCTCTACACCCCCCAATATCTTTCTCCTATCTTTATCAAAAACAGTATTTAAGGGGGTGGCATGGGTTGGCCATTCTTTTTCCTCCTTTAGTAATATTGTGGGAAAGCCCTTAACTATTTTAATCCCCCTATAGTACCATTTAATTCACAGTAGGTAGCCTTAATATAAATGAATTATTAAAATCTATAAAAACTGTTTTGACTATAAAATACTATTTTTTAAAAATTCAATGTATAGTATGATATCTAGTCTAACTTAGTTATTTTAATATGATGACATATTGTTTTTTAAATGTAAATAGACAGTTTAACATATTATTATAAAGATGTGTAATTATCACCTGGGTAAAGAAATAGACATAAATAACACTCCAGAATCACTTGCCTACTCACCTGCTACCTTAATCCCTTCTATCTCCCATAGAAAATCATTAACCTTAATAAAGTATTCATCTCTTTATTTTCTCTATAGTTTTACACCCCAGCACACATTCCTTAGCACTGTAGTTTTGTTTTTTAAATATGACAGTATAATGGAAATAAATTCACACATTTTGCAGCTTGCTCATTTAAAGTATACAATTCAGTGGTATCATTTAATAGATAGATGTTCTTAATTTCAGTGTAGTGATGACATATTGTTAATGAGAGTGTCATAAAAAATAAGTTAGTTTTCAAAATAAGTGGACTATAAGTGTTTTCTTTCCAATCTTAAGGTTATGGCAAAAATATCTCTGTGCTTCCTAATTACTGGATTTTTAAAATTCTAATAATCCCCTATTCTTGGTCTGTGGGTGAAAATAAAATGAAAAGATAATAAGTTACGGTTGCTCACATAATAGTAAGGTTGCTCTGAGGGTAAAATAGTTTTTCCATTTATTGAACAACTACCATGTTCAGGCTCTTTACATTTATTATCTCCAATCTTTGCTTTAGTCATGCAAGGTCAATTATATTATTCTGTTATTCCTGTAGAAGAAACTTGGTTTTGTGAATAACATAGTGAAAAATGAAAAAATGAAAATACTTCCAAATGAGCCAGGGACTTATCACATTAGCATCTTCATAAATCCTCTTTAAGACAAATCCCATTTCAAAGTGTCATAGATTTTATCATTCACTCAAAAAATATAATGCAAATCTCTTGAAAACTAAAATATAAATCTTACAGAAAATTATAAGATTTTATTGTTTATAAATATGATGTTAGGAAATTATTCAAATAAAGAAGCCCCTGACAAATGAAGACATGCAAATTTTAACAGTTTCTGATATGCTTATCTATAGTAATAAAAGGGTAATATGCTAATTAGACCAGATAGATTGGACATCTTCTAGACGTCATTCTGGACATCCTTCAAGACAAAGCCAGGAACGTGACCAGCCTGCAAACTGCCCATGGCCCCTCACTTCAGCTGGCTCCCCCATCCTGATCCAGAGCCTCCTTCAGGGAGTCCAGCTGGCCCCCACCTGTGCACCTGGTCTCTATCATATATAATAAAAAGGTAATATGCAAATTGATCCTAACGGCAGAACAACCAGAACAACCGCTGGAATAGTCACTATGAGGCGCACTGACCACCTCTTGGTCCCTTTCCTGAGCCGGCAGGCACTGATCACCCAATGGCGAATGGGGAACCTGGGGTAGGTGGCATTGGAGATGGTGCTGACTGTGGCAGCTGGGGAAGATGGCCCTGATCACAGTCCAGGCCTAGAGACTATACCTGTGCACAAATTTCATGCACCAGACCTCTAGTAATGAATAAAGGAAAAAGAACAATAACTATAAACTTCTAAAAAATAACTTTTTTATCAAAATGTTGACATAAGGCCTTAGGGAAGTATTTTTGTTTACATACTATCAAGGTGAAAAAAATGATGTGAATAATTTTTTATTGTTTAGGCACTATTTTTAATAAAATTTACATAAAATATTAGCACTTCACTGTTCTTTACTAAAATTACAAAATGGATTATTTAATATATAAATATTGCTATATGTAGGGCAAAATAAAATGTTAATAATATTGTGTTTAATTCTATGTTCACTCTATAAACACAACTTTTGTGTTTTTCATAATTTAATATTTACCTAAACAAGTATAGTTACTATTTATTAACTCCTCTTATTTGTCAGATATTAAGCTAAATATTTCATAGATTATCTCTAGTCTTCATTATAATGCAGAATAAGCAGCAGTATGTTTACTCAGGAGAGTGTGAAAGAGAATCAGTAACTTCATAAAGTCACAAAAATATGCTTGGTCTTTAATTAAAATACAGAATTTTCTTTTAATCCAGTTTGGAATTATTTTCATCTTGGCAGACTAAGTCACATTCAATGTTTTATTAGTTCGGAGTGAATTCTCTTTTTTTCTAAGTTTCTTCATCTACTCTGTATCACCCCAGCTACTGCAAATATGCAGGAGGTATTAAAAAATATATGTTGATTAAATAAGACATATAGGAATAATGATGCATCATAAATTATCTGTGGGTAAAAAATAATGCTGTTCTTCAGAAGACAGTCTGTATTATCTTTAAATGGATGAGAAGACAATTTTATCAATCTGTCATATATTCTCTAAGGCCACACCCCTAAATCAACTCTACTAATAGTTTCTAGAATAGGCCTATGGAAAAAAATAGCTATAAGTTATCTCATTGTGGCAAAATAATCATATTGAAGCACAATAGAAAAACAATAAACTTACACTCCTGGTTATCTCAAAATAACTAGTAAGTGTCTTATCCTTCATAAATAAATAGAAATTGTAAAAAATATATGAAATAATTATTTTCAGATATTGGTCAAAAGGCAGTTCTGAACTGGAATAACTGAGAAAATAAGAAACAAGATAAAGCCTGTGTTCTCTCTGACTCTTTTTTTCTGAATGTATTTTGAGGACTATAAAAGAGATACTCTAGCAGAGGCTGACCTTCTTACTTATTTGAGAAGATAAGATTAAAGTTCAGAGTAAATTGCACAAAGAATATTTGTAAAGATAGAATTATTTTATGGCATAGAATATAGCATACGTAAATTTAAAGGGATTGAAATAATATAGACTCTCTGACTAGAATATAGTTAAATTAAAATCAATAAAATAAAACTAGTAATATTTAAAAATTAGAATAGCACACTTTAAAATATTAAGGTATACTAGAAAATATATTGAACTGATAAAAAAAAAAACACCACAAATGTATGCAATGTAGTCAAAGCAGTATATAAAGGAATTCCTTTATATACTTACTATATTAGAAGAGGCTAAAACTAAAATAAATGACCATGGTTTTATCTTAAGAAATTAAGAGAGAAAAAATTATGATTAGAATTAGTAAAATATAAGAACAGTAAACAACAATGCTAAAGAAAATCAATGACACCAAAAGCTAGTTCCTTTAAAAATATTTTAAAAATTAATGTCCCTATACCTATGAGTCTCTCACTATTTTGTTTCTGCTCTTTAGATTCCACATATAAGTGATATCCTAGGCTATTTGGCTTGCTCTGTCTGATTTATTTCACTAAGCGTAATGCCCACTAGGTTTATCTATGCTGTCACAAAAGGTAAGATTTCATTCCTTTTTTATGGCCAATAATATTCCATTGTGTATATGTACCACACTATTTTATCCACCTGCTGGCTAAAAGAGGTGAAAGGATTAAGAAGTACAAATTGGTAGGTACAGAATAGTCAGAGGGATGTAAATTACAACCTAGAGAACATAGCCAATAATATTGTAATGACTATGTTTGGGGCCAGGTGGTATTGGAAATATCAGGGGGCCACTCTGTAAAGTACATGAGTATTCAATCACTATGCAAACATCTGAAACTAATTCAGAATAATGTTGAATGCAAACTTTAATTGCAAAAAATTGATGTCTCTAATTAAACTGATAAAAATTAAACAAGTGCAAGATACTAATAATATCAGTAATAAAAAGAAGTTATCATTAGAGTTCTTGCATATTTAGAAATTTTGCACCTATGTTCATGAGTGATATTGGCCTAAGGTGTTCCTTTATTATAACATTATTTTCTAGGTTTGGTTTTAGTGTAATCCTGGCTTCAGAGAATGAGTTAGAAAATGTTCCCTCTGCTTCTGTTTTCTGGAACAGATTATAGGAATTGATATGATTTTTCATTTAAATGTTTGGTGGAACCTACCAGAGCAACATACTGGCCTGGTGCTTTGTTTTGGAAAGTTATTAATTATTGATTCAATTTATTTTATAGATATAGGTCTATTAAAATTATTTATCTTTGTGTAAAGTTTGTGTCTTTCAAGAAATTTGTTATACAATTTATAGACATGAAATTGTTCATAATCTTCCTCTTGCCCATGGGGTCAGTAGATATGGTCCTTTTTTCATTTCTGATATTAGCAATTTGGCTTTATCTCTTTTACTTGGGTGACTAGTTGGCTTAAGTTTTATCAATTATATTGATTTTATTCATTTTTTCTATTGTTTTCCTGTATTAAATTTCATTGATTTCCACTTTATTTTTTATTGCTTTACTTTTCTTTCTTTAGCTTTATGTTGCTCTTTTTCCTTTACATTTCTACTTATGTATAATTTTATTTATCCATGCCAACTTGCATATTTTGAGGAGGAAAAACTTGTGCAATATGTAGAAGAAAAAATAACAGTTTTATTAGATACACAAACTAAACAAGTCACCTGCTTTAGAGAAGCATTTAGCTAAGAAACATACATAAAAATCAATAAGTCAGTTAGGAGGAAATGGTGGTAAGAAATAGTTGGCATAGAGCAAGGAAACATCAAACATTAATAAGAAAAAGGAACATGTTGAACACAGTGTATATAGAGAACATTGTCAGCTTTTTACAAACTAATTCATTTAAGCCTCATAACATAAACAAGTTAGATTATATTTATACTAGAGGCCCGATGCATGAAATTTGTGAAAGAGTAGTCCTTCCTACTACTGGCACCAGCTTCCTTCTGGCACTCAGAACTTGGGCTTCCCTTCCAGCCCTGGCTTCATCCAGAAAGTTGTCTGATCTAATTAGCATATTACCCTTTTATTATTATAGATTAACATAAGACATAAAACTGACTATGTATTAGTTTATTAACAGTATTCCTATTTACATACCAGAGAGGTTAAATATCCTACCCATAATTGCCTATTTAATATTATGACATATTTGACTTTTGTTTGGAAACAAAATGCTTTTTATTATGTTTATGTATTATTCTTCTATACATAGTTTTAAAAGCTACCAGCATATTACATTATTCAATAAGTTAGAAATTCTGATATATGGTTTTGGTGCCAAGTGGTTGAGAAATGTTCTTCCATTTTGTTCCTCAAGGCAGTATCATGACTTCAACTATTATTTGTATGCTGAGAGATCCCACATGTGTTACTCCAGTTAAAGTTTATCCTCTGAGCATCAAGTGTATATATCCAACTAATCACTCAACACATCTCAACAAATTCACCTAGAAGTTGTGCAGGCATCCCAAAGTCACTCTATCAAAATTTAAAAAAAATGATCCCCCTACCCCCAAACACATAACTTCTTTAGTGATCCCTCAATTCAGATAATGGCTTCCCATTGACCTACTTGGACATTACTATTAGCAAGTTAAAGATTTTTCACCTACAGTATCTGATGTATAATTTTATGTACAAATCAACAAAAAAAACACTTGGACTTTTTGTCAGTAGTTCATATTCTTATTTCTTTAACTTTGTACAAAGATGCCATAGATTCTTAAGCATGTAACAACTCTAGCAAAACAGTACCTATGAGACATACAAAAAAATAAGCAAAACACAAATCAAAAAAGAATCCCAAATTTAAAAACCTTGACGACTATAATAGTCCAAGTAGGAAAAGAATCAAAATAAAGGACTGAAAAATGGAAAGGCTACTTGAAGAAAAGATTAATGGCAAGAGAGGAATCTATTTAAATATATATTTAAGACTAAACAAACATGGGACTTAGAAATAGTTAATATAAGTGTTTACATAAGGGAAAAAGACTTTATAATTATTCTATATAATAAAAGGCTAATATGCAAATTGACCAAATGGCACTGATCACCAGGGAGCAGACACTCAATACAGAAGCTGCCCCCTGGTGGTTAGTGCCCTTCCACAGGAGGAGCACTGCTCAGCCATAAGCCAGGCTCACAGCTGGTGAGCACAGCGGCGATGGCAGGAGTCTCTCCTGCCTCTGTGGTAGTGCTAAGGATGTCTGACTGCGAGAGGGCACAGGCCGGGCTGAGGGGTACCCTCCTCCTGAGTGCAGGAATTTCATTAACCAGGCCTCTAGTAAAATTATAAGAAACCATTCCCAAGTTTATTAACTTAAAATTAGAAGTTTTTATTTGGATATTTTGGAGGATGAGGTTGAAAAGAAGAATTTTAAAGAAATAGAAACAATTATTTATGTTGAATAATAGCAAATTAATAGAGGTATTTTTCTAAGACAAATAAAAATATTGTTTTAATTATGAATTTTACAAAGTTAGCCACTTATAGAACAAAGGATATACCACATATTTTCAAATAATCTGAAGCATTTGATTAGATAAGAAAAATAAAGACTATAGAGCTAATCACAGAAAACAAAAAAGAAGCATTCAAAACTAAAAATATAATAGAAGATGATTTTTCAAATGGTATCAGCTTTTAGAACTCAATTATATGGGTTGCAAAAGATACATCTCAAGCAAAGTGACTTAGGATGGATTAAAGTAAAAAGATATGCATATTGATAAGGTTATATTTAAGCAAAAATTCATAAGGAAAAAAGGACATATTTTATTATGATAAAAAGCATAATTTACCATCAATTATATGAGAATCTGCTTGTACTAAGTTATATTAGCATGCATTCACAAATCCAAGTTGCAGTAATTCAAGAAGAAATAGAAATAAATCATATAATTGCCTCAAAATTGGAGAATGTTTTTAAAGTATGTATAGTTTACCTACATAATAAAATATGCCCACATATTTATTATAATATTTACAAAGCATTTCAAATGACATGGGGAAATGTTTTTAATATATTGGAAACAGCACCAAAAATTAAATAAGTGCATAAACATAAAATATGATTGTAGCAAAGACAAGTAAGACTTTCAGTTTCTAACTCAGAATTTGTCTTAGTAAATTTTGGCTGGATGTGTGTGTGTGTGTGTGTGTGTGTGTGTGTGTGTGTGTGCAGTACTTTCTATGATTATGGCCATTGAATCAGGAGTATTGTGCAACATATTTACAAAACATCAAGACATTAACGTGCACAATAGATGCTTCAACTAATCAAAATGGAAATCAGCCTTGGACAGGTGCATTTATACTGGTACACAGAAATAAGAATATACATTGTTGAGGAACTTAATTTCTTGAACTAGAGGCCCAGTGCTTGAAAATTCTTGCACTGGAGGGGCATGGGGTGGGGAGAAGACATTCCTCAGCCTACCCTGGGCCTTTTAATAGTCTGAGAGCCCTCAGGAGATGCCCTAATAGGAGTAGGCCTAAGCCACAGTCTGACCTCCCTCCATGGGAGGTGACCGGCAGGCCTATCAGGGGACAGCACCAGCAAACAGCTGGCCCCACTCCCCCGACTGCCCCTCCACCACTACTGGTTGTCACTGCCCTCCCCTCCCTCTGCCTGCTAGCACGTGCCTTGGCTGGCCTGATTCCTCTGCTAATCAGTTGTTCCACTGTTTGGTCGATTTGCAGTTATACTTTTATTATATAGATAATCTCATCAAAATAAACTAATTAAACATACTACTCATTAACTTTAGTATAATGGACTACTTCATTTTGGGTAAGCTAATTAAATTTTGGTTAACTCTTAATGTTAATATAATTTCAAACTCACAGAAATATTGCAAAAATAATTTAACAAAACCTGATACCACTTTCCCAGATTTCAGAATGTTTACATGTTACCTCATTTGCTTTATTGTTTTCTATATCTCACAAAAAATACACATGAGACAGGGGAGATAGTATCTTTCTGGATTAAACTAAAATATCAGACACTATTGTCATTTATCTCTAAATACATCAAGTATATTCTCTAAAAACAAGAACATTGTTTTTGATAACCACAGTGAACTTATAAAAAAATCATAAATTAAACATTGACACAATACAATGATCTCCTATCTAATATAAATTATGTCAATTGTCCTAATATGTTTTATAGTATGATTTCTCAAATCTAGGGTTCAATCTATAATCACACCTTTCATGTAGCTTTCTTGTCTTTTTGAGTCTCTATCTGGACCAGCTCTTCAACTTTGTTTTTCATTGCCTTGACATTTGAACCACAGAGAGAAGGCAAGGGAAGATGGGAGGGAAGATATCAACCAATGAACTTACTTGAATATATGCATTACCCATGGACACAAACAATGGGATGGTGAGGGCCTGGGATAGGGGTGGAGGGAATAGGAGGAGGCTGGAAGAGGTTAATGGGGGAAAAGGAGGACTTATGTAATACTTTCAACAATAAAGATTAACAAAAAAAGAATACAGGCCTGTTATTTTTTTGAATGTCCCACAAATTGGATTAGTCTGGTGTTCTTTACAATTATATTCACATGATCTATTTTAGGCTGAAATATCAAAGAAGTGATATGTCTTCCTTAGTACATTATATTGGTGGGAAAGAGGAGGAGGGGACACTTCATATTACTTTATCCCATTATCAGTAATGTTAATTTTTATGTTCTCCAGCTTTCTTCTCTGAAATGTTATTTTTTTGTAATTTATAGTAATTTATTGAAAGATATGTTGATGGTGAGTCTATATTCTATCCCTAACTAAATATTTACCCACTGCTTTGAGTCAACTTTGCCAATTCTTCCTTAAATTATTACTAAAATAACTGCAAAAAAGCTCATTTTCTAATTCAATCATTTTTCTACATGTGTAAGTTTGTATTCAACCTTTAAAAAGTTTTCTTATTTATTTTTATAAGCATGGATTCTTATTCCATAGATTATAATGTTACTATCATTATTTATTTAACACCCAAATTTCCCCATATTTTTCCAGATGGATCTCTTTCAAACTGACTTATGTGACCTACTGACATCCCTATGATTCTGGCACAATAAGATGTTCATTTTATACTGTTTTTGCCCCACATCTATAATTAGCCATTTCTTCAACAAAAGTCCCAATTTCTTCTACTTGAGAATGGTATTCAGAAGTGAAGATCAGGAGAGTAGGTATGGTCATTGTTACTGTGGTATGATTTTTTTCTACCCTCTCTTAATATACAACTCTGGAATGTGAGTGTATGTGTGTGTTTGCATACCTCTACTGTGTAGTCTACCTATCTACCTATCTATCTGTCATCATCACCAATCACCTAACTATAACCTATATTCAAAAATATATACTGAATTGCACATTTTAAATGGGTGAATTTTATAGTATGTGAATAAGAGCTCAATAAACTTATTGTAAAGGAAAAAGAAACCATTAAACAGATAATTTTTAATCCAATCCTATACCAACACCAAAGTGTTAGTTCAAATCTTCTCTTTTTTTTAAATCATCACCTGAGAATGAGAATATTCTTTCCACTGGGGAAGAGAGAGACATTGATGTGAGAGAGACATATCGATTGGTTGCCTCCACTCCAACTGGGGCTGGGAATTGAACCTACAATGCAGGTATGTGTTCTTTACCTGGAATCGAACCTGTGACCCTTTGGTTCAAAGGCCAACGCTTTAACAACTAAGCAAAACCGGCCAGGGCTAATCTCTCTTTTTGTGTTTGAAATTTCTTTACTCAACAATGCAAAACATAGATCCTGTGATCTTTAGCTTATTTTTCTATACATTTAATTCTAGAATACTCGAAGTATTTTCAGAGCTTCTAAATCAAACTACCACCAAAAAAACTAACATATAAACTATACCATGTATAGACATATATATATGTCTATACATGGTATATATGTCTATACATGTATATGTGTATATACGTATATACCATGTATAGACATATATACCATGGTATATACGTATATACACATATACACATATATGTATATGAACATATGTATATTCACATACATGTATATGTATATACATGCTATGCATATACATACATATACATATACATGTATATGTATGTATATATATATATATATATATATATGCCTGGTGCACAAAATTCATGCATGGGGGAGGTGCTCAGCTCAGTCAGTACCCTCTCACAATTCAGGACCACTGGCTTCTAACCACTGGCCTGCCTGCCTGGTTGCCCCTAACCACTTTACCTGCCTGCCTCATCACCCCTAACTGCTCACCTATCTGTTTGATAGCCCCTAACCCCTTTGCCTATCTGCCTCATCCCCCCTGACCATCTCTGTCTGCCTGCCTGATTGCTCTTAACTATTGCCTGCCTGCCTGATCACCCCTAACCACTCTGCCTGCCTGTCTGATCACCCCTAACTGCTTGCCTGTCTTCCTGATCACCACTAATTGCCTCTGTCTCCACTCCACTGCCGTGGCCTCATCTGGAAGGATGTCCGGAATGACCTCTGGAAGGTTGTTAGGCTGTCTGGTCTAATTAGTATATTATGCTTTTATTATAACAGATATATGCTGAGATTATAAAGTCAAATACTACAAAAGTTACTCAGGGTAAGTAATATTTCTCTTTTAATGTGGTTAGGTTATTAATTTGAAGTACAATAATTTCTTTTATTTCTATTTCTTTTTATTTAAGAAAATTCCTTCATTTTATTATATATATATGCAACATTAGCATAGTTTAAGAAATCAAACTGTGTACACAAAGCTAGAATCAGAGAGGTAGCTATTATCCTGGAAAATTTCTACCTCATTGCCTCAAAAGAAAATCAATTACATTATTCCTGCTTTATTCTATGGTTTATCCTTATTTCTTTTTGCAATAGCAAGCATTCTGAGGTACACTTTTGCCACCATTATTCTACAAAAGGGGGCATTTGCTGTGCACTATTTTATAACTTTTGCTTTTTTTCACTTAAAAAACAACTACATTATAGAGATCTACCTATTCCTTTTTCACATCTGCACAGTCTTCCATTGTATGTTTGTATTTGTGTGTGTGCAAAAATTTATTTAATATCTTTTCTAAAAATGGGCACTTTGTTGGCAATAATTCTACTTTCTGGAACTTATTGATAGTTCCAATATAAAATGATATCTGATCAATTTTTATGACTCTTTCATATATTACTGATAACAATATATGTTCTATATGATCAGAGTATAAATTTTAATATATATCCATGTGTCATTTTTTGTTTATCTCAGAAACCTAAGTTTTTTTATCTTGCTTCTTTTTCCTTCACTCTTTCATGTAAGTTTTGGCTAATTGAATAAATCCATATATCTAATATTTTGTGTATGTGTCTTTTGTGATCTTAATTTTCCTCCTTTGCTTCCTTCTCTCTTCATTTCATACTCTCCAAAGGAAATGATCCCTTTTGTTTTAACCCTCTTCTCAAAAGGCCAAAGCACTGCCTTTTCAAGACCCACACTTTTTTTTTTTAATATTTTTTATTGATTTTTTACAGAGAGAAAGGGAGAGGGATAAAAAGTCAGATGAGAGAGAGACATCGATCAGCCGCCTCCTGCATGCCCCACAGTGGAGATGTGCCCACAAGCAAGGCACTTGCCCCCAACCGGAATCGAATCTGGGACCTTTCAGTCTGCAGGCCGAAGCTCTATACACTGAGCCAAACCGGTCTTGGCAAGACCCACACTTTTGAGTCCTATTTTCTTTTATGTCCCTTTCTTGTAGAATGTTGTCTGATCTAAGATTTTTTAGGAATTTTGCAGTTAGGGTAAATTTTCTCTTTCTGAGAGTGATTTAATCATTATCTCTTTCACACAGATTTTTTTCTGGATCAACCTAACCTCCATAAGAGCTTGGAGCAGAAAATAGTTCTACTAAAAATTGATGTGTATTTTTCTATATAGTGGGCATTTGAAGTTTGTTTTGCTTTCTCTCTTCCATTCATACTCAGGTATACTATTTGGAGGGCTGCTATTTCCTCAACTAACAACCAATTAAAATTTAAAGGAATATTATCAAAAGTATGTATGTATTTTTGAAAACATTGATAATATGAAATTTGACCTCAAAACCAACCGAGGCAACTTTTGATTCACGAAAATAACATACTGCTTTTTTAGAAGAAATATTTTCCTCTAATATGTAAAGAAGGGAGACATGCATTTAGATAGTTTTAAATCATTTTCAGTTCTTTAAAATGAAATAGTAAAACAAATTAGTTGTAGAGAGGCAAGAACATCATCTTATTATGTTTTTATATGAATTATCATCTGGTTGTTAGGTAGCCAATTTTTGTGCCACTGAGCCCTGAGATTAGTAAAAAGATTCAGGATTCCAGCATTATTTACTGGAACTTTATATTGAGCTTAAGTAGCTTAATTCATAATGTATGTCTTTATGAAAAAACTGAGAGAAAAGGAAATCAATAAAAGCTCAGCATAATCTTATGTTTTCCTTGGCAAATTTCTCTTCAAGTTAATAAAGTGTGAAATAGTGATTTACAATGGGATAATCTTACCAAAAGCTTTCTTAAAATTTATGTAGACATGTCCCTGAGAAATTCGGTCATGCAATTTGTCAAGAAAAGACTAGTACAAAAATAGATGCACTGTGTTACAAAATGATGGGTGCATAGTCATTGTTTTGTTTTTTATTATTGAAGGACAAATGACTTTTAACTGTAAGTCATCACGGTTATAAAGTTAATGAGATTAAACAGATTTATCCAGATAATCACATAGTAGAAAACTTTGAATGAATGTATTGACAAAATGTCTACCTATTGCTGCCAGCAAAGGACACAGGTATTAGATTACTGATTTCTTTCTACAACCTTTTTCAACTTCAAGGAGTTGTTCAGTTATGTTTGGATTTTTTTATAGATTCTAGGGCTTCTTTTTCCTGGCTCCTGTATGACACAAAGAGCTTTTCATACACCCACATACCAAGAAGTAGAAAGCCAAAACAGAAAACTAGACAATTTATTTTAAATTGGCTGACTGTCCAAATGAGGCTATATAGATTATTCCTGGTAAAATTAAATTAAGAAAATGTTTATACTTAATAGGGTCTGTTTTATCTGGAAAAGCCTGAACTATTCTTAACTGGCAAGTTCAGTTGTATCTAATAAGGACATGAGACTTTTTTAATTTTTTTAATATAATAACTATATTTTTCCACATATATGATTGTATTTGCAAGTCCCCTAAATGATAACAATTTAAGGATGTCAAGATTTAATACCACTATTTCTTTATTCCATGTTCATGTAATTTCTTCATATGGATAAATTCTGCCTACTCCCCTCCAGTGGTCAGCAAACCCATTAGTCAACAGAGCCAAATATCAACAGTACGACTGAAATTTCTTTTGAGAGCCACATTTTTTAAACTTAAACTTCTTCTAATACCACTTCTTCAAAATAGACTCAGCCAGGCCGTTTTCTTTTGAGAGCCACATTCAAGAGGCCAAAGAGTCGCATGTGGCTCTTGAGCCACAGTTTGCCAACCACTGCCCTAGACCACCACGTCTACCCCTGGTTCTAACAATTAAACAGAGAATGAGAAAAGTAATGTTGTTCTTTGCCGAAAGCTAACATGAATAAACTGGTCTACCAATTTGTAAGTATACTTGTCAACCTCCCAGGTGGAAACAGATGACATCCATAACTGGGTACTTCAGACCAGTTTAATGGGGCACTATTTATAAAGCTGTTTCAAGTATCCAGGGGAAAGTATCGGGGGAAACACTATAGTGCTCACAACAGCCATTATCCCCACTACATTGGACAATCCAAGGAGAAGCCATAATTATTGGAATCCTGAAAAAGATTTAGATATGTGAGGACCCATTACACAGCAGTATGGCTTTCAGAAGATAAATGTGGCTACTGCCAAGTCATACCTCTGGTAGGGAGGGAGCCAGAAGAATAAATTCTCCTAACTCTATCTTCCTCATCTCCTGCTGGTACCTGTCCGACATGGGCATATGGAAGCTTCGAGAACATAAGATCTAACATGATAAATTATGGCTAGGTCATCATGCTCCTCCTCTCCTGTTCTGTTGTTGAATAAGCATGTTCACTTATTAATATATTTATGTAATTTACATATTTTGATCATATTCTTTTCATGTTTTATTATATTTTGATAATGGCTCCTAACCCTTCTGCTCTCTCCCTAAATGGATTTATTTAATCTCTTTACTGTTCTTTCCTAGATTGTCTTAACCTCTGCTATGATTTTCTTGAAGTCGAAAAGACTAGAAGTATATTATAGAATACTGGTATTCTCTTCCTTCATTTTCCCACCAAACACATACAAACACACACACACACACACACACACACACACGAAAACAACTGTCTATACTGAGGAAGAATCAAGTTATTTTTAAAATTAATTTATTTCCAAACTATAGTTTATATAAAATGTCATATTAGTTTTAGGTATACAACATAGTGATTAGACATTTTTGTACCTTATGAAGTGATCCCCCTGATAAGTATAGTACCCATTTGACAGCATGCACAGTTATTACAACATTATTGACTATATTTTTCTACGCTGAATTTTACATCCCCATGATAATTTTTATAATTGCCAATTTGTACTTCTTAATCCCTTCACATTTTTTGACCTACTCCCTCAGGCTCCTGCCCATCTGGAGGTCACCAATTTGTTCTCTCTCTGTATCATGAGTTTGTTTCTATTTTGTTTGTTTGTTATTTAAATCCCACAACTTTCTTTATTATTCCTATATGAGTGGAATAGTATTTTCCTAGTTCACTCTTTACAAAGTGTGCCATCCTTTAAGAACTCACGTGTTTATTAATTAACTTAATACACATACAATACTGTGCCATATGCTGAACCAGGATGGCCTCTGGGAAATTAATGCTTTCTAGAGTGCTGGGGACAAAATAGATCTTCAATAAATGCATACTGAAAACTGTTAAAGATCAATTAAGAGTAGTAAATTAAATGCCAGAGACCAGGGTTAAGTTCATCTAGGTGTATTTTGGCAAACTAAAGTTACTAATTGAATGGATACCAGGACAACTTGCTCTGGGAATTCCATATGCAGAAGGTGAAGAGAATGGTGATCTAGGATGAATGCCCCAAGTCCATGGTCAGCAAACTGTGGCTCGAGAGCCACATGTGGTTTTTTGGCCCCTTGAGTGTGGCTCTTCCACAAAATATCACGGCCTGGGCAAGTCTATTTTGAAGTGGCATTAGAAAAAGTTTAAGTTTAAAAATTTGGCTCTCAAAAGAAATTTCAATCGTTGTACTGTTGATATTTGGCTCTGTTGACTAATGAGTTTGACAATCACTGCCCCAAGTCAACCAATTGAATTTTCATCCTATAAGTCATTGTTTCAGCTGATAGAGAACTACTGCCACGTTTCATACCAAACATAAGGAATGGCTCACGCCCCTCCCCCATATATTAAGGAAGTTGTAGGAAAGGGGCTCAGAGATCAGCATAGAAAAGATCAGCTATACAACGCTGTCACTCAGAATTCTATTGACTAAGAACTAAGCCTCTCCAGAACTGCTTCCTCTTTTTACAGAACGAAGGTGACTTGGTTTTAATCTCGCAAGGCTATTTTGTAAACAGACAAACCAAATTAATAAAATTCAGCCAATCAATATGAATGCTTACTGAGTAAGATTTATTAAATTGTTTTTAGTTGGGTAGATATGAAACACATTTCTTATTTTGAGGCAGTAAGTCAAACAGATTTTATGTATCTAATTTTGAGTTAATCACTTTCTTTGTCCCCTTATACCTTGAAAAATATTTATAGGATTTTTTGCTCTAGTTTCTTTATCCATGAATTAAGTTTAAAGTATATATTTTAATCAAATCAGATACAGAATACATATGACAAAAAGATTATCAAAGCTTTTTTATAAAATATAAAAGTGCTATGTATTATTGATGTACAACATCCAAGTCTTTCAAAACTGAGTACGGAGATTTTTCTATAAAATGTAAATGGGTTTACAAACCAGAAAATGAAAAGTCCAAGAACCCACTTAACAATGGGTAAAAGACATAAAGGGAAATCATCAACACACATAGAGATACAAGAAAAATTAATAAGCATAGAGAAAAGTACTAAACATTTTTAGGATCAAGGGAAATTCAGATTTAAAGCTCAATGAGATATCATTTCTTTCCCACTAAAATGATTAAAATAAAACAGGTTGATATCACCAAACTGTATAGAATAGCATGGAAACTGTCATATACTTTTGGTGAGAGTGTAAAATGATGCAATCACTTTGAAGAACAGTTTTTTATAAAGTTAAACACATTTGCCCCAGATATTTCATCCTTAAGAAATTACTGAAAATAACTGAAAAAAATATAACTATAAAAGTACTTTTATAAAAATGTTCTACCAACTTATTCATCTTAACCAAACAATGGGGACAGTTCAAATGTGCAACAACAAGTAAAAAAAAAATTGACACATTCAGGCAATGGAAAGTTACCCAGAAAAAAAAAAGTGAATGAACTATGGATGCATTCAATAACACAGCTAAATCTTATAAATATTTAATAAATATTTCATCTTATAAATATTTAATCTTATAAATTTTAAATATCTATTAAATCTTATAAATATTAAACTGAGTGGCAGAGGCTGGACATAAGAGAATACTTTGTTTTAAATTTCATTGATATAAAGTTCTAGAACAGGTAAAATTGGCCTTATGTGATAAAAGACATAAAGGAGCTGCTTCTGAGAGAAGAGGATTGCATGGAAGGTGGTCTGAATAATCTTTCTGGGATGACGGAAATGTTCTGTACCTCTTTCGGGGGATGGTTACATGAGTGTATATGACCATCAAAACTGAAAGACTGAACACTAAAGTAGTATGCATTTCATTGTATACTGAATACACTCTCATAAAGATAATCTAAATGAACTGCCTTCAGAAATTCAGAGTTCCACCTCATGGACCTAGAGAGAGAGGTACTAACAAACTGAACTAGATACATGACTTTGGATCTGTAGAGTACATTGGCATTTCTAATCGAGATTATGTATGTTTTTGAATATTCATCTGTTTTTATTTTTTATTGAATTTATTAGAATAACATTGGTTCACAAAACCATACAGGTTTCAAGCCCCACCCCCAGAGATCCATTTAATAGGAATAGAATAGAATTTTTTATTTCCTGGCACCTACCTCAGGAAATTTGGAAAGAGAGAGATTGCTGACTCCAATTTGAGAAGCACTGAAGGGAGTTGGGAATAACTTTTAGTACTTCTAATTCTAAATTTTAAGAGAAGAAGCATGATGGAAATGTTGGTTGGTGTATTCTATAATAGGACACATTTCAGTACCTATACTAATAAAAGGGTAATATGCAAATTGGTCAGGACACCCTCATAACAACAACCAAACTGCAGGCTGCGTGGGGTGACCAGGTCGGCAGGGAGGTTAGTGAGGGATGACCAAAGGACTGACCAACAGGCTGTGTGGTATGACCAAGTCAGCAGAGGAGCAGTGTAGGGCAACCAAATGACCAAACAACAGGCTGCATGGGGTGACCAGGCCAACGGGGCAGGAGGAGCAGTGTGGGGTGATCAGGCCAGCAGAGGGGGCAGTTAGAGGCAAACAGGCCAGGAGGGGGGCGGGGCAGTTGAGAGCAGCCAGGCCAGGGGTGGGGGGTGTTAGTTAGGGGTGATCAGGCCAGTAGGCATAGGTGGTTAAGGGTGAATCTGGCTGGCAGGGGGTCAGTTAGGGATGATCAGGCAGGCAGTCAGGTGAGCAGTTAGGAGCCAGCAGTCCCGGATTGTGAGATCTGGGGATCAGGCCTAAATTGGGAGTTGGACATCCCCAAGGGGTCTCGGATTAGAAAGGGTGCAGGCTGAGCTGAGGGGACCTGCCCCATGCACAAATTTTATGCATTATTCTGAAAATATATCAAATGAGTATATTTTCTTCATTATTTTCAATCAAGGCAATTTAGAATTTCTTCACTTTTGTGTCTCATACCTATTTATTTGACATATTTTACATAATAATATAACCTATTAATAATGAAGGAATCAATGCCAGTGTTTCAGGGGGAAAAAAAAAAGTGAGTGAACCTGTAAGGACTCACTATAGCTACACATTCTCAGTTTATTTATAAATGTGTGGCTTCTACTGCCCATTTAATATCCGCCAGGCTGTGTACTATTATGTCATGTTAATTACTTTACTTTTAGTAGAATCCCATGAAAGCTCAAAGCCAAAGTAATGATTGGGTCCAAAAAAAGGTTGTTAGGAATATTATCTTTCTTCTCTGTGAACCTTACTGAGACCTATTTTTTATATACAAACCCAGAATGCAGAAGGGGAGGTTAACTCCCTGGGAGGTAACTTCAGCTGAGTCTAAAGAAGAGGTAATCGCTGCCAGTGGGACAAAGAGGAAAGTAATTTCCGTTAGTGAAAAAAGCACGCACAAGGGTAGAAGAAAATAAGATACTAGCAGTACAATTTTAGATTTGGTATGATGGAAGGTGTGTTTTGGGAAATGCATATGGGGGACAATGAAGAATTTTAAGCAGTAAAACAATATGAGAAAATTTTGATGTGCAGTAAATCCCACGCGTGGATTTATGAAAATTAGATTGGAAGGAGTGGGGCAGAGGTGAGACAGGAGGCAGAGAGATTTATGGTTCAAGTGACGAATGATAAGAAAAGACAGTCCCATGAAAGTTGAGTAGGAGGGCTAAAATTGCAAAGATTTCTAAAAGTTTGAACATGAATAGTGAAGGATATGAAGGCATCAAAATGATGCCTGGAGATGCAATGAGCAGTGAGGTTCTGAAATGCAAGGCAATGGCAGTTTTCATGTGCAGAGATGGAGAGAAGTATTTGAATTGCATTAACATTTTTTATGTCTTTCCAATCTTGTAGCTTAGATCACAACTACTCTACGTTGTTTGCTATGGAAAATCAGTTTTGATGTTTAAGTGGTTTTAAGGGTCAAAATGTTTGTTTTATTTTGTGAAAGCCAAGGGTATCTTAAAGAATTTGGGAATTACACTTCGTATTTCTGTATTCATCACTTAGAGTTTGAGCTCTTGGGAAATCTTCCTTAGCAAAATTCTATATGCTGCTACATACTGACTGTTTTGATACATTTTAAATTCAACCAAAACAGCAGCCCTTGCATGAGACCATTGGGAGCCTATGCAGGTGGAGACCACGAGCTGATGAGGCTCCCTGAGAAACCTGGTTGGACTTAACAGAAAAATGAGGTTTCAAAACATTTATAAGAGAAAGCAAGACAGAACCTGAATAATGATTGCAATGGGATTGATTTGCAATAATTTACTCACACAGAGAGGTGCATCTAAATGCTTATATAATGCCTTTGACAACATGATTTGGGTCCAGAATGTTTAGGGGAGAGAACCTGCATATGCTTACAAGCCATTTTTGGATTTTTAGGGGTGCAGAATAGATAACATGCTTTTTGTCGTGGTTGATTTCAGGCAGAGCTTGCCTTGGAGAACTGAGAACTATCCCTCTCATTATTATTATATTCCTATTTTTTAGTGAGTTTTTGTCCTATTGAATCCAGATATGATTCTCATTTTGTTGTGATTTAGCAAAATGAGATCATTGACATGCAAGTCAGGGGAATGTAGGGTGTTATTTTCTTTCCTTCTTTTTAAATCCCAAAGCTGTCTAGTGCTGATTGTACTATATAAGAGGACTTTCCTGACTGCTGGGTGACAGGTGAGGTGTCAAGGGTGAGGACAGCAGGAAATGCTTTTACAGAACTCAAGGTGAGCTTCTCTTTTTGTTCACGCCATGCTTCCCTCCATACCCACTGCTAAGTGCACATTACTTTCTTCTTCAAGGGCAGTGTTAGGTCATTTACAATTTGCTATATTTTTTTCTTCCATACAACTTTCCATTACTGGAAATCACTGAAAGATGACTTATTCCTCAACATTCTTACTCTGTGCATCACCTCAATTGCATTCTGAAGCACATTGTTCTGGGTGGCCCTGTGAAAGTATCTGCTACCACGTAAGAGTTTGCTTCCACCTGAGGCGACACACAGTAGGCCTGCTATTAAGCTTATTTTAGCAAAAATATGATGACATTTCTGGTTTTCTTCCTGCTTTTGCTGAGCACACAATGTGAAGGTAGATTGTACAGGTAATATTGACATGTCACTGCGTAGGAACTCTTCTTGTTTAATTTTTTAAGAATATGAGATATATTGTATATTATAATATAAAAGGTGAAGTCATATTAGGTAACAAATAAACTCTATAACAAATATGTAGTAATTGCTATTATGGTAGTTAACATTAGTTTCTTGTCTTTCAGTCACATAATCTACACTAATAAAAGAGAAAGATGCAAATTGACTGTACCTTCATGAGCCCATCAGCCTATCAGGAGTGAGTATGCAAATTAACCCACAAAGATGGTGGCAGTGCCATGGTGACAACACAGGGATTCCACACTGCCTCAGCTGCTCCAGACCTCTGGGCAGCGTGGGAAGTTGGAAAGGCGGTGCTGGCAGCCAAGGGAAGGAAGGCTCATTCTTGCACAAATCTTCATGCACTGGGTCTCTAGTAGTAGTAGTATAATTAATTACCTCTCTGAACTCAACTATGCCATGTGCCTTTCTTTGCCCAAGATAATGCAAGTGGAAGTGATGTGTATCACTTCTGAACAGAAGTGTTAGGAGTCACCTTGTGCTTTGCCATTTTCTCTTTTTCTGCTATGAAAGCAAATGCAATGTCCCAGAGTAGCTGGGGTTCATAACATGAGGATGGTGTGGAACAGAACTCAGTAACTCTTAACAGACAGGTGTGTGAGTGAAAATTCAGCCTCTATTATATTTAGTATTTAGATTTAGTTTCCTTAATTCATGGCAATAATTGTACAGAATCATGTATATAGTAGGTCTCTCACCTCAAATATTATGCAATACAGTGAACAATCAATCTTCTTCCCACCCAAAACAAAAACAAAAACAAAAACAAAAACAAAAACAAAAACCTCATATGATGCAAAGGAATGAAAATCCTGAGAATGAGTATTGTGAGAAGTTAGGTGTGTGGGGATGAGAAGGTAAAATGGACGGGGTAGCTTTTAGAGATGTCAAATCCTCAAGCCAAGAAATGTTATCAACTTAAATAAAATTACTAAGGCCATGTCTGTCTTTTTAACTGTGAATATTGCAGACTTGTACAGAGCTTTGTGTGTCTATATCTGTATGTATATAAAAGCCTTTGATAAGGAATTGAAATGTTAAACATTTGTTAAAGTTCTCTTAGGTAACTGAGACTGTTGGCTATGCAAAACAGAAATATTTAAAGATGAATAGATGAACAATTATATCCCTTGCTTATGTGATGTGCATATGTATTTACTAGTGGCCCAGTGCATGAAATTTGTGCACATTAAAAGGGAATTAATTAGAGGAAATATTTTAATATTGCTATTTGCCCTTTCTCTATAATAGAAGTGTCAGAGATGAAAGAAAATTAATAAAATGTATATGAAAATCTTCCTCCTGTCAGACTATGGGGCATGCTTTAGGATCCAGAGTCAAGTCCCTGCCTACCCATGCATGTCTCAAAATCACAGGAGATCCAGACCCAGCTGGCCCCACCTCTACTGGACAAGATCCAGATCTGGCCAGCCCCACCCCTGTCAAGCACTGCTGGGTAGGGGGCACAGCCTTAGGTCCCTTGGCCAGGCACCAGGTGGGGGGGGGAGGGAAGCAGCCTCACATCCCCTGTCAAGCCCTCCTGGGCGGGAGGTGCAGCCTCAGGTTCCCCAGCATAACCTCAGGTCCCCTGGCCCAGTGCCAGCCTGGGGGACACAGCCTGAGGTCCCTCGTCAACCCCCGCTGCCCACCCTGGCAGCGCCACACAGACTCAGGTCCCTATTGATCGCTCGTTAAGGTAACCCTGCCTCTGCTGCAGGCATAGCCATCTTGTTTTATGGGAAACCCACTTCCGCCTTGGGCGCATCCATCTTGTGATGGCATGAGGGTTAATTTGCATATAACCTCTTTATTATATAGGATAAATGAGAGTATAGTTTATACAATTTTCTGTAGTTTTGAATTCTTGTCTTGCTTCATATGCTTGTCTTACTTAAACCATGATAAATATCTTATTTCATATTGCACTATTGCCACAATACCAAAAGTGGCATTTGTTTGTATGATGAAGGCAAAAATAGTATAAATACATAGACAAGATGAAATAAACATGCAGAAAACTGAAGAAAACTAGGGTAATGCTGTACATTAGAAACACAGATTCCTACTCTCACCATAGACACTCTTTCATATAGAGGCCACTTTTACATGCATCTTTTTCCAAAGATGGTTAGAGAGGTTTACAAATGTTATTACACTCAGGTCATTTCCTATCATTGAAAGTCAAAAAGGGATAGACATTATCCTTTAAAACAAATACAATACTCTGGTAGATTATATTTCCAAAAATGGCTGTAATGATAGCAGCCAATCTACATGGCCTTATTCCTGTGATCTTCCCAAGATCACAACCATAAAGAGAGGGAGTCTCTTTCTCTTTCCCTTAAGGTTTGTTGAGTAAATGAATTTATATTTCAGTAGGAATTAGACAAAAGTAAAAAGAAATCAAATAATACTCTACTCAAATTATATACAAAACACCCTAACAACATAGCTGAGGAAGTAAGTAAATCTACTGGGAATGGTCCAAACACAAATCTACACTAATAAAAGAGAAACATGCAAATTGACTGTACCTCTGCTACATCCACAAGCCTCGCCCACTGGCCAATCAAGACCGAGTATGCAAATTAACCTAACCAAGATGGCTGCGGCCACAGAGCAAGCAGGAAGCTTGGGTTTCTCTGGCAATGGAAAAAGCCAAGTTTCCTGGCTGGCCCTGGCCTCTGCTCAAGGCTACAAAGTTTCAATTACAGAAGATAAATAAATCTCAACAAAAATTATGGCAGTCACAGAACTAGAAAGAGCAGTAGGCTTTGGTTGACCCTGGCAATGGAGGAAGCCAAGCTTCCTGCCCTCCTTCCTCCCCCAACCCCTAGCGGGCCCTGGCCTTCACTCAAGGCTACAAAGTTTTAATTATAGAAGATAAGTAAATCCCAGATACCAGGGTCTTTGCTTGGGTGGCTGGGGACCATGGCCAACCTGCAAACCACCACAGGCCCTTTGCCCAGGCCACCTCATGCCCCTAGGGACCTCCCACCCTGATCCAGGACACCCTTCAGGGCAAACCAGCTGGCCTCCATCCATGTACCAGGCCTCTATCCTATTTAATAAAAAAGTAATATGCAAATTGACCATCACTTCAACACACAAGATGGCTGTCCCTTTGTGGTCAATGATGGCTGCACCCATGTGGACACAAGATGGCCACCACAAGATGACCAGCAGGGGAGGGCAGTTGGCAGGGACCAGGCTTGCAAGAGAGGGCAGTTGTGGTCGATCAAGCCTGCAGGGGAGGGCAGTTGGGAGGACCAGGCTAGCAGAGGAGGGAAGTTGGGGACAACTGGGCCTGCAGGAAAGGGCAGTTGGTGGGGACCCGGGCCTGCAGGGGAGAGCAGTTGGGGTGGGGGGGAGGGGAACCAGGCCTGTAGGGGAGGGCAGTTAGGGGCAAACAGGCTGGCAGGTGAGTGGTTAGGGAGTGATCAGGCTAGCAGGTAGAAGCGGTTAAGGGCCATCAGGAAGGCAGACAGGCTACCAATTGGGAGCCAGCAGACCTGGATTGTAAGAGGGGTTGGGCCTAAACGGGCAGTCGGACATCCTTCAAGGGATACCAGATTGGAGGGAGTGCACACTGGGCTGAGGGATACAGCTCCATGCACAAATTTCATGCACTAGGCCTCTAGTAATAATATAAAAAAAGATCCACTTACACTATCCTTTGAAAAGTGATAAGATCTACAAGTAGGAATATGGATAGGGATGCAGATGATGAAGGTTCAGGGGAGAGAGCATATAATTAAAAGAACAAGTTTTCTCAGAAACTTTATCTTAATACATATCACAAAGCATTTGCACATATTATTTATTTTTAGCCTGAAAGCCAAGATATATTATCTTCATTAAATAGAGCATCACTTATCTCCTGAGTATCATAAAAGCTCAGGGGTAGCAAGGATCATGAGTTCCCTAGCAAATTTACCCAGTGATGCTTGAGTCACCTTGATAACATTGTTAACAATTGTCTTTCTAGGATTGAATATCTCAAGGAACTAGAAAGTCACAATTACCCAAAGCAGCCTATTCTATGTTTGTACTTCCTGAAGTCATTCAAAGTTAATGTAGGCTACACTGTACCCTATAAACCTTTTAATAGGTCTTTATTCCACCCTCCATTTTGCCTTTTCTTTTAAAAACTAAACATCCCAGGGCTCTGTCCTACAATTCTTCAGATGGTACAACTCTTAATCTTCTATATTCCAGGTAATTTCCTTCTAAACAGACTTATTTAAAAGGCAGGTCCACATAGCTGTCAACCAGTCTGGGCACAGCCAGTGACTTGACATTTATTACTTTAGCAAATCGGTATATAGCATTGATTGAGCTTAGAATTAAATCATATTGATAAAACCAAATGTTAGTAGATAGCCCAAGGGTTATTGCTGCATACCAATCGATAATTTTAGAGCTATGACAATCAATAAAGTTCAAATAAAAAGATTCTGTGCCATGTGAAGGTCTTGTGCTGGGTAGACTCTGGCTTGCTGGTCATGTCTATTCCTCTGGTCTCATGAAGAGCTGACTGGACTTTCCCATAGACAAAGCATCTTTAAAAACTTGTTATGTGACTGCGCATGTATTAGGCTTGGTCAATTCCAAATGCCATATTTTAACAATTCTACGATACTCATTTTACCTCACATTTAATATCTTTGAAGTTGGGATGTATTTTAGAATTGCTATCTTTTTAAGAGCCAGGCAACAGTCAAGTAGGCTACCTTTTAAAAATGCTAAATCTCCAGTGTTTTTAATTGCAGGGACAATGACTCTGTGCAAAAACATGTTGTTATTGACTTTGAATATTGATAATTATGTGTGGTGCCAATTGGGATACTAGAAATATCATGGGGAACAACACTATGTAAAGTACATGATTGTCTAATCACTAAGCTGTACATCTGAAATCAATTCAAAATAAAATTGAAAGAAAAAAGTGACTCAAAGGATTCAAATTCAAAATGTAAAAAATTTTTAGAAATATCAATCAGAATATATTTTCTGATATGTGTATGCACAAAAGTAGCAAATGGTTAAGACCGCTTTCCTTCCTTTTCCCATAAGTATATTATAAAAACTCTAAATGATAAGACTAAAATATATTATGATCTACTTAGCAATATTTATTTTTCTTAATAGTATATAAAATACAATAAACATCGTCTAGAGCAGCGGTTCTCAACCTGTGGGTCACGAACAGCTAGCAGGGTCTCCTAAGACCATCAGAAAACACAGATATTTACATTAAGATTCATAACAGTAGCAAATTACAGTTATGAAGTAGCAACAAAAATAATTTTATGGTTGGGGATCACCACAACATAAAGAACTGTATTAAAGAATTGCGGCATTAGGAAGGTTGAGAACCACTGGTCTAGAGTAAATGAAGAAAGTGTATAATTAATACAAAATGACATTTGGTAGATAAAATAAAACTGTACCTGGAATACAAATACTAGGGTCAGGAGTCAAATTTGCAAGTGCCAAGTTTAGCGACCGCATAAAGTAGCATTCTTGAGATTTTGAGGTGAGGTGTTTTGGAGTTAAAGGCTTGGTAAGCCTCACCCATTGCTTTGCCAGTCTGGAAGGACCTCACCCTAGATAGGCAGATTGCCATCAACACCATCCAATGTCTCCCTGGAGACAGCTAATCTTGGAAATTCAAGAAGCTGTGCTCACCTAACAATCTTAACCTGATATTTCCTTATTATTATCCTATTACAGTATAAGATATATTTTTATTATTGCATAATATATTCCTAAGTAATAACAGCACAGACTCAAGCCTGGATTATTATCCCAAACTCACAATTTTCTAAACAGGTATTTGTTTTAAGTCAAGTTACTATTTTTATTTGGGTCTCAGTTGCCTCATTTTTAAATAAGCATCAAATAGAACCCACCCCATTGTTTTATGTGCACTGTGTTAATATTTGTAGCATTTGCCTAGAACAGTGGTCGGCAGACTGTGGTTTACAAGCCACACGCGGTCCTTTGGCCCCTTGAGTGTGGCTCTTCCACAAAATACCACACCCTGGGCGAGTCTATTTTGAAGAAGTGGCATTAGAAGAAGTTTAAGTTTAAAAAAATTGGCTTTCAAAAGAAATTTCAATCACTGTACTATTGATATTTGACTCTGTTGACTAATGAGTTTGCCGACCACTGGCCTAGACAATGGTAAGTACTATATTAAACAAAATAAAAATGTCATAATGGTACCTTAGGTGGAAGAGTAACTTTTGACTGATAGTCTTTACAAACATGAATATATATACAGACACACAGCATTGTCTTTTACAGTATCTTACTTTATCTTCCTGCCATAATTAAATAAATAAAATATAACCTTTCGTTACTAAAATTGCAGAGTAGTGCAAAGTCATCACTAGCAGCACTAATTAACTTATTGACCTCTGCAAATATACTTATGAATAGCCTTAGAGACTTATTGACCACACATAAACCCTGATCTTTGAGATAAATCTGTGATAAGAGCTTGTTTCATTATTTTCACCTCTTGTTTATGAAAGAATGCAATTCATTGAAGGTTCAAGTTGGTTGGGTTTCAGGACATTACGATTTACCAATTTTCAGCTTTCCTTATTGCAATGCAATAAAATTTCAATTTAGCTGAAAATTACATTCCAGTAATAGTAATCAAGTCAAAATTGCAGCACATCGTTTCTCTTAGGCATTTCCATATGCTTATGTTTATCTAAGTCTAATTGTAGTCCACCTAACTTAATTTTCTAATAGTTGCATTTAGTTTTAAAACTCTAATAATGATGAAAATAAAGTTGATTTTTATAATTTATTTCATTTTTGAATAGTTATCACCCTGAGTAATTAACTCCACAAGTTGTATTGGCTGCACACACTTTTCTCTCACCATCTTCCCCTTTGTATCTATATTTAGTGCAACCTTGTATATGCAACAGGACAACGAATCACAATGAGACTAACATAGAGAATGATTTTCCCAGTTCCTTCTCCTAGAAATGGAAAATGAGCCTTTGGGTGAAGGAACAGAGAGATTATAAAAATCCGCTAGCCAGCCTGCAGCATACTAGGTGGGGTAAGTGTACTTTGTCCTTAGCAGAGAAGTCCTCAGAGTTTAGTAGGGTTTAATCTGAAATGAGGCTATTCAGGCTTTTTAAGAGGACAGACAGGGTTGTGGACTGACCTAACTACATGGGTGGTTGTGTGACAGCTAGTAGAGGAGGTTCATTTCTACTCCTCCATCCATACTCTGCCATCCAGATAGATAGCCTATGTGTAGTTCAGCAAACATTACATGCTTTTTCACTTCAAGGCTTTGAACACACTCTTTCTCTTATCTTTCCACCTGGCTAGTTCCAATGTGTATTTCAAGATTCGGGTCCGAGGCGACCACTCCAAGAAGCGCCTTGACTCACACTCTCTGCAGCTTTGATTTTTCCCACATTGTACTTTCTAGCACTTTGTGTTTCTATCATTGTTTATTACATTGTAATTGCAGTTCTCTGTCTCCTCTTTAGATGTTATGCTCCTTAAAGGTAGAAATGACCAACGAATCCTATGCTTTGCATATAATATGCCACAACACAGTCTATGCTTACAGAATTTTTTTGTTTCTGGTGAAAGTTACAGAATAGAGTTGCAAATATGGGAAAACCCCAAATAAGAGCCCACTAAAGATTTGCTTTCTTCTTTCTTCTTTATATCCCTTTTAACAATCTCTTACTTTCTGAAAAGTTTTTCTTTTTAATACCTCATTCCCTTTCACCTACTAATTCAGTGTTTCTGCCATGATGTCTAGCCTAATGGACTATCTTGTATGGCTCACTCTTAGATGCATTAGGTTGTATTATTCACACAAGAGCTCCAGAGTGTTCTACTTGATGTGGTAAGCAAAACTCTCTTCAGTATTCACAGCAGTCATTTAGCAGGAATCAAAGCCTTTCATCAGCATATATTGTACTGATTTTCAAATAACAAGGGTGGATTTTGAACACTACCAGCTGAGAAGGGATTTGGGTATTTTGTTTTGTTTTGTGTTGTGTATGTTTAGCCTCTCCTTATCTTACTTTCCTGTGTTTTTTTTCTACATATTTTGTATTTACTGTCCAATTCCCTATCTTTTTCAAAATTCCATGAGCATGCATTCATAGGCTCATCATTAATTCCAGGACACAAAGAAATTATTATAATCAACTTACTTAAAAGACCAGAGGATGAGAAACCACATTTGAAAAGAATAAAAAAGAAGAGGATTTATTAATAAAGGTTTTAATGCCTCTATTTGCAAATGCTCTGTACATACTACTACCATGTGAAGATGAATTATTTCAAGGAAGGAAAGGTACTGGGTTTTTTGGTTACTTCCCTAAACTAAAGCTGAATTTTTTAGATTGGCCACTGGGTCCTACATCTTTCCAATTTGCTTTTTGAAGTATGATCATAGGATAGTTTATTCAGAATTGCAGATGCACACACCACACTTGGGGACGAATGAGATGACTTATTTAGATATTGAATCTTTAATGATGTTTCTTGGAAAAGACTTCAGAGGGGAGTTTTGAAAAGTTACCAGTGAGCACAGCAATGAGATGTTGCCTTCAATTCAGGGTTGAGCTGGGACGGAGGGAACTAACAAGCTGCGGTTTCCATGGAGGAGGATTTAAAGGCATCCTCAAAGGAATACTCACAAAAATTTCAATATCAACTGCACATTTTTCCAAATCAAATATTAAAAATTTGTTCTCCCAATCACCTCCACTTCTTTCTAAAGGACACTGTGCTATTGTAGTATTTCAATGAATTAGCAACATTTTTTTCTAAGAGAGTTTAGTTTTTAAAGCTTCTAATGAATTCATCCTCTGCTGGAGAAATGATTGGCTTTCTTAAGACCAGATCCCTTAGGCTGTGACAAAACATTTATATAATTTTCATTTAGCCGATACTTGCATATTAGTTTGAACCATATGAAAATGCCTTTTCCTAGGTAAACAGTTAAATACTGGCAACTTCATGTAGTTCAGGTGTGCGTGTATGTGTGTGCGTGTGTGTGTGTGTGTGTGTGTGTGTGTGTATATTATTTTGAAGTGCACATTTTAACCTGATATTGATTAAAACATCAAATAGGTTAATAATTAATTCAAAGAATACTCACCACCCAAAAAGTGATTAATCATATTTAAACATATCACAAATAAAATGTATGATTAGAAATTAAACAAATATACCATGTAAGTTTTTTGTGTGTCTTGAGCTATAATATATGTACATATACATATATATTCATATACCTTGATTGATTATAAAATGAATACCAGATGTCTTGATAAACTTTACAAATTTAGCCAGAAGAACAGCAAATCTTATTACAAATATATGATGAAAACTTTTGGATTCCTAATAGACAAGTAAATTGGTTATATCTGCATACAATGGCATTTATTTCTTAATCAAGCTTAGAATTTTTTTGCTGCACATTTATACAAAGATGGTTATTTATTGTGATTTTTTCTTTAGTTGCAACTGTATATCACAGTTTTAATAATACATTTTTCATATGAAGTTTCCTTCAATTACTAAAAACACGAGTCCTCAGAGGTAGATGAGAGCAGAAAAATAAAATGGCAAAGGAGGTAGCCAATCTGTTGAACACATAATAATGAGCAGTTAAGGTCAATTTTAAAAGTTTGCTAATAATTAGTAGCACAGTAATAATGACGATAAGTAATAAGGTTGGTCATATTCGAATCTCAGACATCTCAAGGAAGCTGAATATTTTTAATCAAATTTTAATTTTTCCCAGATCACCCTGAAGGAACACAAGCCAAAACTCTTAGAAAGAAAAACACCATTGATTTCCCTGTGTTGATGAATTATGGGGAAGTTGTAAAAGCCTGCTTATTTGAAATCCTTTGGCCAGGTGGAAAACTTTAAGTATATACAAAGATATTATCTGAATGTTCTAGAAATCATTTTATATTTTCTTTTTAAATACATTTTTTATTGATTTCAGAGAAGAAGAGAGAGGGGGAGAGATAGAAACATCAATGATGAGAGAATCATTAATCTGCTGCCTCCTGCACACCCTCTACTGGTGATCGAGCCTGCAACCTGGGCACATGCCCTTGACTGGAATTGAACCTGGGACCCTTCAATCTACAGACCAATGCTGTATACCCTGCACTGAGCCAAACCAACTAGAGCCGTTCTATATTCTGAAAGTAAATGTGACCTCAGAAAGTGCCTCTAAAACATTATAAACTTATAACAACATTCAATTTAGATTCTCCTGTACCTCTGTGGTCAATGTTTTCTGAATAGTGATGACTTGTAAGGCATCTTGTTCTCTGAGAAGCTGAAGCCATTCGTGTAATGCACTCACATCTGATGTGATTGAAGTTAAAATCAAAACCTTTCTGCCACAGGCTATGCAAAGCGATTACTAATATATTATCACTAACAAAAAAATATTAAAAGTAAAAAAAAAAGGATACAGTAATCATCCTTATGAACCAAAGTTAATATTTATATTTTTTGAGATTTAGAAGACCCTGTTCACTAAAAACATATGCCATTCTGTGATGCAGCTATTAGTCTACTCATTCATTAAATGCTTGCCCCAAAGTCCCATTATAGATAGACTTTATGGAGATTAGGGTCTTTTGTTTCAGACCCAAATCCACACCTAAGTTTCTCCTATAAAATTACTCAGTAGGAATCCTTTACAGACAAAAAGAGGTGAAAACAAGGTGAGCACCATTAATTGTGAATCCATGTTTTTTGGGGTCCTTTTATTATTATTATTAATTATCAAGCTAAGATTTGCTTCAAATCTCATTGCACACCCTGTAAAACGTTTAGTGCAATTCCTGTATCCCCCCATCTCTGAACACCCACTGGAAGCTGTCAGCCTTCTCTCTATCTATGAGTCTGTCTCTATTTTGCTTGTTAGAACTTTTATTTTTAACAATATAATTATGCTCTCGCCTACTCTAGTAAAGAACATTAATCAGATGTTAGGAGTCAATGAAAGACTTTATAAGATGCATTAATTTGTTTTTCTGAAGCACCTCTTCCTTTTTCCTAGAAGAAAGCTATTTTGACAGTGTATCTAGAACATCAATGCTACAAATAGGAATAAGTTTCTAAGTTAAAATTCGCCTACCTCTCCAGTTTTCTTGTTTGTGGATGAAAGTTTAGAAAGTGTAACTGCTAGTGGGTACTTTCAGAACACTGTGAGCCCTAAGGTAAATAACATACAGAGTAGCAATAAATATGCCACCTTTTTTGCATCCAACTCTTTCAGCAACTGAGTCCCCAAGACCCTGGTTAATATTTTAAGAAAGAGTGGATTAAAAAACTAAATCAAACAAGACCCAACTGCACATTGCCTTAAAAAAAATCCACTTTAAATATTGAAACACAGAATAAAAGTGAAGGGATGAAGAAAAGTATACTATGCTAATACTAATCAGATGTAGCATTATTAATTTTAGAAAAATCAGGCTTCAGAACAAAGAATAAAAGATAAAGGGGTCAGTTTCCCAAGATGACACAATATTATCCTTAACGTGTGTATACCTAATAATAGAACATCAAAATACAGGGTGTCCCAAAAATGTATATACACTTTTATAGCTGATTCCTATTACATTTTTAAAATGAAATGCTGCTGTTATAGTTATTTAAAGCGTGTATATTTTGGGGGGGACATGCTGTACATGAGGCAAATGTCTGATAGAAATGCAAGGAGAAATGGACAAAACCACGATGAGATATTATACAACTACGAGTGTGGCTGAAATAACCTTTAAAAATAATACCATTATGTGAATATGCATACCAACTGGAATTCTCAACATCTATCGATGTGAGGGCAAAATGAAAATGCCACTTTAGCATTGCCACTTGGAAAATGCCACTTGGCATTGTCCTATAGAAAATGAAGCATACAGCTATCATATCACCCAATTATCCTAAGAATTAAAACTTACGTTCACACCAAAATCTGAACTCAAAAGCTAACATTATTCAAAATGACCCAAACTGGAATCACACATGTTCTTCTATCATGGAATAAATCTTTTAAAAACAATAACTGTTATAATAGTACAATGGAATGCAATTTAGCAATAAAAAAGAACGAGTTTGTAATATACACAATTACTTGAATGAATCTTAAATACATTTTTCCAAGTTTGATGAAGTCAAACCTAAAAGGGTACGTATTATGCGATTACATAGGAAACCACATTTGGAATTCTAGGCTAATACATCTCTTGGGCCCTAAATAAAAAGAGGATGATTCCCAAAATATGGGGAATAAATTATTTCACTTTCTTGGATTAAAGTGGAAGAAAACTATCCACTTGCAAAGATTAACATCTTTTTTTTTTTACATACTTAAAATAAGAAATTTTCTCAGTTGTTTTTTTTTCCTCATACATTTTTGCCAGGTACATTTTAGAAGAGAAATTAATTAGTCACCATCTAAGTATAGACAGAATCATATATTTGCATACAAATTAGAAAACATCTTAAACTTTTCTTGCCAACAGCAAGAGTTAAGGACTAGTTGTAACATTTTAAAGTTTTTAACTCATGCTTCCAGCAATTACATTTGTGGGTTATCTAATATATTCAAAACACTAATTGAGAACCTGTGGAGGTTTCAAAAAATGTAAGATGGCTCTCTAAAAGCAAGGGTTTAGTATGGGAAATGAGAAAGGTAAGTAAATGTTATGTGATATTTCAAGAATCTATAATAATAAGGGCGTAATATGCTATTTAAACCGGATGACCTTCTGGACAAAGCTGGGGCTGCACGGGAAGTCGGGGTCCCAGGTGCCTGGCAGTGGCCGGAGGGAAGCCCAGGTCCTGGGTGCCAGAGGGAAGCTGGTGCCGGCAGCCAGGGGAAGCAAGGCCTACTCTTGCACAAATTTCGTGCACTGAGCCTCTAGTTGATAAAGCATGATAGCTGATTAAAAAAGGAAATAGCATATCTGGCAGAAAGAGAGAGAGAGAGAGCGAGAGAGAGAGTAATGAATGAACATTCAATATGCTGGAGTTACATAATATCTGCTCAGAAGAGCCTACTGTTAAATTTCCACATCAGTTGACATGGTGGGTGGGAAATCTTTCCTGATTGGAATAACTAACACACAAAAATTGGCAAGTGCTACAAATAAGTTCTTTCCTTCCCTACCCCTTTTAAAGGCCTCTGGTTAAATATTTATCAACAGACCACTTCTAAGATAAAAAATACTAAACATTTTTCTTATCTGCTATATCACTTCTGAGGGCACTTGACCCAACACTCAAGTCTGAAGAGCCCATTAAGGCAGCATGGTAATAACATGGATCACCTACAGAGTCCAGTTATGCTCCAGGCACTCAAAATAAGAGTCCCTTTTCATCATTAGTAGTTAGATGATATAGTATAAGAGTAAATTAATAGGCTAATAGCAAGCTATAGTAAATATAATTTAGTAACTTAAATATAATTTAATAATGTATCTTCTGTTTGGTAGGCATTTTGTTTCTTAAAATGTTTCTAGATCAACATTAGGAATGTTATCTATGCTTGCTTGCCATAATTTTCCTCTATCAAATGAATATTTGGGTTGGGATGGCACTTTTAGCTCTAAGGCAATATGGTTTTGTAATGGTATTATGGTTATATGGGAATGCCAATTTCAAAAATATTCCATTAATAGACATGTGAGTCCTTAAGCTTGTATTTTTACCTTAGTTATATAAGTTACTGATTGAAAGGATAAATTTTGAAGTTAGATAACCTTAGATTTGAAATCTATATATGCTCATTTCTAGCCATATGGCTAGCAATCAAATGGCTTAGCCCCAAAGATCTTTAGTTGTTTCTTCTAATAAATAACAGTAATTATAACACTTAACCCAATTCTACCCCAAGTTTGCTTGTAAGTATCAAATGTACTAATGTGTGCGAATTGCTCAATACAGTACATGTTAGACAATAAATGGTAGTTAATATTTTTTGGTTTGGTGGCTTAAGAAAGCACATTACTTTTTTCAGAAGGATAACAGTGTATCACTTCGGCTTTATCCTTGTTGCATAAGTAATTTATATGTTTCTTCAGTAAGTTGGCAGCAGAAAAAGCAATTTATGATTTTTATATAATTTGGAACTTCTCAACCCAAATAGAGCAATAATGTATTGGTATACAAATATAAAATGACATGTCATAACTATATGTAAATAATACTTCAAAAACAAAAATGTTTTCACAGTGTCTTTTGAGTACTTGTTTTCCTCAGTTAAAGGAGCTTGAGCTGAAATGACTTCAACAAAAAAATGATCAACCACAATCATCTTAAAATATACTGCCTATGTTGGATGCTCTCAGTTATCCTGTTTGTCCTTCATTACCATTTAGTTTCTTTGGAAAATACAGCCTTATTTGAACTATCAAAAAATGCAGAACTAAACATGTATCTCAAGGAGAGGCCTGAGAAGGTCTATTTTCTAGATCTGGTAGCTTGGTGGCCTCAGCAGCTTGCCACATGTGTTCAGAGATACTTTAAGAGGCTATATTCTACTGGATTACCTCTTTTATTTACCTCAGATCTTACAAACCTCAAAAGAGGGTTTGTAAGATTTGTAGAGCAGTGCCTTTCCTACACACACATCTTTATTTATTTAGAGACCTGCTATATAAACTGAAGGATTGTTTCAGCATAAGGCTGCTGACTGGGCAGAGGTCTGATGAGAGGCATCATTTGGATGTATACTCTTGTGAACCATATGCTCTATAGACAGTATAGAGTAGTGTGCTGGGAGAGGGATGGTAGTTTTCTTAGACTCATACAACATGATTCCCACCCCCACCTAACATCAGGAATAGATGGTCTAAGTTACCCCAAAGCTGAGACATGAGACCAATAGAGCCTAATGGTTAAGTGCATAGATTTTGGAATCAAATGGATCTGCGTTCAAATTTTAGGTCTGTGACCCACCAGCTTTGTGATCTTGGGAAAACTGTTTCAGTGCTCTACGCTTTAGGTCCTCATCTCTAAAGTGGATATAACCAGCAGGTACCCCTCTTGTGAGGATTACATGAGCTAATAAGCATATTGCAAACTGCTTGACAGATAAATGGGCTCATAGGTGCTAGCTAATACTATTTTTAAACTATTCGCTCTCACCACCTATAATAAATCAATTTTGATATATATCATTTTGGGGAAATAAACACATATCTGGGATGAGTCAATATTGAAGCCCTTACCATATAAGCCTTTATCTAGCAACAGCTTAGCAGAAGTCGTGACAGCTGAGGTTGTCTGGACTGTGCATCTGAGAGCCACTTAGTAAACAGTGGCGGTGAAGATAGATGGGGCCAGCAAAAAAGTGATACAAGCTGGACACATTTCACAATTCTGCTGGAGCAAGCCTTGACAACAACCATTACAGTTTTCCTCACTTGTTACCTCTGGCCTACTTTCAATGTACCCAGCATCTGAAGGTTTATTATCCGCAGGTTCTTTCTTAGACTATCTGAAGAAACTATACTTTTGCTACCATCTTGAGTTCCAGCCAGAACATGATGATGGCTTCATTCACACAAATATAAGCCTAGAAACAGGGCAGAGAGAGGTGCACAAAGGGCCAGCTGACACCCTTCTCAGTTGTGAGATATTCCAAATGCAGAGGAGAAAATGGGTTATAATATGTTAATTGGATGCACTGATACAACAGAACAAGAGATGGATTACTTTCTAATGTAATGCCCAAATATATTTAAATAACTGTATCACACAAATATAAAACATTAAGTGTCAATCCAAACTAGTGGCAAATCTACTTTTAAAAAAAATCAGGTATCTCTAATTATGTCAGAAAGTTACTAGATCTAAAAGTTCATTTTCATTAAAAACATAAATATATGCCACTTGGAACACTGCAAGTGAGCATTGTTATGTATAGCAAAAAACAATTATAACAGCTCTCTCAAGCTAAGAGAACAGAACATTTCCATTCATCAGTTAAATGCTAGATATATATTTTTTATCAGATCTATGCTGAATGAAACAAAGATATATATATAAGCTTAAGTGACTGTTACAACCAAATGACCAGAATAACTGGTCGACCAGTCTCTATGACACTCACTGACCACCAGGAGGCAGACACTCAATGCAGGAGCTGCCCCCTGGTGGTCAGCGCACTCCCACAGAAACCTCTCATGGCCTCTCTGCTCAGCTGGCTAACCTCCCACAGCTCCTCTTCTCCTGCCAGCCGGCCCTCCCAATGGAACTCAAGGAACCCTACCCATGCACAAATTCATGCACCAGGCCTCTAGTAGACCTATAATTAGAATTCATTGAGTTGTAAGACATGGTCTTAATGAACACTAGTGCTCAAAAACCCCCTTGTCCATCAGTTCTCAAACCTGGCTGCATGTTAGAATCATTTGAGGATCTTTTAAAAATGTAGGGCTGCCCATCTAAAAATATCAGATCAATGTTCTATAAATGCAAAGAAAACATGCTCTTAATGACTGGGCAAATCTATACGAAATGAATACATCTCACACGAGCCACATCCCATGGATACACTTATAAGTAGCACAAATCTCTGAATGCAGATCAGGGAGTGGTACTTTTCCCCATGTGGTTTGCAAACACATCATTTCTTTCTTTTGTTCTTTTAGATAAAACAAATCAAATGTAATTCTTTATTTGCCTGCTTCTGAAGAATAGAAAGAACAAACTGTGGTTTGGAGTGTAGTCAAGATTATTTGTTTTCCATGTTAGTATTTTTGAAAAAAAAAAACTAAAAAATTAGACTTGAATTTTTGACCTAACAAAGACTATACTGGATTTTTAAAGTTTTCACAATTTTTTTCATTAGAGACATAAATCCTGAAAGACTTACATAATATCAAGAAAAAATATCTCCAAAGAAATCTATGTCTGGGAATAAAAAAGAACATTTATAGCATATTTCTACTTACTGAAAATCAGTGTAGAGTTGAACAGATGATAAACCATGTTTTGCTTCTCATAAGCCACAAGGAGGGGGCGGGGGCACATTGATTTTCATTTGCAGCTAAAAAACATTTCAGGAGTTTTGGCTTTGCTACCATGGTAGGTGTTTGTAGCACTGTGAGTTTCACACCACTACAGTGTGATCACTTAAGAGAAGTTAAGTCCCAATTATTTGGTGAATGTTTGCTTATATCCTTTTAGCCTAATGACCTAGGGTCAGGAGAAAAACATAGGGCTGATGTTAGGGCAGGAGGAGGGCATTTTCTCCTCCTGCTTCTGTCCACTTGGACTATACATGATCAGTTCTCTTCCAGGAATGTCAACACTTGACCTATTCTCCAAACCTGAATCTGACTGAATAGTCTGTCCATGGTTAAAGGCTCCAATCAATTGTTATATGTTCCATAAAGTCTCCCTCAACATTCTCTACAACACCTCCCAGTGGGAAGTGACTCATTCTTACTCTGAACTCTTTCTCTTCAATTACTTTATTTGCCTCTTTTCCCCCTTTTTTAGATCCTTTTACAGGATCATATTTTAAAAATAAGCCATTTCTTATTTTCAGGTCTCACAAAATGGAGAAAATTAATAATTAATCCTATATAATAAAAGCATAATATGCAAACTGTCCCCACGACAGGGAGTTCGACCAGGGGGTGGGGCTGGTGGCAGCAGGCGGGGGAAGGGAGGCTCTCCTGGCCAGCAGCTGCTAGGGACCCTACCTATGCATGGATTTCATGCACTGGGTGTTTAGTTCAAGAATAAAGATGAATACAAATGTTGACATGATATGTCATCATTTTCTATTTGGTTCATTGTACCCCATCATTGAATTAGTTGAAGCAAAGGCTCATGGCATTTTTTTCAATGTTCTGAACCAGACAAATGAAGCTAAAAGTGCCAAAGAATGTTGATAAAGTTTGATTAAGTAAAGCTTAGAGCACATCTTCAGCATTTGCTTTTCTCAGCGAAAAGGATCTTATGGGGAAAAGCACTGAAGTCTTAGCAAACCTCACTCTGAGTCCTGACCCCAGTTTTTACCTGCTGTGTGGCCTTGGACAAGTCCCAGCATTTCTAATAAACCACCACAAACACGTGATTATTTTTTTTTACTAGGAAAGTGCTACTCACTGATGTGATAATTTATTTGAGCACATGCCATTATTCTAGATACAATGCTATTGAGGTAGGTGATACTTTCCCTTCTACTTTTACATAAGATGAAAATAAGATACTAAGGTTTTAAAATCTAACTAGCAAACACACACACACAAATACCTCTTCCTGGGACCACAAAGCTATTAAGTAGCAGAATTGGGATTCAAACCTGCTGATGCCAGGTAAGTCAGTGTCCTTAACCATTAAACTAATTGAGTTTTCTCAGCTCTGAAAGTGGAAGTGACAGTCACAAAATCACTAGGTAATGGGACATAAAAGTAAAAGCCACAGGAAGGTGACTAAAATATTAATTATTCACTAACTTGCCACTCATTCATCATTCATTATCTCTCATAATGCTGATATTTTGGGGTAAAATTTTGAGTCCCAATTATTTGGCGAAGGTTTGCTTATATCCTTTTAGCCTAATGACATAGGGTCAGGAGAAAAACATAGGGCCAAGGAAGCAGCGGATGGGGTGACACAGATAACTGCAAACGGGGTCAACACATCTCACAGGCCCATCAACATGTTTGACAGACTAATGATTTTTGAAACCAATCTACAAAGCTACCGTGCAGCCTGCACCAATCTAATGACTATTTTTCTGAAATTTGAACATGAGGTCACAAGTTTGAAATGTGTTAGGGGCAACTATAAATAAATATATTAAGAAGCCACAAACATGACATTCTGATTATGCATTGATATTCGATCAGAAGCAAAATAAATCAAAGAATGGGGACTAAACATTGTGAAATTATTTCTTTTTTTTCTCTCTCAGATTTCAACCATCTTTTTTTAATTTTGCATAGAAAATTTTCTCCTTCACCTCCACTGGTAAAATCAGTTTGGATGATGCTTATTTCTAAAATACATATTTCTGGCCATTACACTGCAGGCACATGTTAGATGCTAATGAAGGTATTGAAGTAGTTTGAAGTACTTAAAATGTTCCTTTAAGAGATTCATATAAAGGTATAAACACTCAACGTGTAAATCTCTTTGTGCAAGTCACATGGCTTGAAGGAGTGCTTTGTTCCTTTGCTCTCTCTCTCTAGATGTAATTTCAACAGACACACTTTTTCTTTTGTGTAAGAGATAACTGATTCCAATTTCTGCAACAAACTGCACTCCCCACAAGGAATAAAAACATGCCTGCAGAGTTAAAACCTGAGGATTTAGGCATCACTGACAATGATTTGCAATATTAGAAATATATTAGAAATAGTGCAAAGAAACTGTTTTCTTTTTATAATGAAAATATAATATGTACAGCATATATATTTTTATAAAGCATATTAGTACATATGATAAACTATATATGGCATATATACTACATAACATGGTATACATACTATATATAAAGGATATATATATATACTTACAGAAGTGTTCCTAAGAACAAAATGATATATTATAAATATTTGTATTCCTAGTTAAAGTTATTTCCATTGAGAACAACAACTCTTTGCCTGTGCTGGTCCATGTCATCCATCTGCTTTCACCACATTCAGAAATTATTTTGATTACTGGCTTTTGTTAACCATTTTGTTACTGCTTTGTATCATACATTTATCAGTAAAGGGTGTGGCTTCTGCAATCTAGATGGGTTCAAATCCAAATTCCAGATCCACTGCAATGGATTAAATTATGCTTCCTGCCCCCTCAAAAAATTTGCATGTGTTGAATCCTTAATTCTCAAAGTGACTGTACTTGGAGATAGAGCTTTTAGGAGATAATTAAAATTAAGTAAAGTCTTAAGGGTAGGGTCTTAATCTGATAAGGTTGGTGGTCTTATAAGAGGAAAAAGAAAAAGAGTTACCTCTCTCTATATATAAACCCACAGAGGAGAGACCATGTGAGCACAAAATGAGAAGGTGGCCTTCTGCAAGCCAGGAAGAGAGCTCTCACCGTGACCTTGAACTCCCCATAACTGTGAGAGAATAAATATTTGTTGTCCCAGCCTATGGAATTTTCTTATATTCA
Organism: Lasiurus cinereus; assembly: GCA_011751065.1. NCBI lineage: Eukaryota > Metazoa > Chordata > Mammalia > Chiroptera > Vespertilionidae > Lasiurus > Lasiurus cinereus. The sequence goes on along the minus strand of JAAGEH010002531.1, from coordinate 49,501,890 downwards.
TATACCCATCATGTAATAATGGTATTCTTAGAAAAAATACTTAACTTCTCTGTGCTATATTTTTGTTACTTTAAAATAAAGAATAGTAGTATTAACTTACACAGCAAATAGTGAAGATAAAATGGAGCAATACATATATAAAACAGAAGATTTTTTTTCTCAGTCTACACACAACTCATCACAATACCTTTTGGATCTATATGTCTAGCAAACAACTCTTCTCTGACCTCTAATTTCATATTTCTAATTTCCTAAAGATATCTACCTCCCAAGGAATCCTCATCATGTCAGTCTTAACTTGCCCTAAACTATATTCTTCTTGGATGCTACTAAAAGGGAAAAAAAAATCCTGCAATTTTTTCTTTACTTATCTTCTACTTTTCAATCAGTAGTGTCAGCTGTCCATGACAAAAATTAGACTCAATCTTCAACTTTCATCTCCACCTCCAGTTGTGTGTTCAACCTAACAGGCTTCCACCCAGAGCTCTCCATCCTGCCGAATCTGCTTTAGATTAGACCCTCCTGGTCTTTCTCTTGTCGCATTGCACAGATCCTCTTCACTGCTTCTCCCTTTATGGCCACATGATTTCACTTTGATATCTCCACCATATTTTTGTACATTCAGTTATTTCAGACACTTAGATTTGGGATTCAAACCAACAAATAGCATCAATAATGGACATTCACAAAAAAGTTACATATAACACTTTTAACATGCTGAGCTTTAAGACTGCCAAACAACTTGTTTCCAGAATCTGTAGTGGGGGTTGGTGGAGGTGGGAAGGGGAGAAAGTGACTAAATTTAAGGGTAGAGAGAATGAAATAAGTCTAGCCCTTGGGGGGAAAACATGGAAAGATATCTTCTCTCATTACCTGCTTCCAAATGGGAGTCCTGAGTTCCATGCTAAGCAGAAAACTATTCTTGGAATAGTGCTCAGAGCACACAGAGAACTCTTTCTTATCTGTCTCAGAGAGAGTTGATTTAATACAGCAAGTAAAAGATCAAATGGATTGACACCCATGGCCCTTGTCTTCCACTCAGTTCTGGATTCAGGTCAATAGCATTTGGCAGGAACTGAAAGAGTGCCTATCTATTTCTCATTCAATTGCCAAACACTGTAATGGGCAAAATTAAATTGTCCTATTTCATGTGCTACTTAGAGCTTTCCCAAGTGGCAGAGGAGACCTGCCTTTCTAGTCCCTGGAAGAGATATAATTTATACTCTATTTCCACGTTTAATTACTTATACAGACATTTCTATTGGTGGTATCTTTTTATTTTAGTATAGTAAACATTGTGGTTACAAATTGGTAAAATAAAATTCAAATTTGAGAGGCATTCTTTTCAGATATATACTCTGATTGACATATGAGCAAAATGTGTGCACAAACAAGTAAGTTTTGCTTTTCTTTCACAACCCAAAGAAATACCCAGTGGAGACGGAAATATTATGCCAAGTTTTTTTTTTAATATATTTTATTGATTTTTTACAGAGAGGAAGGGAGAGGAATAGAGAGTTAGAAACATCGATAAGAGAGAGACATCAATCAGCTGCCTCTTGCACACCCCCTACTGGGGATGTGCCCACAACCAAGGTTCATGCCCTTGACCAGAATCGAACCTGGGACCTTTCAGTCCGCAGACCGATGCTCTATCCACTGAGCCAAACCGGTTTGGCTTATGCCAAGTTTTAAAACAAACAGAATAAGTGAAATAACATAGATATTGAATTTATCCTGATTTAAATGCAAATGTGAAATGAGGAAAGCAGGAAGAAACTAGACCTAATACTTAGAGACAAAAGTTTAAGAACTGGGTATGTGGACATTTATTAATTCATTCATTCATGCATTCATTTGTGCATTTATTGGATATTATCTGTTCACTGTGCTAGAAGTAGAGATTTAGAAATAAACAAAAAGAAAAATCTGATCTCAGGAATTTAAAGGGTAATAAGATATACACCTAAAATATTATATGGGATAGAAGATAATTAGTACTATAATAGAAATAGATCCTGTTTGTGGAAACTCTAACATGAGTTATGGCTTTTTAGCACATCAAATATAGTTATGTCAAATTCTTCTTTGATGATTTTGGCTTAGTAAAATTTTCTGAAGGTGACAGAAACATTTTATAGATTTCCAGGAATAGAAAATAGACCTGTATCAAGCCCCATTTGAACTGTTCCTTGGATACTATATTCTTGTGAAACAGAAAATCACATGTAATGTTCTATTTATCAGCATGGCTGACTACAGCATCTGGAATTTTACTTCCTGAAATAGTGCATTGATTCAATGCTACACTACGTCTCTTACTTTGCCTCCCCGTTCAATTCATCTACTCATTGTGCTTTTACAGTCACTCTGGGGAAAATTTGCAAAGATTTATAAAGGTGTTAAGAGGCAGTCCATTAGTTTTAGGGTTCTTTGGAGAACTGTCAGTCTGAATGTAGTTCCCTTACTGTCTTGAAAACTACATTGTTACCCAAATCTTCACTCACACCCTATAGGCCAGCTAATTTAAGTAAAAACCATCCATATTGGTTTCAGAATTACGTTACATACACTTTGTCTTGTTATCTGCTACAGTCTTCTTTTTTATTTCCAATTTTATGTTGACTAGTCATGTTCCAACAATATGGAAAACTGAATATAAACTTTTCAGCATATTTTATTCTTACAAAGTAAAATTCGAGTTTTGGAGACAGTGATGTGGCCAATACGTAAATATCTACTTTATATCTCATAGCTGGAGACTTGCAAGCCAATAGCATTTTGTAGAATCTACCATGTCAAGCATTAGCAGCTAATGTCCAGGACATACTATGGATAGTAAAAAGAAAAGCAATTGCTTATTTATGGGATGCTAGAGAGAATCTAACAGTATATAAAGTAAAAAAGACACCAACTTCAATTGCCCAAATGTTTCCTAGTAAATCGATGAGTAATAAGTCTATGATTTACTGGAGCCCTCCTCATTCAGCAGGGTGGACCCATTCATAGAGAAATGAAACAAGTAAAAGGAGGTACTGAGGAAAATTTAGATTAATTGATTTATAATTAGAATTTTCATCCCAACCTCTATAGCCTAATTATACATCATATTCTATACAATAGGATACAATGCAATTCTCCTTTCTTTATTGCTGCCTCACTTTATTGTACCCATAGACCTAATATCAACAAAAAATTTAAAATTAAATTCTATCAGGGAGTTAAACAGCTGACACCATTTATTGACCATCTACTATGTAAAAGAAGTGCTAAGTACTCTGCACATATGACCTTTTAAATAGAGTTTACTAATATGTTTTAGATTCATAGTGATATTGAACAGAAGATACACATATTTCCCTCTTGTCCCCTGACCCCACACATGCATAGCCTCTCCCAGTATCATCACTCCCCATCAGAGAACTACATTTGTTTTAATTGATGAATATACATCAAGACATCATAATTCTCTGAAATTCATAGTTTACATTAGGGTTTTCTAAGAAGATTTTTCTTTGTTAAATAAATTATCCTAAATTTAGTTAAATGTTTTTCTTCTTTGATTAATACTCTGTAGTGTTCTTCTTTTGTTTATGAATGCAGTGAATTAATAGAATTGATTTTCTAGAGTGAAACAAACTTTGCTTTCCTAGAATAAAGGCAAGTTGATTATGCTATAACACTATATATGCTAGATTATGTTTGTTCTTTTGTTGAGGAATTTGGGTATTCACACATGAGACTGATTGGAAGTGTTTCTTACTCATATTGTTGTTTTCAGACTAATTTCTCCCCTATTGTTCAGACAAGTTTTATATATCGGGATTATTTCTTCATTTAATCGTAGATATTACATACCTGGAGTTTACTCTGGGCTTTAGAAGGGGAAAGACAGGGAATATCAGATCATTCCAGGAATCTTTCTTTCCCTAATCATCTGATACAGGTGATTAAAAAAAATAAAGTACATAAAAAGCATGTATTTTTGTGAGATGTATGTTCTACAGTACTGCAAGACAAATGATATGAGGCACTGAGAAATGTGGCCATTTTAAAATGAAAGCTTGTGTATGTGGCTTGGAATCACTCTAAGTATCATTGCTTTAGATTTTCTTGCCATATAGGTATATGAAATACCTGCTTTATCAGGAATACTATTCATCATGTCTGAAAAAGAATCCATTACATATTTATATATTTGTAAACTCAACTACACTGTGGCATTTGTAAAGTTCTGCCTCTGAGAAGCAACCTGATTTTTTTTGTGTGTGTGTTTTTTTCACTTGTGAGGATAAAAATCAAAGCTAAAGATTATGAAAAACATGACTGCCAGCCTGGATTATTACACTGATCTTCATCACAGAAGAAAGGGGTATTACTCATGATAAGGATGATAGAGAGAGGACAGCCTCATAATTTTCATGATCGAGAAAGGTATTATAAGAGATCTATATTTTATTTATTTTCTCAGTCCCTGAACCCTTCAACAGGAACTTAATCAAATGTCATCACATTTGGAGATGATTTTACTATCATATATAGAATTCCCATTACCTTAAAAAGTATTTGTGCTATATTTCTTTACACCTCTAAACAAACATTTAAAAGTCGTCATTTTTAAATTTTATTTTAAAATTTGATACACATTTTGAGGGATTTAATACACTTGTTTCTGCTCCCTTCAATCAAAATCAGTTCAGGCTGAGATTAACAACTGGCCCTCTGGAAACATGTGAACACTCTGTGTACCTGACAGAGGAAACCCTACAAAGCCATTCAGGCTGGGATTATTATCATCATCCTTCCACTGTGTGTCACAATGGTAAAATCTATGCAACCCCAGTAAATCTTGAGTTAAGACTCCACATATTTGCATTCTTAGAAATATCATCTTATGAAATCATACCTCTCACATCAAAAATGATGGTCAAAAGATCCATTCTTTATGGATTATGTGTCTGGAACATGAAATAGAGTCTGTAAGGACTGACAACCACCCATACAAAATCCTCTCTTCTTGGAAGAAGTGAGAGTCTCTGAGATTCTTGAACAGACAACTGACTTTCATTTCAAATGGCACCAATGTCCCATGGCAATAAGCAAGCACTGGCCATGCCTTTCTTAATAAACAATTTTTGATTATGTTGCATCTCTGGTGCTAAAATTCTGCCCTAAATGGGGGAAGCATTATCCATATTTTACCCCAAGTTCCTGAATCTTTGGTATAAGAGGTTACAGTTTCTGCTCTAGCAGAAAATACCAAAACAAACAAACCAATAAAACAAAACTCCAAGAAAGTGATATGTAAGTAGGCTAGACTATAAAATTTCATATTAGTAATGTGACCAGAAGTAAATAATAAGCTCTTTTTGAATGTTATATATAACTAGGGGATAACTTAAATAAGAAAAAAAGAGGTATTATTAAATTAAGTCCCAATCAGCACCATTATATCTTATGTACTATTGTCCATATATTGAATTAATCTCCGACTTCCAGAACATCTTTAATTTCTGTCTTTAAAGAAATATGGCCTCAATTAGAGATTTCCTTAACCTATGCAGTTGTTTCTGGTGTCTCAAAATTATATTAGAAGATAAGCACACAAGATGGAGTGAGACCACTTAGCCTTTCTCTGCCAATAATTTTACCACTAAAAAATCCAGACAGTATGCAAAAGCAGAAACTAGAGGACTCTGAAATGTAAACAACAGGCTAATTAGGACTTTGACCTGTAAAGGACTTCTTATATTACACTAAAAGTATGAACTACAATAGAAAAATTATGGTTTTTTTTTATGAATTTGTTATCCCATTTAAAAACATTTAGTCTTCATTATACTTAAGAAAACAAAGCCAGACTAGAAGAAAATATTCACAATGCAGATGTATGCTAGTAGATTTGTATATTCAGACTATATAAAGAGCTTTTACCACTTAAGAGGATGACCAATAACCCATTAAAAAAATGGGCAATTTGAATAGATTTTCAAAAAAGGAAATATACAGGTGGCAAATAAGTACATGAGAAGATACATGACATGAATCGTTGTCAGGGAAATGCACATTAAAATTATAATGAGATACTACACTCACTAGACTGGCTGTTTTTTTTTTAAATTCTCAATATTAAATTTCTGGTCAAGATATAGGGAAACTGGAACTCTCAATATTACTGGTAGAAATATAAAATAGTACAATCCCTTTGACAAACTCTGGCAGTTTTTGTAAAAATTTAAATAATATACAGTTAGCATATGACTCAGCCATTCTACCTCTATATATTATTCAAGGGAAATAAGGGTATATCTATACAGAGACCTATAAGTGAATTTTTATTATTGTAAATAAAATGTGTAAACAGTTTTATTTACAAGAAAAATTAGAAACAACTCAAATGTCTGAGTCAGGTGACCCCAAACAAGATGGCTGTGACCACTGAGCTAGCAGGAGGGAGGCTTGGGTTTCCCCAGTGATGGAGGAAGCAAGCTTTCCACATACCCTTGTGGGCCCAGGCCTCCACATAAGGCTGCAAAGTTTCAATTATAGAAGATAAATAAATCCTAACAAAAATGGCAGCAGCCGGAGAATCCAAGATGGCGGCATAGGTAAACACCTACACTGCCGCCTCACACAACAATCTCAAAACTATAACTAAAAGACAGAAAGGGCATCATCCAGAACCACACGAAAGCTGGCTGAGTGGAAATTCTACAACTAGAAGGAAAGAGAGGGGCTCACAGAAACCCAGAGGAGCTGCAAAAAGCTGAGGTATGGAGACGAGCGAGTGGAGAGAGTGAGTGCAGGAGAACCTGGCTGGCTTTCTCTGGCGGGAGGGAAACAGAGACTCTCAAGGGCATTGAACCCCCTTATCCTACAACACTAAACCCCAGGTCCAGCCGAAACTCATATGGGAGGAGTTTGGACTGTGAAAAGGGAGAAGTGCATGGAAATTTAAGGGAGTTGCAAAAGATCAGAAGCTGGTGACATGCATGGCATTGCGTACAGAGACAGACCCTCCCAACTAAGCCACTTCTAACTTCACTAAACCCGTTTCGGGCAAAACCCTGAGGACCCAGACTCATATGGTCCCGGAGCACAGGGGAGCCAGAAAGGCAGCAGTCTAGATGCACTGCAAGAGACTGCTTCAGCAATTACCCAGTCAGGTGATACTTGGGGGCCATGGAGGTCAGGGCCGACTGGAAGGCAAGGCAGTCCCTTAATCCCTGAGACTCCACCCATCCCAAGCTCAATAGAGAAGCTTCTGCAGTTTTGCAAGTCTGGTGTCATAAGGCTGAATCCAACACAGAAGTTCTCTCAGCATAGTGAAAATGCCCAGTCAAGGGAAGGGATCACAATCAAAAGCAATGGAGGAAAACAAATGACTGGATATAGAGTTCAAAACCACGCTTATAAGGTTTTTCAAGAATATCCTTGAAAAGATGGATAAATTTAGCGAGACCCAAGAGGAGATGAAAAAGATCCAACTAGAGATGGAAAAGAATCAACTAAAATTTAAACATACACTGACTGATAAAAAATATTGTACAGAGTCCTAACAGCAGACTAGAGAAAGGCAAGAATCAAGTCAAAAATTTGAAATATAAAGAAGCAGAAAACACTCAACTGGAAAAGCAAGAAGAGAAAAGAATCCAAAAATGTGAAGATAATGTAAGGAGCCTCTGGAACAGCTTCAAGCATACCAACATCAGAATTATGGGAGTGCCAGAAGAAGTGAGAGAGCAAGATACTGAAAACCTATTTAAAGAAATGATGACTGAAAACTTCCCACATCTGGTAAAAGAAATAGACTTACAAGTCCAGGAAGCACACAGAACCCCATATAAAAGGAATCCAAAGAAGACTACACTGAGACACATCATAATCAAAATACCAAGAGCAAAAGACAGAGAATATTAAAAGCAGCAAGAGAAAAACAGTTCATTATCTACAGGGGAGCACCCATACGACTGTCAGATGATTTCTCAACAGATACGATGCAGGCCAGATGGGAGTGGCAAGAAATATTCAAGGTGATGAATAGCAAGAACCTACAACCAGGAATACTCTATCCAGCAAAGTTATCATTCAGAATTGAAGGTCAGATAAAGAGCTTTACAGATAAGAAAAAGCTAAAGGAGTTCATCAACTCCAAACCAGTATTATATGAAATGCTGAAAGGTACTCTTTTAGAAAAGGAAGAAGAAAAAGGTAAAAGATAAAAAATTACAAACAACAAATACGTATCTATCAACAAGTGAATCTGAAAATTAAGGGAATTGAAGATTTGATCAACAGAATAAACTGGTGAATATAATAGAATCGGGAGTACAGAAAGGGAGCGGACTGATAATTCTCAGGGGGAAAGGGGTGAGGGGTGTACAGGGAGAGACTGGACAAAAATCATACACCTATGGATGAGGTCAACAGGAGGGAGCTGGGTGTAGGGGAGATATGGAGGGGGAAAAAGAGAAACAAATGTAATAATCTGAATAATAAAGAATTAATAAAAAAGAAAAAAGAAAAAACAAACAAAAAGAAATGGCAGCAGCCATGGAGCTGGAAAGAGCAGGAGGCTAGGGTTACCCCTGACAATGGAGAAAGCCATGCTTCTGCAGCTCTGGCTTGTTTTGGCCTCCACTCCAGGCCACAAAGTTTCAATTGTAGAAGTTAAATAAATCCCAGATACCAAGGCCTCCACTTGGGTCACCAGGTGGCATGGCCGGCCTGCAAACCACCACAGGCACCTTGCCCAGGCTATCTCATGCCTCAAGGAAAAACCCATCCTGATCTGGGACATCCTTCAGGGCAAACCAGTTGGCCTCCAACCATGCACTAGACCTCTATCCTATCTAATAAAAGAGTAATATGAAGATTGGCCATCACTCCAAAACATAAAATGGCTGCTCCCATGTGGGCAAAGATCCTGCCCCCATGTGGACACAAGATGACCGCCACAAGTTGGGAGGAACCAAGCCTGCAAGGGAGGGCAGTTGTGGGTAATCAAGCCTGCGGGGAGGTCAGTTAGGGGTGACCAGGCCTGCAGGGGAGGGCAGTTAGCAGTAAACAGGCTGGCAGGGGAGCAGTTAGGCATTAATCAGGTTGGCAGTGGAGTCATTAGGGGGTGATCAGGCTGGCAGGCAGGCGAGCAATTGGGAGCCAGCAATTCCAGATTGTGAGAGGGATGTCCCAGATGGAGAGGGTGCAGGCTTAGCTGAGGGACACCTCCCACCCATGCATGAATTTCATGCACTGGACCTCTAGTAACTGGAACAACAGAATGACCAAACGACCAGTCACTATGGTGTGCACTGTGGCAGCCAGCCAGCCAGATTGACCCACCAAACTCCTGTGTCCCCTTCCTCCCCTCTGGTCTGGTCCAATTGGTCCCCATCAGGGAAGACTGGCTGGATCTCATCTGTTTACAAATTCATGCACCAGTTCTCTAGCAAGCAATAAAAGCCAATGATTGACTGATAAAAGCAAGTTTTATATATACAAATGAATTGATAGAGAAATAAAGCAGAAGAGTGATCACCTGGGCAAAAGGAATGATCAACTGCAAAAGAACACAGAGGCTCTAGGTAGGTGACTGGTATTTTTCTTTCTTAATAGTGATCATGTCTTTAGTAGTTGCACAACTCACAAAACTCAGTAAGTTGTACATTTTAAATAGATGCCTTATAATTATTTATTGAAATTTAAAGAAATTGCTATAAATTTAATTCTAGGAAAGAGAAAGGAGTTATAGTTTATTTCAATGTTATGGTTCATAAAAATACAGTATTTGTAAGATGATGGATATTATATAAAAAAACACAATTATAGAATCAACAGAAAAAAATGACAAAGTTGATATGTATAAACTGGGATGAAAATATTGACTATGAATAATAATAGACTTTATAACAGAATTTTAATAAGATTTTCAGATTACCTAGAGGAGCAAATTTCTTCTTTAGCCTATCTAAAGTTACTTAAGTTATAGGGCCTTAGTTTTTAATAAACCATTATATTATATATGCAGTGAGTAAATCTGTATGTTAGTAGAACAGGGACTCCCAAGCTGCTCTCCTTCCCTTGTGTTAAGGTTGGTGAAGTTAAAAATGTAGCTATAAAAATAGTCTCACTTGCATAGTCAACATTTTCTTCCCCCTGGGTACATCTGAATTCTATTTGCTTCTGTAACTGACAATCATGTATTATTTTGTGCTTCATTTGGCATGACACCACAAATGCATGTGGGGAAGTGCAAGCTGGGTTTCCTTCTGCACTGTGTTTCAGGGGGAAAATTGTCAGTTAAATTCCGGCTGCTGAATTTTTATAACTGGTTCCACTAGAAGTTGCAGGAAGAACACAGAATATGCTTAAACAAATACCATGTGGATTGAGTGAATATTGACAGGTGGGGAAATGTGTGAAATAAGAAATGTCTGCCATATTTAGGAAGACTCCATCACTCATTATCATATCAACAGAAAATGAGTTGCATGACATGGGTGCTTGCTCTCCAGCTTTGTGAGGACAGATCTTCTGCAGTTAGGGTATGTCCTTGAGAGGACTGATTGTCCTATTGACAAAGATAAGTACTATTAAAAATAGAAGTGTCTGTCGTTGAAAAATAAATGATTGTCAAGCCAAAATGTTGTAGAAATTTATTTATTTCTACTTCCAATGCAGATGGTGATTTTTTGAGATAACAGTTTGAAGCCTCAAATTATTATTCTTATAAAATGTCAGACAAATTTTACAGCCTCAGAGAAGTTCTTCCAGTAGAATATTTTTAAGGCTGAGAGCTTTTCAGTGAAGTTTTTAGTTCTCATCTTTTTAACTGATGTGAATGGGGAGAATTGAGAAATGATAACCAAAACAAACACAGGAAGATAATTGTTAAAATTAATTAAGAACAGCATTCTAATGAGAGCTAATATAAGAGTGTTTTCATTAATGGTGAGAATATAAAAGTTTGTACTATATGCAATATTCATGCTCTCTGTGAAGCATCCATCTTATATAAAAACTGCTGTTTGAAATTTTAACCTTACTATTTGGCTCCTGTAAATGTTTGCTTGCTTAAATAATAAGGAAAATGAGACTACTCTCATTGCAGAGAGGCTATTAAACCTTCCCCGGACAAAATTATCAGTGCTGGCACCAGGCCAGGCCTTTGGTTGAGGTCTCAAGGCCCCAGCACATAGGGGCTTTTTAAGAACTTGCAAAAGGGATGGGAAACAGCCCATATTTGGGAGACAAAGAAGGTAAAAACATATAAATAGGGAAAATTTCTGCATATTGGGGCCCAGAATTTGAGAAACATTTTCCTCTAGACCAGCGAGTAATAAATGTAACTCCAAGCTCTCCAAGCATTGTTTGATTATTCTGGTTCTCTGTAACATTTGTATTTCTATACTTAAAGTAGTTGTATTTGCATTATGTTACAAATTATTTTCTTAATCTTTATAAAGAATTCCTAAAAACTTACATAATTCTGTGAGATAAAGAATCAATGTATTCACATTACTTGCTACATCTAATTTTAAACATCTCTAGTTCTCAAAATTTTACTTAATTATAACTAAATTCTTACATGCAAAGCACTCAAATGATGGAGAATGCATACAACTTAGGACCAGGTTCCTGCTTTCAAGGAGATAACAGTAATGTGTGAAATAACACAAGTACACAATAGTTGTGAGGCAAAACACTATGCTACATGAAGTTTATGCATATTTCATAGAATTATGAATCATTTTCTTACTTTCAAAGTGGGCTTATATGATCGTACTAGTTATATTAAGGGTTATATGATTTAAGTGATTCTTATCCAATGTATAGGATTTTAATGACTAATGTTAGAAATGGAATATATTCCTGGCTTGGAAGAAGTAATGGCAAAAGCTAAGGGTTGGACATCCTATATAATAAAAGCCTAATATGCTAAATGTCTGGTCATCTGTTCAACCAATCTAAGCATAATATGTTAATGATATGCTAAGGCCACTCAACTGCTTGCTATGATGTGCACTGACCACCACAGGGCAGATGCTTTAATTGGTAATATAGCTTGCTGCTAGGGTCTGGCTGATCAGGACTGAGCAAGATGGCCAGACCTGCAGACCCCTCACACGGTCCCTTCCCAGCTGGGCAACCTCCCATGTCCCTCCCTGGTCCTGCTAGTGCACCATGGGGTCCCTCAGCCTGACCTGCACCCTCTCACAGTCTGGACCAAGGACCCTCCCCTCCACTCCAAGTACACAAATTTTGTGCACCAGGCTTCTAATAGGAAATAAAAGTACTTTGCAAAATGGTGACATTTTCAATCAGTTGGTTGATAATAAATGTTTTATGTAGGAAAATAGCAAGAAAAAAAAAGTGGGTTAGGACTACAGGGGGAATCTGATATGTGATAGTATTTCCAATTTTAAAAGCTATTTAGATCTTATAAGAAACAATATTAAATTCTTTGTAAAAAAAAAAAAGTTAAAATCCAAAAACAAATCACATTGCATTTGTATATAAAAATATTTTGTTAAATTTGTTTTAAATGTTGTCTAAGCAAAAATAAAGAGCCTGTACATTCCATTTAGAATATTTAATCTTGGATTAGTCTTGAAAGCCACTGGAATCCTGAACTGTTATTCAAAAAAAGATTTGTAACCAGTTAATAAAGATAATAGTAGCAACAAAATGAGGAGATAACTATGCTGGAAAATTTTGCAGATAGTGAAAGTGTTATGTAGTGTCATGATGACAAAAAAATGATATACTGTATGTTGTAAATCTTTCTTCTGGTTGAAAACTGACTTTGGGTGGTGAGTACACAATGCAATATATAGGTCATGTATCATGGAAATGTACAATTAAAATCTATATGATCCTATTGACCAATGTCACCCAATAAATTAATTTTTTAAAAAAGAAAACTGAATGCAAGATGCCTATTTCTGGCTATAATAGGTTAGCTTATATCTGACCAATGCTTCTATCACAAACAATAAGGAAAAATAAATAAAAGATACAAAAAAAACTTTTTGAAGGAATTGGAAAGCCAAAGAGAGGAGAAATGTGAGAATCCATATTAACATTTGATGCCACTTTAACCCTACACTGATTCTAAAATGGCTCCTGAGGAATTTAGAAATTGAACAGAATATTTAATAATTACAAAAGACTGGACAAACGAAAATTGAAAATCTGGATTTTCCAAGAAGAAAAAGCTCTTAAAACAGCAGTCTTTCAGTTGAGATGCCCAAAGAGCTACATAATAGGATAAAAAGAACTAGATTACACTAAAATTCCCATAAAAATGAAATCCAGGTTTGAAACACTTGAATTGTATTGCAGTGATTTATTCTTGCCTAAATATCCTCAAACATATATATATATAAATCCTCTCTAAGGATTATAACATTATTCAGAGCCTCAAAGTTTCCCCAACCTTTTTTATAGAAAAGGTCTGGCTTTTCCTTAATAAAAAACCAGAAATGTAAAAAGATCAAAAGAGATCAAATATTAACAGGGAAAATTGATAATAAGAAGACTCATAGAAGATTCAGGTATTGAAGGCATTAGATTCAAATTTCAAATTAAATAGAAATAAATATTTAAGACTGGTTGTCAATGTATGTGTTTTACACCAGCTGAAGAGAAGGCTAGTGATGTGGAAGTTAGGTCAGAACAGACCATGTACAAAGAAGCTTCAAGGTCCATCTCTTTGGGTGAACCATAAAATTTAGAACAAATTTCCCTGAATGATATATTTTCATTCATCTAGATTAAAATATCACAAAGCTTTCCTTTTCCACTTAAAAGAGATTTTTTTTAAATATTATATGTTTACTTTCAAACCTTCTTTGAATGAAGAAAAATTAATAGTGATGCAGTGAAGAGAAATCAGGGGAGGTGGCTTATGGTCCAGGCTTTGTCACTATTTGCAGTATCAGATACTACCTTATTCTACCTGGCTCTCCACTTTCCTGTTGTAGAAAGCCAGACAATCCATAGGAACCTTGCCAGGGCTAACAACCTATTTTAAAGACTAGTGTGGATGTGGATAATATTCTCTCTGAATCTAGGAGCATGGAATACACACCACTCAGCCTCCACAGGGATTCCCTATTTTTACTGTATTACCTACTGTAGCATTTGACAAGAAGGCATGGCTTTCTCAGGAAAAAAAAAACAATTATTAGGAATTATGAAAGCTTTCTTTAGTTAATTCAGAAGATCTGGGTTCATGCCCTAATTCTGCTGTTTACATGGTGTGAGATTGGACAACTCATGTACACTGGCCTATTTCAGAGTCCGGGCTGGGGGTCGGGAGGGGGGGACCCAGCCAAAACTTGATATCTTATCTGAATACTGCTGTTATTCAATGATAAAAATGTAAATATAACAGTTCTTTTCTCACTGTGTAAACTGTACTTAAACTCATGCAGAGCCTTTAGTCTTGGGTATTGGTCTATAGAAAAGGAGAACACCTAATAGATAATGTGGTGTTTTTCCACCCTGGAGTCTGAATGCCCTGTTCATGATGCTTTCCTATTGTCTCTTCTTGGAATGTCATTGAATCCATCAAATAGCCAATATGTACTTCCTTTTTTCCAAGGCCAAGACTTAGCCCTTTATCTCAGAGGTACTTGAATATTTTTGTTTTCTGCAGTTCTATTTTTTTTTAAAAAGAGTCTAATCTCCTTACTGCTCTAATCCATAATCAGCACTGTTCAAAATCCTTTTGAAATAATGTTTAACCTGTAAGCTTCATTTCTGCCACTGAGGAATTTTTAAATTTTTTTTGGCAGCCTATATTTTTCTTGGGTTTCAAGGAGAGACTAAAAGCCATAATTTACAAGTGATATTTTGAACTATACAATGCATAAGCACTCCTGTTGCTCCTGCACACAAAAGAAAACATTCTGTTAAATAATTGGAATTGCTCTTTCTATGCTAATTTGAGCACAGATTTATTGGAATGAATTTATCCGCCCCGGAACACCCACTGTGAGTTACCACAGGCTCTCCTATAAATGAGCAGCATCCCAATGAGTAAACATTTCAAAATGCAAGAAAAATCTATTTCAAGGGTTTTTCTTCTTTTACTTAAGTGTTCTGTAGTTGGTCACTAAATTCATTAATGTCTTAATATGAAAAGTACTATGTGAAATTGTATAAAAGATAGATGTAAGTCTTATAGTTTCACTTGGAAAAGTAATGCACCATTTATCTCTGGCTACTTTAAAGTTTTCTCTTTGGTTTTGGCCTTTAGGAACTTTAACACGGTGCCTCGATGTGGCTTTGTTTGTTTGCTCTTGGATTGGGCTTCATGGTCTTTTTGACTATGTAGCTTGGTATATTAGACATTTTTATGCCATTTCTTCTCGACTAATATCTCTTTCTGCCACCTCCTTCTAGGATTCCAATTAAATCTATGTGTTCTCATTTTTTCTGTCTTGTGATCTTTGCAGATGAGTTTGTCCTTTTGTTTCTTTATGCTCCTTTGTAGATAGTTTGTTCTGATCTAACTTCCATCTCACTAGCCTTCTCTTCAGCTGGTATAAAACACATTTGACCTTGAAGGAAATAATGTTTTAATAAGTGAAGGCTCTTTGTAATATCTTATTTAAGACTCAAAACAACCTTACAAGGTATACTATTTCAAATATGAGAAAACTCATATCAAAAAAGATCACACAGCACGTTAATGGCACTATTGTACACTGGCACTTCCTATATCATGTCATCTTTTTACATATTTGCCAGATAAATAGAAAATGTGGATCTATCATTTATTTGCTTGGCCTTTAATGTCACCAGATTTACTTCGTAAGTTGAACTCACAATGGATTTATATATTTGTGTATCAGCATTCTAAAAACTTAGTATAAGAGGATTTAAAATAGTTGTTTCCCCAGGCACTGAATGAACTTATCCCTTTACTGATATGCTTTCCTCACTTGCTTGAGGTACTTCATTATTTCACTGAGGTTCCTACCATGTATCCTTTGTAACCATGTATTTTCAAAGTTCAGAAAAATCTAGTTCTTAACTAAGGATGCCCTAGGGAGATAGTCACATGGTGGGATGGCTTTGTTGAACATATATTAGAGCCTTGCTAACTATATGATAGCAAAACATGCACATTAGGTTTTCAGATAAAAGATCACTTTCCTTTAGGAAAAAAAAAAGCTCTCTACAATGTGGAATTTTAGACACCACTCCCAGGCATTAACTGTAGTAATATTTTAGGTTTCTGTTCAAGCCAATAGATTTAGTTCTCAACAAGTAAAGAATTAATTGTAGGCTGATATAACCTTCAGCCAAATTTGGATGGTGTGGGCCACATAATTTTATGATCTGATTTACTGACTGTCAGTGCTGGATAAAGGGAAAATTTGAGGAATCACATCCTATTCCTCATTTTGTAAGCCTCCTGCTTATAAATGAGCCTTTAATAGAAAAGACTCAAAGGTTATTGATTACAAATGATAATCCACAATGAAGAAGAAATTAATTTTAAAGGTCTAGTCTAGAAGCCTTGTGGCTAAATATTTGCTAGATGGCATGTTCCTGCATTTTGAGTTGGTGTACTAAAATGCAATGCCAATATTTTTCCTTCTCTTTAAAAGTATACAACTACTTTAACAGTCCTCTGGTTTATGTAAAATTTGCCTATGAAAACGTTTCCTGAGTCAGCATATCACTTGGAACACGTTTGAAGTCACGTGGAGCTTCTGAGGCACATTAGTTCATATTGTGCTATTCCTATCATGGTTAGTGCCTTCAGCTTTCAAAGTGTAGTGTTCCATTTTCTTCCCACACCACCCTTCCAGTCCATCCCAAGTTTTGTCGTGCACATTCTTTCTGCTTCCAATACCAGTTACTGTCAGAGAGTCATCATTCCACCTTCTGAGGCTCCACACAATGATATTTATGCACAAGAAGCCAAACTATTTTAAACAAACAAAAAAAGGTGCTATTCCTTACAAACAACCCAGAGTTTTAACAATAATTCTAAAAATATCCAAAGCTTTCTTTTCACCTGTTTGCAACATTCACATTCCTATGAGTTGCCTCAGGCTTTTACATCTATTTCACCCACATAATTTCAATTTACTCTGACATGTTAAATAGATAAATTCATTAGAAGCTACTCAGTTTACCTTAGTACATGCATAGTGATAATTAACTCTGCTATACTCATATAGATGGATTTTTACTCAGGGCAATTAGTTTTCCAGGACACCAGTGGTGAGCTCAAAGCCTCAGAGAGGAGGTGAGCCAGTTTACCTGCTCACAAGACGAGTGGAAACAGAGGCTCAGGTTCTCCAAGAGACAGCGGCAAGCCTGGACCCTGATGGTGACGCCCCCTGGATCCAGGAGAAAGTATGGCTCTCCCAGCAGGTGGATAAGCTGAGGGTGATGCACCTAGAGATGAAAAATGAGAAAGCAAAATTCATGGTCAGGTTTCACAGAAGCATCCTGGGCAGAATCTTCAGCACCCTGATAAGGAGTTAAAAAAACTGGATATTACTCAGCATATGTTAGGAGATTCTGCTGTCCATCTCAGAGGTAGCGAGGAGTGAAGGAGGCTAGTGAGACAGCTGGAATTTCTGAGCTAAGAAACAAAGCTAAGAAGTTTCACTCCCTTTTTATCTGCTCTACTCCCTTACCCTGACACCAAGACCAATTAGCAAAAGTCAGCTGGGTTTAATGCTATTTAAAGAAAGTATATTTAATGTAATTCTTTAAGCTAAAAATAACAGCTAATACCTCCTCTGAAACCCACCTTGGCATCTTAGTTTGGCCCTTGGATACAACTAAAAATGTACTTTCCCTTCCTAACAAATGAGAACCCTGTGTACCTCAGCTGCTCCTAATTAGGTTACTTCTTATTTCTCTAGGTGAAGAATTAAACATGACTCAGCTTCTTCAAAACTGATCTTTTTTAAAATTAAAAACAAACAATCCAACAGACTGTTTTGTTGAAACCCCCAAATTATGCTGAACCATTTCAAGTATAGCTCTGTTTACAATGAAATAGATTTAATCAAAATATACTAATCAATTTTACTGAGGAACTTCAATTTATTCAAATATAAATACAAAATAGTTTTTATTTTTCCAATAATTGCTATCAAGGGTGCTTTGAAAACATACTTTTAAAACTTGCATAGTAAGCTTCATTAACATTAACTTAGAACTCTTTCATCACTTTTCTTCGGGTATTTTCACTTATTAAAACAGTTTAGAACTAATAATATTTTCATTTCATATGGGATGCAAAGCCCACCTCATCCTGCCACCAATACCAGTTATTGGCATAGTTAACCTTGCCCAGGAAACATGGGATGACATGTAGGTAAATATGGTGGGCATGCCTCTCTGGTGTTAGAGCAGAAAAGGAGAAATAGACCTTGTTAAGTTGTGTACATGGTGGTGAGGTTGTGTCACTTCTCCACTGGCTATCAATTACTATTAAACTCACTGTCGGCTGGGGTACTAAATCCTAAGTAGCTCTCAAATGAATTTTTCATCCCATGTGACGATTAACTTCATTGTCAGCATGAGGTATGATACTGTAATCCTCAGATGCAAATCATTCTTGTGGCAGTTTCCATTAGCCTTCAAGTTCATCTATTTCTAGCACCTAAGAAAACAAATAGCAGGATCAATCTTCCATATCTCTTAGCAACACAGAAATTACAGAGGTAGTTTGTATTTCCTCACTAATGACTATATGACCATTCACTAGAACTCTTCCTCAAGAACAAGAAATTTTGGAGAAGATCCCTCAAGTAACCTCCATTGGGATTATGAAATACTTGTCACCCTCTATTACAGACTCCTACAAAATTCACTCACATTCTATTTATGGTGATTTACTTTCGCTGCCTAACAAACCATTCCCAAATTCATCCTAAAACAATAGTCATTCATATCAATCATACAAAACTTGTCTGAACATACTGCTGTTTCCACTATAATTTCTGCCCTATTTGGTAACTTCCAGTAATAAGAAGTAATCTCACATAGTAGTTCAACAAATTAAAATGAGGGTTTTCCTAATTAGAAGATTTTCCTTCATTGCAGTGATTTCTAGTAAAAAAAGACAAAAATTACTAGCGAAACAGCTAAAAGAAAATTTAAGGTGGCGTTTTTCAAAAGAAAATACTAAATTTCATGTGCCAGGAAAGGATCCTGTTATCACTTTTGAAATAAAGTTGGTAAAATATTTCTCCTGTGAAGATTAACAAATTACAAAAGTGCACTTAAGTCATGAGAAACCTTCTAGCCTACTTGCCAGAGCCAGTTCCAGCATGTCATAATTATAGGAGTTTCATCGAAAGGTTGATGGAACTTGGGGACTCAAGAAGAACTGAGTCACATATGTTGTCATCTGTTGGGAATGGTTAAAGGCATTTCCCAAACCTGAAGAGGATGCATTAAATTGATTGTTTGCTGCCAGATAACTCAGAACATCTTAATCTGCATGCTATTGCCTCCTACTGGCCAAACACCTAAACAGCCCAAGGCTATTCCCTAGTCTGACAATGGATTCTGTACAAAACCCTACCCTTTGAAGTGTATATCTCCACCTTTCCTTAGGACCATGGTTGACAAACTGCGGCTCATGAGCCACATGCTGCTCTTTGGCCCCTTGAGTGTGGCTCTTCCACAAAATCCAATGGCCTGAGCAAATCTATTTTGAAGAAGTGGCATTAGAAGAAGTTTAAAAAATTTGGCTCTCAAAAGAAATTTCAATTGTTGCACTGTTGATATTTGGCTCTGTTGACTCATGAGTTTGCTGACCACTGCCTTAGGACAATTTGTGTTAATAAAAACAAGGGGTTCTGAGACAAGGAGAACTTAGTTTTTTCAGCCAAGCTCCTCTGTCTCACCCAATATACCTTTCAAAATTGTTTCATCTCTGGACTCTTATTAATCTATACCCAACCCTTTCTCCAGATTTCAGAACCCTTCTAGATGCCAGATCAAGACCACTGGCTTTAAATGATGCCCAATGTCCAGTATTATTTACTGTTTGTTTAAATAAATAAAAAAAACATAGATTTTAAAAAAGACTAAATTGAACTCAGCATCCAATAACCTGTTACCATTGGATATAGTTCTACCTGCTACAGCAAATACAAAATAATTCTAACACTTCTTTCAATGGGAAATTTCTCATTTATTTGAATCAGATACCATGGCTTCTCAAGTGTTTGTTTTTTAGATTAAAGGTATCAAGCTCATATAGACTACAAATCAAAGTGACCTTTTGGAAAATGTAATAATCTGAATTTCATCTACTGGCTACATTGTCATTCACAATTCTATCACTTAAGTTTTTATAACAGGAATGAATGTAATGTTTGAAGGTATTCATCTATTTTTGGTTTGCATTCTATACTCGAATGAATTCTGGGTCTATCTTAGGTCATATATGTAGATAACAGAAATTTATATACAGTGGTACCTCAAGATACGAGTGCCCTAACATATGAGACTTTTTTGAGATACAAGCGATTTTTGCTTTGAAATATGAGCAACATTTGAGATAGAAGTAATCGCGCTGATTGGCCTGCTGCACACGACCCACCAGTTTACCGTGACTCGAGCGTCTCATAGTTTCCCATGCCTCAAGGTTATGGAATGAATTAAACTCATATCTCGAGGTACCACTGTACTAGGATTTTCTCATTGGATCTGAGTCAAAAAGAATCTAAATACAATCCTACGAATTTCAGACATATATTATAGGGTAATACAATGGGAAATTAGATGTTCTGTCTGATTACTTACAGAGTGCATGACATAGAGTCTATGGTAGTGGGAAGTGGTTTGCCTGTGGCCCTGACATCATGGGAATTTTTCTGACTTAATGACAGAGATTTCTGAACTTCAACTTGATTGGGCAAATGCAATCATCTGAAGGAAAAGACCATTTAAAAAGCAAAGCAGGCAAGTATAGATTATCAGTAGGTAAAAAAGCATGGTTTTAGGTTTGGTGATAATCTGTTCTTAATTCAAGGAAATAAAGGACAAAGTAGATCATGTTGCCTTAACTCTTCTCCCACATGTTTTGAGGACCCGACTCCTTGCGCTCTAACAAATATCAAAAGAAATAAAAACAAGAATCTTTTGAACTGTCACAGCAAATGCTCATCAATTTTACCTTAACCACATTCTTTAAATGTTTTGTTTTCCATTGGAAAGGAGAGAAAAAAATTCTTTTTAATTCAAGAAATCTATTGATAGCATGGTTAGTAATTTAAAAAATGAGTATGATGGATTTTAGACTTTTTCAGGAAAAGCATTTTTCTTGGTTTACAGTGGAAGTTCAAAAGTAGCAATGACCTTTATACATAGAGCACTTTTGTTCTGCAGCTCAAAGCAAGTACAAAGGAAAATTCACTGATTTCAGTATGGGGATAAAATGAACAGCATAGATATATTCCTGTATTAAAATATGTTTGTGGCTTTTACCCAGAATGTATCTAACATTGTTGCACTGAATTTTTGTGCTGCAGAAAGAAACATAAATCCATTCCTTGAGTTAAGATCCGTCCAGGGTTCCGTTACTCTCAGCACCTGAGAACCACTGCTTTTCATATCTACTCCAGTTCTCAGGCTGCACTTGAGCCATGCACATTTCAAAGCCCTGCAAGTATCTTAGTACAAATGAAAAATGCATACAGTATACTAATGAAATGACCTTACTTAACTGGAACATCTTAGTTTTATGCCACCATGATAACTAAAGGAAATTAAATTTTAAGAACACATTTGAACATGACCTGAAGGTTCATTGTTGAATCTCAGCTAAGGAAATTACAAGGGGACCATAGTTCACACAATGTACTATCTTAGGCCCTTATTTTGCTTGCAGGCTACAGTTTGTGTTTTTTTTTCCACAAGATTACAAAATTAATAAAAACTAAAGGCAATCCAATAAGTGAAAAGCTATAATTCTGATAAGTATGAGTTCAAAATAAACAGAACAGAAGGTTATATTTTTTAAAAAAACAGAAGGAGAGAAACAGGGGAGGCTAAATAACCATATTTTTTGATATGACGATAAAAACCAATAAAAATTTTAAGAATAAATTTAAGGAGGTTAAAGAATACTACTATGAAAACTACAAGGCATTGATGAAAGAAATCCAAGGAGATACAAATAAATGGAAAGGAAGGATTAATTGTTAACATGTCAGTAATGCCAAAAGCCATCTATAAAGTCAATATAATTCCTTTCAAGATTTCTATGGCACATTTTAGAGATAGAGAAGAAAAAAACACTCCTAAAATTTATATGGAATTACAAAAGACCCCCAGTAGCTAAAGAAAGAAGGACAAGTAAGGAGGCATATACTTCATGATTTTAGTTATAGTCATCAAAACAATGGGGTACTATCATTGAGAACAAACAGACCAATGAAACAGAATCAAGAGCCTAGGAATAAAGCTAAGCATAAATGGTGAACTATTATTTGACAAGAGAGCCAAGGATACTCAATGGAGAAAACACAGTCTTTTCAATGAACAGTATTGGGGTAATTGGATATTCACAAGATAAATAATGAAATTAGACCCCTATCTTACATCACTTCTAAAGTTAACTCAAAATGGATTAAAGACTTAAATGTAAGACCTGAAACCATAAAGCTCCTAGAATAAAACATAGTGATTAGAGCACTGACCTGTATACCAAAGGATTGTAAGTTTGCTGGTCAAGGACACAAACTTGGGTTGCAGGTTCCAGCCCCAGCCCCCATCTGGGTGTGCAGGAGGCAACCAATGTGTCTCTCTCACATGGATGTTCCTCTCTCTCTCTCTTTCTCTCTTTCACCCCCGCCCTCCCTTCTTTTCACTTCCTCTGAAAATCAATGGGAAAAAAATATCCTTGGGTGAGGATTAACAAAAAAATTAATAAAATAAACAGTTGTGTTTTTTTCCTTAGCCACTGAATTTGTAATCATTTATCATATAACAATAGGGAATTAATACAATACCCAAGGTTGTCTGATATGGTCAGTGGGTCAGCCCTGGAGATGAGGATTAAGAGTCTGGAACACGAATAATTTTACTTCTTTTCATTGCTTTATTTTTCCCCTGAAGTTAAAATACTAAATTCAAAAGACTACAGCCAGGAAAGAGAAGGGAGAAAAGTAGGCTCTTTAAATTGCTTGTGAACTAGAGGTCTTAAAGCAAAGAGATAAAAGATGCATGGTAAGGCTTGCATGTGGTCCAGTGTGACTCATAGGGGAAGAAAATGAAATAACTATTGGGATGAAAGTTCAAGTCAGTGCAACAGAATATGCATTTTATTAGAGTGGCCCTTGTTCTAGGTCAATTTCTGCACATCAGGATTCATAACTAGAAGTATCTGATAGTAAAACCAGTTTTGAATGCCTCATAGTCAAGAAATAAGATATACTGAGAAGGCTAACCCCTATTTTGTAAAAGTACCGTTTGGAATTATCTGCTGTTTTTCTTAGATAGCCACTTATTCTAAAACAAAAAACAAAACAAAAAAAACAACAACAACAAACTTTGCTTTCTAGCCTGCTTGAATAACGAGGAAGATAACCTTAGCTGTCTGACCTTGAAGGCCAGAGTCTAGATATGCCCATAATTTCAATGCCATGTCAGGTGCATCTTTAATTTGATAGAAATATGTTGTTTTCAAGGCCAGCAGCGAGATAACTATTAAGTACACATAAGGCTAGCTCCTTAATAAAAAGGGAAGTTCTGCTTGTAGCTTTGCTTAGAATTTGAATGCATTTTCTCTAAGCCCAGGGCAGTGAATAAAGTACAACTCCAAATTCTCCAGCATTGTTTGATTGTTCCGGTTCTCTAACATTTTTGGTTTTCTGAGATTCCAGGAAAACCAACCCATACCTGGCTTTTTAGCCTCTGGTGAGTGGACTGGGTTGGGGCCCAGGGGTGTTCGACAGGCCTCCGGGAGGCGCCGCTCTGCTGAATTAGCAGAATTAAACCGGAGGACTCTGGGCGCTCTTGGATCGCAGCCCAGGACCCAGCCGGCATCTGGAAAGAGTGGACGGATACTTCTGGACCTGTGCACAGAATTGGTAAGGTAAGGGCCCTGTCATTTTGGTCCATTCCAAGTGAGTGGAAGGGGGAGCTTGATTACCACCCAGAAGCCATACGGCTTCCTCAGGCAAATTAATCAGGTATCAGGTGTCAGGTGGACTCTTTAAACTGGGTAAATATCTGGTAGAAGTAAAAAACTTGGACTAGCTAGTATATAAATGTGGGACTCTAGAGGTGAGTGAGTTCAGATTCGATTAAGGAATTATGAGTTAACTCTGCTGTTTGTGTGAGACTAGCCAATTTGTTACCGAGAAGGGGCACTGGATGCAGTCTTAACTCCTCCTGTAGGTTCTCACCAAGATGTTGGTTGAGAATTCTGTTCTGAGGCATGGGTGCCAGGAGTGCCCCCAAGCCCGTTTGGGGAGTTGGGCATTGTTTGTTTATCTGCTCAGCTCCAATCTGGGCTAGTCTACTGAGAGTGTGTGAGTATGGATGTTGGTCTGTCTTAGAACAATTATCTGCTCATTAATTGGTCTGTGTGAGTCAAAAGCTACTTTGTGCCTTCTGGCTGTACACAGGAGAGTATTTGTTATCTCTTTCTATTGTTTGATTTGTTTGAAGATGGGGTGGACCTGCTGTGACAGAGTGCAAAAGTCTTTAGCAGCTGCTGGAATTTCTTTTTCTGAGTCTTTTGCTCTCTGGCAGAGGGAATCAGCCCATTTAGCTAATAAAAATTTCTCTCTAATTTTGTATAAGTAAGGGTTTCAGTTCACTCCGATTTGTGAATTTGCTGTATTAAATTGAAATTTTAAAGTCCTAGGGTTAATTTAAAGGTATAGATTTGTGACATTTCAAAGAACAAAGAACTTTTATTTATGGCTTTCTTATCTCTTTGGTGGTTGGAGACCCCAGGGACAGGGCTTACAGATCTGCAGGGCAGAGAGATTTACAGGCTCTGTCTCTGTCTGTGACATCATAGTCCAATATGAGCCACCTGAGGCTGAACTAAGGCTGAAGTTATTATTAACTGTCTATGGACCCCGTTTACTCTAGTTGTATGTCTTGTGTCATCTGTTGTCTTAGTGGTTGTGTGTTTTGTTTGACTTCCTGTCTTCAGTTATTAGGATCCTCATAGAGGACATAACCTGGTCTTTCCCTTCCTCCCTCATCCTGATTCTGTTAGCATCTGTAACTGGATTAAAGATCTTTTCTTTCAGGAGGCCATCCAGGCTTTCAGTTCGCAAGAAATCTCCCTACACACCCTTATCTGCTATTTTTCCAGGTTGACCAAAAATCATTTTTCTCCACAGGTTGGACCTCAGCCTTCAAAAGGGAGGACTCCTACAGTGATAGTCTGTAGTTTTCTCTGAAACTCCCACTATTTCTGTTTCTCCCCTCTGTAGAAATTGTCTTCCTCTGACTCACAATAGGAAAGGGAGACAAGCAACTGGACTGGGGAATGGGAATTGGTCAGAGAAATTAAGAGTAGTAAAGAAGGAAGATTTAAGATACTCTAGGGGCTTGGAATAAAGAGGAAAAATCTATGAGGGGGGTAAAACGGTTACAGAAAAAAAATGTATCCTTAAATGTAAAAAGCCTAAATATACAGGATCTCAGACCATATGCCTTGTTTCAGGTCAGAGTAAATGGTTAATGCAGAAAAGATAGAAGGGAGGGAGTCGGCAGTTAATCATGAAGCAGGGAAAGAAAGATAAGTTTTTGTTGATTTTTACTGTCTGCAGACTACTCTGCTGGCAAAGGGGTCTGGTCCAGGTGTCTTATCAGAACTTCACTAGATTCAAGGTCTCAAGTTTTCTGCAAACATAATTAATCTAGCTGTCCTGGTGATTTAAAACTAGTTGCTAGGCAGACTTAGCCCCCGAGAGCCAGGTGAAAGAAGGGAGGCTGGATGCCCAAGCTGCCTACAGTGGCCCTGGAAGAAGCCACAGCAGCAAGAAAAGCAGGGGACAGCAGATATTTACTTTACACTAGAGCTGCCCTGCTACTGCCCAGTGAGTAATGAGCATTTTACAACAAGCAATACAAGACAGGCCTTTGGCTTGCTGGCTACAACAGTTAAACCAGAGGCCAATGACTGTTACTAGCCTTCCAACAGCCCAAGGAATAGAACTACATGCCTGAGATCTATGAAAGTAGTAGATAGAGCTAGTGAAAGCTCTCTGTTTGCAAATGTACTGAAAGGGTTTAGTACCTGTTGCTGCTAGAAGAGAAGGGGCTGAGATCCCTTTCCAGTGCACTCCCTTAGGGGAGGACTGTTCGTTGCTCTGCCACAAAGGGGACTGGTGGGAAGACAAGGGGCCTAATACTCAAGCCACTGCCACAGAAGTGCTTTGCCATATATAAAGCTGTTTCTAACTGCAACTCTGGCTGTTTTGGACTGGCAGCTTAAAGTCAGAGAGCAACGGAAAGGCACTCTCCCTGGACCGGGGAGCCTTCAGGACTTTGAGATTCTCCAAGAGAGGAAGAGTCTGACTGGGGGATGGCAGAGAACCTGTTGGGTTGGAAGGACCTAAGGCCACATGTTAAACTTATAAATTATGGCTTTCTAGGCAGATGTCCAGGCCCAGTTAAGCTGCCTGTTACAGCAAAACAACTTTCTCCCATGCCAGAGTAAATTTTAGGGAAATTAGACAGGCCGTGTTTGTGGCTAGAAAGAACTGGCCACCATGCACAGCCCTGACAGTGGCCTGCAGAAAACTGTATAATAGACTTAGATGATGCCTGCATCTTCATGGACATGACTCCAGAAAGACAAAGACAATTTTGCTTTTGTTGGAAGGTCAAGAATAGACCTTCATCTCCCTAAGATATTTCTATAGCCCTACCATGTGTTATATATGGTAGCAGAAGATTTGGCTACCTAAGATGGCCACAGTGCCAATATTGTACTTCATTGTGTTAATAATATTGCATTAACCTTACAGATTTGAATGCAGTTGTCAAAAGGGCAAGTGCCCAAATGGGCAAGAAAAATACCCATCTGGTTTTAGTCTCTATTGAAAGACAGTCGGCAGCCTATATACTGTCTTGCAGGCCTATGTGGCCTTACCCATGTCAGGTGTGGCACAAATCTCAACTTTAGGAAACTGGGGAAGGCCTGTTTGGAACAGAGGAAAGTGGTGAGTACCAGCCCTTTATTACAGGAATTACCGACCTGTAAGGTCCTGTGACATGTGAGACCTTGTAAAGCAATAAAGCTCCCTTAGTCCTTTCTTAGAGGGCATGACATCCCTCCCAGAGACCATATGAAATTTTAAGGACAAGTCAAGTAGGGGAAACTCTACTACAAAGACAGCTATAATTGTCTACTTGAATATAGACACATTTTGAATTTCTCCTTGTCATCTGAAGACAGTTATATTACTCTGAAGAATCCATTGAAAGAACTGACGAGGAAAATCAGAAGATCTTAAAGCAGGTCAATATATTTTTCTCCTTATATAATTCCTCTGAAATTTGGCAATGCTTAATAAATCATGGCAATACATTTCTTTGCATAAATTCAATAAGACTGTTTTCTAATAGCAGTTTTATTGACTGGAAACTTTGACCACAGTATCATGTTTTAAAGAGCGCTGTCTGAATTCTGAAGACTTGAAGCCAATAAGAGTGCCAAGGAAAAGCCTGGTATCTTGCTTGGGAGCCCTGAAAATGGCTTGTGCTGGAGCGTCAGGCCCATGCCCTATCATCACTGGTGGTTGGTCAGAATAGAAGAGGAGCAATAATGATGCCTCTGTATCCCTGTGAAACCCCCAAGCACTCTGGGCTGCAATGAGTAGGAGGGCTCCTGAGGTGGGTCTTAAAACCTAGGGCATGGGCCCAGGTGGAGTCGCTGCAGGTGAGGGATTCACCTAACTCAGCAGATACTGCAGGCAAGACTGGATGGCAGCTGGATAGCTTGGCTTCCTAGCCCTATGGGGCACACTAAGATTCAATCATGAAATTCTGGCAAAGGTAGTTAACATTCTTGTTGTGTTTATGCAAATAATCAGGCCAAATTAAATACAATAGATAAATTGATCTTAATTTGGCCCTTTTAATAAACATAGAGGTAATTTTAAGAATAAAAATTCTATTTCAATAGAGGTTATTAAAACTGAAATGTTTTCTTTCCCTTCCACTGGACCATCTGTTACAGTTTGTCTCTGCCAGGTCACAAGCCCACCTCCTTCTGTGCCCAGGCCTCATCATCCCTCTGACAGACATCAAGGATCTCTTGGCTCTGAGGAAAACTCCATCCCTCCTCAGCATGGAGCAGCTACAGAAAAAATTCAACATCCATTTTCCCTAAAAGAATTCAGAGCCAGGTTCTTGAGGTAGTATATTAGGCAGTTAGACAGACATAAGCAGAGCAAGGACGATGGGCCAACTAGTGCTACCAGATGTAGCTAAGTCTTTCCACCTCTATGTATGTGAGACAAGGGGCATAGCCAAAGAGGTATTCACCCGAAGTCTCAGCCCTTAGAGAAGGCCAGTAGCCTATCTCTCAAAGCAGATTGAGCCAGTTGTCTCCGGGAGACCCCCATATCTCCAGGGCCCTTGCAGCCACAGCATTATTAATTAAAGAAGCAGATAAGCTTACCTTAGGACAAAACTTAAATGTAAAAAGTACCTCATTCTGTTATTACCCTAATGGAAGCTAGGGGGCAGCACTGGCTAACTCATGCTCAGATGACTCAATACCAAGGACTATTAAGTGAGAACCCGTGGGTATGATTAGAAGCAGTAAGAACGCTTAATCCTGCCACCTGTTGCTGAGAGGGCCCCTAAGCATGATTGCCTGGAAGTCCTAGAGAAGCCAGATCTAACAGAAAAGCCCCTAAAGAATCTGGACTTAGTATTGTTCACAGATGGCAGTAGATGAAGGAAAAAGATGAGCCAGGTATGCAGTAGTCAGACTTTGAGACAATTGAAGCACAGGCCCTGCCTGAAGGGTGGTCAGCCCAGAGGGCAGAACTTTGGGCCCTCGCTAGAGCCTTAGAACTCAGGAAGGATAATTGTGCCAACATCTACACTGATTCATGCTATGCCTTCGTTACCTTGTATATTCATGGAGCTATATATAAGGAAAGGGGGCTTCTGACGGCGGGAGGAAAAGGAATCAAAAATCAAAATGAGATTTTAAAGTTACTTGAAGCAGTTTGGGAGCCTAAAGAAATAGCTGTCATTCATTGCAAAGGTCACCAGAAAGGGAAAGACTCAGTGTCAGAAGGAAACCAGTGTGCTGATGCCACCGCAAAGCAGGCTTCCAAAGAGTAAGCATCGCTGACATGGATCATGTTGGCCCCCAAATTACCTGAACCTCCAAAGTACATGTTGTAGGAGGAGGAATGGGCCCAGCAAGAAGGGAGCAAAAGAACAAAGGAAGCTCTCAAGGTTGCAGGACTGAACAACTGGATTTACCACTGTGGGGTGAAAGCAGCCCAACAGCTGAGCGACGCCCAGCCTGAGTGGAAGGTGACCTCTAACCAGAAACACCTTCTGCAAAGCACCCTTAAGAAGCTAATGGACCTGGCTGATCAACCTGCTCCAAAGAATTCAGAAAATATCTGCTGAATTCTTCCTTACACTAATCTTTCTTTCTTATCTTCTCTTAAATGCAAAATGCTCTGGTATTTCTGAATAATTATTGTTTTTATTTTTCTAATAATTCTCATTTTGTCTTTTTATGAGTGCTGCCAAAACCCGAGGCTAGTCCCAGGAGGAGAACTCTTCTGCCCTTGCTGGAACACAGAGGCACCATAAAATTACTGCTTCCTACACAGCAAAGGAACAAGATGAAGCTAAGATGCCTTTAAACTTCAGATGGTACTACAAGCCAGAAGAATTTCCTACAAACCTCTCCAAAAGGAAGAAACAGGATGTTAACCCCTTCTATATCACCCCCTTTCCAGCAGGAAGTAGTAAAAGAGTTTTGTCACCCCTGTTCACCATAACATTCTGTGGTTATTGTACCACAAGGCTGAAAAGCTTGTGGGACAAGGGTGATGAATGAGAAGACTAACCCCTATTTTGTAAAAATACTGTTTGGAATTCTCTACTGTTTTTCTTAGACAATCTCTTATTCTAAAAAAAAACAAAAAACTTTGCTTTCTAGCCTGCTTGAATAATGAGGAAGATAACTTTAGCTGTCTGACCTTGTAGGCCAGAGACTAGATATGCCCATAATTTCAGTGCCATGTCAGGTGCATTTTTAATTGGATAGAAATATGTGGTTTTCAAGGCCAGCAGAGAGATAATCACTAAGTGCACATAAGGCTGGCTCCTTAATAAAAAGGAAAGTTCTTCTTGTAGCTTTGCTTAGAATTTGAATTCGTTTTCTCTAAGCCCACCACAGTGAATGAAGTGTAACTACAAACTCTCTGGCATTGTTTGATTGTTCCGGTTCTCAGTAACAATACCAAATATTGTAGAAAGGCTGATCATCTTTAATGCCTACTGAAGAAAGTATTATAAACCCCCACCCCAAGACTTCCTAGAACCAATTGCTGGTTACTTCTAGTGACCAACAGGCCTGCCAGGAACAATCAGGTTCCAGTGGGAAAGCTATATCCAATTTTAAAAATCAGTCTTCAGAGAATTTATATTTCTTCCATTCACATGGCTTTCAAAAGCCTGGCTCATTTGATTCCCCTGCCTTGCAACTTTTGCTTACATCTGGGAAGGCTAAATTACAGCAGTAGAGCTTGATGGCTGGTGGATTGGTTGCCTCAGGAGGCTCATCACTGGTGGTATTTCTAAAGAGTGATAGAAAGGCATGTGTAATGGTCAAACCATCATTAGGAGAAGCCCTCTGGCTATTACTCAGGAGATCTCATTACTTGATAACTCACTGCCTTCCAGAGCTGGCCCTGTGCCCTCCAGGCTCAGGAAGCCATGTTCATGGTGCCCTGAAAGTTGAGCCATTATTCCAGAACAAATTCACATTCAATAATCCTGAGGAGACAGATGTGTATCTATAAAAGCAGACACACAAGCAGTCATATGATCAACAACTCAGCTTGGCCTGGTGATTCATCTTCTCTTCACGAGTATTTCTGAATGTGGAGGTAATATTAATCAGAAAGTTGCTATGTACTAGTAAACATGGAATAAGAACCAAAAGAATAAAGTCTGAGAAACTGGTAAATAGCAGTAAACTAAAAGTTGTGTAGTGCTTAAGGTCATAGACTCTGGAACCATACCGATAGCTTAAATCCCTGACTCTTCCACTAATTACCGGCATTAGTTGTACAGCTATGTTTGCTGCAATTCAGCCTTCCCAGACATAAGCAAAATTTGCAAGGCAGGAGAGTCAGCTGCATGTCACAGTTTCATATGTAAAATGTATATAATATTAAAAAATAACTTCCTCAGAGTATGGGGTTAGGTAAAGAGGTATTAGTACATGAGCCAAATCTCTCCACTCTTTTGTCTCATATTATTGCATTTATTATGTATAATAATGTATAATTATGCCTGTTTTACTGTAAGCTTTTTATACATAGGCTATCAGACTAGACAGGATATATCAGTTTTCATTATTCCTGGAAAATATTTCAATTGGCATTATCAACACCCCTCTACTCTGATACACATATATTCTTTGTTTAAATGTGGTAATAGGGTGGAGGAGACACCTCATATCATCCAGTAATAAAAGTAATAACACTAGCTAATGTGTATTAGGTGCCCACCAGGTGACCTGGCATTATTCTAAACTCTCCACAAATATTAAATCATTTAATTTTCAAACAACCATTACCATCTCCATTTTAAAGTGAAGTGACTGAGGCACAAAGAGGTTGGGTAATTTGTATAAATTCCTACACTTTGGAAGAGGCAGAACCAGGATTCAATTTAATGAACCTGTTACTCAAAACAGGTTCCGGGGAGCAGCAATTTCCACACCCTCAGGGAGCCAGTTAGGAAAGCAGAATGGCAGACCCCTCCCAGATCTTCTGGATCATGATTTGCCTTTGGACAATATCCCCACAGGATCTGTAGTCACATGAAGGTTTGAGAAACACATGTAAATCCTTATGGCATCTTGCCCTCCCATTTACTAACTCAATGAAACTTCATAATGAAATCATAATGTAAGATCCCAATATGCCCTATTATATACAAGAAAAATGAAACAGAATTAAAGTGCTCAGTATCTCATGATTAAGAACTGAGAGGGTAGTAATTCAAAGTCAGGCTGTCTGGAGTCCAGAGCTGTCTGGAATCTTGATGTCCCTGAGCTACTATCCTGACACAACTTTTAAGTTGTTGGTTGATAGCAGAGAACTGACTGCAAAATAACGCTTGCTCTTTGCCTGCTTGGCTTTGGGAGTGTGGCTGCACATTAGAATACTCTGGGGAGCTCTGACAATTTCTTCTCTGTGGTAAGCCTGTTTGTTTTATTTATTTGTTGTTGTTGTTATTTTTAACACTCCCCAGCTTAATTCTAGTGCACAGTGATGAGAGACATTGTAAGTATTCCCACACTTGTTTTTTTTTTAATAAATTTTATTGATTTTTTACAGAGAGGAAGGAAGAGGGATAGAGAGAAACATCGATGAGAGAAACATTGATCAGCTGCCTCCTGCATGCCCCTTACTGGGGGATGTGCCTGCAACCAAGGTACATGCCCTTGACTGGAACCGAACCCGGGACCTTTCAGTCCACAGGCCGACGCTCTACCCGTTGAGCCAAACCGGTTTTGGAGACCAGGTTACTTGTTAAAAGTTCAAATATCCATGCCCTTTTGTCAGAGATTCTGACTTCTGAGTCAAGAAAGGAGGCAGGAATCTGTATTTTTAAGAAGGGCTAAAGTGATTCTTATGATCTCATTATATTTGGGCAATTACTAAAGTAAATACCTCCCAGCCCTCTCCAATTTTCTCTGGCTTTATTGGAAGCCTATAGTTACATGAGGTAGGGAATAAAAGGGCAATCTGTCTGAGATCTCAACCATGTTCAACAGGCAGTCATCATTTTTATCAAAACTTCTAAATTATACAGTATACAAAATCAAAATGAAACAGCTGTTTGAAAAACCTGTTAGCCTTCTGAATAACAATATTTTTTCTATGCAAATATTTTTATAGCATTTAGATCAGTAGTCGGCAAACTGCGTGTCACGAGCCACATATGGCTCAGGAGCTGCGGTTTGCTGCTCTGTTGACTAATGAGTTTGCCGACCACTGACCTAGACTCTCAATTCCAATAATTACAGGCTGTTGTTGTTCCTTGTGATTAAGCCCTATCCCCAGTAGTCAGCAAATTCATTAGTCAACAGAATGGCAAACCGCGAGCAGTTTGCTGACCACTGGTAGATAATTGCATATACTGTATTCTGTATTCTTCCTTCTTGTTTTTTTAATCTAACTCTGCACCAACCTTCATAACCATCACATTTAATGACTGCTGAATGATGGTTTAAATTACTAATTAAGGACAGAGTCTGTTTCTTAGACAACTATATATACCCAGTGCCTAGTACAGTAACTATCATATAATAGATGCTAAGGAATAGTTGATGATAATGCAGAATTTCCTTTATTGTTCTCCAGCATTGGAGAGCATTTAATATATGTGTGCTAATATCATTGTCATTCTCTCAGTAATTACAGGATTGTAGTAACATTTTTCTACTAACCACATTTCAAGTTAAATTAATTAATGGAAATTCAATTAACATCACATTTTAATTTAATTTATATTAAAGTATAAAGCCACATTTAGTGATACAGTATTTAATATTTTTATCTTTTGAGTATTTAACATTAACATAGTTTCAAATTATTTTATATAAGATCATTTCCCTGAAATAAAATTTCTGAATATTCATAAATATTTTTGAGTCAAATTACTTCATTTGTCTTAATTTTCAATGTTTTCAGAAATTTATTGAGATCCATTCCCATAATACATTTGACAGTATTTACTATTACCTTTTTATATTAAATTACATATTTGGGTATTATCTTTTTAAAGAATTTTGGTAATTTAAAAGACCAAAATTTTTCTAACTTTTTTTTTTACCAATCAATTCTATGTCCTTTACAAGCAGCACCCCAAATTTTAAAATCTCCATGCAGATATGGTATATATCACATCTATTCACATTCTTTTGGCTGAAACAAGTCATGTAGCAAAAGCCAAAGTCAGTGGGACAGAGATGTATGAGATTATGGAAGAACAGTAATACATTTGATAAGAGTGTAGCTCAGAGAGTCAGCACCATACATGCAGTAGGTAAAGCTCTCTGGAGGTGTGATATCACACAGGGAGAGTACATAGAGAGAAGGAAAGAAAGAAACTGGAAACCTTCTTTATACCCATTAAAGTTTTCTTGGAAACATGGAGGTATCCCATACTGAAGGACCTTAAAATAGAGTCCTCTTTCATTTTGTTTACTGTTTCCTCCATGAGAACAGAGGCCTAAAACAGTGACTTTCTTTTAAAAGGCATTTGATAAATATCTCCAGAACAAAAAAAAAACCTCGACGAATATTGTCAACATTCAGCACCAGTGATTGCTATACAGTGTGGTTGCCATACTTCAGTTATTTCTGGCTACCTCTTCCATTTGGTTCAGTACATTTGTAAGACTCTTGTCCTCAGGTTTCATTGGAAGGAAGCATTAGGTACAGCAATCCAGTAGGGCTTGTGGATGCTGGGAAAGGTATTTTGGGACTTAAAACCATGGCTCACTGCAAGCATATTTTGATTTTTACCTTAATTTGGGATGGCTTGCCTACTGATGGGAAATTATTGGGATAGAGGTGGGAGTTATACTTTGCTCAATGCCACCAATTGCCTTTGTAGGTAAGTTTAAATATATGAATATTAAATTTATTTCTTCCTGCCTAAATGCCTATAGACTATTTATGTTCTTGACATTCAAGCCTTGCCAGGATACACTGATATTTGGTCATTTTTATTTCATTTTGGAAAATTACCAAATATTATGCATGATTATTGTTTCTATTGCTTTGTTCGAGGCTCCCTTCAGAAACAAGAATCATAAAAAAAAAAGTCGGTATTTGTTCTTTTCCGTATTTGTGATTTTTATCATCATTTTGATATAAATGACCTTTCCCTCTGGAATAGTACGTATGAAGGTTTTCTTTCACATGAAAACAATTTGGATTTTTTTTCAGAGGCATCTCTATTCTTTGTTTCCCTCAAAGTGAATTTTAATTTGTGGTAATTCTGACATGTATTCTCATTTTGCATTTTATCCTGCTGAAGTCTATCCCTTTCAGCCCACATATCCTTTTTTTTCCTGTTCATTTTTAATATCATGCCTTCTTGAGTGCAGTTACAATCACCAAATTATGCAGAGGCTGTAGGTGATTATTTTCAGAAAAAAATGGTCATTCTTTGAGCCTACAAACTGCTCAAATATGAAGTAATTTTTAAATAATCCCTCCTTCTTTCTCATTTATTCTCAATACTGCATTTATATTACCTTTGGCCCTGCTACCAGTCTACTTTGTAGCTATATATGTAAACCCCTTTACAGGTCCTTAGGCAGATTAATATGTTCAAATCTGGATACAATTTCCTGTTTTCAGAAGGCTTCACTTAGGTTAGCTCTGCTATATATGAGTGGCATCTCTCTCCTAGCATTTTATTTAGTTTGTTCTCCAATATAATTCCTGTGATGATCCCAGGGTTCCACTTGTATTTATACACATTAATTATGATTGAAACTGACAATCTCAGAATGTACTTCATTGCCATTAGTCTCTTTCTACCACCTACTTACTACCTTTTCCCTTCTCCTGAGATTAAAATGTTGGCTTGCATGGAGAAAGATTGAGAAAAAAAAATGTAAACAGCATTCTGTCTACATCATAGAGAATTGAAGAGCCATGGATAGGGAACCTTAAACCTCATGCCCTTTACTGGGATGGAGCCTGAAACCCAGGCATGTGCCCTAACTGGAAATTGAACAGTGGCCTCCCAGTTTCACCGGTTGACTCTCACACGGGGCTTGACGAGAACCTTTAACTTTTATGCCTAATGGGCACCTTGGGTATTTGGTAGAGTACTGTATCTACTGGGATTTGCTACTTATAATTCTTTGTTTTGTTTTCTCATTGAAGTATATTACTTACAAAACATGAAAATTCCTAAAAGAATGGGTCTTAGGAAACTAAGCATGCTGGAAAGGAAGTAGAAAGAATTTAGGTCAGAAGGTTAGCAGAGCCCTCTTGGAAGGTTTAACTAATCTATGAGAAGGTAGAAATTTGGAATTTTCATGTTGGGATGTAACTCTCATAATAACAAAGAAAGATTAGTGGAGTGGATGAGAGCAGTTACAGGAATGTGAAGAATAAAGAATTATTGAACTAAAGGTAAAGTGATACGTGTTGAAAAGGAAGAGAAAAATGAAACGTATTTTAGGAGGTGAAGTTTTCTGGAATTGGACATTGGTGGACATGGCAAATGAGGGAAATGTGACTCACGAGCTGCAGTTTGCTGAACACTGGTAGATAATTGCATATATTCTCTATTCTTTCTTCTTGGTCAGCAAACTGCTGGACTCAGCCAGCAGTAGGAATTCCAGCACCAAAGTTATGCTTTTTCCTGTGATTTATCTTCACTAACAATCCTTCCATCTGTGTATGATGTGCCCTAGTCTGCCTCTTGGCTCACTAGGCACAAGGCCTAGATACCTTGTCATCCCTATCAAGGCCCTGTTCATGCTTCTGTGGAAATGGGAGGGTCTTTATCACTATGAGCCCTTTGTAACAAATATCATATTCAATGGCCAGTCTATACAACTACCTCATGACAGCCCTCTGTCAGTTCTCAATAGAATAGGAGGAATTAATTTGAAGATGAAGCCCTTTGATGGGCATTTTCTCCCCAAATAGAAATATTTCCTTATAGGTCTTTGCAGAGAGAGAGTCCACATACCAGTGTTTATTATCCTGCAGATACAAATTTTTATTTTGAAAAAAATTTAAATGTACACACAGGCCCTTGGTCTCCTAGAGTAGTCTGCCTATGGAAAAATTATTCTGAGAACATAAAGATACTATATACTGGTCCTAAAGCTACCCAAAATACCACAGATTTTCTTTCTGAGTAGGTATCTGAAATGCTAGAGCAAACAGCACAGTCTCAAATATCTGAGAACATTTGTCTATAGCAGTAGTCGGCAAACTCATTAGTCAACAAAGCGGCAAACCACGGCTCGTGAGCTGCACGTGTCTCGCGAACCGCAGTTTGCCGACCACTGGTCTATAGGGCTTGGGTGGCCAGTATTTATTTTCTTCCAAGAATATACATCTCCAAATGTATGGCATTGAGCCCACTGAGAATGTGGGCCGAATGAAAAAAGAACATATGACACTCTATTAAACTCCTATTGCAAAAAGGCAGTGCTAGAATTCTCTTTTTTGGAGGGATGTCTTAAGGTGGTCCATCAGAAATGAAGAGTGGGTAAGTCCTTCACTTCCCTCCAAAGTACCGGCTACATCTCAAATGCAACTCAAGTAAATGATTGATGGTCTGACATCTGCACCACACAGCATTTCCTGGGATACAAGGCAGCCACCCCATCAGTCTGGGAGTTCACAGTGCTAACTTGAGGAAAATACTTTCACCTGACATTAATAAGGACATCTTTGTAGGAAGAGTGTTCAGTCCCCAAAGGGGATCTGGTTTGAGACGAGGTAAAGGTAAGAAGATTCCAGAAACACTGCTGAAGGAATCAAGTCCATTTTTCTAGGCTTCCCACCTCCTCCCCCATGTCACCTTACCTGTCATCCACATCCGGTTATCAGCTATGAACTCAGCCAGCAGTAGGAATTCCAGCACCAAAGTTGTGCTTTTTCCTATGATTTACCTTCACTATCAATTTTCCCATCTCAGTTGACACTGGAATGGGTGTAAGACATTTTTAATAACATAACATAGCAGACTAGAACAATTAGTGTAGTGGTGACCCTAACACACACACACACACACACACACACACACACACACACACACCATTCTATACCAAGAAGGTCCTTTGAATAAAAATTATCAGGAAAATTCTACTTAGGAAATTAAAGTGGAGCCATGGATGAATTTGGGAAAACAAGTCAATGCAGGATGGCCTGTGTGCTCATGTACTGGTTATACCCCCTCTTAACACTATGGAAGGAAGACACATTTTTATTATCATAAAATATCCAGAGATCACTGCTATCATTAAATAGTCAACAAGTGGCACTAGATGATAAAGAAATTATAAGCATTATGATGCTTAGTCATCATAGCTACAGATAAAAAAGAAGTAAACTCATTGCTATTTAATCTCCTCTTCCAGTTACCTAGAGAGCAATAAGAAAGCCCATAAAGTTGAGATCAAACTATTTTATTTTCCAATCCCTCTGAACTCCATCCTGAAAACTTACATAAAATTTACATTAACATCATGAATAAGTTTAGGGGAAGAGATGTAAAGTGCAAAAGTTGACTTGTTTCTGTCTCATTCCTGGTCCAGAATGCGTGGGCAAAACGACAAGTTAGCAACAGGTTACGGGACATCTTTGAATACCAAGAAATGATGACTTAATAGCCATCATCCCCCCAAACCCTTCCCAATGCGCATTGTCATCCTTGTAAATATGGAAGCTTAGATTATGAGCTGTTCTTTGAAATTTTAATTGGGTATCATTAGCATGATCACAGGAAAACACATGAAGCATCCACATCATGGAATGGAGCGCCGTCGGCAATGACGAGGGCACTGGAAGCACTCTCTCAAAGTTGTGCACTATCCACATGACAGAAGCAGTGTACGAGTCCTACCTGACCACCTTGACATTCCTGTTAGTCTGTAATCAATCAATGTTAACCCAGTGTCTTTATATCCTCACCTCTGTGTCAAGCACTGTGTGGGACAACAAACAAACAAACATAATAGAGG
This sequence comes from Lasiurus cinereus, assembly GCA_011751065.1. Lineage (NCBI taxonomy): Eukaryota > Metazoa > Chordata > Mammalia > Chiroptera > Vespertilionidae > Lasiurus > Lasiurus cinereus. The sequence continues at coordinate 49,462,910 of JAAGEH010002531.1, read as the reverse complement.
ACCTGTGCCTCCCAGAGTTTATAATTGCATTGGAGGATCATGACTTACATCCTGAAACAGCAAAGAACAATGCAAGACACAATGGAGTTAAAATGTGATGGTGTGTATTAATAGCCACAGTGTGGGTGTTCCAGAGAGATGGGAATATGCAAAGCCTAAAGGAGTCAAAGAAGGACAATTATATAAATCGGAATCTTGGGTCTACACAAAGAGAGGAAGAATTCAGAAAAGGAGTGAAGGTAAAATGAACTACAGTTTGTTAGCCCTAATTAATCTAAAAGATAACTGTTTAAAGTAACAGTAACAACGTATTGGATGATTTGTATCATATGGATAAGTGAAATGAATGACACCAATCTTGTAAGAAAGAAGAGGAAGGAAATGAGAATACTGTTTTTAATTTTCCTGTACCACATGAGAAGCAGTATGCTATTTAAAAGTCCACTTATATTAATTTAAAATCTGTATTGTAAACTCTAGAATAACCACCATTTTAAAAAATATTATAACTGATATAAAACAGGAGAGAAATTTCAATTACTTAAATGCTCAATTAAACAAAAGAAGGGAAGAAAAGAAAAATACAGAAAAATAATTGCTGAACAGGAGACGAATACATTGGGATCTTCACTTTCAGATGAGTGGGCAGTTTTGATAGCTTATCTGGGTGACACCCAAGTGCCCCAGTGTTTAGAGAACATTGAAATTCCCACAAGGAAGTTCTTACTTCTCTCTTATTTATTGTCTTTAAAGAAGAGCTCCCCTTTTTTTTCTTGGCAGTAAACCCTTAACTGACAGCAATGCAGTGGAAAAAGGAGAGTGGCAGGTTGCTTTCCACATGTTTGTGTTAGTGTGTTGTTGTGTTGGCTTGGACTCTTGGAGAGCCTATGAACAAGTGATGCCCACAATGTCCCATTCTAAACAGTCCTGCTCAGTTCCTAAGCTCAGTAGACTGAGCTGCCTACGGCTTCTCTCATGGAGTCAATCTATCTCACATTTGGTCTTCCTCTTTTCCTGGTGGCCTTCTATTTTTTCCAGCATTGTTATCTTTTCCAAAGAACCCTGCCTTGCCATCCACAATTCCTGCTGTCTCCCATCTTCTAGAATTATATTGGAATCTTTCCTTTGCTGGGGACTAAACTCTCCTTGCCATTATCTTTAATGTCTAGAACTACACTTTTGTTGCTCATCTCACTGAAATTGTTCTTGGAAGAACAAGTGGAATGTGCCTAAGTCAATTAAAGCTCCTTGTGGCTAGGAATCTTGTCTGTTCTGTCCATGGATATATGCCCAGAATCTAGAACAGTGCAACAAATACTTTCCTATCCCCTCTTATTCCACTCACCGTGCCCTTACCCCCATCTTATTCATTATAACCTGGGAGAAAAATACTAGCCTCTATTTTTAAATTCACCTGCAGCAATTATTATGTCAGACTTTTAAAAAAATTAAATCTTTATTATTCACATTATTAAATTTGTTTCTCTTTTTTCCCCTCCATAGCTCCCCTCCACCCAGCTCCTACCCTTCCTCTACCCTTACCTCCCTCCCGTTGACCTCATCCATAGGTGTATGATTTTTGTCCAGTCTCTCACTGTATACCTCTCAACCCATCCCCCTGAGAATTATCAGTCCACTCCCTTTCTGTGCTCCTGATTCTATTCTATTCACCAGTTTATTCTGTTGATCAAATTTTTAATTCACTTAATTTTAGATTCACTTGTTGATAGATATATATATTTTTAGCTTTTACCTTTTTCTTCTTCCGCTTCTAAAAGAGTACCTTGCAGCATTTTATATAATACTGGTTTGGAGTTGATGAACTCCTTTAGCTTTTTCTTATCTGTGAAGCTCTTTATCTGCCCTTTAATTCTGAATGATAGCTTTGCTGGATAGCGTATTCTTGGTTGTAGGTTCTTGCTATTCATCATGTTGAATATTTCTTGCCACTCCCATCTGGCCTGCATCGTTTCTGTTGAGAAATCATCTGACAGTTGTATGGGTGTTCCCTTGTAGGTAATGAACTGTTTTCTCTTGCTGCTTTTAATATTCTGTCTTTGTCTTTTGCTCTTGGTATTTTAATTATGATGTGTCTTGATGTAGTCCTCTTTGGATTTCTTTTATATGGAGTTCTGTGTGCTTCCTGGACTTGTAAGTCTATTTCTTTTACCAGATATGGGAAGTTTTCAGTCTTTATTTCTTTAAGTAGGTTTTCAGTATCTTGCTCTCTCTCTTCTTCTGGCACCCCCACAATTCTGATGTTGGTACGCTTGAAGCTGTCCCAGAGGCTCCTTACATTATCTTCACATTTTTGGATTCTTTTCTCTTCTTGCTTTTCCAGTTGAGTGTTTTCTGATTCTTTACATTTCAAATCTTTGACTTGATTCTTGCCTTTCTCTAGTCTACTGTTGGGACTCTGTATAATATTTTTTATTACAGTCAGTGTATGTTTAATTTCTAGTTGGTCTTTTTTCATCTCTAGTTGGTCCTTTTTTATCTCTAGTTGGATCTTTTTCATCTCTAGTTGGATCTTTTCCATCTCTAATTGGTCCTTTTTCATCTCCTCATGGGTCTCACTAACTTTATCCAACTTTTCTAGGATATTCTTGAAAAAACTTATAAGCATGGTTTTGAACTCTATATCCAGCCGTTTGTTTTCCTCCATTTCTTTTGTTTGTGATCCCTTCCCTTTTCTTGGCATTTTCACTATGCAGGGAGAACTTCTGTGTTGGATTCAGCCTTATGATACAAGAGTTGCAAAACTGCAAAAGCCTCTCTGTTGAGCTTGGGATGGGTGGAGTCTCAGGTCTTAACGGACCACCTTGCCTTCCAGTTGGCCCCACCCTCCATGTCCCCCGAGTCTCACATGACTGGGTAATCGCTGGACCAGTCCCTGTGCGCGTGCCGTGCCTCTAGACTGCTGCCCCTCTGGCTTCTCTGCGCTCCGGGACCATATGAGTCTAGGTTCCCAGGGTTTCACCAGAAACTGGGGTTTAGTGGTGTTAGAAGTGGCACAGTTGGGAGGGTCTGTCTCCTGCCCACTTGTGAAAGTCAGCGGTACAATCAGGAGTCAGTCCTCTAGTGCCTAGTGTGCCACCAGACTTCTGATCTTTTGCGACTCCCCTAAATTTTCGTGCACTTCTCCCTTTTCACAGTCCAAACTCCCCCTGTATGAGTTTCAGCTGGATCTGGGATTTAGTGCCTTTGAGAGTCTCTGTCTCCCTCCCAGCAGAGAAAGCCAGCCAGGTTCTCCAGCACCCACTCTCTCCACCTGCGCGTCTCTGTACCTCAGCTTTCTGCAGCTCCTCTGGGTCTCTATGAGCCCCCCTTTTTTCATCTAGTTGTAGAATTTCCACTCAGCCAGCTTTCCTGTGGTTCGGATGATGTCCGTTCTGTCTTTTAGTTGTAGTTTTGAAATTGTTGTGCGAGGCAGCAGTGTAGGTGTTTACCTATGCCGCCATCTTGGATTCCTCATATGTCAGACTCTTTACATACATTTTATCTATTCCTTACAGAAAATCTCAGTGTCTTTACTGTTATCTCAGATGTAAAGTTGAGGATATTTGTGAGGAGAGGGGATAGGAATCACTTGCCCAAAGGCCACAGCTGAAAAGTGGTGAAGCCTCAATTCCAAACCAGTTTTCTCTCTGCCTAGTACTTGGAGTAATAAGTATATATTTATAACAATGCTTTCTAGAATAATAGGAATCTGGGAAAAGGAAGGAGGGGGTCCCTATGAAATTTAGAACAAAGACAGGGTTTGGGTACAAGTGGAACAGTAGCAGCTGCCAGGCTGTGAAGTCCAGATAGCTGCCTGTCAACTGATGCGGATTAGTAGCGCCATCACTGGGTAGCTACCACAGCATCTCTGCAATGACTAAGCCAGCTTGAGATAACAGGCGTGGAAAAGGAAGAATGCAAACTCTTCCAGGTGTTCATTGATTTACAGGTACTGAAGATGAGGGAGAATAAAAGTTGAAAAATCTGTCAAATAAAAAATTTGCTTGAAAAAATATTAATTTTCCTTTACGACATGACAAAGGAAGCAGTTCACTCAAAAAAAAAAAAGAGGTTAATAAACATTTCCATTGAGATAGTAGACAAATGGAGCTTTGTTTAAAATATGTCAATGGTCCTAACTGATTTGGCTCAGTGGATAGAGCGTCAGCCTGGGGACTGAAAGGTCCCAGGTTCAATTCTGGTCAAGGGCACGTAACCTTAGTTGCGGGCACATCCCCAGTGGGAGGTATGCAGGAGGCAGCTGATCAATATTTCTCTCCCACTGATGTTTCTAACTCTCTCTCCCTCTCCCTTCCTCGCTATAAAACATCAATAAAATATATTTAAAAAATAAAATATGGCAATGAAAAGCATCTCTCTGAGATGATTGATGATGTTTGTAAGAGAGAAAAACTGAGGACTTGCAATATTTTTACCATATTCTCTTGTCTTATTTAAGTAATGTCAGTTGCCAGAAATGACCCTGAAGACCTCACACTAGAAAACAGTGTACATACTTCTTGTGAACTAAGACTGAATTTTAATTCAGACCTATATTTTTCATTTGGCTTCAATAGTGAGATCAAAATGAGGTGTTTTGCAAACTGTAAACTAAGCTGCATGGTTACTATTTTTTAAAAATAATTTCTTTGTTAAAGAGGGAACAAGCTGTCCTTCTATAATAAAAGTGATATTTTTAAAGAGCTTCTTTTTCTTGAGCATTGGAAACAATAGCACATTAGCTGTCCAATTAATACATTGTCCCAAAAAATGTATACACATTTTAATAGCTGATAACTCATTTAATGTCCACTCCTTTTCAGGTTTAATAAATACTAACATTATAATCATTTAAAATGTGTTTCATCTTTTTAGACACCCTATATATTTGATAGGACTGAAGCATTGGAGGGAATTGTTTAAAAAATTATCTCATAAACCAGACTCAAAATCTTGCACTGGGCACCAGGAATTATTTAAATGCATTCTACATGATTATCTTTTAAAAAATATGTATATTTCTTTATTGATTTCAGAGAGGAAGGGAGAGGGAAAGATAGAAACATCAATGATTAGAGCGAATCATTGATTGGCTGCCTCCAGCATGTCCCATACTGGGGATCGAGTCCACAACTCGGGCATGCGTCCTTGCCCAGAATCAAACCTGGGACCCTTTAGACTGCAGGCCAATGCACTATTCACTGAGCCAAACCAGGTAGGGCTTTACATGATTATCTTATCTGATCATCCCTACACAACAAATTGGGGAGCTATTATTATCCCAGTTTTATTGGTAAGGAAACAACTCAAAAAAGGATGAATGCTGAGGATTTCAAAGTAAATGGTAAAGCCAACATTCAAACCCAAGATTGGTCCCAAGTCATATATTCTTCACCATATTTTTTCAATTTGAAGTATCCATAAATATTATCCAGAGAAGTAAGGGGAAAGATAAATACAGTACCAACCCAAGCATTTCTTAAAATTATTTCCTAACTATGATTTGGAGAAAAAGGTAAATAGAATTATGAAGGATTTCACTTTCTTCTTCTTCATTTGCATATGTGAAAACAAGCCAGAAACATGAGTAAATAAATGAAAATTATGTAATCCTCTCAGAAATAGATGGAAAACTGTATTAGAATACAGTTTTGTAATTAAATTTTTCTTTACTAAAAATAAATATCTGGGTCTTTATCAAAGCCAAGTGCTCTGAAGTAGAAAAAGGAGTTAAAGGTATTCTAAACTCCACAGTTTTAAAAACCAATCAAAAGAAAGCTGAAAAGAATTGTTTTTCTGTTAGGCATAATATCTCAGAAATTCTTTTACTATAAGAGAAACATCAAAATATTTGAAGTTTCTTTAAGTAAAAAGTCTTTGCTAGTTCAGTACTTGCATATGGATATAAGAGAACACTGTTTCTCTTGAAGGTCTGGTTTATATGGCACAAAACTGGAACATTTCTGATATTGCTCACCTATATTCTTTTTGCCAATCTTAATTTATACATATATCTTATAAAAGAGAAAGAAAAACTTATCCAATTTCTGATTAAATTTTCCAGAGTGCTACATTTGAAATGGAGTACAACTAGATAGCCTTAAACTAGATTTTTTGTTGGGACTGACTATAATAACTACTTTAATCTTGTATTACTGATTAGGTTGGAACCTAAAGTACTGAAGGAAATAAATTGCTTGATAATATCATGCAGGGGTATTTCTTTCAGTGTAATTTCCATCAGTGAAATCATCAAATTGTAAAAAAAAAAAAAATTTATAAGTACCTGGATACAGTATTATTAGAAACATGGACAAATGCTCATGTTTCTACTTGCAGGTGAATATGGGTGAGAGAGAACTGTAGGGAAACTTAGTTAAGCAGAACTAGGGATTCGAGTTTTTGTGGTGGTTTGTAAGCCCAGAAACATCTGCTATCGACTTTCTGGGTCAGAACCTGCATAAATAGTTTTTCTGGTAGCAGGGACTTTACTACATTCTTCATTGACTGGACATAAGACTACATAATTCATTGCCCCAGTAGCTAACTCAATCAAACAAATATAATTTCCCAAAACAAATCTCATGGGTACTTGAACAAAGCCTCATATCCAAAATTAAGCACTGAGTGATTTAAGCTACTAATAATTACAGCTTATATCTTGATTAGGTTGATTGGTTCAGGAAGGGGTAGTTGCCCCAATTCAACTTGAGATGGGCCCAGAACTTCTGGTTGACTATTACAGAGAAAGTAGACCTGTCATCTCGTTTAAATATGAACACAAGAGAATGTGATATCTGAAGCTGCTATGTACACCCCCATGACCACAAAAAGAGTCCATTCAAAAACAAAGTCAACACAAGGAAGACAGAGTTGAATCGAGAAATTGATAGAACCAGGTTATGGTGACAGGACCTGAGCCCTTGCCTTACCTGAGTCAGTCTTCCTCCTGATTTTTCTAAATATTTGTCAATAAATAACATTTTTCTTAAGCCAATTTGAATTAGATTTTCTGTTGCCACCAAAATATTTCTTATATGTACAAAACTTTAAGAAGAAAAGAATGTAAGTAGACATAGGGAGAAAGCTATGGAATTGGTAACTGAAATAAAGGTTCTTCTGATAAATTATCAGAGTAACCTTTTGTTCAAAGTAGAATAAAAACAATTGGAAGAATGTTTGAATTTGTAATAACCACTGTGAGATATAACTAGGCAGTTGTTAAAAACCCAGCTGAGCCACAGAGTTCCCTAGCCCCTTTCACCATGTGAGGACACAGTGACTTGGGAAACAGATCTTCACCAGACACCAAATCTACCAGTCCCTTGATCTGGGACTTCCCAGCCCCCATAACTGTGAGCAACAATTTTCATTGTTTATAAGCTAACTACTTTATGGTATTTTGTTACATCACCCGAATAGACTGAGATACTGGATGATGTATCCAAAGGGGAAAATAAGATTCCTGCTAACATACCATATTTTCCGGCGTATAAGATGACTTTTTAATCCAGGAAAATCTTCTCAAAAGTCGGGGTCATCTTATATGCCGGATGTCATCTTATAGGGTGGGTATATCCCAAACTCTATATTGTAACTGGAAAAGTTGGGCGTTGTCTTATACGTCCAATCGTCTTATAAACCAGAAAATGCAGTAGGTTTGAGATTTAGAGATGTGGCAAATTTTAAGGATTAAAAGATTTTGTATGTAATTAGGGATAGATGACTAAAGTGGGACAGACTAGATAACCAGTCTAGTCAAGGAGCCTGGATCTGGTTAGGATCAAGAATTGTGTGGATAACCTATGTGGGCAAGTCAAGTCATCAAACATGGTAGTGGTACCCAGGTAGAGAAGCATGGAGGAATCCTAAAGCCCTCTCTGAATGGCAGTAAATTCTAGAGATCAGAAGTCAACACCAATTAAGGGGCAAGAAGGGTGGCCCAAAGGGGTTGTTTTATATAGTTTGTAATAATAAAAGCTAATTAGACTGGATAGCCAAACAACCTTCCAGACATCATTCTGGATGTCCTTCCAGAGGAGGGGGGCAAGACAGAGACAGTTAGGGGCAATCAGGCAGGCAGGCCAGTGATTAGGGGTGATAAGGCAGGCCAGAGTTTAGGAGTCAACAGTCCTGAATGCAGTATTGAGCCTAAATTGGTAGTTGGACATCCCCCAAGGGGTCCCGGATTATGAAGATGCTGGGCAGGCTGAGGGACCCCCTCCCCCCATGCACAAATTTCATGCATCAGGCCTCTAGTGGATTATAAGACTCAATGGGATATGCCACTTCTACAATCTGTCCATTGTAGAAGAAAGTGAGAATGAAAGCTTTCCTTGAGTTCAGTTTTAAGAAGAAAAGAACTTTTAGGAATGGTGGATGGAAGTGTTCAGAGTTATGACATTGCTTTATTTTAACATCAAACAGAAATACCTAAAATTTCTTCCACTGTAGCACATGAGTAGGATCAGGATGAAGGATACTACATTTTCAAAACCATTGCTTAGAAAGAAAGTTAACTTACAAAGATAGATCTTAGGGAGAGAAAAGAAAAATGACATTTCTAAGAGATTGTGTTAAGACACATGATTCATAATGATTGAAGACTGAGAGAGTGGTTTCATTAAAAAAAATCCAGATAAATAAACATGCAAAGCAGCCTATGACAACCATTCCCCATTGCTATGCCAAATGAAGAGGAAAGAGAGTTAAAGCTGAACAGCTGCCTCGCATAAGCCTCTGCTTTCAAAGACATTAAGAGTGGTGAGTAGCCAAAACCAATAAACACATGGAGAGAACATCACAAAGCAGTAGGTAGTACGGCCAAAATAAACAGTGTAAACACCTCATTCCTATTACTTGTTCAATATGCTAGAATTACATTTTCTTTCTTGACAACACTCAAAGTCAGGGAAAATGTTTCCTTTATCCCCGGAACAAATCATGTATCATACATATGGTTGGTCTGTAGTGGATCAGTAGTTTGATGATTTATATCAGAGGAGAGAGATCATCATGAACAGGAAGAAGCCTTAGGCTGAAATCCAAAAGCTTCTATAACCTGGCTTCATCATAATGAGAGCCACGGTGCCCTTCTTGCTTTAAAATAAACCCAAAATGTTGTAAAGCAAGTAAGCATGTTTATGCCAAAAGAGCAGTGGACGGATATTTGTAATTCTGGATTCTATGTCTCCAGCCTTATCTCTCTGCATGTTCCCTTTTTGCTGAATTAGTTGTAATTTTTCATGCACCCCCGATATGTCACGTCCTTAGGCTCTCGAGGCATCATTTGTCTGAAATGTTTTCTTGCCTCCCCACAACCAAATTTCAAGATCAAGCATCTTTCCTATCTAACCTTTCTTGACGTTCTCTCAAATCTATTCACAGAATTGGCCACTCCTTCGTTGGGTTCTCCATTGGCTTCACCATTGCACAGTATCTCTCTAGTTCACTTATTTACAAGTCTGTAGCCCACTAGTAAACCCTAAGCTACTTTAAGAAATAGTCTTGTTCATTTTTATCTCTGTAGTGATTAGTGAAACACATAAAACACTTAATATGTGCTGATGAATGAATAAGCAGATGAAATTACATGCCTCAAACGTATCTTCATGGAACACAGGGAAAATGCATTTCCCCCTGTGGAAAGCATGTGGAAAGCAGAAAAATACCACTTACCTGCAAAAATATCCATGTCCTATTCACAGAACCTGTTAGTATGTTAGGTTTCTAGGCAAATAAAATGCCAGTTTGCATTCAGGATGCTGATAAACTGATCTTAAAATAATAACTTTATCCTGAATTACCTGGATGGGTTCAATGTAAGCGCACTAGGAGACAGAAAACTGCAGTCAGAGAAAGATCTGTGATGACAAAAAAGCAGTGGCAGGGAGATACTATATTTTGGCTTTGAAGCTTGAAGAGGGAGGCCATTTGCCAACGAACGTGGGCAGCCTAAAGGCTAAACCTGACAAAGAAACAGCTGCTCACCTAAAATCTTCAACAAGGAATACTGTTTTTAGACCAGTGAAAAAATGCATCAGATTTCCAACCTATCATAGTATAAGATAACAAATATGTTGTTTTAACCCACCAAGTTTGTGGTAATTTATGACAGTGTCAATAGAAACTAATACACTCCGTTAAAGCTCTTTTGTGTTTAACTTTCTTATATGTTCATTAACTTCTCACTGCTTCAATGGCACTACTTACTAAGTCTATTATGGACCAAGCAATGGAACAAGCCTTTTAAAGCATTTCATTTAATATCCACAAACAGCCTCCTCAGAGGACATTAAGCATTTTTTTCAGATGAGCAAATAGAGGCTCAAAGAAACTGACTTTCCCAAGGAAGATCACACAGTTAAATTCCAGTGTAAGATCCTCAAGCATGAAGCTCACTCACCTTTGTGTAAGCCAGGAATCCCCAAATCCTCTAGTCTCCTGGAATCATGCATACTCCCATCACACAAAGCCTGAAAAGTCCAGCCTTCCTTTCAATGTTTTGTAGGCTCCTCTGGGAGTTATATTCTCCTGTTATCCTCCCACACCTGATTCCTCAAGAAACACAGTTTTGATCGCTGCTTCACTCTTAAGGAGAAACCCTTATTTGACCTTTCTCTTCTTAAACTGGCAACAATTCCTCAGGAACGGGGAAATTTTTAGTCCATATTTTTGGCTTCTCATTTTGTCCTTTCTGCTTGCTCCCCCTGGTAGGAGGAAAAGTAACCTTTCTGATGGGCAAAATTGATTAAATCTGATCTCCTCTGGGCCATGCTTTTTTGGAGGGGTGGGCGCAGGGATTATTGGACTGGAAAGCAATCCAAGCCTCCCTCTCTCTCAGTTGGACCAATGGTTGATCAGCTTTGTTCTTCTAATTTGCACAAAGTAAATCAGCTGTTTCCAGAGTGTGGCTGCCACATCAGCAGCATCAACCTCACATGAGAACTTATTAATCATGCAAATTCTTCATACCTGCCCCAGACCTATTGAACTTAAAACCTCTGGGGTGGGTCCAGCAATCTGTGTTTATCTCTGTAGAGATTAGTGAAATACATAAAACATTTAATATGTGCTGATGAATAAACAAATGAAATTCCATGCCTCAAACGTATCTTCATGTAACAAGCCCCCTCAGGTGATTGTGCGGCACACTCAAGCCACTGAGTCAATAGACCATGCAGCCCCTGGCAGGCTCAGCTGGAACCCTGTTTTGTCTTCACAGTTAGAAGTCAAGGGAAGAAAGTCAGTGGCACATGCTTTAAATCAAGCAGCAGTTTTCAATAGTGTTGACCCTATAGGCCTGTTTGAGGAGGTTTCCCAGCCATTTATATAGCCAATATTTTTAGTTCTATGTGGTTTCATTATTCTTATATTCCAATGGGTACATCCAAACACCCTTTTAAAGCAAGTAGTGTGCTCCGGTCCCAAGAGTTTGAAATAGTTCTTGCTGTTAATAACCTATGAACCCAAGGAGTATGAAGGATGGGCACAAAGGACAATTATCAGAAGGTAAGTTGAAATCAAGAACCCAGGTGACAATGTAACAGAAAAACCCAATAAGGGTATGATTGGCATCAGCCTACATAAACCCATTATCCTGTAGGTTCTACTTGGAGGCAATGAGAGTCTGATCTGCCTGACGCATCACCAGCCACATATTTTTTTCTGTTCACAGAAGGATAAAAAGGAAGTAGAAAGAAATGGGATGGAAAATATGAGGCACAGATTGGTTACAGCAGAGTGCCAGGCACAGGGGTTTCTAAAAGGGCCCTCTGGCTGTGCAGGGTGTGGGTGGAAAGTGTTTGAGGACCCTGACTTGCTTAGTAGGTTAGGAAAGTTTAAGGATATTATTGCTGGTTAGTAGGACTCCAAGGATTTTTATTTTCTTCTTTCTACCTTTCAAAGTAAAACAAAGCAAAAATTCAGCAATGTCCATTTTTTAAAATAAAAAATTAGTCATAAAGTAAAAGGAAAAATACGCTTGCTCCATATTAAGAATTAAAATGTTGATTCTGTCCTGGTATTACCTAGCAGAAAATAATATATAATTTCAATAATGTTTTGTTGAGTTTAAACATTTATATGTGAAAGGACAATCTCTACAGAAAAATGTTTTCTCTTTTTATCAATAGTCTGTGCTACTAAGATTCCTATGAGAATGCCAAACACCCGACAATAAATGCAGTTTCTTTTCTACCTACATCCCATTTACAGAAACACTTTCCTTTTTCTATTTTTCAAGGACAACATTTGGGAAGGTAATATTAGAGAGGAAAAGGAGCAGATGCATATTTATAAACAGGATCCTAAGAAATGAACAGGATGAGGAGAATAAGGGGGTGAAGCAACATGATAGGCCAAAAGTGGGTAGCTGATCAGGGAGTGGGGTCACATGATAGGCTGAAGTAGACACCTTATCAGGGGGCAGAGCTCAAAATAGGCTAGAAAAGGGCACCTGATCAGTAGGTAGAACCGCAAAATGGCTGAAAGTGGGCATGTGATCAGGGGATGGGCCATGTGATGGCCGAAAGTGGACACCTGATCTGAGGTGGGGCCAGGAGTTGGCCAAAAGTGAGCACTTGATCTGGGGGCAGGGCCACATGATCATTCAAGAGTGGGGCTGAGTACCCACCTGATGTCTGCACCCCTCTGACTAAAGGGTCAACACACTTCCCCTCCAAGACTGCTTTGAGGACCCTAGGGCTGAAGGCAAGACCTGGGGCCTAGTGACAGGCTGGGGTTTAGGCTTAGCTGAGCCTTGGAGCCACCGTAGAGTGCTGAGTCTGCTGTGCACCAAATGGATTCTCCAAGGGACAAGAGATGTGGCCACAGAGGTGGGGTGGCACCAGGGTCTTATACCAGGTGGTATCCGGGTGGAGACACATCTCAGAGAGCAAATGCAGAGAATCAGTGGGTTACCGAACCTGAATCAATTTCTTTTCCAGGTAAAACAAAATCTGCCAGGGGTGCCAGGTAGGGGAAGCTGGACACAGGGAAAATTATGGTACTTTGGAACCTAAGCCATAGCTGGGGAGGGAAGGCTGGGTGCTGTCCACACAAGGCACTCAGCCAACTCAGGGAGACTCCATCAAAGTTACCAGCTGGAAGAGAGCCCAGTACAAAGAGAGCAAGTGCCCAGAGGCACAAGCGTAAATGAAGGAACCCTGCCCCCTAGGGTTGAAGGAGGGTGTCGGATCAAATGGCCACATGATAAGGATGCTTACCCAAAGGTCACAGGTAAAGGGTTTAGAGACTGTGGGCAAGGGTTCCAATTCTAGCTCAGCCCTATTACTGCTGTGTGTCCATGAGGAAGTAGGCTCTCCCTCTCTGTGCTGCTATAGCCTCGCCTGTACAATGGCCACAGCTGCTGCTCATACTGCCCCACTTACCCTGAGGGCTTTCTGCTTCCTAGTCTGCACCCTGGCCTCACCACCCTTCCCTCCCCCAGCTTTCCTGGGACTTCACAGGACCCTCTGGACCTCTTTCATGAAACCTGGACAAGTCACTGCTCTCCCATCTTCTTTCCAATCCCTGCTGTGAGAGTCCCACAGGAGAGGAAGATCAAGCAGGAAGAATTTTTTGGGGAGGACTTTGGCAAAGGGATTGTTGACAGGTGTGAGAGCAGGGTTAGACTGCCAACCAGGAAGATGGCACCTGAGAAACCGAAACCACCCAGGGATTCAAGGGGTGGAGCCACCTGATGTCCTGAAGTGGACATGTGATTCAGGGGTGGGGACAAGTAATGGTGGGAAGTAGGTACCTGATCAAGGAGTGGGGCCAGGTGATTGCCAGAAGTGGGCACCCAATCAGAGGCCACAGCCTCGTGATGGCTGGAATTGCGTGGTTGATCAGGGGTTGGGGCCACATAATCATTCAAGAGTGGGACTGAGTTCTCTCCTGATGTCTGCACCTACCTAAGTGGTCAACACACTTCTCCTTCCAATTTGCTTTGAGGACCATGGGGCTGCAGGCAAGACCTTGGTTTAGTGACAGGCAGTGGCCCAGGCTTAGCTGGTCTCTGGATCTGCCATGGAGCTCTGAGTGTGCTGTGTGCCAAATGGGTTGTCCAGGGATGAGAAATGCGGCCATGGCAGTGGGGGGCATCAGAGACTTGTACCAGTCAGCACCCGGGCCACTGCTATGGGGGACTGGGCCATGTAAGAGGCCAGAAGTTGGTATCTGATCAGGGATGGGGCCTCGTGATGGCCATTAGTGGGCACCTGATTAGGGGGCGGGCCACATGATAGACTGGCAGTTGGCAGCTGTTCAGGGTTATAAAGCAGTCTATCCAATAATATGATTTATAACTCAAAAAAAAAGCAAACTACTTAAAATAAAATGATGACACATTAAAACAGCAGTGTCAGGAGGAAATGAAAAGCTACATCCTTCTCTTTTAGAAGTAGATTGAATCATTGATCAGAATGATAAAATCAACCAGCATTTAAGCAGAGCCCTTAATTGGCCTCTATGGTAATGTGATTTATAATAAGAAACATAAATACAGATAGACAGATGGATATAGAGATGGAGATGGAGATAGAGATAATTCAGCCATAAAAAAGAAGGAAACCCTGCCATTTATAATAACAAAGTTGGACTTGAGGGCATTGTAAGTCAGGTGGAGAAAGACAAATATTGTATAACCTCAGTTCTACGTGGAATCTAATAAACTCAAGAAACAAAAAAATAATAAAAACAAAGTTACAAAAAAAAGAAACAAACAAAAAAATAGGGTGTGATTTCAGAAGCAATAGTCGGAGTTTGGGGAAATGGGTGAAAGTGGTAAAAATCAGAAAATTCCAACTATAAAATGAATAAGTTCAGGGGATACAGCATATAGAATGGTAATTACAGTTAGAAATGCTTTGTCATATATTTGAAAGCTTCTCAGATAGTAATTCTTAAAAGAGGTCATGGTTTGATTCTTGGTCAGGGCACATGCCCAGGTTATGGGCTCAATCCCCAGTGGGAGCATGCAGGAGGCAGCCAATCAATGATTCTCTCTCATCATTGATGTTTCTATCTCTCTCTCCCTCTCATTTCCTCTCTGAAATCAATAAAAATATATATTTAAAAAGTTCACTTTGTAACTATGTGACATGGTGTATGTTAACTAAACTTACAGTGGTAATCATTTTGCAATATATATGTATATCAAATCATTATGTAATACATTTTAAACTTATACAGTGGTATATGTCAATTACATCTCAACAAAACTTTGAGAAAACAATCACCAATGACCAATAATTTAACCAATCATGACTTTGTAATAAATCCTTCATAAAAAACCCAAGAGGAAGGAGTGAGAAGAAATCCAAGCTGATGAAGGTGCTGGGAGTGTGGCATGCTTAGAGTGGGCATGAAAGCTCTGCCTCCCTCCCACGTACCTTGTTCTATGCCTCTCTTCCATCCTCCTGTCCCCTGAATTATAGCCTTCTATAATAAACCAGTAATCTAGTAATTACAGCTGTTTTCCTGAGTTTTCTTGAGCTTCTTTAGCAAATTGAACCTGAAGAGAAGGTCATGGCAACCTCCATTTTTTAGCCAGAAAGCCAGAAACAACCTGGACTGTCAATCTGAAGTAAAGGCAGTCTTGTGGAACTGAGCCCTTAACCTGTGGGGTTTGATAGTATCTCTAGGTAGATAGTGTCAGCATTTAGTAAAATGTATAAAATACTCAGCTGGTAGCACATAATTGCTTAGAGAGGGATAAACTACCACACATTTGGTGACCACAGTTCAAAAGTGTTAAGACTATTGTGTAGAGTGAAGGAAAGTGATGTTTTTGTGAAACTTATACATGTTTGTTACATCATAATGAAATCAAGAAATAGACATAAATATAAAAGATTAAATAACAAAACTCAAATAACACTAAAGAATTAAATTATCCTTCTACACATTTCTTGTTGAAGATTTAAAGGTTAAGGAATAGAGAGGTGGACAAAAAAAAGTTGGATAGAAATATGAAAAAGTGAATAGGTCAATAGAGAAGTAGAAAGATAGATTTATAGCTAGACTAATTAGAAAAGACAAAAGTAATTTTATATAATGTTGATAATTCTAAATGTTGAAGGGTATACATGCTACTTTTTAAGAAAACATTATATTTAAGTATTGCATTTAAGAGAAGAAATCTTAAAGAAGTTGAAGAAACTGTTGAACCTTAAATATGTTTTTTCATTTTAATATATAACTTTCCTACTCTTCCATGAGTAAGAAACATATGCCTGGGGCAACATTAACTATCTAGAATTATGATTTTTTTTAAATGACATGTTTCAATTTTAGGCAGATTGAACCCTGCTTTTAAAAATGAGGAGATTATTACTCTTACATGTACTTTAGTCTTCATTTCCATTCCTTAATTTTGGTTATATAACTTTTTATATATAGGATTATAACATTTGTATATAACCATAATCCCCTCATTTATTTAGTTTGTTTCTATATTTAAATAGATGCAATGATAACCACCAACACTTTACCACACTTTTCAGTAGTTATTTCTTGGTTGGATGGATTTAATAATTAAATATATTTTTAAAGATAGGCTCACAGTTCCTATTTTCTCTGAATTTTTATGTTTTTCAAAATGCCCTTCTGTTGCCTTTAACACTACAGAAAAAAAAAGTTGAAGGGTATAAAGTTATT
Source organism: Lasiurus cinereus (assembly GCA_011751065.1). Taxonomy (NCBI): domain Eukaryota; kingdom Metazoa; phylum Chordata; class Mammalia; order Chiroptera; family Vespertilionidae; genus Lasiurus; species Lasiurus cinereus. Next base: position 49,446,248 of record JAAGEH010002531.1, on the reverse strand, counting down.
GGCTCAGTCTCTTAAGTACTTAATGCTGTAGATATTCCTCCACCATCTTCTGGAATTGGATGGCGCTTTGATCCTTTAGTGTTTACCCACAAACTCTTTCGTTGGCAGGATTTCATCTTCAGTAGTTTCTTCAAGAACTCAAGGCATGGGTGCTTTGGACACCAGTACCACACTTGAACCTAGGCAGGAGGTGCTCCTGCCCCAAGACCTATAATTCAAAGGTCCATGAAGTAGCTTATCCCCAACACATGTTTTTTTCCCCATAGAGTAAGGGATTTGTAGGTTCAAGGGACTTTGTTCTTGTGCCTAGCCTAGATCACATTTGGGTTACTTGAAAATCCAACATTATCTACCCAAACAGCTTTGAGCCTGTTTTCTGAGCCTACATAGGAATATTCCCAGATCTGTTCTGCTGAAGAGGAAGCAAGCTACCACATCTAAACCTAGGGATGGCCCAGGGATGACATGGCTGTTTGTAAAGGTATTTCCATTGTAACTCTAGTAATTAATATTAATAATAGCAAAGGAACTAAGGAAAAGCTAGGCATTATACATATGGTCATCTGGGCGGCTTCAGCAGAAAGCTGCAACTTTCCATTCCCCAGGGAACCACCAGTCCACTCTCTGCAAATCACTGGGAGAAGGGATCCAACAAAGGGGAAGATGGCTACACTGTGAAGTCAGGGTGACACAGGAAAGGTGCTTGCCTGTCAGTCTAGCCTGGAGAACCATGGATTGGCTAGAAATCTTAAAAAATTAAGATCCACAGACAAAGGAATTCTCTCTCTCTCTGTTCCTCTTGCTTCCCTTCTGCTTCCCTGCACTCACCCATGTTCCTCCATAGCCACATGGCCCTAGAAGCTGCATGGCCCATAGCCATGAGAACCCTATACCCAGTGGACTGCAGTTAGGAATACAAAATCTAGCCAGTGCTGGACTGGACTGTGAAAATACGGAGTGGAAACTCTGGAAACAGGCTTTAATCCTAACTCTACTGAAGATGAGATGGGACTTTTCCTTGGTGGGATAGAGGAAGATGGAACCTTGGAAACACAGGGGTTTAATTCTACACAAATAAATATCACTCATTCTCCTGTGTGAGTCTCAGAAAATTCATATTCTCATGACTTTGCAAGAAGCCTACTTCCACCTATAACAGATGGTAAAGTGGAGAATACTTCACTGATAAAGTATGGAGAGAACTTGGACATCTGAACTAACATATTCATATATAGTCAAATGAAGTCCCTCTTCATACCAATCATTGACAAGGGTCCTGGGGTCAGGGCCGGCTCTTGCTGAAAGAGTTTGGTTCTTTGCCTTCTTTTTTATTTGAGAATTTTAGCCCATTTGTCTAACTAATGAGACAACTTGGCTAGCTAAATGTATTTGGGTCTCTCTTTCCTCAGAACCTTGTTGACTCATTTGCCTCTTGCTGAGGAAAATATTAAAATAGTCTGATACAATAGTTTTTATTATAGAAGGTGATTTGCACTTGCACTGTGATACCTGAATATAATGATTTCTTTTTCTTTGAAGTTCAATAATTTAACTAAGAAATGTTTTGTTATTGATTATTCTTAACAGTTTTTCTTTAACTAGGTGTACTTTTTCAAGTTCCATGTTCTGTTATGCCATTAATTCAAAAAATTTATTTTCTATGCTATTTTAAATTCTTTTAATTATTATTGAGTTGTTAGGTTCTATAATTAATAACACAAATTTTCTTATTTCTCCCTCATAGATATTTTGTCTGACCTATTGCCTTGATCTCTGTTTATTTCTTGTGTCCATAGTGATTACATTAAGACTTTCTTTATTGAAATCAATTTCAATTCAGTTTTTTTTTCTATTTCTAATTTGTATTTTTAGTTCCATAAAAATTGATTTGAGGCCTCACTTTTGTGTTTGTTTTTCTGATTCTGTAAATTCTCTTTACACTATATTTTGCTGTTCTATTTCCTGGACTTCAAGCTCTTGATTTCTTGAATTTGTCTTTTTATTAATTTCTACAATGCAAGATATTAATGAGAAATTTTTTTTGTACTTTGGATTGGTCTTATCAACCTTGTGCTTTATCTCCACTTTCTTTTTTCTTCTAAGACAAAGGGGTGACTTGTATTTGCACAGTAATCCAGTTGTATCTCCTCAATTTGCTTATGTGAAAGTAAGGAGTCTGCATGAATCCCTCCTAACTCATGCCCCACCTTATCAGAAATGTGCGTATTTTCCCCTGAGTCAACTTGCATAATTAACAATGTGTTTCTTTAGGTTATTATAGCCCATCCACCTTACTAGAGCTTGAGGCCATGAGATAAACAAGAAAAGAGCTCATCTATTCTAGGGCATGTTTGGAATTTTTTGGAGAAGCTCCATTTTTTCTTCCAAGATTTCATTAAATGTTCTTTATTAGAATTCAGAGCATATGGGCTTGTTTGTGTGTATGTTGGGCACAAAACCAGGATTACCTATTCCAAGATGGCAAACCCTCGGGATTCAGATAACTTTTCTGTCTTGGTTGAGAGTTAGAGGCTTCCTTCAAAGACATTTTTCATTTTTCCAATCCATTCATCTAACTCCAGTGATTCATTTTTTATTAGAGATACAGGTCTACCCAACAAACTCTGATTCAGTATATCTATGACAGAGAACAGAATTTTTAATTTTCATCAGATATGGAAAGTGTTCAGTCATTCTTTCTTTAAATATTTTTATGTCTCTTTCTTAGATTCCAATTATACATATTTTAACCCATTTGATATTGTCCCACATATCACGATGCTCTGCTTATTTTTTTCAGTTCTTTTCTTACCATGTTTCAACATGGAGACTTTATATTGATATAACTTTAAATTCATTGCTCTCCCACTCCTTCTTCCCAACTCCCTAGAGTCTCTAATCTGCTGTCAATCCCATTCAGTGTGTTTTTCATCCAAGACAGCATATTTTTAATCTCCAAAGGTTGATTTTCATCTTCTTCATCTTCTATGTGTGTCTTTATTATGTGTACACTTTCTGCTATCTTCCTGAAATATGGAATATATTGAAATAGCTGTTTTAATGTCCATGCATATTAATTCTATCATGTGTTGCATTGTGGGGGTCTCTTTCTCTTGATTAATGGATTGTATTTTCTTGCTTCTTTGCTTGTTAGGTAATTTTTGCTTGTGTGTCAGCGATTGTAAATCTTATGTTGTTGGGTGTTGGATTTTGTTGTAATCTTTTAAATATTTTATGAATTTTTTCTGGGACATAGTTAAGTCCCTTTGAAATAATTTGAACCTTTCAAAGCTTGTGTTTAAGTTTTGTTAGATTGATGCCCAGTAGTCTATCTATAGTCTAGGTCTAATTTGATCTCACTTCTGAGGCAATATTCTTCTAATAACTTCAGTTCACAATATATATGTCAAGAAGTCTTTCATTTTTGTTTGTGAACTATTTCTGGCCCTGAATGATCCTTAGACATTGCTCTGGTTCCTTATACTGGTTCTTCATCCAGTGTTTGGGAGTTTCCTCACATGCATGAATTTATCACCAGAATGCTGTCTCAAGAGGAACCTCTGCCTATCTCCAAAGTGTGCTCTCTCTCCTCTCTCTCTCTCTCTCTCTCTCTCTCTCTCTCTCTCTCTCTCTCTC